>OW240912.1:366355164-366378415 GCA_933207985.1 Pelobates cultripes | reverse complement strand
AACCAGTGTGTAACAAGAAAGAAAATGAAAATAGTAAAGGACAGTGATATCTGTAACATACTTGAAACACACTGTATGGTATTGTAGAGCAATTATTTCCACAACCACCTTAGCAAGTTTTTTACTTTGTTTTTTAATGTGATGTGTTCATGAATGTTACATCCTATTGCCACATTTCAATATAAATATCTGGTATGCAATTCATCAGAGGCTCCCATCCTATAATAATGGAACCAAGACTTTGGTCCAGCAATGTAAAATGAGGATATCTGCTTGCTTCCACAAACCCACGTTTTTCCAAAAATGTGAATTTTACTGAATGCCTTAGCTTGATGTTGAGTCTTCCAAAAGGCCCTATTCAGAATCTGTTCTTCAGTGGCATCTTTATCACCAGTGTAAACAAGAAAACTGGCATCTTTAAACCTTGAAAAATAAAATTAAAGGGACACTGTAGGCACCCAGACCACTTCAGCTAATTAAAGTGGTCTGGGTGCTGTGTTCCTTTTGCACTTAGTGCTGCAATGTCAAACATTGAAGTTGTACATTGCAACACTGTCTGCCCTCAGTGGCTGTCTATCAAACAGCCACTGGGGGCGCATCCGGAATCGTAACGGACTTTTGGTCCAGCTCCAGCCCCAGATTTTTATCCATAGGAAAGCATTGATTCAATACTTTCCTATGGGGAGGTCTAATGTGAGCGCAGCATATGCTGTGCATGCGCATTAGACCCTGCTCGTCGTGTGATGGAGAAGGGGCGGAGCTTCGACCCAGCGCTGAGGGACATCGGCGCTGGGATAAAGTAAGTAAATAAAGAGAGGGGTGGAGGCAGAGGGATCGATAGTGCCAGGAATACAGCTTTGTACTCCTGGCACTACAGTATCCCTTTAAGTATCATTTAGCCAGATCCCTACAATTAAATGAATAGTCAGTTGTAAAATTGTGAGTATATATAGAATATCTACTATAATCCAATCTCATCTACTCAGAAATGCCTACTCTCAATTTCTACAATTACCAAATTCCTCGTACATCCCTCACTACCATGCATTTCCTCTCACAGTCCAACCTCATCTTCCATGATATATTCCCTTCTCTCCATCACCTGCTGGATTCTACACTCACAACAACAGGGGCCTTTGGGCTTCTGAGTCAGAGGTCCATATAATGAGTAAAATGAAGATATAACAAGCAACAAGCTGTATTTTCATGCTCTAAAATACATATTACACAGGTATGAAAAAAGTATTACTTTAGAACAGGGTTGGACTAATCATAGCTCCCTAGATGTTGTATAACTGCAACATCCACCATACTTTGCTACTCTACTCACCTTAAAAAAGAATTTCACCCCTTCTCCAATTTTATTATTTTTTTAATGCCCAAAAATTCCCAATTCACAAAACTGACTTGGAAAGAAATATAATTTTTACAAGTCAGGCTTGTGAACGGGGAATCGCTGACTGGCTGAGAGAGTCAGCTGACTGCTCTCAGCCAATCAGTGGTGGCGCTGCCTGGTTGCACTCAGTGCTTCCTATAAGTGAACTTTCAGAAGCCAAATGCCACCTGGAGCAAAGTTGTTTTGGTGCCTGGAGTGTCCTTTTTTTGTTATTTCTCATCATGAACACTGGATCGGTATTTTTTTTATCTTTTATGCTGCTCTCCTTAATTTTTACATCCCAGACATTAATTGCATTAAAAAAAAACCCTCTAGAATTATTTAAAAAATGTTTTTTTGTTGTTGTTGTAAACTCTGTATATCTATTGAAGAAAATAAGTTTTAAAAGGCACCATCAGTTTGTGAAAGTGAGACTGGCACATAATCCAGTCAGACCCAATGAGTTGAACACCAAATGTTTATTTGTTTTGTTGCCATATGCCAATTGTACAGTTACACTAGATATTTTGATAATTTTTAAAAGTGCTGTACAGAAAACTACATTGAAAAACTTTTACATGCAAGTATTTTCTGATCTATTTATTTGTTTGCGCACCTTTTGTATATATGCTACTATAATGAATTGCAACATTTTTAATCCATAATTTTGTCTAGCTATGGCATTTATGACTTCAATTCACTACAATTCGGAGTTCAGTAAATTAACCCCACAATATAATGAAACCCTAAAATTGGGTTTCCATCAAAGTACCAGCTTGTTATATCTGCATTAACAGTATGGACAATTCCTACCCTTGCCAGAAGGTGCTTCCTCTTTTATACACAGTAATCTGAACTTTTGGCAATCCAGCTGCTGTGGACTACTCTTCCCATGATGCTCCTCCATGTGAATGGCTGACACAGCAATATGGTGAACTGTAGTGCCACAGTTTACCCACCTCTGTATACTATCTCTCCAAACTAAACCTATCCCTCCTCTTTGTTACATGCACTCATCTGAGCAGCCCATACAGGCATAACAAACCAGCCATCACTGGGTGATGCTGGCGCTGCACATTATTTCAATGCCGATTGCCCGCAGCATTGAACACGTGCCTCCTACATAGTGATGTTACCAACTCACCGTTATATGTCTCGGTGCAAGGTTACCACACAGCAAGCTGTGGAGAGAGAAATGGATGCAACTAAGAAATTATTGACAGTTCTTTTTACCACTGTGACACCGCGCTCTAGTGTAAGAGTAAAATATTTATATATTTTTATTTAAACAATCAGTAGGGCGAGTGATGTTTCAAACTACCCCAAAGAAATGTTGAAAGCCAATACAATACCAATACTTAAACCAAATAAAGTTCCAACTACAATGTAAAATTAAAGACCATTTTCATATAATAAATGTAGAACTAAAACTTCAGGCAACTATCATTTATGAAAGACTGAAGCATGGCATATCTAATATGATACATCTAGACCAAAATGGCTTCCTTCCAAATTGCTACTTATATAACAACTTTAGAAGAGTAATAGATATTTTAGGTAGTACAGATAAAAAAAATAGACAAACATTGATTATTTCTCTCGATGCTGAAAAAGCTTTCAAACTGGTAGGTTGGGACTTCATGTTTCAGTCTTAAAATGCAATAGGTCTAGATGGTTTTATATTATATGTTCTAAAAAGACTTGTATTCAAATCCATCAGCGAAAATAATTGGGCAAAATATGAAACCTGGATGGTTCAGTTAATAATGGAACCAGGCAAGGTTGCCCTTTATCAGTGTTCTTTTCATGATATGCTGCATTTTTCTTTCTCCAGACCTTTTGCTGATCCATTGGGTCGAAAATTTCCAGTTTTGTTTAATCCAAAAACTTCAGCGGCTTATTAATATGATTTTGAGCATATTGGAGCCAACTTTTCTTGTGTTTTTTTTGGGTCAGTGGTGGTGTACGTCTTGGAGTTCTGGTATGGAAACCTTCTGCGTTCACCTTGGTGCCTGTTGCCGCCGAGTCTTGCTGCAGGTCTTTTGCAGTCACTCAACGGTTTTTTACAGCCTGCCTTCAAAAAATATGGTTGCAGCCATTGATAGCTTCCTTTTTCTGCCCCGTCCAGGAAGTGTAACCACTGTTCCTTCAACTTTAAACTTAAAAACTATGCTTTTAACGGTGTCTCTTGGAACGTTCAGTGCCTTCACTATCTTTTTGTATCCTGTTCCTTGTTTGTGAAGAGCGATGATCTCTTCTCTTAACTTTGTGGACCATTCTTTTGACTTAGCAAACTAACATGCAGTAAAACGTGACACTCAATACACCCTAGCCAGTTCAGGCATTTTAAGTGTTCCAGCACAAGCACACCTGGTGTAGCTAATGTAGCCCTTGAGTAGTTGCATCAGGTGTGCTTGAGACAACATTATCTCCACTTGGATCAAAATGAAAAAATAGAAGGATTTAATAATTGTCTTGCGTTACCTCGAAAAATGTTCCAGAACTGCTGAACACTGCTGGAGAAAGTCTCTGCACCCGACTTCCTCTACTTTAAATTTATGCTGCGCTCCTACAGTCTGGCTCTTTCCTCTTCAAAATAAAATTTACTTCAATACAGAACTTCAGGTCTTCTCTCCCTCAAGTGTTGCTACTACCTTGTCTGTGTCCCTCAAAGTCAATGGCGCTACATAGTTACATAGCTGAAAAGAGACATGCGTCCATCAAGTTCAGCCTTCCTCACATTTGTTTTTGCCGTTGATCCAAAAGAAGGCAAAAAAAAACAGTTTGAAGCACTTCCAATTTTGCAACAAACTAGGGGGAAAAAATCCTTCTTGACCCCAGAATGCAAGTCAGATTTATCCTTGGATCAAGCAGCTATTACCCTACATTGAAAAATTACATCCTTCAATATTCTGTTTTTGCAGGTATGCATCTAGTTGCTGTTTGAACATCTGTATGGACTCTAATAAAACCACTTCTTCAGGCAGGTAATTCCACATCCTTATTGTTCTTACAGTAAAAAAAACCTTTACTTTGCCTTAGACGAAATCATTTTTCTTCCAGTCTAAACGCATGACCTCGTGTCCTATGTAAAGTCCGGTTTGTGAATAGATTTCCACACAATGGTTTGTATTGGCCCCAAATATATTTGTATAATAATATCATATCCTCTCTCAGGCCACATTTTTCTAAACTAAAGAGGTTTAAATTTGTTAACTTTTTTTTTTTTTTTGACATTCTTTATTTCAATTTTGTTTCGTTTTTCCAAGTCACAATCGTGCATTAATGTGTTTAAACAAAAATAGACAATATGTATCGGCTTACATCAAGGTAAACAGTATACATGAACACAACTGGATGTAGATCGCATCTAATATGTGCATTTAGTAACCTTTATGAGGCAAATCTTGCGTCGAGAAGCCAGTGTGTGTAAAACTGTGTGTCAAACCAGCTCATATTGTGAGCTTTCTGGGAACTTAAGTTAAACTAGCTCGGGCTGTAGTCAGGTGAAATTTGTTAACTTTCTTCATAGCTGATATGTTCCATTCCTTTTATTAATTTTGTAGCCCACCTCTGCACTTTTTCTAGTGCCATAATATCCTTCTTTAGAACAGGTACCCAAAATTGCACAGCGGTTTATAAAGAGGCAAAATGATATTCTCATCCTGAGAATGAATTCACTTTTTCATGCATGACAATACCTTACTGGCCTTAGCCACTACTGATTGACATTGCACATTGTTGCATAGTTTGTTGTCTATAACAATCCCCAAGTCTTTTTCGTGTGTTGTTATCCCTAATTCGCTTCCATTAAGGGTATACGTTGCTTGTGCATTCTTTACCCCGAAGTGCATAACTTTGCATTTTTCAACATTACATTTCATCTGCCATTTGAGTGCCCAGTCTCCCAGTATATCTAAATCCCTCTGCAGCAAAGTAATATCTTGCTCACATTGTGTTACTTTACAGAGTTTTGTGTCATCTGCAAACACTGAAACATGACTTTCAATGCTTTTTTCACGATCGTTTATAAACATGTTAAATAGAAGGGGTCCCAGAATAGAACCCTGAGGGACACCACTTGCCACCTCTGTCCAGCTTGAAAATCTACCATTAATGACAACTCTTTGTACTCTATTTTTAAGACCATGTTCTACCCAAGAACAAGCATTTTCATCTAGACCGATTTCCTTGAGTTTGAACACTAATCTATTGTGTGGAACTGTATCAAATGCCTTGGCAAAATCCAAATAGATCACATCCATTGCAACATCCTGATCTACTTACTTCTTCATAGAACGCAATCAAGTTCGTTTGACATGACCTGTGCTTCATAAAACCATGCTGATTTTTGCTGATAACCATGTTCTTCTCGAGGAATTCGTGAATATTATCCCTTAATAACCTTTCAAATATTTTCCCAGCCACAGAAGTTAAGCTCACAGGTCTATAATTTCCAGGCACGGATTTTGAATCTTTTTTGAATATAGGATATTACACATATCCTGTGTAGTGGCAACAGTGTGCTTTGTTTGTTCTATTTTATGAAAAACAAAAAACCCTTGGCGGACAGTTACAGTTACAAGAGCAGTGTGAGAAAGAACCGATACACCGTGACAAATTTTATATAAATTGGAAATGCTGGATGTGTACAAAAGGCTTTTGCACAAGCCGAACTGCTAATATTTTGCATATTTCTTTCTGCCAAGATGTAAAAATAAAGAATATAAAAAAAAGAAAAGAATTTTGAAAGATTAAAAACAGGTTCACTTATTTCTACACTTAGTTCCTTTAGTACTTTTGGATGAATACCGTTGGGCCCTGGAGCTTTGTTTATATTAACTTTCTTTAGTTGCTGCAGCACCTTATCTTGAGTTAACCAATTACAATTATTCTGCAAGTTTTTAGCAGCAATCATTTGCACATCTATTGCCATGGGTTCTTCCTTAGAATATACGGAGGAGAAATAGTTATTTAAAATTTCTGCCTTTTCCTGGTCTTTATTAACTACCATCCTTATTCCAGTTTTTAGTGTATCTACACTTTCATTTTTTTTTTTTTTTTAGAATTTATGTACTTAAAGAATGCTTTGGGGTTAGTTTTGCTCTCTTTGGCTATAATTTTTTCATTTTGAAGTGTAGCAAATCTAATCGCCTTTTTGCACGCATTATTGGCTTCTTTTATAGGATGCATCTGATTTGTCAGATTTAAATGCTTTAAATGCCCTTTTCTTATTTTGAATCTCCTGTTTTACGTCTCTACTAAGCCACATTGGTTTCAATTTGTTTCTTATAATGATGCTACCATCCGCTCTACTATTAAGGCTCGCTGCCTAGGTGTTCTCTTTAACTCTGACCTTTCCTTCACCCCTCTTGTCCAATCATTTGCCAAATCCTGCCGCTTCCATCTCAAAAAATATTCCGCGCATCCGAACCTATTTAACGCCTGGTACGGCAAAGATGCTTATCCATGCCGCTGTTCTCTCTCGCCTTTACTGCTATAATCCACTTCTCAGTGGTCTTATGTGCTCCCGACTTGCCCCGTTACAGTCTATAATGAATGCGGCGGCGAGGCTCTTCTTCCTGTCCTCCCACGCCTCCCCCTTTGTCAGCCTCTACATTGGCTACCCGAAAGATATAGGACTCAATTTTAAATCCTGATACTTGCTTTCAAATCTCTAAACAATGCTGTTTCGACCTACTTATCCTCACTAATACACAAACATGTCCCACATTAACATTTGTTGGGATTGTGAATTAATTAGAACTGTATGGTCATGGTAGTTTTTCATAAATTGAAATTACTTACTAAACTGAATTTAGATAAGAAACCTGAAACCACTTTGTTACATTTAAACTGGTATAAACTTTGATAATCATACACTTCTTTGTAGCTACAAAGATGTTGATATTTAGACACAGAAGAGACTCATCTAACCAAATCACTTGGACCCATCTAAAAAAACTGATTATATATCAACTTAATATAGAAAACGTCCTGAGATGGATTAGTCCGGCATCAATTAATAAAAGCAATGCTGCAGTTACATGGCTAAAATGTTTTCAGTATCATTTTTTTTTGAGAATACATAAAATGGAAGTAATGATTTTTTTTATTACCTTGTACTTTTTTAATTTTATTTTTATAAATATATTCCCCCCACATGCTTTTCATAATGTGTTCTCATCCTGTCTTCCATATATGTCATATACATTTTATTTTTTAAAGGTATATCTTATCAGCTGTCGACCGAAAACACTAAAACAGTCATACCTCACAAGCTTCATGTATCTGGTGGAGCTGGAGGGAAACTCACTGGATATAGCTATCAGAAAACACAAACCCTATGCCAATCTCTCGCTTTCATCTTTCAAGTAACTCCATACCCCCCCAACAGCAGCGTCCGGTGAAACAGGATTTCGTTGGGTGGGGTAAAAGATTGGGACACTGACGCAAATTACATAACCAGAAACGCCCAAAGGAATAAACCTGCCCAAGAAGGGGGCATGTCCACCTCAAGAATTAGATGGTCAGCCTGGTGTGAATGCACATCAGGCTTGCCTGCCAATTATGCCGACAACACCCTGAGCTTGGCATAAATGCGTCTAATGCTGCACTAGTTTTAGCTTTCTAAGAACAGTCCCCCAGCCCTCGCTGGTCCACTCCTCTCCAAACCTTCTTACTAGCAGGCAGAAGCTCTTGTTACACAATCTGGGACAGAGGAAAAAGTGTAGTGAGTGTAGAAGAAAGGGAACATGTCGCAGTGTTAGAGAGACTGAAGCAACAAGAGCATTTGCATAGTGCACAAAGTCAGCTTTACTACTAATTTAATTGTCAGCCAGTCCACACATGTTTTTTTGTTCCACTACATGCCTCTTAAATTTCCATACTTAAGCAGGAACATGTGAAGAGTTGTAAAAAAATAAATAAAGTTTTCTTATAAATCAATGGGCTGATTCCATACATGGGCCTGGAGCTGCAGTTCCATCAGCCCCTATGTTAATCAAGCCCTGTTCATGGCTATCTATAGTCAGAAGCAGTCGCATGGATTGATGGTTCCGATTACCGATGATTAGAAGCAGATATTATTAGCACCTGATCTCCCGACTACCCTACCTAGATATCCACCATTACAAAAAGAAAGACCTCCACAAGCCGGACCAAGATGGTGGTTAGCACAAAGCCTTATCACCAGCTTTAGACAGACCAATGGATGAAGACTTTCTGTATGCTTTAATCAAGGTTGGACCTGGTTTAGAGATGTGAGTACATGCTATAAAAAAAAATAAAGAAAAAAAGAGTAATATGCATACTATACCAAATCCCTATGCATATTTAAATAAATGGAGGTTATTTAGTAACTCCAATGGCCATTAGATGCAAACCCAACTTCCACGTTAAGGCAAGTCTAACTAATTTACAGACACACAGTCATTGTCACACACACTGTTTAAGCAACACACTTTCACTGAAACATACACATTCACAGACATACACACTCACTCGTTCACAGTTACACTCACTCACAGTTACACACATACTAACATTCACCGACAGACACACATATACACTGACAGACACGCATTCACTAAAGGACACATACACACATGCACATTCAGTGTCAGACACACACACTGGGACACACATATACACACTGACAGATTGTCAGGGTACCTTTTGTAGAGACTGGTTACAGTGGAGTTCATCTGCAGGACTCTGGGGACATGACCTGGCAATCTTCCAGCAACTTTAGTAATTTTCTCGCCGGCTGTGATAGCCCTGCCCCTTTTTATAGCGCGGAAAGGGGCGGAGCAAAAATGCAGCGGAAAAGGGTGCAGAGCCAAATTACGTCATTACTCATCCAAACGTCAGATCAAATGACATTGTGGGGGCGTGGTTATCATCCCAGACAGATCCGGTCACAATATAAAAAGGCTCCTATGAGTTAGGATCTTTGCCCTGTTGTGGTTCCTCTTGGTCCTGATAGCGCGTTAAATTCTTGGTATATTTTCTGGTTTTGAACTTTGGCTTGTCTTGACTATTCTTCTCTCAGGTATCCATTTGACCCGGCTTCTCGTTTTGTCCTACCTCTAGCTTCCCTGACCTCGGCTCGCCCTGTTTATTCTCTTTCTCTCAGTAACATCAGTCCGGCCATTCTAAGGTCCGGTACGTTACTACTTTACTTACACTCTGTGTTAGGATTCCCCCTATTCCTGACACAGATACACTGACAGACATATATACACTCAATGTCAGACACACACATTGACTGACAGACACACTTACACTAGACACACACAGACAAACACTCTCAGTGACAGACACGGATACACACACTGTCACACGGTGAAACACGCATACATATACTGACAGAGATGCAAACATACACTGACACACATATATACACACTGACAGATACACACACACTCACTGACAAACAGATATACACTCTAGTGACAGACACACACCCTGGAGCAGACCAACACGAACTCTCACTAACAGACACACTAACACTCACTAACAGACACACACTACACACTCACAATTAAAAAAAAAAAAAGTAAAACTCAATACACCCATCTGGTAGAACATCAGCAGTCCGGTATATCAATCGCCTGGATGGAGCCTGCTCCCGTCTCGTATTAGACATCGCAAAAGGCATCTTCGATTTCTGCCTCCCGGAGGTGACACATCTCACCACAGATTGGTTCTCCAACCTTTAGAGAGATCACCAGACTTCATCGTTCTTCAATTGGCTGCCGGACCCTGAGGGTGTACAAAGATTGCGAGAGTTCTCCATCACCTCTGTGTTCAGCGAGTAACACTGACCTTGGTCACCCCGCTGTGACGGAGCCAACCTTGGTTCCTGCATCTTTGGGGACTGTCTGGTGAGGATCTACTCCTCTTGCCTTCATACCCGACGCTTCTCATGGACCTGAGGATAAACCCACACCTTCTACTCCTGGAGTGTTGGTTGACCCTGGTGGCCTGGACACTTTCTGGGGTTGTTAGCAGATTGGCGGTCTATCGCAGGCTGCTAGGGACCTCTTATGGGACCAACGGATGCGACGATGCTACCTCTCCATCTGGGCATTTACGGTCTGGTTGGTGTTTGGAGCGGAACCTCGATCTATTAATGTGGTAAGTTTGGCCAGTTCAATGGCCCATGTCACGGTCTGGGGACTCCCGGTGGCCAAGGATCCTCTTGTGTGCCAATTACTCAGTGACATCCACCTTCAGCTTATGAGATGTGGAGATCTTTCTCATTTTTCCACGTGACTGGGCATCTAATGACGGACTTTCTCTCTGTCTGTTATCGGCCAAGTTTACGTTATTTTTCAGCGTTAAAATTGCAAAATATGAAGCCTCCTGTCATGTTGTAAAATTGAAGATTATATTAGCTTTAGTGAACTAATAAACTTAATTTTAGTAAAGACATTTGGTGAGTATTTTCACACCCTGCTTTGCTATCCCACCCTTTCTGTTCGCTTTGTTTATATGTCTCACTGGTCTAAGCCAGGTTGGGCTCTTAATGTTTTTGTGTTTACACTGATGATTTTATTTCCATTGGTTTGGAATTGTCATTGGAGTTTTATATGTTTGTTGTTCAGTTATCAGATTGTAGTTTTCAAATGACTGCTATGAAATTATTTATACTGTGTGTTACTTGGATTTCCACGTTCATGACTGTGTCTAAATCTGTTACACATTCTCTTTTCAGTTTGATTCGTCCATGAAGACGTTTTGGTTGTTCATGTGGAATTCTCTGGAAGTTTGCTCCTTCGGATTTTGGATTTAGGAGTTATTGTTATTGCTTGTTATATGTTTGCTTCTGCTTGATGTCGCTGTCTGAAAGAGGAAGTGCTTAGTCACTATACCTCATGTACATACTACTCTCTTGTGATTGGTTCTATTTTTTGTTTTAATCTTTATTTTTGCAGTGCTTTGAGTTACAAACAAGCTTGAGTTGTCACAACAGCATGTTCAAGCTAATGAGAAAATACAGAGTAAACAGTGTTATGGCTCTAGTTAACGGCACCATTTTTTAGTTAGTGATTAGGTACAGATTAAGGCATTGAAATCACAGAACAGAAATGAGAATAAGGAGTCATATCATGCATAAACATTGCAGTGTTGTAGTGGTCATTCACCCAAACATAAACGACCGTGTAGGACTGCCTCTTTACTTAAAGAAGTATTGCAAAGAAAACAAGTTAGTCGAACGTGTAGGGAATTGGTGCACGGGGGGGCTACCAGCATTGAAAATTCCACGGTTGGAGAAGCAGAGCATACCATTGTGTTGGACGGGCTAGACCACGAAGAGCAGGGAGTGTGCAAATAGCGTAACATAGGAATACAACCCAGGGTAAAGGATCAGGCTGAACATGGTAGACCAGACACGTTTGCTATGCCGCTATAACCACAGCATGCTAACTAGTTAGGGTAATAAACCAATTATATAACCGGACATCATAGGACTCTGCCCTCCTCACCCTTATCTCCTGATGGAGCATTTACTAAGCAGCCTGCAGTGGCATACGGCAAGAAATGATTTACATTGGCATTGCTGATGTGTAGTATAGGTTTATGGCGTATAGTTAGGAGCATGCAGTTAAATATATTAATAGAGAAATAAAGGAGTAATTCCACCGATGGCTGTCCAGAGAGCAAATGTAAAGCAAACATATATAAACTTGTGCATGTCACTTAGTAGTTACTGCGGTAATGTTGCTCGTTACTAGTGGTGGGGATCACAACTACGTCTTCCTGATGGCAAGAGAAACATGTGAGGGGAGCAGGTGTAAATGGCTTTGTTGGGAGCGTGTCCCTCCTGCCCCAATGTCCCAGACTGTTACCCTATACCCCTGCTAACTAGCATGGTAGCATATGGAGAGATTTTGCAAAATACTCACCTCCTGTCATTACTAAAAGTAAAATTATTAGTACATAATAGCTAGTATAATCTTAAATTATACTATCACACCCTAAACTGTATAACTATTGTGGTTATAGAGAGTGTGCTTTATATTTTGATGGGATTTGGGAGTGATCCTTATAGTGGCTTGCCTCCACTTGTTCTGCACTTTTGTTCTACCTACCCTATTTTGTTCTGTTATACCATACCACTTGAGCTCCTGTGGTTCTTCCTATATTCCACTACCGATCCAAAGGAGTGCTGAGAGGTTTCTTCCCTCCCCTCCTCTCCCACTGTTACCGGAGTAATAACAGGAACAAACCGCAGAAGCCACACATAGAGATATGGACACAAGTCTTCAGGAAGTAACAGGTCTTTTATTTACACACCGATCTGGTCTCAGATGAACTCCTGTTCAAAAAATATCTGGGAGACAGAAAGCATGGTTCAGAGGCCTTTTGTTAGCAGCATATCCCCTCCCATACAGTATAACCCTTCCTATATTCCTCAGACCAATCAGCACACATGATATTCAGGATCAACCTATATGGGCAGACCACATGGCTCATCCGAAACAAAGGAGAAAGGAGTGTGATTTCAGTTCCTGCATTCCTGCACATTCCTCTGTACTGAGCGTAGAAAAGCAGTGCTGCTGTGCATGGATCCCAAACTAGCCGACTTGGGAACCAAAGAATTGGGCCTCAAGGCCAAGGGTCTGTTATTTGGAGAACCTTATATTAAAGAGTTACACAAACATGTAAACTTATACGCCACACTGAACAAGGCGCAGTCATCCATGAAAAGAGTATTTCATCAACAACCCTCACAGGTTTTTGGCAGGGCTGGCCGTACAAGGGGTCATGCAGTCAGCCATTTTTGGGCCACAAGCCAACGCCAGCGACCTCCCACTTCATCGTTCTTCCCCCAACTATCAATCAAGGGGCTTCTACACCCAAAGGGCGGATAGGGAAAGAGGAAGCAGAGCCCGTGGACGCAACAGATACCCAACAGGTGAGATTTCCTACCTTTCACCTTTTTACTGTTTATTATGCGGGCAGGGTGTAGACATGTCTTCAGATACCTGGGTTCTAAATACAGTTCGGGGTTATTGCATAGAGTTTTATTCTCTCCCTACTCAAACAGGTTTTCCTCATTACCCGATAATGTCAAAATCTCAAAGTATCCTTCTCGATTCAGAACTACGTTCCCTACTAACAAAAGGAGCGATTCAACTCGCCCCACACGACGAAGGCTTTCTCAGTTGCATCTTCTTGGTCAAAAATAAATATGGGGAATTCTGCCCGGTAATCAACTTTTGCCAATTGAATACCTTCGTAATATACAGACATTTCAAAATGGAAGGGATACATCTCCTCAGAGACATTCTCCGACCAGGCGATTGGTTCACTGACTCGACCTCAAGAATACTTACCTCTCCGTACCCGTACATCCATCCAGTCGACGTTTTCTCCGCTTTCTTTGGCACCACCAGATTTTCCAATTCACCTGCGTTCCATTCGGCCTGAGTTTCGCTCCGTGGTGCTTCACCAAACTGCTAAAGCCAGTCACCGCACTTCTTCGAGCAAGGGGCTTTTGCTACTTAATCTACCTCGACGACCTCTTGCTACTCTGCGACGACGCATCCAGACTGCAATCACAGACGAACTACATATCCTCATCGAATCCTTGGGGTTTGTCATCAACCAAGAGAAATCATCACTGTCCCCATCCCAAATCGTACAATTTCTTGGCTTCGAAATCGACTCCTCCACCTGTGTTCTTCGCCTGCCTCAGTCCAAGTTAACTGCGATCAGGAAGGAACTATGCAAGACGCTTTGACAAGTGGATTTACCTCTCGGAGGTTTAGCTCAGATCGTAGGCCTGCTTTCTGCTTCCATTCAGGCAATCTACCCAGGTCCCCTTCAGTATCGAGCCATGCAACGCTTGAAAGCTTAATTCCTACAGACCCATCCATCATACGACCAGAGGGTCCCGATCACTACCGAGGTGAGGGAAGAACTCTACTGGTGGCTCCGCCACATGTCTGCCTGGAACGGCAAAGCAATTTTCGGCCCCACTCCGGACTTTGTGGTGGAATCAGATGCGAGCCTCCAGGGCTGGGGCGCAACTTGTCATACAACCTCCACCGGGGGACCATGGACCGCCGCAGAACACTTTCTCCACATCAATTGTCTGGAGTTAATCGCAGGCTCATTTGCAATCCGCAGTCTGGCCAATCACCTCTCAGACTGTTGTATTCTCCTTCGAATGGACAATATCTCAGCCATCCAATACATCAACAAATTGGGCGGGGCCAGATCTCGCACCCTCTCCGAAGTGACAAAGGACATCTACAATTTTTGTTTCCAATTTTTGTTTTCCAATCACACTTCGGGCAGAATATCTCCCGGGGGAGACAAACATTACCGCGGATTGGTTCTCCCAACATTGGAGAGACGGCAGCGACTGGCGCCTACACAGATCAGTTTTCCTCCATGTCTCCAAACTCGGGGGCCCATTTGTTCTGGACCTGTTCGCCTCCTGGACGAATTTTCAAGTCCCATGGTTCTTCAGTTGGCTACCAGACCCAGAATGCTCGGCAGTAGATGCCTTCCTTCAGAAGTGGCAGACGACGGGAGCCTATGCCTTACCTCCGTTTGCGATGATTCCAAGAGTCCTTCTCCAGATTTGCAGACAACAGGTCACGCTTGCACTACTTACCCCGCTCTGGCAGGGCCAAGCATGGTTCCTGGATCTTCTGGACCTCTCTTGCCAACATCACCTCCTTCTGCCTCCATGGACCAACCTCCTAGAGGACCCTCAAGGAAACCCTCATCCGATGATAATACAAGACCACCTCCACTTAGTGGCTTGGACTCTTTCAGGGGAACCTGGAATTTCAGAGAGTTATCGCAGAGATCTAAGGAACTCCTCTGGGGTTCTTGGGCCCCTGGAACCAGAAGACCTTTCCTCCTGGGGTGCTTGGTGCAATTGGTGCCTGGAACGGAATACGGATCCCCTAGACAGTTCATATTGAATTTCCTCTCTCATCTATTTGACTAAGGCCGATCCTACCGATCCATCAACGTTGCCCAGTCGGCCATCTCGGCAGCCCATGTTCCTCTACACGGAGCTCCAGTTGGCCAGGACCCGCTAGTTTGTAGACTATTATGAGGCATTAAACTGGCTCGCCCTCCAACACCGAAATACCCCCATCTATGGGAAGTTAATGTCATGATTTGTTTCCTAGAAGCTTGGCCGAGCAACGAAGATCTCTCCCTTTGTCAACTCTCAGCAAAATTCACCCTGTTACTTTGCTTAGTGTCTTTCCAACGAGTGTCGGATGTTCGAGCATTTGACCATGACGCTATAACTTTTCCCCAGAAGGTGTCACCTTTTCCGTGTCCAGACGGACTAAATCGAACTCCTCTTCGGTATTTTACCCTTATTTCCCTAACCATCCAAAATTGTGTGTGGTTTCACTTCTCTTTCGTTATTTATTACTCACCTCCACTCTCCGTTCAACCTCCTCCAGCCAACTATTGGTCTCATACGTCTGACCAGATAATCCGGTGTCAACCACGACCCTTGCCCGTTGGGTTAGGAGCCCACTCCATCAGAGGAGCGGCGACATCAGGAGCGTTCAACTCAGCAGACTGGTCCCCGGGAACAGACGTTCCGCAACTTCTATTTCCTCCGGCTGTGCACGTTTCCTTAGCCCTTCTCAGGGAGCGTTAAAACAGCAAAATACGAAGCCTCCTGTCATGTCATAAAATTGTAGATTATGCTAGCTTTAGTGTACCTAAAATCTTAATTTTATTAATGACAGGAGGCGAGTAATTCCCACCCTTCACTTTCATTTCCCCCCCTAGGGTCGCCTCTGTAGGTAAGTTCATTTAAGACAAGAGTAAATAGGCAATGTATTTCTGCTCTGGGGGGCAAGGGGCTACACCCTATGGGCGGGTGGATTAAGACTATGTTACAGGCGGGCTATAATATATGGTTTCTAACTATTAGATTACATAATTTTAGAAGTTCAATTCACGGATTAATCCTTGGTTTTGATACTGCTCTCTCGTTTCAGCGTAAAGTCTAGTTGCTGTTCCATCTCAAGCATCATCTCAGCTCTCCAAAGAGGACATGTTTAGTTTCCTGTTCCCTCTCATGCATCAACTTTCTCATCTGGCATTCTGAAACTCTCATCTGGTTCATTTACCGTTTGCTGTTCCTGTTTGTTCACAGCCAGAAAGAGGAAGTGACATCACGGGGAGGGAGTTTTATACCTTGTTATCTTTTTTCTGATTGGTTACTCTGTTATGTTAAAAAGTGCTGCTGTGAAGCTTAAGTAAAGAAAGTCTTAAGCAAAATACTCGCCTCCTGTCATTAATAAAATTAAGATTATAGGTACACTAAAGCTAACATAATCTACAATTTTGTGACCACAGTTACAAACAGCCTCCAGAGATCCTGTTCTTCACCAGACCAGTGGAGCCAGACTGCAGCCAAAGCCCATCATCATCCTCATCTGGTTGTAAGTAGGCAATCTAGTGTATTATTAGTGACACTAATCTCTAATATACCTCACATTAAAGGGACACTATAGTCCCCAGAACCACTGCAGCTAAATAAAGTGGTTCTGGTGTCTATAGTTTGTCCCTGTAGGTTTTTTTAATGTAAACACACATATTTCCTGTATTGGGCTTCTAATTAAAGTTACATACCGAAATCCAAAGATGCAGCTTTCAAATTTTCTCCAACATCAGCAAGAATGAACTGTGAATCCTGCTGGCATGTTTAACTTTCCCCCAATACTTTTACAATGTTTATTCTTAGTTTATGTTTTTTCCAAGTTCCAATACAGCATGATACTATTTTTCTTATGGTTTAATCAGATTTAATTCAGTTTAATAGCAAAAGTTAGATATGTTATACAAGTGATGCCTGATAACTGATCGCTGACCTTGGGGAGCCTCTTGGGTGTATTGTCCTTCGCAATCTGCATGTCTAGGACACATTCTTTATCTAGAAGCTTATGTTCTGTCTTATTGTTCATACGCATATGTTTACCCTGACTATGCTATTTTACAAAATTCTGCAGAATCCTCAAAATACCTTAAAATGTTTCCAGTTTCACTTGCACTTGCTGTTGTGGCATTGCACGCATGTTTCTTGTTTCAATAATCATTAAAAATTGGAATTGCAACGCAGTGAATAGATATAAGATAAAGTAGGCCACATCACTGCAAGTGGCAGTCACCATTGGGGGTCTTTGCAAAATATCCAAAGACCTCAGGTGATATAGCCGCTTTTAGTATATATTTAATCTGTACAGTGTGTTAGGCATTTAACAGGCAAATGGCTTAAAATTTCAAGTCCTACGCTACTAGCCAGGTCTTAAAAGTTACTTGCCACTGCAAGCTGGAAGGGTCCCTGGCGCACTCATCAGGGGTGAATGTCTACTCTCCAAGATTAAACATTTCACGTGCCAATGGCTATGGGAAATTTTTTGCAAAATCGTATAAATAAAATAAAATTTGCCTCTTCCTTATCCAAGACAAATCCTAACAAATGGCATCCCAATCATGTGACAACATGCTAGGAATTTTTAGATAATGCTTTATAAGGCAACTGGACATAGAGCCACCAGAGGACATCTTATTTGAACACTTTCGTCAGTTGGTATAGGCAAAATTAAGCTGGACATTTCATAGGTTTTAAAAGAAGATTTTTTTTTCTGTGCAATACCACACAAATTGTTTTGGCACCAGTACCCTGCAATATCACACACAAATCAGAGAACGCATTGTTGACACCACACAAAACAACCTTCATACAATATATTGTAAGACTAGTTATTGCTTACCATTTTCTGCACAGCACGTTTAAGGATTTCAGTTTTTTGAAGGTGAGTCTTATTACCTGTCCCTGTTAAAGGTGACCTGCGGTAGGGGCAAGAAAAATAAGCAAAATGCATATACAGTTGTGCTCAAAAGTTTGCATACCCTTGGAGAATTGATAATACATGTACCATTTTTAAAGAAAACATGAGTGAGCAGGCAAAATACATTTTATATTTAATGGGATTCATGTTCAACTGAAGGTTATATCAAAATGGCACAATCATAAAACAAAACATGACAACAAAGAAAAAAACTGAAATGACACCTGTTCAGAAGTCTGCATACCCTTAGCTCTTAATACTGTGGATTGCTCCGTTTAGCATCAATGACAGCGTGTAGTCTTCTGTAAAAGTTGTCGATGAGGCCCCTAATTCTTGCAGGTGATATAGCTGCCCATTCGTCTTGGCAAAATGCCTCCAGGTCATGCAAAGTCTTTGGTCGTCTTCAGGGCCGGTGCTAGGATTTTTGACTACACAGGCGAAGATGCATTTTGACGCCCCCCCCCCCCAAAAAAAATAAACAATGCATCTTCACCTCTGTGTCTCGTAGCCCCCTTTTGAATTTCTTACCCCCATTAGTGTTGCATATCCACTCTCTTGAATGTCTTATCCTTTTGGCCCCTTTGTGCCTTACACCCCCCTTTAGTGTGTCTCCTACAACACCTCTTATGTATTTCTTACTTCCCCGCCAGCCCCTATCTATCTCTCTTTTTCTCCCACATAGACATAGATACAGGCAAAAATACATACATGCACAAATACACAAACATACAGACACACAACCAAACAAGCACACAGACATAATTTTTCAGGCACACAGTCACAAAGATATACAGACACACAGTCATAAAAGGCACACAAACAAACACAGTCATACAATCTACACATACAGGTACATTGTCATACAAACACAGACATACATTCATACAGACACAGGCACTCACAGAAATACAGACACAGGCATAAAGAAACATAGAGATAGGCATACAGAGACATACATACACAGACAAACAAAGAACCCTGCACACTGATACCGTGTAAATGCTCCGGCCATCAACAGTGGTGGATGCTCCGTGTCAGGCGGACATCGCTGGATCCAACAGTAAAGTCTTCAAAAGGAATAAACGCAGGCAACACTCCAATAGTAAGGATGGTATATTTATTGGTAGGTGAACCACCCCATAGAAAGTGTGATGTTTCAGCTCATGCAATAAGGCTCTGCTGAGCTGAAACAACGCACTTTCTTTGGGGTGGTTCACCTATCAATAAATATACCAGCCGTACTATTGGAGTGTTGCCTGCGTTTATTCCTTTTGAATAATACACACAGTCATACAGAGACATACATACTGTATGTCTCTGTATGACGGTCTGTGTATGTACACAGGATGGCTAAAAGATAGATCCCCATCTGTCGTGCAACTTCAACAATGCTTTGCAAGCTGGGGCTCTACCGATTCCTCATGCTTGCAGGATTGTATTTAGCATGGAGCAGTATTTGTGTGTTTGACTGTAAGCATGTGTTTGTATGGAGTATGTTTGTATGATTGTAGCGGTGTGTTTGTATGTAGTGTTTGCATTTGAAGGCAAGCATGCATTTATGTGTAGTGTTGGTTTTTGAATGTAGGTGTGTGTTTATATATAATTTTGGTGTCTGATACAGAGGTGTGTTTGTATGTAGTGTTGACATTTGAATGCAGGGGTGTGTTTGTATGTAGTGTTGACGTTTGCATGCAGGTGTTTATTTGTGTGTAGTGTTGGTGTTTGAATGCTGAGATGTATGCACATATACATATACACTACCACACACGCACACACTGTGATACACATACAGGAAAATACACACACTGACACACATGCAGATACACATATACACAAACTGATACACATTCAGATAGACAGATACACACATATATTCAGATACACACAAACACACACTGACATACAGACACACTGACAGATACACACTGACAGACATACAGATACACACATACACAATGATGGACATACAGTCACACACAGACACACTGACAGACATACACAAACACACACACAGACACAGTGACAGACAGACATACACACACACACACACACAGACATATAGATACACACAGACACACTGACAGACATATACACACAGACAGGCATACACATACACACAGACACACTGACAGATATACACACACAGACACTGACAGACACACACACAGACACTGACAGACATACACACACAGACACTGACAGACAAACACACAGACACACTGACAGACAGACACACTGACAGACATACAGGCACACACACACACACACACTTTTATATACTTTTCTAGCCACTCTCCTGTTTCCTACTTTGTTCAGGAGGGTGGCTTACCTGGGAACCAAAGTGCTGCCTGAGGTAGTTGGGAGTTGGAGGAGCTGGTCCTGCCCAGCCCCCCTCCTCTCTGCCTTCTGCTGCTGTAGTCTTCTTGGGAGGACTTCCTCCCATGCTGATTAGAAGGGGGCCGGTGGTAGCTCCGCCCCTGCTGGGCGCCAGAAGCTCTGTGCGCTACAGAGGGAGCAGGGATATGACGTTCATATCCCCGCCCCCTCCATACAGTCCGCGGCACTGCAGGTTGGCGCTCGGCCACGCTACAAGAAGTGACCGGCAGGAGAGGGGAGTTGTGCGCTTCCCTCCTGCCGGTCACCCGGACATTTGCGCCCCCGGGCTGGTGCGCCCTAAGGCGGCCGCCTGTGCCGCCTTATGGACGCGCCGGCCCTGGTCGTCTTGCATGAACCACATGTTTAAGATCTCCCCAGAGTGGCTTTATGATATTAAGGATAGGAGACGGTGATGGCCACTCCAGAACCTTCAACTTTTTCTGCTGTAACCACTTGATGGTCAACTTGGCCTTGTTTTTAGGGTCATTGTCATGCTGGAAAGTCCAAGAGCATCTCATGCGTAGCCTTTGTGCAGAAGAATGCAAATTATCTGCCAGTATTTTTTGATTACATGCTGCATTCATCTTGCCATCAATTTTCACAAGATTCCCTGTGTCTTTAGAGCTTACACAACCCCAAAACAGTGAGCCACCACCGTGCCCCACAGTCAGGATGGTATTCTTTTCACTATATGCCTTGCTGACCCCTCTCCAAACATAGTGCTTATGGTTGTGACCATAAAGCTCTATTTTGGTCTCGTCACTCCAAATTACAGTGTGCCAGAAGCTGTGAGGTGTGTCAAGGTGTTGTCGGGCATTTGTAACAGGGCTTTTTTGAGGCATTGGCGCAGTAAAGGCTTCTCTTTGGCAACTCCAGAATGCAGCTCATTTTTGTTCACGTATCATCGTATTGTGCTCCTTGAAACAACCACGTTGTCTTTTTCCAGAGCAGCCTGTATTTCTCCTGAGGTAACTTGTGGGGTTTTCTTTGTATCCCGAACAATTCTCTCGGCAGTTGTGGCTGAAACCTTTCTTGGTCTGCCTGACCTTGGCTTGGTAACAAGAGATCCCCTAATATTCCACTTCTTAATAAGTGATTGAACCATACTGACTGGCTTTGGATATCTTTTTATATCCTTTTCCATCTATATAAAGTTTCATTACCTTGTTACGCAGGTCTTTTGACAGCTATTTTCTGCTCCCCATGGCTCAGTATCTAGCCTGATCAGTGCATCCACATGAGAGCTAACAAACTCATTGATTATTTATATACAGACACTAATTGCAATTTTAACAGCCATAGGTGTGGGTGAAATTAACCTTTAATTGCCATTTTAACCTGTGTGCATCACCTTGTGTGTCTGGAACAAGGCCAAACATTCAAGGGTGTGTAAACGTAAAGGAGCCGAACAACTATCTGATAATAAATGGCTCCATATGATCGCTATTCTTCAATAAAATAAAACATTTTGCATGATTAGTCATATTTTCAAAATTAATGCCATAAATTCACAATTTCTGCCCGAGTATGCAAACTTTTGAGCACAACTGTATGCATAGTACAATTTTTTTTTCCACTCATTAACGATTACTAAATAGTAAAAATTTCCTATTTATTTTAATAAAAAGGCTCAGAGAATGGTTACATAATAAGCACATGGAATCAGGTACATCTCAGTCGTGTGATATTAAGGAACAAAAGATCTAGTATCTAGTAAAACGAAAGCACCACATTTCCCCCCTTCACCCAAATAAAACTTGTTTTCATGACAAGTTCCCCAAGGGGAAATTCTTAGAATTTATTTGAAAGCAAGCTTTACTCACTACAGGAACAGGTCCCTGGGCTTTGTTCAAGCTGTAAAACTTCAGAAAGTGCATGCGTTTTCATTATAGGGCATACATTAAAAACATCTTATTTTAAATATTTAAATTCATAGATAAGTTTAGAAGTTCAGTGATCTTAGAAACCAAGACTAAATAATTTCAGTACTGTTATCAATAGAGTGATATTTGTGCTCTATACCTCACCATTAAAGACCACTATAGTGCCAGAAAAAACAAACTCGTTTTCCTGGCACTATATGGTCTTTAGGTTCCCACCACCCTCAGGGTCCCACTACCGCTGGGCTCAAGTGGGCTGAAGGGTAAAACCTTCTCCACTTACCTTTCTCCAGCGCTTGGCTCCCTCGGCGCTGGGGAACTCTCCTTCTCCTCCCGATGTCAGCGCTGAATGCGAATGCGCATGAGCGGCATTTCTCAATGCTTTTCTATGGACGTCAGCATCTTCTCACTGTGATTTTCACAGTGAGAATCGCGGAAGCGCCTCTAGCGGCTGTCAATGAGACAGCCACCAGAGGCTGGATTAACCCTAGTGTAAACATAGCAGTTTCTCTGAAACTGCTATGTTTACAGCTGCAAGGGTAAAACCTGGGGGACCTGGCACCCAGACCACTACATTGAGCTGAAGTGGTCTGAGTGCCTATAGTGGTCCTTTAATAGCAACAAAAATATCACCAAACTGCTATATTCTACACATAGCATGACCAACAATAGGTTCTATTTGTACATGCAAATACTGTGTAGCAAAGTAATCTCTCTATTAACAAAGAATACTAATCTTTATATAACAATAACCTTTTCTACTT
>OW240912.1:366332216-366346271 GCA_933207985.1 Pelobates cultripes | reverse complement strand
TTTTTGCATCACTGGCAGGTGGCCAGCAATTCACTAAAATTGACTTGAAAAATGCATACCTACAGTTATCTGTACATCCAGATTCTCGACCACTACTAATATCCATCGGGGCTATTCAGATATAACTGTATGGTTTTTGGTCGGCATTTCACCTGCACCAGCTGTCTGGCAGTGAACAATGGACAAGCTGTTAGCTGGAATTTCTGGGACACAGTGCCTTTTAGATGACATGCTGGTGACAGGTAAATCCGAGGAGGAACATCAGCAGAATATCGGGGCAGTTTTACAAAGACTTATGGAATATGGATTGAAGGTGAATTTGGATAAATGCCAATTCGTGCAGGATCATCTTGAATGTTGTGCTCATGTAACTGACAAACATGGGTTGAATACAATACATATGTATAAACATATGTTTAGCCCAATACATATGGCTAAACATAGATGCTGCTGTGCTTTTAAAGGCACGCTTTAGGAACCCAAGCCACTTCAGCTGATTGAAGTGGTCTGGGTGCAATGTCCCTGTCCCACTTAGTCTTACTTTTAGAGAAACTGCACTGATTACCATGCAAGACTAAGACTGCCTCTAATAGGTGTCAGACAGCCACTATAGGCCCTTCCTGGATGCTAACCCCCTGCCCCCACCGAATGAGTTTGAAGTAGGCGGAGAGCCGACCAAGCACCAACAGACATCAGCGCTTGAATCGGGTAAGTGACTAAAGGGTGTTAAAACCCTTTACATGCAATGGTGGGGGTAGAGAGCAATGGAGGAGGAGACCTGTGGGCACTATAGTGTTAGAAATACTGATTTGTATTCCTGACACTATAGAATCCCTTTAAGGCAGCACCACCTTGCTTCAAGGGCAAACCGCTCTCAAAATAAACAAAAAGGCAATAATAGCCAAACTACATGCATACAAAAAGCTGATATAGTAAAACTCATCTTACGCAGAGCCCTCTAAATCCCTGGCTCTGAGGTTGAATAACTGAATAGTTGTCAGTTTATTGGGTGACACTCCACAAACAATAAACCTAGAGCTAGGTAGACGTAAGTGCTCTTATCAAATTATGTAATCCTGCCGAGACACATTTTGCTCTTCTGCTTTATCAGTTGGCAAGAATCCAGTTCAAGCCCATGGCTCCATATTTAAATCCGCGACCCTGATGGATTAGCGCGATCATGTCACTCACTATATTCTGTTTTATTCTTCGCATATTACATATCGATGACCTGCTGCTACCGTACTTACAAGTATGAACTTCTCCCCACGTCATTTGGAACTCTACTATCACACACCTGCTGCTGACTACTAGCCCAAGATCTGACCAGACTAGGACTACCTGTATATCCACATACGGGAATCATACCGCCCAGGCGATATCATTGGAGCTATTTAGAAGCTCCAGAAAATTGTAAGTGCTTTCCTTTATTCTTCTATCAACTACAAATACGTCACTTTTTCAGACTGACTTTGTTACACCCCCTGGATGTCAGACAAGTCCTGTTACTTGCTGATTGTTTAGCTCAGTGGAACTAAACTCAAGAGGTGGGAAATTCGCCTCAGCACCTGACTTGCAAAGACATCTCATTGAGCTGTTTCGGGAAGTCTGTTATTGGACAGAGAGGGAAAGCCTAGACTGGTGAAGAAGGGGGAGGCCTGCAAGGCATATAGACAGCAGATCTCACGTTTTTGCAAGTTGTTTCTGTTTTTACATATATGTATACCTCCAATGAAAATACATAAGTAAATGCATGCATTATTACACTGGGGGTATATCTATTAAATAGTTGACATGCAAATGAGCACAGACAGGCATCGTGTTTCAGATCCCCCTGACCCCCCCTGGAATTCTGCAGGTACCCTTAGCGATGGATGCTGCTTTAAACATAGCTTTAAAAAAAAAAATCTTAAGCATAGATTCTGATTCAAAAGGACCAGTGACCAAAAAAACAGCCATGGACTGTACAATTTCAACCTTTTGGGTCTCATCAGCATGGTGCCAGTTCTGTTCTATAAGATGAAGTGTCTCTGTGAGCATATTGCTTGCTAGTTGCCAGATAATATGTGATGAGACCAAACACAATAAATCTCCTCCACAATTTGATGCAAATAGAAAATGACTGGATCAACATGTTGGGAATTTATTGTGTTTGGTCGTATCAGAAATTGATTGGGGAAAAATGAAAATAAGAATAAATATGTATATATATTCACTGTATAATTGTACATATGAAATGGTCAGTGCTGCTATCAGAGACACATGATATCCCATTGTTAATCTGTAATTTGTCCCCTATTTATTTTTAAAGCTAAAACAGAATTGATAAATATGAGATTATTCGTATGATTGCAGAAGGAGCGTTTGGTAAAGCATTTCTTGCAAAAGAAAAATCAGATAATGCCCACTGTGTAATCAAGGAAGGTAACTTATCAAAGATAAGAAATATGTTTATTAATATTGGGAAATAATTATGTCTACACCCAGGCCCACAGCTACTGTGTGTGTTGTATAAACAATAAATAATCTATCTCCAGGCAAATTAAATAACATACACGGCCCATGGCACAGCGCAGCTAAGGGGAGTGGGCCTTGACAGAGCTAGGGGGTGGGCATTTGTAGAGGTAGGGTTTAGTGCTCAGGTGGTTATGGGGCCTGGCTTCCGTTGGAATTCAGTTATTAATAATGGACATTTTAGATTAGGGGCCATTTTTATTAGCCATATTTACCTGTTGTTGTCCCACCCTCCCTACCTTAAAATTTGGGTTATGGTGCTTTTCATTTATCTTGTTGGGTCGCGGCGGTGGGGGCTGGATAAGATATAGGGGAGTAGGTAGTTTTTGGTAGCTATGATGTTTGGATGTTTGGTAACAATATTCACATGGTTGAATTTGTTAATTGGTAGGTTGGAACCCGTAGGTGATTCTCAAGCTGGTGGGTGTAGGGGTGCCTCGGTATGCCCCTACAATGTTAAATCATGGGTGTAGGGGTGTCTCGGTATGCCCATAAAATGTTAAATCATGGATGTAGGGGTGTCTCGATATGCCCCTACAATGTTAAATCGTGGGTGTACGGGTGTCTCGGTATGCCCTTACAATGTTAAATCACTTGGAGTATAAGGCCTGTTGTGGCCGTGTTTGGTGTTATGTTATTCATGTCTGGTTATATGGATTATTGTTAGCTTATGTTATGGGGCATTGCCAGTGGGTATAGTACTGTTAAAGTTGGGGTGAATTATGTGTCTATGCGAAAATTGGGAATGTTTGGCAATGACCTATTTTGTTATTTATTTATTTAATTACATTTATAATTTATTAAAACCGTGACAATTTTATCCACTTTAAATTGGCATCCATGTCAAGGTTATGTTTTAGGACATATGCACAAAAGGACGACTATGCGCATGTCATGTACTAAACTCCAAATCTTAGTGAATTGAGATCCAAATGGCAAAGTTTAGGCAATAATAGCGGATTTGGAAAACATATAGTCACAGGTTGGCTATTTTAGGTCAGATTTTGTGGCCAGGATTTCAGTTCACTACAGGTCGGTGTTTAGTGAATTAACCCAAAGTTTCAAATTCTATAGATACAAAAATATTTGCATTATTTTACCTTACTTTTACCCTGTATTTTAGTTTGGTTTCCTCTCTATTATTATTATTTGTGGCATTTATATAGTGCCAACTTAATCTGCAGCTCTTTACATAATAAAAGGGGTAAATTTAACAATAAACAGGACCATTCTAAAATGTTACAAGAACAATAGGTTGATTAGGACCCTGCTTACAGTCTAGACAAGGCAAAGTAGGGGAGTAGGCAGGCTGTTCCAAAGGAAATGGGCTGCCTCTGAGAACTCCTGCGAGCGTGAGTTAGCAGTAGGAGTGCACTCAGCGGACAGGAGAAGGTTACTGGCAGTGCGAAGAGACCAAGAAGGGGCATACTCTATTGTCATTTGACACATCTTTAACTGGTTTCAATAGGTTTTATAAAAAAATAAAACCTGATAAGATATCGAGATTTCCTTAGAAATAATATGTCAGATATTTTAATATTATGTTTTAGATGAGAGTATCAGAAATTTATATATGTTATGAAATTGCTTCATGGTCTTTCCATTATTTCTTATAAACTTGCTGGAATTATGAGATACTCCATAATCTTCAATACCTTATACAGTCCTTATATTCCTCCTATATTCCATCCTATATTTCTGGAATTGCTCTACAAATGATGGAAATGGAAAACCATACATCATCATTTTATTTTTTTATGCATCCCTTTAACAACTGCACATACAGACAATTGTCCATTTTTGAAAAATGTTTAAAGGACCACTCTAGGCACCCAGACTACTTCAGCTTAATGAAGTGGTCTGGGTGCCTGGTCCTTCTAGGGTTAACCCTTTTTTTCATAAACATAGCAGTTTCAGAGAAACTGCTATGTTTATCAATGGGTTAAGCCTTCCCCCAAAGCCTCTAGTGGCTGTCTCATTGACAGCCGCTAGAGGCGCTTGCGTGATTCTCACTGTGAAAATCACAGTGAGAGCACGCAAGCGTCCATAGGAAAGCATTGATAATGCTTTCCTATGCGACCGGCTGAATGCGCGCGCAGCTCTTGACGCTTGTGCGCATTAACCCGATGGGGAGGATCGGAGGAGGAGAGCTCCCCGCCCAGCGCTGGAAAAAGGTAAGTTTTACCCCTTTTCCCCTTTCCAGAGCCGGGCGGGAGGGGGTACCTGACGGTGGGGGCACCCTCAGGGCACCATAGTGCCAGGAAAACGAGTATGTTTTCCTGGCACTATAGTGGTCCTTTAACACTTGTAAAGGGTAGTGAAGGGGTTTGATTGATGACTACAGTATACCACACATTCATACATTTATTAAACTTTGATGATGCATGCCTGTTTCTGGAACTAACTTTAAATATCTGTCAAGAAACATGAAAAACAAATATTAAACATAACTTTAAACCAGTTTTTCTAGTTGTATTTTACAGTAAAAAGGAACTAGAAATGTGACCCCCTACAGCAAATAAACTCTGAGCGTATATAAGTGAAGAGGCTTATATAACAATTGTGAAGCGCCAAAATCAAAGTCCAATGAATAAATAGGTGGGTTTATCTTACCCCTTAATATGTGCAGGTAAATACAAATCTCAAGCTGTGGTATTACATGAAAGAGAGAAAAAACACATATAGTGCAGATGGTACTGTAAAGTGACAAATACTGGATGGTACCAGAAATACACTCACATGAATCGGAGCCCAATATATGACTCAATATACATGCTGCTGTGCTCTTAAGGCATCACCTCACCTTGCTGCAATGGTAATCCATTCTCAAAATGATAGTGTAATATAGCCAAACAAGATGCACACAAAAAGGGGGTATAATAAAACTCATCTTATGCAGAGTACTTTAAATCCTGGCTCTGAGGTTGAATAGCCTGGAGCTAGGTAAGCAGATGGGATTATTAAAACATATATTTTTTTAAACAATGATAAAACCAAATCATAACAACAAAT
Organism: Pelobates cultripes; assembly: GCA_933207985.1. NCBI lineage: Eukaryota > Metazoa > Chordata > Amphibia > Anura > Pelobatidae > Pelobates > Pelobates cultripes. The sequence goes on along the minus strand of OW240912.1, from coordinate 366,340,745 downwards.
GCAAATAAACACTGGTAGTGCCCTAATCAAATGATGTAATCCTGTCGAGTAACGTTTCACTCTTCATCTTTCTTAATTGGTAATAATCCAGTTCCAGTCCATAGCTGTAAACTCGTTTGAGCAGTGCTCTCTCCAACCTATTGTTCCTGTAAGTTTTCTTGTAATTGTCCTATTTATTGTTAATTCCCCCCTCTAATACTATTGTAAAGCGCTACGGAATCTGTTGGCGCTATATAAATGGCAATAATAATAATATTAACAATAGCTCCATATTTAAATCTGCTCACATGATGGATTGGCACGATCATGTGATGTCCTTCAGCCTGTCCTCAGCTGCGGCATCCAGAATTGACATCATCTGCTGCTAAATGATGCAACCTTTGCGGCACGTCATTTCCTGTTTCTCGGCTTTGATGCTATAGTCCTCATATATACACATATATACCAAACTGCCTTATTATACATGGGCAAACAGAAAAAGGAACATCAAGAAACCAGCAATAACGAAAGGGAAAATGTATACCTGCAAAATCATATTGTACGCAGTACTGGAGACCATATCTTCAGAAGGATATTGATACTTTAGAGAGAATTCAGAGAAGAGCTACTAAACTGGTTCATGGATTGCAAGATAAAACTTACTAGGAAAGGTTAAAGGATCTTAACATGTATAGCTTGGAGGAAAGACGAGACAGGGGGGGATATGATAGAAACATTTAAATACATAAAGGGAATCAACACAGTAAAGGAGGAGACTATATTTAAAAGAAGAAAAACTACCACTACAAGAGGACATAGTCTTAAATTAGAGGGACAAAGGTTTAAAAATAATATCAGGAAGTATTACTTTACTGAGAGTAGTGGATGCATGGAATAGCCTTCCAGCTGAAGTGGTAGAGGTTAACACAGTGAGGGAGTTTAAGCATGTGTGGGATAGGCATAAGCAGTGGCGTACACACAATACATGGGGCCGCGGTGCAAAATTGATCCGTGGAAAAACTGGACGAGCCAGGGGTGCCCACTCTCACCACTCTTGTATTTGCTGGCAATTGAACCGATGGCTGTGGCAATTAGAGATAATGATAAAAATTAAGGGCTTAGAAATAAAAGATGATTGCTTTAAAGTGACCATGTACGCGGATGATATAGTTCTCACTCTCAGAGACCCAGTGAACCCACTGAATAATCTGCTGTCACTCAGGGAGGAATTCTCGCTTTTTTCAGGTTATAAACTTAATCTTAATAAATCAGTGGCCCTACCGATTAATTTAACTCAGGATGTCATTGAAGCCCTAAAAAGCGAGTGTGATTTCTGTTGTGCTGAGGAATCATTTAACTGTCTAGGCATTGTAATAGCTATTAAATTAGCCATTGAATTAACTTTTTTAACATTATTTAAAACAGGTAAAAAAAAAATGTAATGAATGGAAAAATCTTGAGATTTTATGGGGGTGTAGAATCAATACAGTGAAATCATATATTCTCCCGAAGTGGATTTACCTGTTTAATATGGTTCCTTTAATGTGCCCAGTTGTATTGGCACAATCCTATATTAAAGGACCACTATATTAAAGAGTTAGCTTTTTCTCTAGTCGATACATTTTAACCAACTAGGGCTGCTGACTCATTGAAACTTTTGGAAATTCAAGCAAGGGACACTCTTTGTGTGCAACAATCGCTGCCTAGATTCTTGTTCATTAAGTTTCAGCTTGATTCCACTATACTTAAGAGAAGTCCATTGCATCTAAAATATGCTCCCAGGGGTGCTCCCAGGCTGATTTTGCTAGGGATCACCTCCAGTTCAAGTTCTTGCTCTATATCTAAGGGTTACCCTGTAGCGGAACGCCAATATAAAATCCACGAATTCCGCTGGTCCAGAAACGAATCCACAGTCAAGCGCTGAAAACACCAAGGCAATATCCCCAACCTCCCAATAACCGGACGAGACACAGTTTTGGGAGTCAACTGACAATCCTTTAATCGGCACGACAATTTATACAAGTCCCCATGCAAGGGGTTTCCTGAGTCCTTTCCCAGGGGCACTCCCAGAGGGGACTACATGGGGGACTTACAGTATGACATATTTCTCCCATCAGGCACTGCTGCACGAGAGGGATCATCCTCCCAGAATGCACCGTAAAGGGGATTATCCCCTCGTGCAGCAGAACTGGCAATTCATATAAAAATGCATAACTTTTAAAATATACGGTGGATTTACACGAATGGACGTTCGGTAGTTAGCTGGGGTCTGGGCGCATCATTCGTGAGATTGCCGCTCAGATCCCAGCCAAAATAACCGAACGCCGCACAGAAAACACATTTCTTTCAAAACCTACAAAAAGGACCGATTGCTTTTCGTGAACCTGGTCCTGAAACTCCCGAACGTCTGGGAGGCTCAGCGGTGTTCGTGCCGTCGAATAACCATTGGTAATGGTATGCGTTCGACGACACGGACCCGCTGACGAACGAGGGATCCAAGATGGCCGACCGCCGCATGGTCGGTAGTCGAACGACGGCCACCCAGGAGAGCCTCTAATAACCGATTGTTGCAATCGGTTAACTAGCGCCACACGCCTCTAAGTGTGTGGGCTATTTGAGGGTATCGCGTTCGGTTCACGAACGGCTTTCTAAAGTGCCGTTCGTGAAACGAAGGAAAATCCCCATACAAAACCGCCATTTGCATTCGGCGGAAACAGCAGTACAGGTAACACAGAAAATACATTAACATATACATAAGTATAAAGCGCATATCTTGCCCGACCTATTGGCAACCCTTAAAGGCACAGTCTCTAGTTATTGTCCAAGTGGCTAGGTTTGCCACAATGCTCCCCCAGAACCAAGCCGGCATACACAGTCTGATCCCAACGGATCGGCTTGGGGATGTCCGGAGGAGTGCTCACAGATAATTTCTCAAGGTCTGTTTGTCGGGACAACCCGTCGGCATTACCGTTTTGTTTCCCTGGGCGGTAGTGAATTGTAAAGTCAAAGGGCTGCAGCGCTAAACTCCAGCGCAGCAGCCTGGCATTGTCTCCAGCCACACGGTTTAGCCACACCAACGGGTTGTGATCTGTGAGCAAAGAAAAGGGTTGCCCATAGAGATATGGCTGTAACTTTTTCAGGGCCCACACCACGGCCAGGCATTCTTTTTCTATGGCGGCGTAGCTCACCTCTCGGGGTAACAATTTCCGACTCAAGTACGCTACGGGGTGTTCTCCGCCATCGGCTCCGACCTGGCTCAGTACTGCTCCCAATCCAAACATTGAGGCGTCTGTGTGAACAAGAAAACGTTTAGTTGGATCGGGAGCTCAGTGTACAGGGGCATTGGTCAGAGCCGTCTTCAGCTGATTGAATGCCTGTTCACACTCTGGGGCCCAGACGACCTGCCGGGGCAGGTTTTTCTTCGTCAGATCTGTCAGGGGTTTGGCCAGGGCACTGTAGTTGGGTACAAATTTTCTGTAGTACCCTGCGGTACCTAAGAAAGCCAGGACTTGGGTTTTGGTCCTAGGAGTAGGCCACTGGGCTACAGCTTCAATCTTTGCGGGCTCAGGCTTCTGCTGCCCGCTACCCACCCGGTGTCCTAAGTACTGGACCTCTGCCATCCCTATGTGGCATTTGCTGGGCTTCAAGGTAAGCCCTGCCTCCTGAATCCTATCTATTACGGCCCCTATGTGTTGTAGGTGCTCCGACCAGGTCGGACTATATATGGCAATATCGTCCAGATATGCACACGCATAGTCCTGGAACCCGTCAAGTAGCCGATCCACCATCCGCTGGAAGGTCGCGGGGGCGTTCTTCATCCCGAATGGCATGACTCGAAATTGGTACAAGCCAAACGGGGTGACAAACGCCGACTTAGGGATGGCGTCCTCGGCTAGTGGAATTTGCCAGTATCCCTTACACAAATCTATGGTAGTGAGATACTGACCCCTGGCCATTTTATCAAGCAGTTCGTCTATCCGAGGCATCGGGTAGGCGTCCGACACAGTTTTGTCGTTCAACCTCCGGTAGTCCACGCAGAACCGGGTGGTACCATCTTTCTTGGGAACCAGGACTACCGGCGATGCCCAGGGGCTATCGGAGTGCTCAATAACCCCCAACTGCAACATCTCGTCAATTTCTTTCCTCATATGTTCCCGCACGGATTCGGGAATCCGATAGGGAGTCTGTCGCATGGGAAGCTGTCCCGGGGTTTCCACTCGGTGGGTGACTAGTGGAGTGTACCCAGGTAGGTTAGAAAAGGCGGCGCCCTTGGCTGCTATCAGTTCTTGTACCTGGATACGCTCCTGAGGACTTAGCCGCTCCCCCAGTTGAACCCCCTGGGAGGGTTCCTTCTGCTCCTCCTGCTCTAACAGATCTGGAAGGGGCAGGTTCTCCTGATCTTCGGAGGCGGGCGTGCAAATAGCTGCCACGTCCTCCGTCCGCTCGTGGTAGGGTTTGAGCATGTTCACATGGAGCATGCGTCTCTTCCCTACTCCGGAGCATGGGCCGATCACATAGGTGGTATAGCATCTCTGCTCTACCACCTGGTATGGGCCCTGCCAGACGGCCTGTAGTTTATCGGTGCGGACCGGTTTAAGGATTAGCACCTTCTGTCCCACTTGAAAACTACAGTCTCTGGCCCCCTTGTCATACCAACGACGCTGGCGTTGTTGGGCGGCCTGGAGGTTGGTGCGCACTGCCTGGGTCAATTCCTCCAGGCGATCCCGGAACGCCAGCACGTAGGGTACAATCGGGGTCCCATCTGCGCTACTCTCCCCCTCCCAATGCTCTCTAATGAGATCCAACGGCCCCCGGACCCTTCTCCCAAACAATAGCTCAAATGGGGAGAAACCTGTGGACTCTTGGGGTACCTCTCTGTATGCAAACAACAGATGGGGAAGGAATCGTTCCCAGTCCTTATGGGTCTCTCCGAATGTCTGGAGCATCTGTTTTAGGGTACCGTTGAATCTCTCACATAACCCATTGGATTGCGGGTGGTAGGCGGAGTTAATGATCGGCTTAATGCCACATATCCTCCATAATTGCTGAGTAACCTCAGCCGTGAATTGCGTCCCCCTATCGGAGACCATTTCCTGTGGGAACCCTACTCGGGAGAATATTTTCATCAAGGCTTCAGCTACGGTCTCGGCGTGTATATTAGTGAGGGCAATCGCCTCGGGGTACCGGGTGGCGTAATCCACCACGGTCAGGATATACCGTTTCCCAGAAGGGCTGGGTTTTGGTAGTGGCCCTACTATATCCACTGCCACACGGCTGAATGGTTCCTCAATGATAGGTAGGGGACACAGTTTGGCCTTGTGGCGGTCCCCCCTCTTGCCTACCCTCTGGCACACATCACAGGAGGTACAGTATTGCCTCACGTCTTTAGAAATCCCGGGCCAAAAGAATGCGTGCGTTAAGCGATACCGGGTCCGGGTCATCCCTAGATGGCCGGACAGAGGGATATCGTGGGCGATTCTTAGTAACTCCTGCCTATACTTCTGGGGCACTACTAACTGCTTAGTTTGGAGCGTCACAGAGTTGCCTATTGCCCTTTCCGCCACCCGGTATAGTAACTTCTTCTCCCACCTGTACTGTTCTCCCTCCCGCCCCACCTGGTCCGTATCTACCCTATCCTGGTATACCTGCAGTGTGGGGTCGGTCTGCACCTCTACTTCGAATGTGGACGGGGTGTCCCAAGTCATGCCTGTCAAGGGGGGGTCATGATTTCTTACCTGAGCCTCAGAGTGTGCGGGGAATGCCGTGGTGCGAGCCTGTTGCCGGGTGGTTACCGGATGCGCCTCTTGTGACGGGGCCTGAGGTAGAAAAGCAGAAGTCATCTGGCCCAAGTCATTCCCCAAAACAACATCGGCCGGTAGTTTTTTCATTATGGCCACTTCCACAACCCCCTCCCCAGCACCCCAATTCAAATGTACCTTGGCCGTGGGTAACCGGTACATGGCTCCCCCTGCTACCCGGACTGCCACTGATCCGCCAGTGTGGGCCGTATCCGGAATTAGATGGGGGGCCACTAAGGTTAAGGTGGCTCCCGAGTCCCGCAGCCCCTGCACTTCTTTCCCTCCCACAAATACAACTTGGCGGTGATGCTGCCGGTTGTCCGTGGCTTGCACAGACATTACCTCGTACAGAACCCCCAATGGTTCCTCGGTTGGTACACTTGTCAGCTCTGAATGGTCAGGTTCTGCGTGGTAGAAATGGGCCGCCGCCCTGGGGGCGGAATTCTGCCGTACCTGGTTCCACGCCTGCCTGCTACGATTCTGGGTGCACTCCCGAGACATATGCCCCCACTGCCGGCAGGTATGGCATTGTATGTTGGCCCTGCCATTGTAGCGGGTTGGCGGTGGGGGGTTTCCTGGTGGTGGCCTGAAGGGGGTAGAGTTGGCGGGCGTGGAGCTGGCTGGGTGCTGTTGTATTGGCGGTCTCAGGGGACCCCTGTTGGTGAGCCCATGGTGTCTCCGGGCGTCAAAGTGTTCGTCTGCCAATCGGGCGGCTGCTGTGAGGTTGAGAGGTTTTCGGTCCCTTACCCACTCCTGTGCCTCTGGTGACAGACCGTTGAAGAATTGCTCCAGCAAGATGAGTTGGCGCAGTTGCTCCATGGTGGTGGCTTGACTTGCCTGAATCCACCCTTGTGAAGCTTGGTCCAGCTTATGCGCCCATTCTGCGTGGGAATCTGTCGGGTTTTTTCAATCCCCGAAATTTCCGTCGGTATGCCTCTGGGGTTATGGCATATCTTTCTAGGATTGCTCTTTTTACTTTAAAGTAGTCTTTGCTGTCCTCTCTGGGCACAGCGCGGTAAGCCTCTGCTGCTCGCCCTGCCAACTTGCCTGCCAGTAAGGGTACCCACATGGTCGGTTCCAGGTCGTGCAGGTCGCATAGCCTCTCGAAATCCTGCAGATATCCGTCTATCTCATCCTTCTCCTCGCAGAATGTTTTAAATGCCTGGTACGGTATTTTCTGCTTTGTTGGAGGGCAAAATGAGTTGACGATGGATTCCGCCCTGGATGGTGACCTCTGGGGTTGCTGTGCCATAATGTAGTCCTGGACGTCAGCCATTAGCACGGTTAAAATGTCTAGGGTTACTGGCTGTGGTACAAATTCCAGCCGGGTTCTCAGTTCCCTCTGGTATGGTGTTTCCTCTCTGGCAGGTGGGGGTGGACTGCTGTGTGCCTGGTCGCCCTCCATTAGCTCTGCAATCAGTACTGCCTTCGATTTGTTGCTAGTGCTTCTCCCTCTAGCCTCCAGCAGTTCCTTTAGCGTCTGTCTCTTTAACGCCGTGTAATCAGTCCCCATTCACTGATCGCTTTCGTCTGCTTGTTTCATACGAATTGCCTTTCCGTTCGGTAGTTCCTTTCATTCGAATGCGCTGTATTCGGCTGTAGAGTTGGATCCCGTCGCTTGCCAACAATTGTAGCGGAACGCCAATATAAAATCCACGAATTCCGCTGGTCCAGAAACGAATCCACAGTCAAGCGCTGAAAACACCAAGGCAATATCCCCAACCTCCCAATAACCGGACGAGACACAGTTTTGGGAGTCAACTGACAACCTTTTAATCAGCAGGACAATTTATACAAGTCCCCATGCAAGGGGTTTCCTGAGTCCCTCCCCAGGGGCACTCCCAGAGGGGACTACATGGGGGACTTACAGTATGACATATTTCTCCCATCAGGCACTGCTGCACGAGAGGGATCATCCTCCCAGAATGCACCGTAAAGGGGATTATCCCCTCGTGCAGCAGAACTGGCAATTCATATAAAAATGCATAACTTTTAAAATATACGGTGGATTTACACGAATGGACGTTCGGTAGTTAGCTGGGGTCTGGGCGCATCATTCGTGAGATTGCCGCTCAGATCCCCGCCAAAATAACCGAACGCCGCACAGAAAACACATTTCGTTCAAAACCTACAAAAAGGACCGATTGCTTTTCGTGAACCTGGTCCTGAAACTCCCGAACGTCTGGGAGGCTCAGCGGTGTTCGTGCCGTCGAATAACCATTGGTAATGGTATGCGTTCAACGACATGGACCCGCTGACGAACGAGGGATCCAAGATGGCCGACCGCCGCATGGTCGGTAGTCGAACGACGGCCACCCAGGAGAGCCTCTAATAACCGATTGCAACAATGTTGCAATCGGTTAACTAGCGCCACACGCCTCTAAGTGTGTGGGCTATTGGAGGGTATCGCGTTCGGTTCACGAACGGCTTTCTAAAGTGCCGTTCGTGAAACGAAGGAAAATCCCCATACAAAACCGCCATTTGCATTCGGCGGAAACAGCAGTACAGGTAACACAGAAAATACATTAACATATACATAAGTATAAAGCGCATATCTCGCCCGACCTATTGGCAACCCTTAAAGGCACAGTCTCTAGTTATTGTCCAAGTGGCTAGGTTTGCCACATACCCCCTATATAGGGTTCCGTGGACACACTATAGATCCCGTCAATCGGGAATCTTGTAATTCTGTGTTTGTTTACACGGTCATGTAGTAAACTCCAAATTGTAGTGAATTGAGATCCAAATGGCA
>OW240912.1:366309550-366324440 GCA_933207985.1 Pelobates cultripes | reverse complement strand
ATAGAATAGTGGGATTGCCTGCTCTGGTGCGTTCGTCTATGTTCGAGGAAGTCTTCCCGAACAGAGACATGCGCACCAGAGCAGGGAATCCCCACGATGGCTCGCACGTATGCCTGGTCGTAAGTATGAGCCGTTGTGACACAAGTAGGTCGCTAAATGAGGAACACTTGTATTCATTACAGTTGCAGTGACCTGCAAAACGTTTCTGCAGCTATACACTCCACTCCTTTTTGGATTTGTGACTTTTTGTCTTACTTTACTTCTCTCCATAAGGCATTAAAACAACAGTGTGAGCTTCACCGTGGACTTTCCCTTTAAAGGGACACTATAGGCACCCAGACTACTTCATCTCATTGAAGTGGTCTGGTTTCAGTGTCCTTGTCCCCTTAACCATGTAATTTAAAACATTGCTGTTTTAGAAAAACTGCAATATTTACATTGCAGGGTTCAGACTGCCTCTAGAGGCTGTCTTCCAGACAGCCGGTAGGGGCACTTCCTGCATTTTCATGGGGTTTGACCCTGTGAAATTATATGTTACATCCTCAGTCTATGCATGCGGACATCCAACATCTTGCAAATCCCCATAGAAAACATTTGCTTCAATGGCCTAATCCGCGACACTGGTGCGGACATTGGAGGAGACGGGGACAGCGCAGAGGGATCTCTGAGCTAGAAACAGGTAAGCTTTTAGCTCTTTCATTGAGGGGGTAGAGGGCAGAGAGACACTATAGTGTTAGGAATACAACATTAAAGTGTTGGATTAAGAAGGAATGAGTGTTCCATAATAATATTCTTTGGTAACTCTTGAGTACTATCTGATCATCAGAAAATGCTGCTGCTGCAATATTTAAAAAGCATCTTGTGGTTCCATATCTATTTAATACAGAAATTAGTTCCTTTAGGAGCCTTTGAGGAAAAAAAAAATGTGCTATTGTAAGTATCTCCTGGGGATGTAATTACATATTTTTGTGTTTTGGAGGAGGGCAACAAATATTTACCAATTAGGAGTTCTGACATAAACCTTTAAAATGACACATGATATCACTTATTAATATTGTTCTTACGTGTCGTAATCATCTGAACTTGGTTCTAGTTGCTCTTCAACCTCTGATGTTGTATCGGTCTCATCTACTTCTTTCTTAGCTGGAGTCTGCTGCTCAGGATTCCCATCTTAATAAGAAAAAGACAAGGAAAATGTTTATGCACAGGCTTAAGAATGTTTTCTGCTCTCATAGATTTTGTTAAATGAAGCAAAAAAAGTGCCGTTAAACAGGTCTGCTTATTGATACATTCCTTAAAATTATAATTCATCAGTATAATACTTGAAAACAAGATAATTCTCGTAATTCCTGGTAAAATATTTATTAATAAATAAATGGTATGGAATGATGCTAGTCAATATTCTAACTTGTATGTATTGTCCCTCAACAGTTTTTATTAAAAACACAAACATAACCCACCGTTAGTTCTGAAAAGTAGCAGGTAATTAAAAGAATACTTCAAGCACCACAGCTACTACAGAGCATTGCAGTGGTTATGGTGCTATAACACCATACCTCCCCAACCCCCATGTAAGTAGTTAAACCGGTGGTAAAAGTTTGACTTCTTACCTAGGTGTCACTCCCTGCAGCAGGCAATTCTCTTCACTGAGCTAAGCCCTGTGGTGCAGGACACAGCTCATTGCCTGACAGAAATCAGCAATCATAGTCCCATTTTAAAAAAAAAACCACATTTTAAAGCGGTGTTTTTAAAAAAGTGTCCATTGCTATGAGTATTTGCAGAAATGCAATGTATAGAAACACTATGCCTGTCTGTGCTCATTTGCATGTGAAGCTGGGAACTCTGGGATAGTTGAGAAAACATGATTTCTTGAATTTCTGTGCCTAAGGAGGACTTCACAGACTAACTTGAAATATGTAGATGAGGCATAACAGTATTTTTTTATATTTGCACTGTTGGGAGTTTTATCTTGTTTAGTCTCAATACAATCTTTTTGACTTGTATACATACACACACACACACACACATCTGATACAGACTTTCTTACGTTAAAGAGATCTTTACTATATGATATGTATGAACAAGTAGTTTCTACACTAAATTGCAACTTTCCTTGGCTACGGCAAAGACAAAACCTCTCACATGATCTCCTCGAATTCTAGGGTGATAAATGTAAAATAAAAAATATATACTTTAAAAAAAAAAAAAAATTTGTACTAGATCATCTGCCTTAAATAATAATTATGTTTAGTTCAGCTGATGCACTGTTCTTTTCTCCTGTCGAGTCATTTTATCAATACCCATGGACACGAATTCTGTTGCATTGATGCCATGTTTTTTTCAGCAATAACATTGTACATCCCCACCAACATTATTCCTAAACTATTAACAGCTAAAACACCCTTACCACAAACATCGCCCTTCCACATTGTCCCAGGTGCGTTCGGTCTCCACGGTTTTCGGTTTGTGCGCGGGTCGTCAGCTGTCATACAAAAATGGTTTTATTTTTATTTTTTTAATCTAGTATCTCACCTGTCAGATACCACATACCTCCCTGCATGTGACTTGCACAGCCTTCCATAAACACTTCCTGTAAAGAGAGCCCTATTTAGGCTTTATTTATTGCAAGTTCTGTTTAATTAAGATTTTCTTATCCCCTGCTATGTTAATAGCTTGCTAGACCCTGCAAGAGCCTCCTGTATGTGATTAAAGTTCAATTTAGAGATTGAGATACAATTATTTAAGGTAAATTACATCTGTTTGAAAGTGAAACCAGTTTGTTTTTTCATGCAGGCTCTGTCAATCATAGCCAGGGGAGGTGTGGCTAGGGCTGCATAAACAGAAACAAAGTGATTTAACTCCTAAATGACAGTGAATTGAGCAGTAAAATTGCAGGGGAATGATCTATACACTAAAACTGCTTTATTTAGCTAAAGTAATTTAGGTGACTAAAGTGTTCCTTTAACTGCAGGAAACTAGCATCTGTCTATTGAATTCGGCCAACACAAATCAGGAGGAGGAGTGTTTGCCAACACCAAATTTGTTAGTATATGCAGCAATCGCCATTTTCCTCTTCAGGTCACGCACCCAAGGAGGGGAGCACTTTGACAAATTAGGAAAAACATCACAAGCATGATAGAGTTTATTCACTCACCCCTTTTACCAACCAAGTTACATCTCTGCAACTTGACACAATGAAACTCTAATGTCCGTTGATTTGTGTGCAATTTTGCTATAAAAATTACTGAACATAGTGAATGTGCTTCATCTCAGTAACCTATCTTAATATATCTATAGATTTTGTGCTGAATATGGCAGGCGCTTACTACAGTAAAGAATAGATACTGTGAACAGTATCGTAGTGTATTACCTGGTGACTGTTTAGGTGTTGGAGTACTTCTGGGATGCTTTGGAGGGAATTCTTTCTGTTTGTGCAATGCCATGTGACTGAATTCCTCCTGCATAAGTTAAAAAAGCAAAAAAAAGTATTTTTTATTAGTTACTCCCAAAATTCCAATGGAATTCTTTATGCACACTAGAGGCACACACTCACCTCTGGACTCAAAAATCTTTTTATCATCTTCTCAAGAAATGGCTTCTTTAATATTGAATTTATAGACGGTCTATCCCATGACGATATCTTCAAAAGCTGAGATATCAGGCCCCTCAAATCATAGGAATATTTTGCAGAAATTGGTTCAAAAAACCCTCTGCAGATCTTTAACTTTAGTTGAGGTATTTCCGGTGCTTCAAACTTTAGGATAAAGCAGAAAAATGAGTGATTACATAAATAGTAATAAACAAGACAGTTTGCTGCAATCGTCATGGATATTTAAAGGGACACTCTGAATAACAATACAACTTTAATCCATTTGATAGCTTTAGGCCTCATTAATATGCTATATTTTTTTGCACACTCAAATCTTTCTACACAATAACACACTGTTACTGTACCTACTCAATGGTGTCTCGTATCTTCCATTTTACCTACCTTTGTTGTGTATACACCCTGTTCCAAATTATTATGCAAATTCTATTTAAGTGTCACAAAGATTTTTCAGTTTAACTCATGGATGGCATTGTGTCTCAGGGCTCTTTTGATCACTGAAAACAATCTCGGACACCTGTGATAATTAGATTGCCAGGTGGACCCAATTTAAGGAAAAACTACTAAAGGAGGGTGTTCCACATTATTAAACAGAGCACCATTTTCATGCAATATGGGGAAGAAAAAGGATCTCTCTGCTGCCGAAAAGAGTGAAATAGTTCAATGCCTTGGACGAGGTATGAAAACATTAGATATTTCACGAAAACGTAAAGGACCACTCTAGGCACCCAGACCACTTCAGCTTAATGAAGTGGTCTGGGTGCCAGGTCCAGCTAGGGTTAACCCATTTTTTTTTTATAAACATAGCAGTTTCAGAGAAACTGCTATGTTTATAAATGGGTTAATCCAGCCCTCAAATCCTCTAGTGGCTGTCTCATTGACAGCCGCTAGAGGCGCTTGCGTGATTCTCACTGTGACACGCAAGCATCCATAGGAAAGCATTATAAATGCTTTCCTATGAGACCGGCTGAATGCGCGCGCAGCTCTTGCCGCGAGTGTGCGCGTTCAGCCGAAAGGGAAGAGAGGAGGCGGAGAGCTCTCCGTCCGGCGCTGGAGAAAGGTACATTTTAACCCCTTTCCTCTCCCCAGAGCCCGGCGGGAGGGGGACCCTGAGGGTGGGGGCACCTTCAGGGCACTATAGTGCCAGGAAAACGAGTATGTTTTCTTGGCACTATAGTGGTCCTTTAAGCGTGATCATCGCACTATTAAGAGATTTGTGGCTGATTCAGAGCCCAGACGGGTTCGTGCAGATAAAGGCACATTGAGGAAGATTTCTGCCAGATCCATGCATCGGATCAATAGAGCAGCTGCTAAACTACCATTACATAGCAGCAAACAGATATTTGAAGGTGCTGGTGCCTCTGGAGTCCCACGGACATCAAGGTGTAGAGTTCTCCAGAGTCTTGCAACTGTGCATAAACCTTCTATTTGGCCACCACTAACCAGTGCTCACAAGCAGAAATGGCTGCATTGGGCAGAAAAATACATGAAGACTAATTTTCAAACAGTCCTGTTCACTGATGAGTGCCGTGCAACCCTGGATGGTCCAGATGGATGGAGTAGTGGATGGCCACCCTGTTTCAACAAGGCTGCGATGTCAGCAAGGCGGTGGTGGAGTCATGTTTTGGGCCGGAATTATGGGAAGAGAGCTGGTTGACCCCTTTAGTGTCCCCAAAGGTGTAAAGATGACCTCTGCAAAGTATATGGAGTTTCTGACTGACCACTTTCTTCCCTGGTACAGAAGGAAGAGCTTTTCGTAATAAAATCATCTTCATGCATGCTAATGCACCATCTTATGCTGCAAAGAATACCTCTGCATCAATGGCTGCTATGGGGATAAAAGGAGAGAAAGTCATGGTGGCCTCCATCCTCCCCTGACCACTGGCGGATCCAATTGCCCCGAGATTCTCCCCTGCTGGCTAATGAAGGCTGGCACTTCATAGATCTCCCTCCCCGGTCCGCAGGCAACGTGCTGACAGCTGGCAGGGGAGTAAGAGAAGACCCGGGAGCTCAGTCTGCAGCTCCTCCAGGTCCTACTCTCGCGAGCACGGAGCATTGCCGCGGCTACCATGGCAACGCTCCAAATCTTGCGAGAGTGAACTCTAGCCCTGGAGCTACGGGCTAGAGTTCACTGTAACCATTGGGACCACCAGGGATCAAGAAATGTCCCCCCTCCTCCTCAGTAAAGGAAAGAAGGTAGGGGGGACATAAAATGTATTTATTTTTTATTTATTATGTATAAATTATTATTATTATTTTTTTATAATAAAGTCCCCCATCCCTCCTCACCACACATTCTCACTCTGCCCCCTATACACACACATTGCCCCCATACACACACACACACACACACACACTGCCCCCCCCATACACAGACACACACACACACACGTTACACATGAAAAATCTTCTTGCCACTTGTTTCCATCTTGATATCTCACGTCAGCGTGGAAAAAGATGAGATATTTAAAAGAAAAAAATACAGCTGTATATTTACCAGGAGTTATGTATGAGATACATAAGTTCTGCTTTTTAACTGAAAGTTTTACAGCAGCTCAATACATAAGCAAATGGCCCTGGCAAGAGGGTTTTATTCATGAAAAAAATAATTTATTGCTCAACTTGAGATCCAATTAAATTTTACAAGTTTTTTTAATTTTCTTTGTCTGAAACGACTATTGCATATACGCACGTGTGGCTGCTACACATCTGTCTCTAAATGAAAGATGCTAATATAACATAGATCTTGCATAGATGCAACTATTTTAATACACTAACAGTATATATTAAAAAAAGACATTATTCATAATTCACACATTATGATTGCCCTAGCTATGTATATAGCTAGATGTAAGTTAGATACTTACGGGACGCTTCAGTGCACACAATTCATATAGTACACATCCTAAAGACCAGATATCCCTGGAAAAGAAGAAAAAGAAAAAGGTACATTTATTTAGAAATCAATATCATTTTCAAGCATTGATATTATACCAGTCATGCATTTCATATTTTACATCGGTACTGTATGGATACTTTCTGCATTTGGTTACATAGAACTAAAATCTTTTAAATTCCTAAATCAGTCAGTCACTCTCACGCTGGCCCACTGAAAGTTATGAGCAAAACTGTTGCAGTCACCTTTCTAGCCAGCAGAGGTCGCCCATCATCCGGCTTTTTATCCTGGAGAAAGGTGAGCTTTTTGGGTGTTTTATGAACAGAGCCCTGTGCTCAATCTGGGCAACAAATTAGTTATGGTTATGTTTAGGAAGTGGTTAAATTGAGAGTCATAAAAATTAGGGTCAGAATTATGTTTAGGTATTAATAATATTTTTAACGTTAGGGTAAAACGTTCAACTTAATTGTCTTATTTCTCAGTGCTGTACAGCACACCCTAACTTTCAAGGTAACCTATCTTTACATTCTTCTTGGAACATTTAGGGTGTACATGCATATGTTTTTATTCATGCACAATTTTAACAGTCTGACATTTCAGGGTCCTTCACAAACTATAGTAACCCTTCCTGCTGTTTTTGAAGACATCTAAACAACCAGGCTACATCACTCCATGGAGGGAGCCATATTTAATTATAAAGATGCAACTGGGAGCACTAAAGCACTTTTGTCGTGATTTACTAGGTGGCATAAATAGCCGTGCCGCTGCTGAATTCTGAAAAGTCAGTGAAAATATCCAGGAGATTTACTACCATGCCCCGCAGACTGACTTCAAATGTAATTGAGCTCAGTGGTGTATCTATTTCCCTGGAGTAAATACTATGAAAGCATGGAAATTGCAGCTATAATTGACAGCCTTACACCTGCTAACAGGGAAAGGTTTCCTGCAACACAAAGCAAAAAAATGTCCATCATGCTTTAGTAAATAGAGCGGATAGATGGGATGTGTTACAGAGCTATCTGCTATATAGCACAATTTGATTTGACAATGAGAAATTTCGAACACACACAAGTACATATAACCAGTAGTTAATAGGCCCCTAAAACAGCCCAACATCATTGGGTTCATTGGCGTATTTAAAAGTTTTCGAGAGGCAAACACCTAAAAACCATTTAAGTATGGTTAATTAATGTACAATTAAATACAATAGTTTTTGTTTGAGAAGAGAATCACTCTTTTTTTAAGACAACATCTTTAGTGTAATGCCTCAATTATACATCATTTGAAAAACTGCTACCTTTAGCCTTTTGAATATTAATAACTTTAAAGGTTTAATTACCAGTGGATGGAAACGATTATAAACGGTCACCTTAAATAATACAATTAATTGAAAAAGAAAAAGAAAGACAGTGGTATAAAATGCAATATATAAAATGCAAAGTCAACCTACGTCTTATTATTGTAGCGTTGATTTTGCCAGATTTCAGGAGATTGATAAACTGGCGTTCCTGCTTGAGTACGAACCAATTCCATTGAGCTTGAAAACAAAAAACATAGAATGTTAGAATAGACACATAAATATGATATTATATTTGCAGGATTGTACGTTCTGTGAAATTGTCCGAATTAAGACATATTTATTAATTACAACTAAAATGATCCAGAGCCAAGCTGTGTAAAATCCAATAGTCTATTAAATATAAGCATGGGTTTAAAAAAAAAAAAAAAGGACAAAATTAAAATATAATCATATGTATAAATTGCATATAAATTACTGTACATATTGTGACCAAAAGCAGGGCAATGTGCTGAATGGAATCTATATAGCTCCCAAATACTGCAAGGTTCCTATTTTGTGTAATGTGAAAATTTAGCACCAGGGAAATGTGTTATATTAAAGTTGATATTGCAATTTATATAAGTGTATGTTTGGGCCCTGGGATGGAGCACTTGGAGAGTAGTGTGGGCCAGTGCTCCACTCCACATTTTGGAGGTTGCTTGGAGACTGCAGGTGAGGAGTCTGGTTCCAGAGTTCACAAACTCTAATTTATTTCACCTGCAAAGTATAATTAATTGCAGGTGCTGTTAAATCCCCTGTCAAGAATTAGATTAGTTTTTTTTTTTTTTTGCTTCCTGTGAGGTGTAAAAGGAGCAGCTAAAAAAAACACAAACACAAAGGTGCATTTTTCTAGGGGACTCACCTTCTTTGCCCCCCGTGACAGGTGGAACACAGATCGCACTCATGAGCCTTGTAGTTTTGCCGCTGACATGCACCTTTTGGTAACCTCCCACCCCCCCCCATTTGTGCCTCAGGAATTGTGTGCAGTGTGTCCTGTGCACCCGCCCAGGATCGGCTCTCAATGAGCCATTCTCAAGTCTGGTTTGAGGATCTGTATGAAAACACGTCAAATATTACCAGGTTGGATCTATACAAAGATAAAATCTCTCAAAATGGATGAAAAATCCTAATAAAATATTACAGGTAACTTTAAAAGCACCACACTTCGGGATAGTGAATGTTGAAGCAGATGTGGATATTTTAAAGTTGACAATTTGTGTTCTGTAATGATCTTTACTATAAGGACATAGGTCACAATATATAACAATAAACGCGTATAAATAAAGTACTAAAACATGTTTGCTTACTAGTTTAGCAATCTCGCCAGACCAAAGTCACCCAGCTTGGCCACTGTCCCATTACTGGAGAGAAAGATGTTCTGTTAAGGAAGTAAAAATGCAGAAAACCACTTAGTGTTGTGGGTTATCGATCAGTCTGCTTTAAAACAATTAATCTGGAGTAATATAACTTGTACCTCTGCTTTAATGTCTCTGTGTAAGACTTTCCGATCATGAATATGCTTTAAACCCAAGGAGATCTGCACAAACCAGCTCAGAATCTGTAACAAAAATCCCCCAGAATTAAAACAGCTTGTGATGCTTTCAACAATACATCGTGTTACAATAGCTAGTAGCAAGACATTATAGCTTCATTTATATTGTACATCTGTTGGTGTAGATATCGTTTCCAGATCTCCTGCCAGTTAACCGCTTAAGGACACATGACATTGTGACATGTCATGATTCCATTTTATTCCAGAAGTTTGGTCCTTAAGGGGCTAAAGAAACACTATAGAGTGAGGAACACAAACATGTATTCCTGACCCTTTAATGTTAAAACCACCCAGGGGAGGGCTGGCAGCGGCCCCGGCCCAGCCCGCTCCTGAAACCACCATTTACCCTTTCCTCCAAAATATAGTAAAATCTTACTTTTAGTCAAATCTGCTGCTGCTTGCTCTGCCCCTGATCTGCCTGCTTGGCTGACATCATCAGATGTTATTCTCTGAGCCTATCACAATGTTTTCCCAAAGGATTGGCTAAGGCTGTTGTGGCGGAACCAGCCTCGCCACTGGGCATTGGAGAAGACTGATTGCCAGCCTCCTGTCCTGTGACTATGGCCCCATGTTGAAATGCTGGATTTTCCCCTGCAAAGACCCGAAAGCCGGTCATTCGGTACTTTCCCTATGTGAACAGTGTTACCCCAGATAGCTATGCCAAGGTGCCCATTCGTATAACAAAAGACTATGTGAAAGACTTTGGCTCCATGGCAATTGAACTGTATGTATGTGATCTGAGCACCATTCAGTAATAATTTGCGCTCAGATCTAAGCTATCTGGGGATATGTTGAATGTACCCGTTGTACAGTTATATATTTTTATATAATTTATTGTATTTTGCTACCATGTGGCTAAATGGAGTTTTGCCTCTGTCCTTGGAGATAATTGGATTCCTTCCCAATTATCTCCAGGATAGAAGACTCTGTGGAACTGGTTTTGGGCAGAAAAAAACATGCTTTATTTTGTCAAATAGGACTTTCCCTTAACTTTTTAACCCCTGAACCGATTGCCCTGATTTTTGAGTATGTGTATATTTCAAGCATGCAGATTCTGAAAATGTATGTTTTATGTGAATGGAGTGTATATTTTGGAAGTTATTAATATTTTGTAAAAACTGTATTTCTCTGCCTGTGATAATTATTTTACCCATTGTGTTCAGTAATCATATCACAGGCAGAGGGGAGGATTTTCTGTGGTAGTGTATGTGTGTATTGTACGGATTGATTGGTTGTATTTCAAAACCCTGTGGGCAGTACTATGTTTGTGGATTGTGAATAAAAGAGGCTGTATGTGCCAGTACAGTCAGTTCTGCTTGACCCTCAAAACGAAGTGTCGTCTCGTTATTGGGGAATTGGATTGTATGCAGATTGCCAGGAGTGTAAGCTGATTGTATGCTTTTCCTGTTCAGCTGCTTACATCATTCAAATGCTTGAGAGCATTTGTATGCTTCTCCGGTTCGGTGGTTGTGGTGTCTGCTGCAGTGCTTGGAGTCCACAGGAAGCGCTAGGAGCATCCTTCAACGGAGGTACCCAGTCGGGGTGCCAGGTGATCCGTTACAACTGTCAAGGAGGCAGAGCCAGTACAAGACAAACACATCCCTGGCCAATCAGCATCTCTTCATAGAGATGCATTGAATCAATGTATCTCTATAAGGAAAGTTCAGTGTCTCCATGCAGAGGGTGGAGACACTGAATGGCATTGCTGCACACTGTGCAGCACTGCACCAGGAAGCACCTCTAGTAGCCATTTGAGGAGTGGCCACATGAGGTATCCATAGGCTATAATGTAAACACTCCATTTTGTCTGGAAAAAAACCAAAAAACAGTGTTTACTGCAAAAAGCCTAAAGGGAATGATTATACTCACCAGAACAAATACAATAAGCTGTAGTTGTTCTGGTGACTATAGTGTCCCTTTAATATGAACCCATTGAATTACATTGTATTCTAACAGAAACATACACTATGACACAAAATTAGAACCAAGTAATTGAGTATTCAAATGCTACATAAACCTGCATAAGCATAATAGAAGCATGGATTAATTGACAAGGCTTTGATGGAGTTTTGGTATAGTGACACATTTAGCAACCCAACTTGGAGCAATTAATTAGAAATAACTATTTCAGGGGCTTACACTCACTTAAAGAGACATGTATCATTCAAAAGCTTTACTTTTAAATGATATAGTTGCCTCACTCTGCAGGCTGAAAAAAACAAGTAAATATGATTTATTTATTTTCATATTTACTTGTTTCTTCTTTCTTATGCTTTCCACACCCAATCCAGGGGAGGGGGGGGACACTGATCTAATCACTGTCCTATCCCTAGGAATGCTGGAAAAGGGCACTGGGCATGTCTAACAGATTTACACATGTGCAGTTGGTGCAGGGGTCTAATCAGGGAGTCTAATCAGTGTGAATCATGCAGAGCAGACTCCAGTACCGAGTTTGTCTCTCCTGCTGCTGCACAATGATGCCCTGTTTCTGTCATTAGTCGACTGGTCAGAAGCGGAGATGGGTGGGTAAGACGGTAGGGGGAGGCTAATGAAACACCCCTAGATGAGATGCATGTTCAACAATGCAATCTGACCAAGTTCATAGTGAGGTTATAAATGTTCATTACATACTTTTCAAAGTTTTTGTTCTTTATTTTGCCAGTAGTTTTGTTTAAAGGTGTTTGATCACTGGTTTAAAAAATAATGTTTGACTACAAGCAGTAATTGAATAACACCTAGAGGTGTAAAACTAAATATCTACAAAATTCTGGTACAAATGAAAACAAAGGGTAGTAATACCCTAACCTGGGTACACTGAGTATGATGCACTGGCCCTGTGCTAGGGTGGGGATATCACAGTATGAGAGCAGGGGAGCTTGGAGATCTCTGGAGCTTGAATACATGGGACTAAGGTACTGGACCTTCATTGGTGGGCTAAAGCCACCAATAATCATTGACAAAATGATTGCTGTAATACCAGAAGAACCAGGTTCCATTCCTTTTAGATCAGTGATGATCTAATTTGGGATGTCTTTTGATAAAAATGGAGCAATGATGAGCTGACTGTGACTTGCAAACCTTAGGTGAAATAGCAAGATTGTAAAAATAAAAAACGAGTAAACTCCAACACAGTGTATAATATATAAACTGTACAATGACTACCTGATCTTCTTCAAACAGGACCCGTCGTAGTCTGTTTAGGTTTATTCTGTTCATCAGATTTCCACCATCACAATATTCCATGACAATGTAAAGATAATTAATTTCTGGAAAATATAATAAAACCACCTGTAAAACAATAGTTGTGTTTATGTACTGTACATATTGACATACTGGAGTTTATTCTTAAACCAACGGATTTTAGAGAATTTAAAACTATTGCAAAATATTCAAAAAGTGCTGCTCTATAAAAAAAAAAATTTCCATCCTTCCTACACTTGCAACTTGGATATTGCAATTCAGTTTTTTAATTCACTAGAATTCTGTGTTTAAAAGAAAAATAACCCCATTATGTATTGTTGGCTCTATAGATTATTTTGGAGTTTAATAAATCCTGAAGGAAATACAACTAGGTTACAATTTGACAAGATTAACTGGATACTTCAAGGTGGATTTATCTTTTTCATTTTCTCATTATTTATAAAGCTAATCAAACCGGATTCCTGCGTCTCATGGAGCCAGCAAACTGGCAAGGATTAGGGAGCCAATTGGCATTAATTGGTTATAGTGCTTGGTATGTCCTTTCAATGCGTCAATAATCAATATGCATCAAGCAAGTATCAACGATATTAAAATAAATATATTATACCAATGAATGCCTCCTGTTTTGCATCATTTGACACCGGTGCTTCTAACATGGAAGAATTTAAGCTTTCTAACCAATCTCTGACCTATCAGGTTTTCTATTCAAAGGAACACTTACTCACATGTTAGAAATAAATACATATATTTGTAACCCTGGAGTGTTCCATTGTTATTTTAGATTATTTCCCCTCTTCCAGTAGCAAGACAACATCCTTGTTGTAACTCCACCCCCAAGTAATCCTCACTATAGACAATTCTACTTTAAACTTAAACAATACCTTTAAATGAAGTGAAGAACGTTACAATGTTTGGGTGCTTCATCTTAGACAGTAGAGTAACTTCCTTCTGAGATGCTATCTTTTCTTGTAGTGGCATCTAAAGCAGGAATTGGATTCAAATAAAACAAACAAATCAGTTTACACCATCTAATATGAGTAATACAGAGGAAAACAGATTCATATCAACAGGGGCGGACTGAGAACCCTGAGGGCCCTCGGGCAAAATAAATCAAGGGCCCCCTTACAGGCCCCACCCATACTCTGCAGCAAGCGCCACCCTTGTCCCGCCTCCATGCACCGCCTCCAGCCACACCCTACACAATCTTTAGACACAAGGAACAAAAGGGCAATAAGCCCTTCGAGGCCCCAGTAGAGACTACAATTGAGGGCTAATGGGCCATGGAGGGGGGTCTTTCTAGCGGAGGCTATCTCAGTGTCCTTTAGAGAGTGTGTTAGAAAGAATCCCCTCCAAGCCCCATTAGAGACTACAATGGAGTCTAAAAGGCTTGGAAGGGGGTCTTTCTAACAGAGGCCATCTCAGCGTCCATTAGATATCCCCTGCTGGAAACAGTCGCCTCCAGGCCCCAGTAGAAACTACAATTGAGGGCTAATGGGCCATGGAGGGGATTTCTAGCAGAGGCTAGAGTCTAATGGGGCCTGGAGGGTGGTCTCTCCAACACTCTGGTTCCTATTCACAATATAGCAACACAACATAACTCGCTGATACCTAAGCCAAGTTGGCTCCTCTTACCTTAATTACTGTTGCTGGCTGGCAGTCTGTGGGCTTGCTGGCTGCGGCTGGCAGGCTGTGGGCTTGCTGGCTGCGGCTGGCAGGCTGTGGGCTTGCTGGCTGCGGCTGGCAGGCTGTGGGCTTGCTGGCTACTGCCGGCAGGCTGTGGGCTTGCTGGCTACTGCCGGCAGGCTGTGGGCTTGCTGACTGCGGCTGGCAGGCTGCGGCTGGCAGGCTGTGGCTTGCTGGCTGTGAGCCTGTGGCTTGCTGTAGGCCTGTGGGCTGGCTACTGGCCTGTGGGTTGGCTGGCTGGCTACTGGGGCACTTGTAGATTATTTAAAGAAATAATCCATGCACAATAACCACTACTGCTCCAGAGTAAGTAGTCAAACCGTTTACGAACAGTTTGACAACTTACCTGGGGTCTGCTGGGATATGAGGCTGTAGTAGGGAATAGGAGCAGTGGTGCAATGTGTGTGAAAGGTTCAGTGTGTGTGTGGGGGTGTAGTGTGTGAATGTGTAGGTGTGTGGGCAGTGTATGTGTGTGGCAATGTTAGTATGGGGGGCTGTGTATGGGGGTCTGTGTGTATATGGGTGGGCAGTGTATGTGTGTGTGTGAGGCAATGTGTGTAAATGTGTATGGTGTGTATGGGGCAGTGTGTGAATGTGTATGGTGTGTGTGTG
>OW240912.1:366261038-366309450 GCA_933207985.1 Pelobates cultripes | reverse complement strand
GACCTTTCACCGCTACACAACATGGGGAGCAGACTTGTAGAGTTACTGAAAACCATTTTGAGTTTAACAGGCTTATCCATTGTGAGAATTCAAAGTGAATTTCAAATTTAACACCAGAGAAGCCAAACTAGTTTAGTGTAGATGGTTAATACCTAGGGCTATTTTTCACCAGAACGTATATTATAGCTGAGAAGTCTAAATTAGTTGCAATAGGAGATTCACGATGATGTTTAGTGAAATTTCTTATTTATTTAATAACATTTTGATTTTGTACTGGCAAGTTGTGTTTTTTTTTTTAACCACTGATTCCTTGACCTTGTGACTAATCTGTCAATGGCAGGATTTGAGTCTGATTGCAGATAGCACTTTGTGGCAGTGATGTCCTAAGAGAGGATGTTTTTCATTGATTTACATGTGCAGGTAATAGATACACTCGTGATTTTTTTTTCTGTTTTGTTTTGCAGGAGTAGTTGAATGCATGGCAGCCGGGACAATCATTCTCGCCCACAATTCAGGAGGTCCTAAGATGGACATTGTGAAACCTTTTGAAGGCCAAAAAACTGGGTTCTTGGCAGATAGTGAGGACAGCTATGCTTCGGTTATGGACCAAATCCTGTCCCTGTCTCCAGAAGAAAGACTGACAATAAGACAAAATGCTCGCCGTTCTGTCACCAGATTCTCAGACAGCGAGTTTGAAACAAATTTTCTGTCTGCTGCAGAGCATCTGTTTAAATAACTGACTAGAGGTTGTTGGGTTTTGTGTATATATTGCAAAAACAAATGGAGTAAAATATTTTTGTTACTGGACTCATGGTAATTCTAGTGTATAAATTAATCATTTGTAAATACTGTATGTAACAGCCAAGGCTATTATAAATGAATCTGCTAGAATGTTACAGAAGTGCAATACTGATAAAAATGCCAGAATGTTGTGAAAAGCAAACTTTTTTTTTTTTTCCGCAAACTTTTGTGTAAAAGAGCATTTCAGCTTTAGATGTTTATACGATGCAGTAACATTGGAAACCAGTGGAATGTTCCTGCTAATTCAGTAATTTGCTCACGAATTGCAGTATGTCTGTAAAACCTATATTCTACATTGTACAGTAATACGATATATTTAACTGCTAACCAAACCTAAAAATATAAGTTTGAGACTTTACAATCATATCCATTTACTTGAATGTTTAACTTTGGATGGTTTATAAGAGTTAACCCAAGGTATTACTGTGCTTATTACACCAATTATAGGGTTAGTGTAACCTCTGTAGTGGTGTCAATGGGTGATCGTGCCTGGATTCTGTATATGCAGTATTTTGCTATGAAATGATGCCCATACAAAGTTTAACCATTTTTGTTGCTGGGTGAGTTATTCAAACACCAGCAGCATCACTGGGGAGTAGTCATCCAGTACCGAACAAGCTGGCTAATATCCGTTCTGTGCATATTGAATGTCTGGGGACAGAATAAGGAAGTGTTACTCTAATAATAGCAATATTTTATAGAAAACACAGTTTTTTATGTTAGAGTAACCCTTTATTGGTACTCATTATGGGTGTTGGTAGGAAGAAAGTCCAAACTCTGTGAACAAGTACAATACCTACTACAACTGTAGGTGACACACAAAAAGGGTTATTTACTAAAATTAAGAATTCTATGGGAATTCAAAGTGAAGGATAAAATAGCCAAGCTATGCTTCAACTTCATATACTTTTGGCTAAAATGTGTAATGCACTTTCAATTCTCACTTTAGTGAATAAACCAGAGGATAGTTCTGAATATACTATAACATCGGAAAGGGAAACTATAGTGCCAGCAAAAGAAGAAAAAAAAAAAGCTCCAGATAGTGCCCTTCCTCCCTGTGGTGCAGAAGGGGTTAAAAATCCCTTCTGCATTTACCCGAGTCCAGCGCTGATGTCTCTCTGCACTTACTCAGTTTCCGCCTGTGCTCCTCCCTCGCCAACAGCCACACTCGCCTTAGGACTTTCCCCATAGAAAAGCATTATACAATGCTTTCCTATGGGGTTTTGGGTGACGCTGGATGTCCTCATGCCAAAAGTCTGGTAGACAGCCACTAGAGGTAGAGTTAACCCATAAAGGTAATTATTGCAGTTAAAAGGATCATTATAGTATCAGGAAAACAAAGCGGATTTCCTGACACTATAGTGCCCTGAGAGTGCCCCTGCCCTCAGAGTCCCCCTCCCGTGGCGCTGAAGGGGTTAAAACCCCTTCAGCCACTTACCTTTGTCCTGTGCTGGGCTCCCTCGGTGCTGGTGACCTCTCCTCCCCCTGCCGACGTCGGCTCCCGACTGGAGTGGCAAGTGCCGCGCTCGCATTTAAACAGTCCATAGGAAAGCATTTCTCAATACTTTCCTATGGACACTCTGCACCATGGATGTGAAATTCGCATCCAGCGTCGCAAATGCGCCTCTATCGGCTGTCAGGAAGACAGCCACTAGAGGATGGCTTAACCCCTAATGTAAACATAGCAGTTCTTTGAAACTTATGTTTACAGCTGCAGGGTTAAAACCTGAGGGACATGGCACACAAACCACTTCATTGAGCTGAAGTGGTCTGGGTGACTATAGTGTCCTTTTAATTAAAAACTGCAATAATTATCTTTGCTTGGTTATTGGAACTGGAAATATGCACCCAGAGCACTTCAATGAGCTGAAGTGGTCTGGGTGCCTATAGTGTCCCTTTAAGGGCCAAATATTTAACTTTGCCATCATCACAATTTAGTCCTCATAAATCCTTATGCACTATCAAATGTCCTGCTTATTTTGTATTTGTAACTAATTAAAGACAAATTTAGTGGGTCATTTCATTTTGAAATAAGATGTTTAAATAGTGTTGTTATAACAGACTGTCGCTTTTCATTAAGAGGTTAAAGGAGCACTATAGGGTCATGAACCCAAACATCCTGATTCTATAATGTTAAAAACACTATCTAACCCCCCTGGCTCCCTAAATATAGTAAAATCTTACCTTTATCCCAGTCTGCTGATGGTGACTCTGCCCCTGATCTACCTCCTTGTCTGACATTATCAAAAGTGATCTCAACCAATCATAAATTAATTCAATGCATCTCTATAAGGATATGCTGATTGGCCAGGGTGGTGTTTAGCTGAGATTATCAATTCTGATTATCTCAGCCAAGGAGGCTGGCTGGGGGCAGAGCTAAACACCACCCTGGCCAATCAACATCTCCTTATAGAGATGCATTGAATCAATTTATCTCTATGAGGAAAGTTCAGTGTCTCCATGCAGAGGGTAAAGACACTACATGTCTGTGCAGAACTGCCCTAGAAAACACCTCTAGTAGCTATCTGAGGAGTGGCCACTGGAAGTGTCCATAGAGAGCAATGTAAACCCTGCTTTTTTTTTTCTAAAAAGACAGTGCTACTGCAAAAAGCCTGCAGGGACTGACTATACACACCAGAACAACTACATTAAGCTGTAGTTGTTCTGGTTACTATAGTGTCCCTTTAAATCAGGGGTCCTCAAACTGTGGCCCTCCAGACGTTGCTGAACTACAACTCTGATGATTCTTTGAATTACATAGATAGCCAGAGAATCATGGGAGTTGTAGTTCAGCAACATCTGGGGGGCCGGAGTTTGAGGACCCCTGCTTTATACAGTTTTAGCAGCAAAGCTGAAACATAGCAGTTTTTTTCATGGTATTTGAACCTGTGCAGTGTATTAGGGAAAACACTGCTGTCTATATATGCATGCTGGACAGGCTGTGAGGCATTTGTGCTTTGTACTTCTATATTCTTGAAGGATTCTTAAGTAGTTAAATGTTTGTTTTTTATTTCACATAACATAAATGTTGCAATGCACTTTACTACGTTTTGACTGAATTTCTATTAATGATTATCAACACAGGGTTTCCATTACTGCATTATTACTCTTCTGTGGGGTCAGAATTTCTAAATAATTGTAAAACTGTCCCCATGCTAACTTATGATTTGTTTTTCTTCAGTAGTTTTTTACTTTTTGGTTTACACATTGAGTTTAGTGGTAATATGCAGCAAATAAAGATCATGATACATTGCTGTACCCATTCCCTGCTACCATCTAGAATTTTAGTATAACAAAAATTAACTTTATTCCAAAGTTCTTAAAACATAAAATAAATGCACATTTTATTTTCTGAAACATAGGAAAGATAAAATTCAGATTTTTTTTTTTCTTCAATAAACATGGTCAGTCTTGTTGTGCTGTACTAAGATCTGTGAAATCTGGCAATAGGATGTAACACTTAAGAACTGTAGCCTCCTTGAGGATGGTGGGTGTATTATGCCGTCCTAAAAAGGGTGGGCTTTAACGCCGGAGGACGGCATAGCACGTCCAGCAGCCCGCCGCCCGTAATAAACTTGACTAACTCAGCGATCCTGTTCTGGGAGGGGACTGCCTGATAGCCCAGGCAGTCCCCCTGCAGCAGTCCTGCCTCTCCGGCCCACCAGGGCCATGTGATCCGCAATAGGAGCCCTCAGTACTGCCTTCAGGGTACTGCCTGGGCCCCAAACTACTAAAACTGTTATACAACTTACAATAAAGTATTGTGCAAATATATTATACAAATAATTAAAGCATTTTATTAATAGACTATACATAATTATATATAATTTCATGAGAACTGTAATTTGATATAATATATATAAATAAAATGCTCTAATTTTATAATATACATAATATAAAAAATATACAGTCAGGTCCATAAATATTGGGACATCGACACAATTCTAATCTTTTTGGCTCTATACACCACCACAATGGATTTTAAATGAAATGAACACGATGTGTTTTAACTGCAGACTTTCAGCTTTAATTTGAGGGTATTTACATCCAAATCAGGTGAACGGTGTAGGAATTACAACAGCTTGTATATGTGCCTCCCACTTTTTAAGGGACCAAAAGTAATGGGACAATTGGCTGCTCAGCTGTTCCATGGCCAGGTGTGTGTTATTCCATCATTATCTCATTTACAAGGAGCAGATAAAAGGTCCAGAGTTAATTTCAAGTGTGCTATTTGCATTTGGAATCTGTTGCTGTCAACTCTCAATATGAGAGCCAAAGAGCTGTCACTATCAGTGAAGCAAAAATGAAAATCCAGCGCACTCGCTTATCTACTAAACAGTCATTTTAATGCTGAACAATTTTCGTTTTACTAAAAACACCTAATCTATGCAAAAAAATATATAATGGGGGTTTAGTTACAGTATATGATCATACATTGCATAAGCCTGCCACAACGCTAATGTACCCCATCTTTGGCAGGTCCTACTCTGTCTGCTAAATGAGCTTCTCACTTGGGGAAATCCTTCCAGCTCGAGGTCTCTGCAGTACAATGCTTAAATAGGATCCTGAGAGTGAAGCAAGCCATCATTAGGCTGAAAAAACAAAACAAACCCATCAGAGAGATAAACATTAGGTGTGGCCAAATCAACTGTTTAGAACATCCTTAGAAAGAAAGAACGCACCGGTGAACTCAGCAACACCAAAAGACCACGGAAAACAACTGTTGTGAATGACCAAATAATTCTTTCCCTGGTGAAGAAAACACCCTTCACAACAGATGGCCAGATCAAGAACACTCTCCAGGAGGTAGGTGTATGTGTGTCAAAGTCAACAATCAAGAGAAGACTTCACCAGAGTGAATACAGAGGGTTCACCACAAGATGTAAACCATTGGTGAGCCTCAAAAACAGGAAGGCCAGATTAGTGTTTGCCAAACAACATCTAAAAAAGCCTTCACAGTTCTGGAACAACATCCTATGGACGGATGAGACCAAGATCAACTTGTACCAGAGTGTTGGGAAGAGAAGAGTATGGAGAAGGAAAGGAACTGCTCATGATCCAAAGCATACCACCTCATCAGTGAAACATGGTGGTGGTAGTGTCATGGCGTGGGCATGTATGGCTGCCAATGGAACTGGTTCTCTTGTATTTATTGATGATGTGACTGCTGACAAAAGCAGCAGGATGAATTCTGAAGTGTTTCGGGCAATATTATCTGCTCATATTCAGCCAAATGCTTCAGAACTCATTGGACGGCGCTTCACAGTGCAGATGGACAATGACCTGAAGCATACTGCAAAAGCAACCAAAGAGTTTTTTAAGGGAAAGAAGTGGAATGTTATGCAATGGCCAAGTCAATCACCTGACCTGAATCCGATTGAGCATGCATTTCACTTGATGAAGACAAAACTGAAGGGAATATGCCCCAAGAACAAGCAGGAACTAAAGACAGTTGCAGTAGAGGCCTGGCAGAGCATCACCAGGGATGAAACCCAGCATCTGGTGCTGTCTATGTGTTCCAGACTTCAGGCTGTAATTGACTGCAAAGGATTTGCAACCATGTATTAAAAAGTGAAAGTTTGATTTATGACTGTTAATCTGTCCAATTACTTTTGGTCCCTTAAAAAGTGGGAGGCACATATACAAACTGTTGTAATTCCTACACCGTTCACCTGATTTGGATGTAAATACCCTCAAATTGAAGCTGAAAGTCTTCAGTTTAAGCACATCTTGTTTATTTCATTTCAACCCAATTATGTTGGTGTATACAGCCAAAAAGATTAGAATTGTGTCGATGTCCCAATATTTATGGACCTTACTGTATATAAAATTATACATAAAATATGTTTAGAATTCAATGTTATTATATATATATATATATATATATATACATACACACACACACATATATATATTTTTTTTTATTCTAGACGTATTTTCAAAATGAAAATATAGATATATTTATATCAAAATTTATAATTATATATATTTATACAGTGGTACCTCGATTTACAAACGCCTCGGTTAACATAATTTTCGGTTTACAAATGAAAATCCATTGTAAAATGCCTCAGTTCACTAATTTTTTTCGCAATACAAAGCAAATTTCCCCAGAATGCATTGCGCCTGGGAGTTTTCTAGTGCCGCCCCTTGCATGCTGGAGTTTGTGGGTAGCACGTGGAGGTGTTGGAGCGGCTTTTGCATCGAGTTTTGGAGCCATTCTGGAATTTTTTTTAACTTTTTGGCTGCATTTCTCAAGCGATGTTCTGCATTGTGGGTTGGTTTCCAAGCCAGCTCATTTTGACTTTTTTCTGACCTTCGGAACGGATTAATTGGTTTTCAATGTATTCCTATGGTAAAGTGCATTTCGGTTTATACATTTTTAACAATACAAAACGTCCCGGAGACCGCATTAAATTCGTAAACCGAGGTACCACTGTGTGTATATATATATATATGCATTTTGCTATATAAATATATCTATATTTTCATATTTAAAATATGTTTAGAATCATTAGCTCATGCTTGATGATGTAATGACGCTGAGTGGGCGGAGCGTCGGAGAGATCTGGGAGCAGCGATGAATGGCGGCATCCTCTGCTAACATGTGCAAAACGGCTCTGGGAGATCTGTGTTTGCAGTCTGATCCTTAGGAGAGCGGCTTCCTTGGGGGAGTAAATTGGCTCCTGAGCTCTGAAAGGAGCTAAAGAAACCATAATTTTGTGGTTTCATTCTGGAAAGGGGCAGTGCGGATTCCGGACAAAACTGAGAGATTCCTATGCCTACCTTCATTAGTCTGGGTTCCTCCACTATCCCCTACTACAGGATAAGGGCGTATTTACCTTTACGTCTGTATACTTTAAAAGTTTTTTTTTTTCTCTGTCTCTTGGCTTGCTTACGATATTGTACATAGGAGTAGGTAAGGTTTTATGTTGAATCTAATTTATTTTGGTTTAATAAGTTACAATTGATACAGCTCAACTGATATAACTGATACAGTTCAACTGATACAATTGATACAGTTTTAAAGAGCAGAGTTAAGACTTCAAAATAACCGCAGTGCTTAAAGTACTTGTCATAATATTGCCACTAAGAGGAGCCAAGAAGCCAGGGAAGCAAGAGAGGCAAAAGACACTAACAATGCATCAAACAAAGACAAGAAAAGAGATTCAGATTTTTGCAAATATAAATAAAAGAAAATTGCTCCTCTATTTTCCCCTCAATCTTATAAAAAACAAGAGATTTTAAATAAATCTCTAGCACACTATTAGTCTCCTCTGAGCTTTGGAGAAACTGAGCTTCTATCTATTCAAGCTGAGGGGGAATCAGTTGAAGGTGCCTATATTAAATGAGACTATATTTAAAAGAAGAAAAACTACCACAACAAGAGGACATAGTCTTAAATTAGAGGGACAAAGGTTTAAAACTAATATCAGGAAGTATTACTTTACTGAGAGGGTAGTGGATGCATGGAATAGCCTTTCAGCTGAAGTGGTAGAGGTTAACACAGTAAAGGAGTTTAACCCCTTAAGGACCAAAGTTCTGGAATAAAAGGGAATCATGACATGTCACACATGTCATGTGTCCTTAAGGGGTTAAGCATGCGTGGGATAGGCATAAGGCTATCCTAACTATAAGATAAGACTAGGGACTAATGAAAGTATTTAGAAAATTGGGCAGACTAGATGGGCCGAATGGTTCTTATCTGCCGTCACATTCTATGTTTCTATGTTTCTATGTAATTAACACAAGACTATCTGCAGCGCTGCCTGGAAGCCCCACGTAACCAGTTCAAAAAGATACTGGACCATCATTTTGATGAATTCAACGAACAAGTCTTGTTCGTAGTCTTGGGGGTAGGATTAAAGCAAATGAGGAACATGTAGAACACCTAGAATATAAACTTAAAGGACCACTCTAGGCACCCAGACCACTTCAGCTTAATGAAGTGGTCTGGGTGCCAGGTCCTTCTAGGGTTAACCCATTTTTTCATATAGCATAGCAGTTTTCAGAGAAACTGCTATAATTGAATGGTTTTCTCCTTTCCCTATCCTTCTCACAGCCACTAGAATGCGTTTTCTCACTGTGAAAATCACAGTGAGAGCACGCCAGCGTCATAGAAAGCATTGTAAATGCTTTCCTATGCGACGGCTGAATGCGCGCGCAGCTCTTGCTGTGCGGGGCTTAACGAGGCGAGAGGGAGGCAGAGAGCTCTCCCGCCCAGCGCTGAAAAAGGTAAGTTATTACCCCTTTCCCCCTTCCAGAGCCGGGCGGGAGGGGGACCCTGAGGGTGGGGGCACCCTCAGGGCACTATAGTGCCAGGAAAACGAGTATGTTTTCCTGGCACTATAGTGGTCCTTTAAGGCTGCTTACACCCAGATTCAAGACCTACAAAAGGAAAAGTTGAAACCTTAGACTCCAAAACAACTACTAATGAGGACAGAGCGCGCAGAAAAAAATATACGTATAAGAGGTGTATCAGAAAAAAATCAAACAATTCGATCTGTGCTGTCATTGTCTTGGGAAAATCTGAAGCTCAGGATGAAGCAATTATAAAATGGGTGCATAGAACGCCGTAACGGCTGCAGCCCCCAGAGCGCCCGGGATACTTAACTTCCCGGTGCTCCGCTTCGGGAGGACTGCCTCACAGCCCAGGCAGCCCTCCCACTGCAAATATGGTCCCCCTATAGCTAGCTGTGGATCTGAAATGTCAGACAGTCCCCCTGCTGGTGGGAAAGTAAAAAAAAATCATTAAACAAATAGAAATGTATTTATATATATATATATATATATAATATATAATATATATTATATATATATATGTAACGTCATACATAGTGTATTTTAATATTAATATAAGTACATATATTAGTATTAAAATACACTTAGAATGACGTTACATATATATAATATGTATATATATATATATATATATAATAGATATATACACATATATTATATATTAAATAAAATATTGAAACAAAATTTAATATAAATTATATATTCATATGTAATTTCATTCTAACTGTATTTTGTTATTAATATATATATATATATATATATATATTGGTAACAAAATACACTTAGAATTACATTCTATATATATCTATCTATATATAAAATACAAATAACCGCAAATATATATATATATATATATAAATACATATAATTACATAAAAGATTACATTAGTATACACGTAGAATTTAAATACCTATAAATGCATATATATTAAAATTCTACATGTATATTTAGGTAATCTTTTAACATAATTATGTGATTTGATTAATTAAAATTTGATTGACATGCCTGACAACACAGGGAGAAAGTGCAGAGAATTTAATTTGCAAGCACTATATTTGACCCTGTAACTCTTCAAGACACCATAAAACCTGTACATAGGGGGTACTGTTTTACTCGGGAGACTTCGCTGAACTCAAATATTAGTGTTTCAAAATGATAAATTATATTACAACGATGATATTTTAAGTAAAAGTGAAGTTTTTTGCATTTTTTACAAACGAACAGCACTTTTATGGACTATATTATTGTTGTAATATGTTTTACTGTTTTAAAACACTAATATTTGTGTTTAGTGAAGTCTCCCGAGAATAACAGTACCCCCCATGTACAGGTTTTATGGTGTTTTGGAAAGTTAGAGAATCACATATAAGGCTTGCATATCATTTTTTTTTACATTGAAATTTGCCAGATTGGTTATGTTGCCTTTGAGAGCGTATGGTAGCCCAGAAATGAGAATTACCCCCATGATGGCATACCATTTGCAAAAGTAGACAACCAAAGGTATTGCAAGTGGGGTATGTCCAGTCTTTCTTAGTAGTCACTTAGTTTTTGTTTACGTTTTGTTTTGATCAGAACGTTTACTATTGACTCCATCCTGAAGGGGTTAAACAAAAAATAGTTTGGCCGACGAGAGGCTTTCAGAATTTGTTAGCGATGACCAGAACTAACAGAAGATCTTTTGTTTTTTTTTATTGATACCTTAAAGGATCACTATAGGGTCAGAAACACCCTATAGGGTTAACACCACCATCTAGCCCCCCTGGGCCCCTCATGCCGCCAGAAATATTGCAAAATCTTACGGTATTCAAGTAATTAAAAGATTTATAGGTTACTGGTTTCACCTACAAAATGATGATGGTTGAACAGCACGGTTTATACGGATTTGTTTTTCATATATGGAACACAGGAATGGGTGGAAACACTTAAGTTTTGAGATAATTGCAATGATAAATAAATAGAGATGTAAAAAATATAGATAATCCTGATGCTTGTAAAATAGAAAATCCAAGTGCCTTTGAGGGCACCCCTTAATAAATGCCTATACTATGTAGCACAACCCCCCAAAAAGGTGTAAATACTGAGAGATACTTAAATAGTAAAAAGTGAAGCCACTTGCTATAAACAATGTTCAAGATAGGAGGGTGGAGTATTAGTATCCTCTGAACTCCTGCAAGACAGGGTCTGATGTATATAGATGAAGTATCTCTAATACACAGGAGGTTAAACAGCACACCAATGTGGTTGCAATAGTTAATAGAAAAGAGGCAGAGAATACCTGTAAATGGGGAGGTATAGGAGGCAATAACAAGCTAGGATTAGATGCAGTGATAAATAGAGATGTAGAAAATATAGGTAATCCTGACGCATGTGAATTGTTTTATACTTATATGTAAGTTATTAAAATTCTTTTTTACTATACTCTGGAAGGGCACTACATCTTTTCTGTATATATTTTTTCTCCTGAGTTACATATTCCAACCTACTGATGGGAGTGCGAGGATGAGAAAATACAGTGGATATTGAAGGAAAGATTTTACTCAAGGCTGTTTTACATCTGAGAATTTGTGAGTGACCAATGGTAATTAACACATTGTCACTAACTCTCACATAGTTAAACACTATGTTTTTTTATTTTATCTGTATTTAGCAGATTATCCCCAATTCTATTTGTATATACGTCAATGGATCACTATTCTATGTGGGGACTTTAACCATATCTTTGACCCGGCATTAGACACCACCTTTCCCCACGAAAAGCTAGATTTGGACCCTCAAGAGACAGTGCAGGGCTCTGCACCATTACTATGACACATGGAGAGCCTCCCACGGAACGGAAAAATATTATACCTACTTCTCCCATGTACACAACTCATATTCCCGGCTAGATACGTTCTTCGTGTCAGGGACACACCTTAACCTAGTATTACCCAACTCACGTGGTCTGATCATGCTCCGGTCACATCACAGGTCAAGGACTCATATGATTTTAAACATCGGAGTCCGTGGAGATTGAATGACTCTCTGTTACATAACAAGGAGTTTATAAACAAAAGATAGATGAAGCCCTTCGAAACTATTTCATAGAAAATGAGACCCCTGAGGTAACACACACCACATTATGGCAGGCACACAAACCTGTGGTACGGGGACTTTTCATACAAAGAGCTGCTACACTGCGTAAACAGTCCCAGGCACAACTAAAAGTATGTCTGTATATATGCATGTATGTCAGTCTGAATGTATGTATGTATGTATGCCATTATGAATGTATGTGTGTATGGATATCAGTGTCTGTATGTCTGTCAGTATGTCTGTATGTATGAATGTATGTATATATGTATGTGTCTTTATGTCCTCATGCATGTATGTCGGTATGTATGTTAGTATGTGTCTGTCTGTCACTATGTATGCCTGTGTGTTATATGTGTGTATGTCTCAGTATGTGTGTGTCAGTGTGTATGTCTGTTTCAGTATGTGTGTCTGTTAGTATGTATCTGTGTCCTTTTGTATCAGTGTGTGTGTTTGTGTCTGTGTGTGTATTCCTGTGGGCGGTATTTGGAGGCGGACCCTGTGGGTGGTATTTGGAGGCGGGCCCCAGACCCTGAGCTGAGTTAGGGGCCCCAAAATTTCTGTTGGCTACCCTGGTTGAAGGAGCCAAGCGATTAAGGCCTCAAGACCGGGAGAAAGGAAAGGGTGAGCCGAGAAGGCAATGTTTCGCAGCCAAAGTTAGGAGTTATCTAGAGTGAAGCCCTGGGAACTGTCCGGGGAACACTCCGGTTGAAGTAGGCAAAACAAACTTAGTGTACGGTCATGTCACCCAAAAATGCGGAAACATTAATCGTTCTACCAAACAATGTTGTACATAGATAACTGATCGCCGCTGGCTGAAATGTTATCACACAGTATACCCTACTGCTTTAGGGTTGAATATGGATACCCCTACCCCTTTTCTCTTTTGTATCCCGCTGCAACAATCTTGACTCAATAAAAATTGTCAAATTGAAAAAAAAATAGTAGGGTGTCCTGGTATCTCATTCGAAAACAGAGGGTCTTGACACCATAGTCAGTGTTCTGGGCATTCAACGTCGCTATGGAATCCAGCTTGCCAAGGGATAAAATTGAACGTATCCTAGCATGTATTGATGATTACTTGTGACTGGGTTACTGTAGTCGTAAGGAATTACAGTCATTTGTAGGATAGTTGAATTTTGCAATGAGGATCACCCCTCAGGGCAGGTCATACATTTCTAGGCTTCTCTGTTTATTACCGGATTTGCCCTCCAAGGACAGTAGGGTTTCTCTTGATTACCAGGCCACAGCAGATTTGCAGGTGTGGCAGAAATTCCTATGTCAATGGAATGGGAAATCCATGTTCATACCTCCTTTTTCCGACAATTCCCCAATGCTCTGGTCAGTTGTAGCGGCTTCCCCTGGCTTTGCAGCAATTTTTGGTGACCAATGGCTATGGGGCTGTTGGCTGTCCCAAATCAGAGCATAGAAGGCCTTTAATATGACTTCAGAATTTTCAAATTTTATCCTATTGTGGCTGCTGCAGCGACCTGGGGACGCTCCTGCTCTGGACAAACTGTACAATGTTTTTCTGACAATCAGGCGACATGTCATCATTAATAATGGTCGTTTCCCTTCTCTCATTATCATGTGTTTTGTTAGACGCTTAACTTGGCTAACTGTGACTCATCAATTCTTTATCTTTTGTACACATGTTCCCAATATTTCAAAAATATTGAAAGCTCTTTTGTAGGACAGGCTTGTGTTGCCAGATAAAGCGCACCGTGACAGTATTCTGCCATGTGCAAAGAGTTGGTCTAATCCAAGATGAGGTCTTGAAATTGAGGAGCCGGAGTTGCCATCGGTGAGACATTGGGGTGTAGTGAACTCCCCGTGTCTAAGGAACCCGTAAAAAAGTTAAGTATATAGAGGCTTTTAATGGCAGAATACTGTCATAGTGTGCTTTATCTGTCAACACAAGATGGTCATACAAAAGAGCTTTAAATATTTTTGTGAGATTTACTAGGGAATTCCATGTGGTAGCTATTTTCTCGATGGAATCTTTAGTGGCTTTCACTTCCTTTTGCCACCTCAAATTACATCTATCTTACAACACAATCAAACTTTATCTCACAGGGTTACAACATCACATGCTTCCACTATTTCCAAACAAACAAACCTTCTTATCCTCTTATCAAATTAAGATAGCATTAAAGGGAAATCCAGAGGTGCAGTACACCACAAACACCTCAGAGATTACCAATCAATGGGAATTTATTCAGGTCTCTATCTGACATTTTGGATAATTCACCATTTAAACTAAAGACCAATCAAACCTTAAAAGCCTCTATATACTTAGCTTTTTTACAGGTTCCTTAGACACAGGGAGTTCACTATCTGGCATATTTCCATTGCCCTTCAAACATGCAACTATAACACCAGTTCTAAAGAAGCCCAACCTTGACCCTAACTCCCCATCCTATCTTGCTACTGCCTTTTGCATCCAAGATCCTTGAAAGAGTTGTGTATGCGAGATTGACAGACTTCCTCAAGTCCAATTCTCTGCTAAACCCGCTTCAGTCTGGTTTTCGCACTGATCTATCCTAATTCTCCTTGACCTTTCTGCGACTTTTGACACTGTTGATCTTCAACAGCTTCTTCTTATGCTCTGCAATATCGGTCTACAAGATATTGCTCTCTCCTGGTGCTCCTCCTACCTCTCCCAGCGCTCTTTCAGTGTTTCTTTCTCTGGCTCTGCTTCTTCTCCCCAACTCCTCTCTGTTGGTATCCCCAGAGGTTCAGTCCTTGGTCTCCTACTGTTCTCCGTCTATACTGCCTCCCTTGGTAAACTCATTAGCTCATTTGGCTTCCAATATAATTTCAATGCAGTGACATGCAAATCTGTCTGTCCTCTCCTGATCTCTCCCCGTCCCGCTTGACTAGTGTCTCTGACTGCCTTTCTGCTATTTCTAACTGGATGGCTGCCCACATCCTTAAACTCAACTTGACCAAAACTAAAATTCTAGTCTTTCCTCACTCAAGTGTTGCTACTCCAGTGTCTGTCTCCTTCCAAGTCAATGGTGCTAACATCAACTCCACCATGCAGGCTCGCTGCCTAGGTGTTCTCTTTGACTCTGACCTCTCCTTCACGCTTCATGTTCAGTCTATCGCCAAATCCTGCCGCTTCCATCTCAAAAACATTGCGCGCATCCGACCCTACTTAACGCCATCTGCGACTAAGGTGCTGGTCCATTCCACTGTCCTTTCTCGCCTTGACTACTGTGATCTGCTTCTCAGTGATCTTATGTGCTCCCAACTTGCACCGTTATTGTCCATAATGAATGCGGCGGCGAGGCTCATCTTCCTGTCTGCCTGTACTGCCCACGCCTCACCCTTCTGTCAGTCCCTACACTGGCTTCCTGTAAGATATAGGGCTCAATTTAAAATGTCAATTTCGATGTATATAATTATACATTTTACATAATTAATTGATTTTATTTATTATAATTTGAGGGACCTGTCTGACAGCCCAGTCAAAAA
This sequence comes from Pelobates cultripes, assembly GCA_933207985.1. Classification (NCBI taxonomy): domain Eukaryota; kingdom Metazoa; phylum Chordata; class Amphibia; order Anura; family Pelobatidae; genus Pelobates; species Pelobates cultripes. The sequence goes on along the minus strand of OW240912.1, from coordinate 366,293,798 downwards.
GTTCAGAGAATTTAATTTGCGGCCCCATATTTAGCCCTGTAACTTTCCAAAATACCAAAAAACTTGTACATGGGGGGTACTGTCGTGCTCGGGAGATTTCACTGAACACAGATATGAATGTTTTAAAACAATATTACTTTCACTGATAATGATATCATCAGTGAAAGTGCATTTTAAGTGGCTACTATAAAAGACTGGACATACCCCATTTTGAATACCCTGGCTTGTCTACTTTTGAAAATTGTACGCCATGATGGGGTTCATTTTCATTCCTAGGCTATAGTATGGTCTCAACTGCAACATAGGCCCAGTAAACCAGTCTTGCAAACTGAAATGGGCAAGTCCTATACTGACCCTGTAACTTTCCAAAATACCATAAAATCTGTACATGAGGGGGGTACAGTTTTACTCGAGAGACGTAGCTGAATACAAATACAAGTGTTTAAAAACAGTAAAATGTATCATGATGATGATATCAATAGTATATATGTGTTTTTTGTAGGAAAAATGCAAAAAACAAATATGAATGCTAACTTTGGCCAGTGGTTGTGACCAAGTGGCTAATAAAAAAGACTGGACATACCCCATTTTGAATACCATGGATTGTCTCATTTTACAAATGGTATACTGTGATGGGGGGGATTTTCATTCCTGGGCTTCCATACGGTCTCAAAGGCAACATAGGCCCACCAACAAAATCTGGAAAACTGAAATAGCAAAAATAGAAAAGGGGAAAGCCTTATATTTCACCCTGTAACTTTCCAAAACCTCATAAAACCTCTACATGAGGGGTACTGTTGTACGCGTGAGACATTGCTGAATACAAATATGTGTATTTTATTGCATTAAAAGCTAACAGTATTATGACATTACAGTTAAAATGCCATACAGAACTTGATAACACAATTTCTTAATTTCTCATTCTTTTTTTAAATTGTATTTATATTTAGTTATTTTTCTTATACATATATATTTGATATGAAATAAAAGCACTCTTTCTCCTGAACAAAATAAAATATAATAAGTGTGGATGCACGTAATAAGAAAGTGGTGAATTGTGGTCAAACAACATTTGGCTCAAATTCTAGGTTTTGTTTATGTTTTGTTTTGATCCGAACTTGTACAACTGCCTATGTCCTCAAGGTGTTAAAAAAAAAGTAAAGTAAAAGACTTGCTACAACAGTTGTGGAAATAACCACTCTACAATACCATGCAGAGTTTGTTACATTGTTACAGTGTGTTTTGAGTATGTCGCAGATAACATTTTACGAGTGGGGTATCTAGCACTGCATCTTGAATAATAGCAATATTCTTTTTTTTTTTTTTGCACACTGGTTGCAGATGATGGGATATGATCAGATGATACATTATTATTATTTAAGGCAGTTTCTTCTGTGTGTATATTTTGCTTTCTCAGTATATTCTTCATCCACGTTCTTATTTACATTCTTCATACATCATCTTCTCTTTGTTTCAAATCTTTTTCCATAGATTCCTTTACTTCTTCTTGAAGCTCATCTTCTGATTCTTCAAAATCGCTGTTAAAACAAAAGGCATAAAACAAATCTGTCATTCTAGAATTCAAGCTCCTTTCTCTTTTCCTACCACTCTATGGGTCTCATCATTGGGCGCCTAGAATTGAGTTTGCTACTTTCTGGAACATGTTGGGATGCAACATATAGATAGAAAGAATTATGAGTAAGCTGCACAAACATATATGCTGCAAGTTTCTTAAAGGTATATTTTACCACAATTATATATGCTAGTGCCAGGATCTTGGTTCCAGATTAATTTTGTCTTATTCATTACAGTTGCAGTGACCTGCAAAACGTTTCTGCAGCTATGAGCTCACTCTTCCTGCGTGAATGTGGTTGTAAGGTTTAGCCTTTTGTCTTGTTTTACTTTTCTCTTAAGGCATTAAAACTGTTAGCGCCAACATGGACTTTCCCTTTAAAGTAACACTATAGGCACCCCGACTAATTTATCTCATAGAAGTGGTCTGGGTTCAGTGTCCTTGTACCCTTAACCCTGCAATTTAAAACATTGCCATTTTCGAAAAACTGCAATATGTACATTGCAGGGTTAAGACTACCACTAGAGTTGCTTCCTGTAGGTTCATGGAGCTTGACTCTGGGAAACATCTCTGGTTGTCCTCACTCATATGGACATCCAGTGTCTTGCAAATCCCCACAGGTAAGCTTTGATTCAATGCTTTCCTATGGAGAAAGCCTAATGCACGGCACTTGTGCTGACATTAGAAAAGACGGAAACAGGTAAGCAGTTAAAGGGTTTTTCATTCTTTCATTGCAGAGGGACACAATAGTGTAATGAATTCAAAGCTTTATTCCTAACACTAAAGTGGTCCTTTAACTTTCCCTGAAGTGTTAGAGCAAGAAGGAGATGAGTGGTCCATAATAATATTGTTTAGTAACTATTGGGTACTATCTAATCATCAGAAACTGCCACTGCTGCAATATTTAAAAGGCATCTTGTGGCTCCATATCTATTTAATATAGAAACTGGTTCCTCTAGGAGCAATTGGAAAAAATGTGCTATTGTAAGTATCTTCTGGGGATGTAATGACATTTTTGTGGGGCAAACAATATTTACCATGTAGGAGTTCTGACATAAACCTTTAAAATGACACATGATATCTGTAATTCATATTGTTCTTACGTGTCGTAATCATCTGATCTTGGTTCTAGGCGTTCTTTATCCAAATCAATCTCTGATGATGTATCAGTCTCATATACTTCTTCCTCGGTTGGATTCCACTGCTTCAGACTCCGATCTTAATAAGAAAATGACATTAAAAATGATAATGCACTGAATTAAGAATGATTTCTGCTCTCTTAGTGATACATTACTTAAAGTTATAATTTTTCAGTATGATAGGGAACAATGCTAGTCAATATTCTAACATGTATGTTTTGTCTCTCGCCTAGGTTTTTAAAAAAACATAACCCACCATTAGCTGGTAATATCTTTAGTTCTGAGAAGTAGCAGGTCATTAAAAGAACACTTAAAGCACCACAGCCACTACAGAACATTGTAGTGGTTATGGTGCCTTTAACACCTTACGCACCCAAAACCCATATAAGTATTTAAACTGTTGGTAAAAGTTTGACTACTTACCTGGGTGTCACTCCCTGCCTCTCTGCAGCAGGAAGTTCTGTTCACTGAGCTAAGCCTAAGACACAGCTCATTGCAATCATAGCCCTGATTTTGTTTTTAAAAAAAGCTATATTTAAAACCGTGTCCATTGCAATGGGTGCATGCAGAAGAAACACTACATGTGTGTCTGTGCTCATTAGCATATTTTTCAGATAGAGAGGAAGTGCACACACCTTAAATCATGGAATTATCAGGGTGCCTCCAAACGGGGAAGGCCAACTCCCAATACTTCCAGTAACTTTAGAAACAAATGCTTGGGCACACCTGTGACTTTTTTGAAGGCAGTCTTTTATTTAGGAGTGCAAAAGGTGAACAACATTTCGGCACCATTTGCATATCAAGCTGGGAACTCTGGGATTGTTGTGGAAACATGATTAATTAAATTTTGTGCCCAAGGAGGACTTCGCAAACACCAACTTGACATATGCAGGTGATGCATAACAGTAATTTTCCTATTTGAACCGTAGGTAGTTTTATCATATTTAGTCCCACCACAATCTTTCTGACTTACACATCTACATACTCATTCCCTCCCTCCCTCTTCCCTTTTTTTGCAGCAATATCTTCATGCATACCCACCCACATTTTTCCTAAACTATAAAGACATAAAATACTCTTACCACAAACATTGTCAGATTGCATTTCTACCACTGCCAAAGACTTCAGCATTGTCCCAGGTGCATTCTGTCTCCACTGTTTTTGGTTTGTGCGAGAGTAGTCAGCTGTCGAAAAAAAAATATTCCCAGTTTAGTCTTTATAGCTGTGAAATATGCAAAGACTGTATATAAAACATTAAAACAGAGCAACTGAGATGAGCTATTCTGTGCAGTTTTTTAGTTTGCTAGGTGTTAGCATTGTGATTGAGGTCATATTCAGTTGTTGATTCATGCTTTGGTGGAGTTGGATACATAGTTACATAGCTGAAAAGAGACTTGAGTCCATCAAGTTCAGCCTTCTTCACATACATTTTTGCTGTTGATCCAAAAGAAGGCAAAAAACCCAGTCTGAAGTACTTTTTGCAACAAACTTGGAAAAAAAAATAATTCTTGACCCCAAAAGTCATATATCTCCTTGGATCAAGCAACTATTATCCCACTAATTAGAAATTATATCCCTGTATGTTATGTTTTTGCAAGTATTTATCCAATTGCAGTTTAAACATCTGTATGGACTCTGATAAAACCACCTCTTCAGGCAGAAAATTCCATATCCTTATTGCTCTTAGAGTAAAAAAAACTTTTCTTTGCCTTAGAATAAATCTCATTTCTTCCAGCCTCAATACGTGACCTTGTTTCCTATGGTTTGTACTGGCCCCGAATATGTTTGTATAATGTAATGATATGCCTTCTGAGGTGCCGCTTTTTCAAACTAAAGAGATTTTAATTTTTAACCTTTCTTCGTAACTAAAATGCTCCATTCCTTTTATAAAATTTGTAGCTTGTCTCTGCACTTTTTATAGTGCCATGATATCCTTCTTTAGAACAGATGCCCAAAATTGAACAGCATATTCAAAGTGTGGTCTTACCAGCGATTTATAAAGAGACAAAATTATATTTTGATCCTGAGGATTTATGCCCCTATTTATACATGACAAAACCTTACTGGCCTTAGCAACTGCATATTGACATTGCATATTGTTGACTAATTTGTTGTCAATAACAATTCCCAAATCCTTCTGGGTTGCATAACTTTGCATTTCTCTACATTAACAGAATATTAAGTGTTCTAGGCCTTTTACCCACACTACCAACATTCACAATAGAAAAAATAAAATAAAACTAATTATTACAGAAAATCAACTATTGTCACTATATAAATGATAACATGCATGTGTTTCCATACCTCCTGGTTATAAATTACATACAAGACTCTATCTATGAGTCCTCACCATTTTCCATCTCTGTCTCATACATAGATACATCAGCAGCTTCTAATATCTGGGGTAATTTTCTGACATCCCTGGTGTCAGGATTGGCTTGACCCTAACCAGAAACCTAGGTAATTGCAAGGAAGCTATGCATAATGGTCCTTGGTGTGGCTGGGCCAGCACTGAGATTATAGTCAGAAAATCTCAAGCAGACACAAAATAAACGTTAACAGAGGTACACAGAAATGAGAAACAAGCCAAGGTCAGAATGATCAGACACGTCAAAGTCAGAAAACAGAATAACAAGTAATATATAATGCACTCTCAGAGATACAGAAACCACGACAGGGTAAGGAAACAAGGACAACCTGGAAGTACATATATCCTGTACTGGGTTGTGATTTGTGACAGAGGGCCATGATGTCACAAGTGTGTATGCATCATCAAAAAGCACCACAAAGACTGTGTCACAGGGTCATACCATAACTTACAGGAAATGGTGAATCCCACAAACAGAGCCTTAGAGTGGCTGAATTTAACATAAAAAAAAGATAAAGAAAGAGTCAGTAATAGCCAAGGTCAGGATTATAGAAATACACAAAGTAAAATACAAGCCAATGTCAATATCATATAAAAAAAAGACTTACTATAAGCACTAAAGGTGTGTCAAGGTAGAAATCATAATAGGGCACTAAATAAGGGCCCAAATTGGCTTCATATAGCCTTATGCATATTCTGATTGGTCCACGTCATCTCTGCGACTTTAAAAAGTAATGTAATGTGGTCGCATAGATTTCGTAGTAACTTTAAGGGCGGGTGTGACGTCACGTATTTGAACGACTTAAGAAGTGGCTGTTTATTGAATTCAGCCCACACAAACCAGGAGGAGGAGCGTTCACTGGCATTGAGTTTGTTAGTATATGCAGCATTCGCTATTTCCCTCTTCTGGTTGCATTGCTGCGTAGAGCATTTGCTCCGCATGACCCAATGAGGGGAGCACTTGAACATCTTAAGAAAAAGATCACATACGTTGTCAGAGATATTGTGTAGGAAAGGAAATGCGTATATATTGTGGGATAAAACTGATACATGTAATAGCAAAAACGCAATTGAGCTAATATGCCATGGGTGCTTAAAATTAAGAAAAACAAATGTTTTTCCTCAAAGTTTTGCCTTGTCAGTTAAAGAGCCAAACAGTGAGTAAATACATCTGTGTCAATAACGATAAGAACAAAGATAAGAGCGAGAACAAGTATTTGTTTATTAAAAATGAGTTGTTCAGCAAACACATACGTATTGTTATAAGGTGTATAATTAAGTTTAGTTATATACAAAATAGTAAAATAATGTCATATATTCTTAGTTAGCAATACACATATATAGAAACAGATATATAGATATAAATATGTAATAACCTATACATAGATTAAGTATGACAACTTAAAATCTTGAAATGCAATAATGCTTAGGTTAGCAAGGACAAATTGGTTTGAACAACCAAAGTAAAAATTGAGAAAAGAAAACGCTGACGAAAAAAATCTTGAAATTAAAACATTCCTACTTGATTGTCCTAAACAAGAGTTAATCTTACATATGTAATAGCTGGTAATATTCCTGACGTAAGCCAACAGCTCCACCTGCTGTTTGAAACATATATATGACGTCAACAGCCATTAACATAAGACTTGCCCCAAGATTTCCATTGGACCTGGTCAGAAGGTTAACAGATAAGGAATGACATATAACCCCATGACATAAGGATATAAAAAAAAAAAAAATAAGAAAATTAAGAAAAGAGGTGAAAGAAATGCTTGGACGATCTCTTGAAATCCCTTGACATCTGACAATCTAGCAGACATCTTGAAACAATCTTGAAAATAACACCAAAAGAACTGCCTTCTTACTCTTTACTTCATCTGTAAATCTAACCTATCTGTACCAGGAAAAAGTTCTTAGAATTTCTATCTATTTTCAAATCCCTTAAAACACTTCCAACTCCAGAATGTTTAACTATCATTCACTAACTCTGAATCAATCTGGGCATGAGTCCAGCAGGAATGCGTGGGAATGGCGTTCCTACACTTTTTTCATAGCAGGAACGCCGTTCCCCCTGCAGGCACTAACCAAGGGGGCGTCAAAAAATGCCACCCCTTAATGCTCTGTGTTCCCCATGTCATGGAGGGCGCGCCGTTTGCTGATGCCGGGAGCCGGAAAATTACGTCATATTCCGGCTCCCGGCATCAGCAAACAACCCGCGCGGCAAGAGGAAGCAGAGAGAACACAGCTCCCTCGCCGCGACTGACAGGGAGACAGCCACCTGCCTCACTGCAGCCCCATTGAACCCCAGGGACCCATCCATGCCAGCTTTCCCAAAAGGTAGGGAGGCTGGGTGGGTGGAAAATGTTAATTTTAATAATATTAATAATTTGTGTATATGTATGTTTGTGTATGTGTGTGTGTATGTCTGTTAGTGTATGTATGTGTGTGCATGTCTATTAGTTTATGTCTGTTAGCATATGTGTGTGTTATTGTATGTGTGTGTGTATGAGTGTATTTACGTCTGTTAGCGTATGTACGTGTGTGTGTATGAGTGTATGTGCTTTTGTTAGTGTATGCGTGTGTGTGTATGTGCTTCTGTGACGAAGTGCCCTTCGCCACTTGGTACTGGAGAGGCCTGCTTGCCAGCCTCCTCCCCTGTGACTATGACTCTTTGATGTACTTGGCTTTAAAGCCCCTATTCTACCTTCAGACAGGCTATTTATGTAGGCTGCTTTATTTATCTTATGTTTTAGTCACCCTGTACCCATTATAGGTGCAGGGTGTGTGTAATGTAATTATTTATAGTGTGTGTGTGTGTGTGTGTACTGTGTAATGTATTGCCTGCTCTCTTGTATTGCTGAGGTTTGCTACCAACTAGGTGGGTTTGGCTATGGAGCTTGTCTAGTGCCCTCTGTTGGTAGCAACAGCAATATGCACTACCTGAATTGCAAGACTGGTTCATTTGCATATTCGGGTAGATTTGCATATTGCTAATTCTGCAGGCAGGTGAGATATTTACTGTTAAATATTGTCTCCCCCCACCCCTTTAAAAATGTGCCATTGTGTTGTGATAAGTCACTGTGTGTTGCTTGATATGGTTTGACTGTTTGTGATTTTATTGAGGTTTCACAACAATGTTATTGTGGTGACCCTATTGGCTGGTCCCAAGGGAAATAAAGGTTTTGACAGTTCTTCTTGATCCCTCTAAACGTAGCCTTGTCTCGTTATTGGAGGGAGCTGTTATAATCACACTGGGGATTGCTATGCTCTGCATGCTCCCCTGAGCTTGAGTCACTTAGCTCTTTTAAGAGCTTGTTCCTGACACGCTCTCCTTGGAGGAGGGGTCTTCACCACACAGTCCTGGATGCTGGAGGTTCATACAGGGTGGAAGGGAGAGGTTTTTCCCACACAGTCCTGGAGGACAGAAGCTGATCCAGGGTGGAAGGAAGACGGCGAGACTCCAGTCAAGATACGGCGGTTGCGGAGTCTGCGGTGGTTGTGGTGTCTGCTGCAGTGCTTGGAGTCCTCAGGAAGGGTTAGGAGCATCCGTCAACGGAGGGTACTCGGTCGGAGTACAGGGAGCTTCGTTACAGCTTCTGTTAGTGTATGCATGTGTATGTTTGCATGTATGTGCTTCTGTTAGTGTGTTTGTGAGTGTCTGTCAAATCAGTGAGAGTCTGTTTGTCATTTAGTGTGTGTGTTACAAAACAGCTTTGTTTTCCTGGCACTATAGTGTTTCTTTAAAAGGAGCAGGAAAAGGTAAAGTCTAAAGAGGAAGGGGTGGGTTCTTAATCAGGAAGCGGTGCGCCCTTGACAAGAAGGGGTGGTAAATTTAGATTAGGGGGGTGCTCAGGTATAGTCATTCCTAGGGCAGCACAAAATTTAAATACACCACTGTGTGAGTGTCTGAGTATGTGTGTGCATCTCTTAGTGTATGTGTGTGTCTGTGAGTGCATGTGTGTCTGAGTGTGTGTTTGCATGCGTTTATATATGCATACGAGTGTTTGGTTTTTGTTTGGGGGGTGGGGGATATCTTAGGTGAACTCCCACACTTTTTTCCCAGGACTTGAGCCCTGAATCCCCATAAATGTTCTCACAACATGAGAGAGTTACATCTCTGCAACTTGACATAATAAGACTGAAATGTCCCTTGATTTTTTTTTTTGTAAATCTATTTTTATTAAGTTTTCATAAGCAGAAGTAATAAGTAACAGGACAGTTGTTCACATGGGACTCGCAGGTCCTCAACATTAAATAGAGCAAAAAAGGAAGAAAAGAAAACCACAAATGTAAAACTCGTGAACGTGAGGTGTTTAGGTGCCTTTATGTTCATAGGCTGGTCGTAGCTCTGAGGTTTTCCAACAGTTAATAAGTCAGTTACCGTCCTGTCGCCCACTGTCTCTTCTGTGATCTGTCAGGGGATGTAGCGTTTTGCATCCTGACCAACCGTGAGTGTACAACTATGACTTGTAGCACGGGTTTTCCCGTACTTGGGCAGATGAGCTGTGTCAAGCTCTATAGCATACGAGTCTTGTCCCTGTTCTCTAGTGGGAAGGAGCAGGTCCTTGGCAATGTAGGAGGTATGTATCGGTGTACGTTGGGTAACATTTTTGTGTTCATGAAGGCTGTCCCGTTACAGGTAACCTTTGGTTAATTTGCTTCTACTTTTGGTAGATGCCGATGTATGTGATTTCTTGTTGGTTGTATGACTGTAGTGTGTGTGTTGTGTCTCATCTTTCGTTGGTGTGTCAGTGTGTGCACACCCATGTCGTGTCCTACATGTTCCGCGTCGGGATTCCTCCCGCATTTCTTGGTATGGTTGAGGTTTAAGGAGAAAAAGGGAGGGGGGTATGTAAGATGGGGTGGTCCGCACTACGAAGGGCCCGCGCCCGCTCCCACCCCCACCACGGGCCCAAAGGCACCCCCCGCCCGAGGGCATCGAGCAATGTACATGAACCATGGGCTCCACAATTCTGCATGTTTGAGTTCCCTGCCCATTAGGGAGGCATGGAGCGCCTCCATGCTCTGTATGTCTTCCACCCGCTGTATCGGTAATTTGTTTCCAATACGCCGGAATGGCTGCCTTAGCAGCGTTCAGTAGGTGCCAGAGGATTGATTTTTTATAGCTTGAAGTTGTTTGCTGAGAGATGTGTAGGAGAGCCAGTTCCGGTGACCAATCCGGCACATCTCCCAGCACGAGCGTCGTCTCCGTTTTCACCATGTCCCAGTATGGGAGTATGTCCCGGCACTCCCACCACAGGTGTATCAGCGTGCCTCTTTCCTCTTGACATCTCCAGCATGAGCTGATGGAGCTCTTGTGTTGCCATATCAGGGCCTTATCCCATTGTGGTGTGGTGAATGTTTTATTCAGGGACTCCTCCCAATGCCTCTTGAAGGTGGCCACGGTTGTCCATTTGTTTGTTATTAGTTGTTGGTATATTGTGGAGATGGCATGTTCTATGGAGGTGCCTCGTTCACACAAGTCCTCGAACCACGTCGATTCCCTATGTAGATGCTCTCTGTGTGTCAGCATTGTGTTTCAGCTGCAGGTATCGTAGGTTGATCATGGGGGTCCATGGTCTCCGCTCCAGAAGCCTGTCTAGGTCTCGAAGTCCATTGGTGCTTAGGGCCCGACGTATGAGTATATAGTCCCCCTCCCCCAGGAAACTCCATGCTCTGGCCGGCATGGCCCTCCCCCAATTCTTCTGTTAAGCATCACCGGGAGAAGTGGGCTAGGCGTGGGTGATATGTTTGGCTTTTCCTTTAAAGATTTCCATCCCCGGAGTGTGTGCGTGACCGGCCCCTCCTCTTCTCCCCGCTCCCGAGGTCCCAGGTCCCCTCCCCAGATCATGCTTTCTATCCTACCCTCCGTAGCCTCTCTGTCCAGCTGTACCCAAGGCTTTCGCAAAGGATTCTGATGCCAGTCTAGAATACGCTGCAGGACCGTGGCCTGATAATATTTTCTAAAGTCCGGCAGAGCTAGTCCCCCACTAGACCTGGGCAGACAGAGGATGTCATGCCGCAATCTGGAGCGTTCGCCTCGCCACGTAAAGCGGAGCACCGCCGTTTTCAGGAAGGAGAAGAAGGACGCCGGCAGTGTGATGGGTAGTGTAGGAGATACAGCACCCTGTGTAGCATGTTCATTTTGAGCACTGCTATGCGCCCATGCCACGTTATGTGTGGGAGGGCCCACCTGGCCAAATACGTTTTTATTGTGTGTAGGAGGGGTTGGAAGTTGTTCTCGTAAAGTCTCCCAGGGTCCGTGGTTACCCAGACGCCCAGGTACTTCATTTTGCCGTGGCACCATCTGAATGCGAATTCAGATTCCAGCGCCCTGTATTCCGCTGTGGGTAGTGTAAGGTTCAGTACCTCACATTTTGTGAGGTTAAGTTTAAATCCTGATACTGCACTATAGCGATCAAATTCCGCCAACAAGTTTGGCAGAGTGGTTCGTGGGTGTTTTATAAAGAAAAGTAAATCGTCAGCGTACGCCGCCACTTTATGAGTCGATCCCCCTCCTTCGTATCCCTGTATGTTTGGCTTCGAGCGGATCGCCTGTAGGAGTGGCTCCAAGGACAGGGCAAATAACAGTGGGGAGAGGGGGCATCCCTGCCGAGTACCGTTATGTATTGCAAAATCGGCTGTCTGGGCTCCGTTGACCCTCACGGAAGCTCGTGGTGTGCTATATAAAGCCAATATCCATGTCCGAAGGGTTTGCCCCTGGCCCATCGCCTCCAATGTGGCCTGCATATACAGCCAATTGACCCGTTCGAACGCCTTCTCCGCGTCTGTCGACAGCAGTAAAAGGCGTTCCCCTCTCCTCCTCGCTAGATGTTGGACGGAAAAGAGTCTTAGGATACTATCACGCGCTTCACACAGGGATAAAGCCCCTTTTGGTCCGCATGAATCAGATTCGGAAGGTAGGGTTGGAGCCTTGTAGCGAGCACCTTCGCTAGCAGTTTGGTGTCAACATTTATAAGGGATATCGGACGATAGCTACCACAGCATTGTGGGTCCTTCCCAGGTTTTAGTAGAACAGTGATTGTTGCGGTAGGGATTCCTGACCGAGTCTCCCCCCCTCCGCCACTGCGTTAAGGGCATTCGTGAGCCGCGGTAGGAGTCTCTCAGCAAATTTTTCTATAGTAGCCGGTGGAGAAGCCATCCGGTCCTGGGGCTTTGCCGGTTTTAGATCTCTTCAGGGCAATGGCCAGCTCCTCCATGCTAATAGGTGTGTCCAGGACCGCCGCCGAGTCAGGGTTGATCACTTCCGTGACAGTGGCGTTTAGGTATTCGGTCCGCAGGGTTTGGTTGTGCTGCGATCGGTCCTGCCCCCCGTGCGGTGGGAGGTTGTACAGGGATTGGTAAAAATGCCTAAATTCATCCGCTATGTCCTGAGGGAAGGGGGAGATCGCGCCCGATGTAAGGCGTAAGCTGCAGATTTGTGTACGTGGACTGGTGCCCTTCAGAAGTCGGGCTAGGTGCTTACCCCCCTTGTTAGCGTGAGCGTAAGAGAAGCCTCTCGTGCTCTGTAGAGCATGAAGGTGCCTCTTCACTACAAGGTCTCTTAGTGCTCGTCTGGCCTCCGTGAGCTCACCATAGGTTGCGTTGAGGTGGTGCCGTTTATGTTGTGACTCTAAAGTTGAGATGGTCTCGTAGAATTTTGCCATTTCTCGAATGGCCGCCTTCTTTTTTTGAGATGCTATCTGGATGAGTGTACCAAAGATAATGCTCTTGTGAGCTTCCGAATGGATCGAATATTGCGTTGGGGGATACAGCTATGACCTGATGACGAGTCCAACATCGGGTCCAGGGGGCGTTAAAGTCCCGTCCCACCAACAGAGTACCCTCCATGAAATCTCGCAGTTTGGTCAATGTTCTCTTCAAGAACGTGGCTTGGTGTCTATTGGTAACATAGATTGTGGCAAATGTATATATTTTATCTGCTATAATACCGTTCAGGAAAATGTAACGCACCTGTGCATCCTGGTGCTTGTCTAGTTCCTTAAAGGCAAGATCTGCTGCGAGCAATATGGCCACACCAGATTTGCGAGCTGAAGGGTGGTTGCAGAAGTGGTTGTTCGGGTATGATTTGTTGCGCAAGGGAGGATCCACCCCCTCCCTAAAATGTGTTTCCTGGAGCATCGCCACCGAGATGTGCTTTTTCTTCAGTTCTTTTAAAAGATGAGTTCTATGCTCCGGAGCATTCAGGCCCCTGCAGTTGAGGGTGAGTATCGATATTGGTGCACTGCGGTACGCCATCTGTTATAGTTGGTGTCTGGTTCCCGTGCACCTATGCTGTGAGTTCAGGCGTGGGGAGCCCCAACCCCCGCGGCGAGTGAGCGACCCCGGGCCCCCGGCGCGGACGAAGAAGAAGGAGGAGAGAGAGAGGGAAAAGGGGGGGGGAAACGGGGTCAAAAGAGAATAGGTGAGTACGCAGCGGGGGGTTGTTGGTAGCGATGTGTGGAGGTGTGAGTTTATGGGGTGTGTAGATCCTTGTTGGGATTGTGTAGATCCCGTAACTAATCCCTCCTATCTGGAGGGTACTCGAGCAGTGGCTGGGCGCGGCGGTGTGTCGCCCCGGAAACCCGTCCAGGATGCGACCGTGCCCGCCGTACAGTCACAAGAATTTAGCCTGAGTGTAGGTTAGGAGACGCGGCCCCGGCCCCGTCCAACTACCATGCAGCTAAAGAAAAGAAAAGGTGTAAGGAGAAAGGAGGGGTTGGTTCGTCCCGCCCCACCCGTCCCTTCTAACTGCGTAACCTGAGACATAGCTTTTGTCAGTCTAACTGGTGTGCAATAATTCGGCCGGTACAAACTTATTAACAACATCCCCCTTCCCCCCCCGGTCAACTTCTCCCCATAGTAACATCCTAAGTGTGTGGATGTCTCCCACTGAGGCGTGTGCCCCCCTTCACTCCCCCATGTGCTCTATTATCTCGATCTACCTTCCAAATCCCCCCCCCCCCCGTGCGGGGCCGGGATTAGAGCGTAGTCTCCGTGCCCCCTGGAGGCAAGAGACCTGGCCGTGGCTAATGGTGTCTAGGTTGGGTAGGGCTATCATTTCGGGCCTAATGAATGGCCCCTCTGATGTGGGAGGAGGCCTGCTGTCACTAACTCTATGACCCTGTCGGAGTAAGAGCCTTGGTACCCAGTGCCACCAATTCTCCCCCCTAGCTCCAGCTATTGGCCCCCCTTCTCTGCCCTAAGAAGGTGATTGATGTCAGATGGACCCACCCCCCACCCCGTCCCGCCTAAAGTCCCCCTCACCTAGTGTTCCGAGTGCGTTCTAATGTCGGGAGCGGTTGCCAGTGAGAGTATCGTGGGTTGGATTCTCGCCCCTGCTAGCATAAATGTTGGTATCCAGCTCCCTCCGTTATCCCACAAGTCATGTATGAGTCCCACCCTCCCCCCCCCCAAGTGGCACGTCCCCTGCTGTAATGGCTTTCCGCCTGTGTCGTTCAGGTGATAGGGTTATGCAGTGCTGATCATAGGCGTGTGAGCATATTGTAACACAAAAAAGACATATAGCATAGTCTGAGAACCATCCATGAGGGGCGGGAGAGGACGGGCCCCCGCAGCCCTACAGAGCCCCCCCCCTTCGTAGTGAGGGAGGCCCAATGGAGGCCGCCGGATCCCCCCCACCCCGGACCAGTAGCCATGAGTCCCGTCGCGTGCAAAGATTGTACAGACCCTGTGCATCGTCCCCCAGCACAATGGGGGGGGGGAGTGTGACCCAGTCCACACGGGATGCTGTAGTGCGCCTGGTCCCCTGGCAGGCTGGACCCATTCCACCCCGTTCCCCCTCCCCAGTACCCAAGGTCCGTATGCAAGTGTCCAAGGGGAGTCTGCCCCTCTTCAGGGCTTGGAATCTGAATTTTAACTTTCGTGAGATAGTTAGTAAGAGGTCCTGTGCCCAGCTGCAGAACCCATTTCCCCCCTCCCCAAGATCCGCTAATGAACCCATCCTATGTGTTCAGGGGCCCCAGTGAACCGAGGTTGATGGCAGCCCGTGTCGCCCGGGAGGGCGAGCAGGGCAGTTAAACCACCTGACCGATGCGCAGATGTCCAAACAGTCCCGGGAGGCCTAAGTGAGAGGCGGGCACTGGAGCCATGTGGTGTTCATGGGTGCGTGGGCGGTGTGGTGGTGCCCCCTATATCTGAAGCTACTCACTTACTCCTCCGGAGCTGCCGGATGCCGACGTCTCTGAGGAAGGTGTCCCGGTTGGGATCGTGTGTCGCGTCTGTGTATCCTTTGGGGTCTCGGTGGGGGTCCCATGGGCCCCAGAATCCAGTTGACGACTGTTACCGGCGGCAGTTCTAGTTCCTCCATGAAACAAGGGACCTCCTCCGGCCACCTCAGCGGGACCCATCGTTTTTGGTGGCGTGCGAGTAGGGCAAACGGGAACCCCCACTTGTAAGGGATATGGTGTTCCCGTAGTGCCACTGTGACTGGTCTAAGTGCTCGGCGCGCCTCCAAGGTGATGGGGGAGAGGTCATGGTAGAGGGAAACCTGCACTCCTCTAAGTGGCCAGGTAGGTCACTCATGGGCCTTTCTAATGATGGAGTCCTTCACCGGAAAAGAGTGCAGGCAGCACACCAGATCTCTGGGACCATCCTCTAACGATCTAGGTCTTAATGCCCTGTGGGCTCTCTCAAATTCGAAGCGCTGGGGGGAGTCACTGGCAGCAGTGTTTGGAACAGCTCTGTGAGGATTTCCTCTGCATTTTCTTCCCCCCTCACTTTCTGGAATGCCGCGGATCCGAATATTGCAGTGACGCCCGCTATTGTCTAGGTCTTCCATATGCCTGCGCCTAGCCAGTAGAACTTCCCCCTGGCGGGCCACTGCCATGTCTGTTGCAGTGAGCTTGTTGGTGTGGGCCTCAGAAGTCTGCTCAAGTACCTGGATGCGGCCCGCTTGTGCTGTGACCTCTGACCTTATACCCGCCATTTCTGCTCTCAATGTCTCCTAAATGGCGGCTGTAAGGGTGTGGAGGTCAGCTTTAGTGACCATAGATGCGGTGAGGCTCCTCAGTTCTTCCTCTATCCCGTCCAGCGCTGTGTTATCGGAGCCCGCCGGGGATGCTGGCACCATTTTGGGGCTTCCCGCCTCACCGCTCCCGCACGTCTGCGGCTGTAAGTACCCGTCCAAAGGGCCTTGCTGGGTACCCCTCTGGGTTAGGGGAGCCTCTGGGCGTCAAGTCTCGCTGATGCTAGGTGCGATATAGGGATCAGGTGGAGCGGAGCTCGCCCCTTAAGCGGCCATATTGTCCGGCGCCCAAGCCACGCCCCCAAATGTCCCCTGATTTGTGTCCAATTTTGCTATAAAATGTACTAAACATATTGAATATGCTTCATCTCAGTAACCATTAATATATCTATAGATTTTGTGTTGAATATGGCAGGAGCTTACTGCAGTAAAGAATAGTACTGTGGAACAGTATCATAGTCTATTACCTGGTGGAGTACTTCTGGGGTGCTTTGAAGGAAATTCTTTCTTTTTGTGTAATACCAGGTGTCTGAATTTCTCCTGAATGTGCTAAAAGAGCAACAAAGTATTTTTATTACTTTCTCCCAAATTTCCAATGAAATTATTTATGGACACTAGTGGCACACACTCACCTCTGGACTCAAAAATATTTTTATCATCTTCTCAAGAAATGGCTTCTGTAATATTGAATTTATAGATGGTCTATCCCGTGGAGATATCTTAAAAAGCTGAGCTATCAGGCTCCTCAAATCATTGGAATACTTTGAAGAAATTGGTTCAAAACGACCTCTGCAGATCTTTACCGCCAGTTGAATAAGGCTCTGTGCTTCAAACTTTAGGATAAAGTTATAAGTGGTTACATAATTACCAATAAACAAGACAGTTTACGACAATTGTCATGTACATTTAAAGGGACAGTCTGGGCACCAATAAATGCATTTGATAACTCTAGGTCTCACTAATATGCTATATTTTTTGCACACTCAAATCTTTATACACTATACCATACTATCTGCAAAACAAAATATTCACTCCTTAGAGTAAAAATAGTGTGCTTAATTAAGCGCTTAAAATAGCAGCTCAAAAACTCATATGTGGGAATACCCAGGGCCGTCTTTCCGCATGGGCATATTGGGCAGTTGCCTGGGGGCCCCCACAGTTGCCCAGGGGCCCCACCACACTGCCCAGCGTGCCCTGTTGACAGGGGAGTTCCTTTGATCTCCTCTGCTGGCCCATGGAGAGGCGGCTCAGGTTTTCTGACCATGGGCCCTCTTGGGCCGGTGAGGAGATCAGATATCTCCTTCACCTGCCCAAGGGCCCTTTGATCGTGTTCAAGTGCTCCCCTCATTGGAGGACCCGTAAGGCTACTCCTGCGAGCAGGCTGTGTGGAGCATTGCCGCCCATTACCATGGCAATGCTCCATACAGCATTCTGCGCATAGGAGGACAGGAGACAGCCTGCAGCCAGATGAGCTGCAGGCTATACAGAACTCACCACCACTGGACCAACAGGGCTGGCTGTGTCCCTGCTCCTTCACAAAAGGTAAGAAGAAGGGAGGGGGGATGAAGATTTTATTAATGTAGAGCAATTATTTAAAAAAAACACAACACATTTGCTACCTGCACCCCTCAAACTCTGCAACACAGAACTCCTCACACAAACAGCACTCCTCACACACACACAGCACCCCCCCCCACACAGCACTCCTCACACACACACCCAGCACCCCCTCCCCACACACAGCATCCCTCACAAACACAGCACCCCTCACACACACAAACACCCCTTACACACACACACACACACAGCACCCCTCACACATACACACACTATTCAGAGAGAATGCAGTGTTTACCTTAAATCCTAGTGATAACTTCACTGGCCACTCATCAGATGGTTGCTAGAGATGCTTCCTGGGGCAGTGCTCCACACTGTGCAGCAGTGCCATTCAGTGTCTCCACCCTCTGCATGGAGACACTGAACTTGATTCAATGCATCTCTATGAGGAGATGCTGATTGGCCAGGGCTATGTTTGACTTGTGCTGGCTCTGCCCTTGATCTCCCTCATTTACAGTCTCAGCCAATCCTATGGGAAAGCATTGTGATTGACTCAGAGAATCACTTCTGACGATGTCAGCCAATCATGCAGATCAGGGTACAGGCAGCAGCTGCAGACTTAAATACAAGTCATATTTTACTATATTTAAGGAGGCAAGGGGGGGCCAGGGGGCTAGATGGTGGTTTTAACACTATAGGGTCAGGGATATATGTTTGCCTATATGAGTGGGGCATGCCTAATATGAATGATGCAATCTGCCCACTTGGGTGGTCCCATTGTAAAGTTTTACCCCTCCTCCGTAGCGAGGTGAGCAGCGCCCTCTTTCTGGCACCTAGAAGCGTCCTATATGTACTCTATATATAGGTTGTGTGGATAATAAGCTGAAATAGAGATAAAGAGTAAAAAAAAAAAGACCAGTGCAACATTGCAAAGAACTTAAAAAATAGCTAGAGAAAGCACTCAAGTGATTGTCACTCACAAAGGTGGAGTGGATGGAGCAGGACTCAGCACAGGGAAGATCAGTCCCTTGGGTGTGTGGGATCCAAACACCTAAACTCACCACCAGCCAGATTCTTTCTTTTCAATCTTGTATTATAATCCACCAAAAGAGTTAAAACAAAGCAGGCTGTGCAAAGGTTTTGGATGTTGTGTGCTCCTTATATCAAGTCCGATCATGTACACCTCTTAGTAAGGTATTTCTGAGCCCTCCTGTTGCACTCTCTGGCTGCAATCCTTGCTGATGCGATTACTTCTGCGTCTTGCGTGATGACATAATGACTTAGTAATGTTGCACTAGTCTTCTTTTCCCTTTTGCCTAATTTTCAGCTTATTGAGACCTATGTATAGCAATCAAGTACTTGTGCGCACTTTGAAGGACCACTCTAGGCACCCAGACCACTTCAGCTTAATGAAGTGGTCTGGGTGCCAGGTCCTTCTAGGGTTAACCCATTTTTTTTATAAACATAGCAGTTTCAGAGAAACTGCTACGTTTATAAATAGGTTAAGCCTTCCCCCAAAACCTCACTGACAGCCGCTAGAGGCGCTTGCGTGATTCTCACTGTGAAAATCACAGTGAGAGCACGCAAGCGTCCACAGGAAAGCATTGTAAATGCTTTCCTACGCGACCGGCTGAATGCGCGCGCAGCTCTTGCCGCGCTTGCGCATTCAGTCGACGGGGAGGAGAGGAGGCGGATCAGAAGAGGAGAGCTCCCCGCCCAGCGCTGGAAAAAGGTAAGTTTTACCTCTTTTCCCCTTTCCACAGCCGGGTGGGAGGCACCCTTAGGGCACTATAGTGCCAGGAAAACTAGTATGTTTTCCTGGCACTATAGTGGTCCTTTAAGGATTGCTGTGATTGCACTATACACAGTGAAGCACTTTGTATGCACATTATCACCTTATGACAATTGTTATCAATATTGGATTGTGATTTTGTGTGTCACAGTGGTAGTTTGTAGTAGATTTTTAAATTTTAGTAATGTTATGCCACTGTGGTATATTGATTGTTAGGGATCATTTTAGTTTTTATGCGCTCTTTTTTTAGAAACAGCACAGGTAACAAGGAGATAGAGGGATAAATGGACGTTTCTTTATTCTGCGTGTCTAAAGCGTCTATTGCATATACGTTTGTGCGGCTACTTTATGTAATCTATAATTTGTCCACACGGTCTTCAAATGCAAGATATAAAATATAACATAATTTCCTGCATAAATGCAACTATTTTGATACACTCCAACAGTATATATTAAAAATAGACATTGATAATTCACACATTATGATTGTCCTAGCTATGTATTGTGTTTATATCTAGATGTAAGTTAGATGCTTACGGGACGCTTCAGTGCACACAATTCATATAGTACACATCCTAAAGACCAGATGTCCCTGGAAAAAAAGAAAAATATTAATCATTTATTTAGAAATCATCAATATTATTTTCAAGCATTGATATTGAACCAGTCATGCATTCCATTTTTTATGGGTATTGTATGGATACTTTCTGCATTGGGTTATATAGTACCAAATCTTTTTAATTACTAAATCAGTCATCTTCCCTGGCTCACTGAAAGTTATGAGCAAAACTGCTGCAATGACCTTTCTAGCCAGCAGAGGTCACTCATTATCTGTGTTTTGTTGTGCTCAAGCTGGGCAGCACATCATTTATGGCTCTGTTAATTGTTATGCAATTCATAACAATTGAAGATTATGCTAGCGTTAGTGTACCTATAATCTTAATTTTAATAATGACAGGAGGTGAGTATTTTGCATAACTCTCTTTACTAAACTCCACAGCAGTAAAGAAAGTGAAACATTTAACCAATCAAAATGCAATAGGGAGTATAGTATTCCCAGTAAATTGGCTCCTCCCCCTCTTTCGGAAGCGACATCGTAACCAGGAAAAAGGGTTCAACATATAAAGTCTTTAAACAAGCACCAACGGGTGAACGTCCAATAGAATGATGATCTTCATGGGATTATCAGTAGTCCAAGTAGCTTCAGAGTGAAGCCAGTGGCGTACCTACCGGGGTTGCAGGGGTCGCAGCTGCGACCAGGCCCCGCCCACCATGGGGCCCGGCCACCCTGCGACCCGGTATGTACCCACTGTGGCCAGCCTCTTCTCCTGGGGGGCCCAGGAGCCGGCCACCTCAGGGCCCCCCGAGGCAGGCCATGGTGTCACTGGGCGGACGGGCTGGCTGTCTGGGTGGCGCGCGCGCGAGGGAGCACTCTCCCTTGCCCGCCACGTACTGATGCAGGAGCCGGAATATGACGTCATATTCCAGCTCCTGCATCAGTACGCGGCGTGCGAGGGAGCTGAACAGGGAGCACTCAGCCAGGGAGAGTGCTCCCTCGCGCACCCGCCACGCAGACAGCCAGCCCGTCCGCCCGGTGACATCACAGCAACATCACTGGACCCCAGGGAATGCCCTCAGCTCTCCCTAAGGTAGTGTGTTACTGAGTTAGTTTGTGTGCGCCTGCCACCCAGACAGACAGCCCGTCCGCCCGGTGACATCACAGCAACACCACTGGACCCCAGGGAACCCCCTCTGCTCTCCCTAGGGAGGCTGGGGGATGAAATAAAAAAAAAGTGTGTGTTAGTGTGTGTGTGTGTGTTAGAGTGTGTGTTAGTGTGTGTGTTAGTGTTTGTGTCAGTGTTTGTTAGTGTGTGTGTGTTAGTGTGTGCGTGTGTGTGTTAGAGTGTGTGTGTGTGTGTTAGAGTGTGTTTGTGTGTTAGTTTTTGTGTGAGTGTGTGTGTGTTAGTATGTGTGTGTGTATTAGTGTTAGAGTGTGTGTGTCAGTGAGTGTGTTACTGAGTGTGTTAGTTTGTGTGCGTCTGTTAGTGAGTTTATTTGGTGTCTGTTAGTGAGTGTGTGTTTTGTAAGTGAGTGTGTATGTGTCTGTCTGTCAGTGAGTGTGTATGTATGTCTGTCACTGAGTGTGTGTCTGTCTGTCATTGAGTGTGTGTCTGTCTGTCATTGAGTGTGTGTCTGTCAGCTAGTGTGTATGTGTCTGTTCGTGAGAGTGTGTGTGTGTGTCTTCAGCACTTACCTTTCTCCAGTGCCGGACTCCCTTGTCGCTGGGGATCCCTCCGCCGCGATCTGCCTCTCAGCTCCGAATGCGCATACGCGGCAAGAGCCGCACGCACATTCAAACCGCCCATAGGAAAGCATTACTCAATGCTTTCCTATGGACGTTCAGCGTCTTCTCACTGTTATTTTCACAGTGAGAATCACTGACAGTCCACAATGAGACAGCCACTAGAGGCTGGATTAACCCTCAGTGAAACATAGCAGTTTCTCTGAAACTGCTATGTTTTCAGCTACAGGGTTAAAACTAGAGGGACCTGGCACCCAGACCACTTCATTGAGCTGATGTGATCTGGGTGTCTGTAGTGGTCCTTTAAGTGTATATGTATCTGCATGCACTGGCATACATACCGCGGTCACAGGGGTCGCAGCGCTGCGACCCCTGCGACCAGGTGCCCGCCGCTATGTGTTGCGGCCCAGGACCGCGCAGAGTAAGCGCGCGGTGGGGGGACACGGATCAATTTTTGCACCGGGGCCCCATGGGTTGTGTGTACGCCACTGGCTGAAGCTGCTCCATAAACTCATGAAATTAAACTGAAAAGAAATTGTGAAATAGGTTAGTCACCGGTCTCAAAACAGTAACCCATTGATTATTATTACAGTAATTCTAGTTACGGATGGGCAGACATTTAAGCACTAGTGTAACTGTAGAATGAGATAATGTAATGCATATCATATAGAGACCAGAGGAGGAGGTCCGTATCGGTAACGTAACCTCCACATACCGTCGTAGGGTGGAGACGACGCAGAGTTGTGGATCGGTGGTGAAAAATGGATAGAAAACCGACGTAGAGTTTGATTTCGTGCGACGGGATACCCGGAACGTGACTCCCTCCGGGGAGACTGAGAACACGTCGAACGCCCGAACATCCGATACTCTGTGGAATGAGACCAGGCAAAGCAGAACCGTAAGTATGGCTGAGAGTTGGTGGAGGGATAGTGTGTCGTTCGTCAGCTAGTCTCTCAGGAACCACATCGACGTCCCAGAGTCATGAATATTTGGGACCTAGGGGTCTTTGTAGTCAAATGCCCCTCAGAAGTTGACACACCAGCGGGTCTTTACCCACCGGGATTCCAAGTATAGGGACGTGGGCCGCTGAGATAGCGGAATGGACTACGTTAAGCGATCGGTATGATCGACCTGTCAAGAACAGATGAGATAGAAAATTTAGAATGGCCAGAATAGAGGCCATAAATGGATCGAGGTTCTGTTCCATACACCAAGTGGACCAGGAATTCCAAGCAGATAGGTAGCATATTCTGGTTCCTGGTGCCCATGAGTCCCATAGGAGGTCCCTAGCAGCCTGTGATAGTTCGCCGACTTACCTGACACCCCGGAAAGAGTCCAAGCCACCAGGGTGAGTCGATTGTCCAGGAGTAGTGGGTGAGGATTCTCAGGTAGCGAAGGGAGGAAACGCTACTGCTTTGCTCTCAGGATCTGGGAGCCAGCTGAAATATACTCGTCTTTGCCTGTTGTTGCGGGACGCAAACAGATCCAGGTGAAACGGACCCCGTAGTTCCGTTATGCTGTTGAAGACTTGTGGGTCCAGTCTCCAGTCGCTGTTGTCCTGCCAGTGGCGTGAGAACCAGTCCGTCGTGAAGTTAGTCTCCCCTGGGAGATATTCCGCTTTGAGGGAGATGTTGCGGGGTAGACAGAAGTAAAAAATGTCCTTCGTTATTTCCGACAGGAGACGGGAGCGGGCTCCGTCCAGGCGGTTGATGTAGCGGACTGTGGAGATGTTGTCCATCCTGAGGAGGATGCAGCAGTCTGTCTTGTCTTTTGCCAGGCTGTGGATGGTGAAGGATCCCGACAGAAGTTCTAGGCAATTTATGTGCATGTTGAGGTCCTGGGAGGTCCAGGCGCCTCCTGTCAATGTATTTTCGCTTGTCGCGCCCCATCCCAAAAGGCTTGCGTCCAACTCGAGTACTATGTCGGGTGTGTTCCCAAAAATGGCCTGACCATTCCATGCTTCCATGCTGTCCAGCCACCATCTGAGTTAGTCTTTGACTTCCTCCGTTATCGGGACCAGTTGGTCGTATGAAGGGTTTTGTCTGAGGAAGGAAGCTTTGAGGCATTGCATCGCCCTGTTGTGGAGTTGGCCCGGGAAGATAGCTTGTATGGAAGCGGAGAGGAGTCCCACTAGTCGAGCGAGGGCACGGAGTGGAATGGTGTGGCAACGAATGGCCCTGCGTAGTTCTTTGCGAATGGCCGAGATCTTTGATGTCGGTAGTCGCAGAGTGCTAGAGGTGGAATCTATCTCGAATCCTAGGAATTGCACTGTCTGGGATGGAGAGATGGCTGACTTTTGGAAGTTCACCACGAAACCCAGGGATGACAGGAGATCCATGGTATAGCGTGTGTCATACCAGTCTGGACTTGTCGGAGCAAAACAGCAGCAGGTTGTCCAGGTATATAATGCAGCGAATTCCTTGTGCTCGAAGATGAGCAACCTCTGACTTCAATAATTTGGTGAAGCACCATGGGGCCGAGCTGAGGCCGAAAGGGAAACACATGAGTGCCCACTCCCGTACATCATGAGCCCACTCGCGAACCATGGTTGCGTCAAACTGATGCGAGAGCATCGTCAGCCAAGTACATAATCCTGGACAGTGGTCCCACGGAATCCAGTAGTTTGTCTTGTAACCCTCTGAAACCCTTCTCCACACCCTAACAGGGGTTCCGGACACCTCGAGATATGAAAGTGGTCATCACTTGATCGAATTTGGGTGTCTCTGCGACATGATCAGGTAGTGAGGGACATGGGCATGCTGACCGTAGCCAATTGCGAACGGTCTTGTCCAGGTATTTACGGAGTCAGAGGTGCATGAATTTGGCAAGATGTACAGGGGGTGTCCAGTCCCCTGAGCGTGGGTGTCTTATGTTTCTTGAGTCAAATAGTCTGTGGCCCGACGGGTCAAAGATGGTGTCTTCGCAGAGGGATATGTACCCCTGAGTTCGGCTCTGACAAACACCAGCCTGCGCAGCCTTCAAGACTGGGCGGACACAGATCGTCTGATGATAATGCACCGTTTCCATTATGCACAGCTGAGGCACTTCTACCACAACCTGCCCAATAGGGGAGCAGTACACAGAGAATGGACCTGGTTTGAACACCTCTGCGAGAGCTCCCTAGAGGCAGATGGCAGAGTATTGGGCATATATCAACAACTGCTCATATGGGGGAACTCTCCAGAAACAACGCCTTCCAGAGGCAGTGGGAGGAATTGACAGACAGAACCTTCACAGACGCCCAATGAAGGCAAATTCTCATATTACAACACAAAAGCTCAATAAGCACCAGATACCAAGAGGTGAACTACAAGCTGATCTCCCAGTGGTACAGAACACCAGCAAAACTGCACAGGATATTCCCGGGGGTCCCAGATACCTGCTGGAGATGCTAAGCGCAGCCAGGCACACTACGCCACATTTGGTGGGATTATCACTACAATTCTGGGTGACCCAGACTTTAGCATAGAGGCCGCGCTCCTACACTTCTCCACAGGACAGCTGGCACAATACAAATGCTCAATCCTACGACACCTGCTTAATGCGGCCAAAGCACTGATCCCAGCGAGATGGAAGCAAACCCAGCCACCTACCAAAACAGAATGGCTGCAGAGAATAGAAGAGATCCACACAGCTGAGGCGAGATATGCTGAGATACTTGGGAGGAGGGACAAACATCTTGAAATGTGGACACCATGGTACCTATATACGTCACAAACAAGGACAGGGGATGGGACACCACGGGGATCCTAGCCAGCTGGACCAACATGCGCATCTCAACACAACTTCTCTCTCCCCCCCACCTAACCCGGACCTGCCCTGACCGGCTAACTCGGGAGTCAAGATAGACCCATGCCACAACATAGCTATGCCCCATACCTCCCAGCTCTCCCCCCCCCACACACTCCCACCCATCCCTATCTCTCCCCCCTCTCTCCTTTTTCTTTCCCCCGGGCAGGGTCGGGGACCGCCTGGCGCAACATGGCCACAAAATATTTGAGCCCGAGAAGGCACCACGATTTCCCCATGGGACGTGGGACCCGTGAGACATCGCTCGATAGACTCGGGGGGTTCCCACGACAAGGGAAACTCCTACAATAAACAGCAAACATAAGTCAACACCAGATGACTGACACAACCGAACATTGAGATATCACATCACCCCCACCCAAGGAGGGAAAACACTCCAGAGACACCACAGATACCAAACATGGACAGCGACTGGAGAACGACAACAATTACCGCCCACAAGGAAGCAAAATGACAGAGGCTACTAAACACACCACTGGGCGCTCCCCCTCCCTTCGTGATGGCATCGCCTCGCGATGGGGGAGTCAGAACGAGAGGGTAGATGACCCAGTAGAGAACCCACAACATACCTAGGCACCGTTGAAGTTAGGGAAAAGGCAGACAGGAAAGGGAGTCCCAGACCTGGTGCAAGACTATAGGACCCGATCCCGCAAAACAAACCCCTCTCGCACTCCCCACGTTAGAGGACCTACCGCATTACTTACCATTTAATTGGGGATCAACTATAGAATCGTTATGCCCTTAATGTTGTGGGCCAGCAGCCCTCCGCTTACAATAATGCTATATAAAGATCCACCTAAAACTGGTGGTACACATGTAAGACGCAATTGGAGACCTGCGAGTCTAACTGACAATATAAGCACTGCTCTCTGTTATTATCTGAACTGCTAAGAAAAACTTTATTTACAAAAAAAAAAAAAAAAAAAGATGGTGTCTTCGTCATCCTGTGGGGTTTCCGTAGTATCAGGCTCTTGGGAGTCTCCCAGAAAGGTATTTTGTAGGAAACCGGGTTGAGATTCGGAGTCTGAGCCCCATGCATCCTTATGTGAGTCTGACTTGTCCGCTTGCCATCATTTTGGAGAGAGCTTTCTCCATGGAGGTGGTTACGGCCTCGTTTATCATGGCTTGGAAGTCTGTCGGGTTTTGAGAGGCTTTCATCTTACCAACTAGTAGGTTATAGGTATGGCACAGGGCGTAGTTGGCAGAGACCAGTGTGGCTGTATTTGTAGTCACTGTATTGACTATATGGGTAGCACCCTTCAGACCCCAGCAGGGTGTTGCAGTATCGTGCAATTTGTTGTGTCAACTTACAAAATAACCCCAACAGGGTGTGTAGTATGAAGTACCCCAGCAGGGTATTTCTTGTGGTATAAACAATGGTATTGAACCCCAGCAGGGTCTATATAGTGAAAGATACCCCAGCAGGGTATCCACAGCATGTAACTGGCACAAGCAGTGTCAGATTGCCCCAGCAGGGCAAAACCACAGTATTGGGATTTTCTGTATGTTACTGGGCCTCACCCAGGAGAACAGAGGTGGCCACAGGGCGACCTCCAATAGTAGCACAATATAGGGGCAGCACCCCAGGAAGGCACAGGGTAATAAAGCCTTTAGTGCTTAGATACAGCGCTAGGGAAAACTGACTGACCTCTTATATTGTCGGAAGACTGAGAAAAAAAATTTCCGTTTGGGTGACACACCTCGTTCTGTGTTCCGTTGTGTGTCGATCGCGGCACTCGCAGAGACTTCCAAGATGGTGGCCGTAGTCTTGCGAGATGCGAGAGTGGAGATGACCGCCGCGTGAAATGAGACGCGGATGGAAGCCGAAACAAAGCGGTAAAGGGAAAGTGAATCAGGAGCCGTCGGGAGACAGCGGTGGAACAAAAAGATTCTGAGGGGAAAGTCTCGGCGGTAAAATAAACCGGGTATAAACAGAACGTAGAAAAAAAAAATCAAATACTGATAACGGAATAATATAACAATAGAAAGAGAAAAAAACTAAGTGAAGATTAATGTAAACACTTATCAGTCAGTCACCATAGAACATGGATAGCTTATAAAACTAGAGAATCAATGTACTGTACATCAGAAAATAATCTGGATACCTATGACATTAAACAGTAAAATACTTAAAGGACCACTCTAGACACCCAGACCACTTCAGCTTAATGAGGTGGTCTGGGTGCCTGGTCCAGCTAGGGTTAACCCATTTTTTTTATAAACATAGCAGTTTCAGAGAAACTGCTATGTTTATGAATGGGTTAAGCCTTCCCCCATTCCCTCTAGTGGCTGTCTCATTGACAGCCGCTAGAGGCGCTTGCGTGCTTCTCACTGTGATTTTCACAGTGAGAGCATGCAAGCGTCCATAGGAAAGCATTGATAATGCTTTCCTATGTGACAGGCTGAATGCGCGCGCACCTCTTGCCGCGCGTGCGCATTCAGCTGACGGGGAGGAGAGAAGGAGGATCGGGGGAGGAGAGCTCCCTGCC
This sequence comes from Pelobates cultripes, assembly GCA_933207985.1. Lineage (NCBI taxonomy): Eukaryota > Metazoa > Chordata > Amphibia > Anura > Pelobatidae > Pelobates > Pelobates cultripes. The sequence continues at coordinate 366,265,781 of OW240912.1, read as the reverse complement.
CAGCGCTGGAAAAAGGTAAGTTTTAACCCCTTTCCTCCTTCCAGAGCCGGGCGGGAGGGGGTCCCTGAGGGTGGGGGCACCCTCAGGGCACTATAGTGCCAGGAAAATGAGTATGTTTTCCTGGCACTATAGTGGTCCTTTAACAAAAAACTCTGACCTGTCTGCGATGGAGCAGTAAAGAAAGAGGGGAGGAGCCTATTTACTGTTAATACTATACTCCCTATTGCATTTTGATTGGTTAAATGTTTCTCTTTCTTTACTGCTGTGGAGTTTAGTAAAGAGAGATATGCAAAATAGGAAGCCTCCTGTCATGTGATAAAATTAGGGTTACGTGTAGGGATAGAGTTAGATTTAGTAATATTATTCTTAAAGTTACGGTAAAACCTTCAGCATAGTTGTCTTACTTCTCAGTGCTGTACAGCATACCCTAACCCTAACTTTCATTGTAACCATCTTTACATTCCTCGCAGGAACATTTAGAGTGTACACACATGTGTTTTTAGTCATGCATGATTTTAATAGTTCTACATACTAGAGCCCTTCACAAACTATACTAACCCTTCCTGCTCTTTTTGAAAACATCTATCACAATTAACCAAGCTACATAACTCCATGGAGGGAGCCATATTTAATGTTAAAGACGCAAAGGGGAGCTGTAAAGCACTTATGTGTTGATTTACGAGGTGGCATATATAGCCGTGCCACTGCTGAATTCAGCTACACTATACTAAAAAGTCAGTTAAAAGATCCAGGATATTCACTAGCAGACCTTGCAGACTGGCTTTCCAGTGTTATTGAGCTCAATCAGTGTGTCTATTTCTCTGGAGTAAATGCTGAAATAGCAGGTGTCATTCTATGAATTATAGCTGCAAACAGAAAATGCCCATTAGGCTTTAGTAAATAGACCAGATAGATGGAATGTGTTATAGAACTATCTACTATTTACCACCGTTTGATCTGACAATGAGAAATTTAGAACACACACAAGTATAACCAATTGTTGATACATCCCTAAAAAGCATAACATCATTGCGCTCACTGCCATATTTAAAATATTTCAAGAGAGGCAGACACCTAAAACCAATTTAACAAACTATGGTTAATTGACGTACAGTTAAATACAAAAGCTTTATTTTAAAAATAGAATTATATACACTAAAGACAACATCTTTAGTGTATGTTATTAATGTCTTAATCTTAATTATACATCATTGCTTTACTTGTCCAGCTTTGTTAGGAACTACTTTCAGTCTTTTGAATATTAATAACTTTAAATGTTTAATTACTAATGGACAGGAAAAATTAAGCTATCACCTTTACAAAAATGAAAAGAAAAAAAGGCAACTGTAAATAAATAAAAAAACGTCTGGGACCTACGTCTTGTTACGGTAGGGTAGATTTTCACAGATTTCAGGAGATAGATAAAATTCCGTTCCTACACAAGTACGAGCCAATTCCATTGTGCTTGAAAACAAAATAAAACACTGAATGTTGCCATTGACAGTCACACACATAAATATGATATTATATTTGCAGCATTGTAGTTGCTGCGAAGGTGTCAGAGTTAAGACATATTTATTAATTACAGCAAGATTTATCTAGAGCCAAGCTGTGCAAATTCCAATAGTCTATTACATATAGGCAATATATAGGTTTATAAAAGACAAAATCATGATGTATCCATATTTATAAATTGCATATAAATTACTGTACATATATTCATATTCACTGAATTCAATGTATAGCCGATAGGCTTCTCTTTAAGAATTAGGTTTTAATTAGGAATTGCATTATTAATGACAAAAAATGTGAATTAAATCATATGAGCAAATCAATAATTTTATAACAAGACAGGAGGCTCGTATTATGCATTAACTTTCTATACTTAACTCCAGCAGCAAAGACATTTTTTCAATAAAGTTTAGTGAATAAAAAAAGGTAAAACAACAGAGTAACTGAAATGGAACGTTGGTAGCCAATCAGCATCCAGTATAGTCCATATAGTGAATGATCCCCAATATTCTCCCTCTTTCTTTGCTGCTCCAGTAGAGATAAGTATCATATATATTCACTTATGCTACTGTTTTCTAAACATACCTTCTAGTTTGATTATATGTTTGACATATGAATTTATTCACTGGAATATATGCTTTTTTGAAGTAATTCTATGTTTCTTATAGTTTTTTGTCTTTAAACTGTTCAGTCATTTCGGCAGTTTCTACACGAACCGTTGCACGCGCGTTTTCTGTCAGTTAGTCCATTATACATTGATGATGTTTATGGGCGGGAATACCAGTTAGTTGGTCCTCAGCTAACTTTCCAGCCAACTTTACCTCAGGACAGCACTTTCCTCACAACTTGTTACTCTCTAATGGTAATTATTATAATTTGAACTATTTGAATTACTGTCAGTATTTCCCCTCATAACTGGCAACATTTACTTACTATTTAACTATTCTACGAAGAGTAGATACAATTACTATTTGTTGCAATTTTGAAATTATGAACTCTAAGGAGATCAGACAGATTGAATCACCAAAACCTGGTGTTTCTCATGACTGTGAAATCCTCACTGAGGATTCTTTACATAATATTGTGGATTTATCCGTTCAAAAGTCAGTTTCCTCTGCTATTTATACTGCAATGTCCTCTATGCAAGAGGCAATTGCAAAGTCTGTGGCTCAAGCCATAAATAACTCAAAACCCAGTGAGAAGACTCATTAAGTGTTCTTGCATAGCAAGACCACTTAATGTTATCTCACATATATATTATTAAGTGTTCTTGCATAGCAAGACCACTTAATGTTATCTCACATATATTATTATTATTAAGTGTTCTTGCATAGCAAGACCACTTAATGTTATCTCACATATATATTATTATTAAGTGTTCTTGCATAGCAAGACCACTTAATGTTATCTCACATATATATTATTAAGTGTTCTTGCATAGCAAGACCTCCCACAGTTTTTACACTACATAGACAAAAATTTACCAAAACGTGCAGATTGTTCACGATCGGATTGCTATTACTTTGTGGAACGTTTCGCCGAATGGTTCACGGAATATCGTCGTTCTTGTGGCAAAATTTGTCCCATAGGAATGAATGGCAAAGCTAGAGTGGGAGCTGGCAAAAACTGAAAAATCAGAACATGATTTCTAAACTGCCACCACTCCCTTATTTTCAGGCCCACCTACACAAATCTTATATCAAACGTTCAGCTATCCCTGCTGCCACTAAACATGTCAACGGCTAAGCCATAGTCCTGATAGTTTTCACAATATAATCATTTGTTTGCAACTAACGCCGTCCATTGACTTTCATTGAAACTTCACTCTGCAAAGCTCAAATTTCAAGTGCAATTTCTAAACTGCGACTGTGCCTTCAATTTTAATACTTCAGAGACATACTATACATCAAAATGTAGGTCTGGGTCTTGTGATTCTCACAATATAAAGCTCTTCACTGTAGGATTTATAGTTTTTAAGATACGACCGTTTGAAGATGGCAACCACCAAACTACTCTGACCTGTGTCAAGCTGCAGCAGCAAGTGATGTCATAGACAGGGCCTTTTGAACACCTGCTAATGTTTTTATAAATGTATGGTTTAATGTAACTGTGCAACAACGCTGCAATTAAATGTGCTATATAAATGATAAGTTACTCCGCCCACTCCAGTTGTAGACTACTGGTGGAGGCAAGAACACTTCACACAATTTCCCCAGAAATTGTAGCTTTTCTAGTTATTAAGTGTTCTTGCATAGCAAGACCACTTAATGTTATCTCACATATATATATTATTATTATTAAGTGTTCTTGCATAGCAAGACCACTTAATGTTATCTCACATATATATTATTATTAAGTGTTCTTGCATAGCAAGACCACTTAATGTTATCTCATATATATTATTATTATTATTATAGCAAAATTTGCCACCCTAACTCCTCCCACAGTTTTTACACTACATAGACAAAAATTTACCAAAACGTGCAGATTGTTCCCGATCGGATTGCTATTACTTTGTGGAACGTTTCGCCGAATGGTTCACGGAATATCGTCGTTCTTGTGGCGTAATTTGTCCCATAGGAATGAATGGCAAAGCTAGAGTGGGAGCTGGCAAAAGCTGAAAAATCAGGACATGATTTCTAAACTGCCACCACTCCTTTATTTTCAGGCCCACCTACACAAATCTTATATCAAAACGTTCAGCTATCCCTGCTGCCACTAAACATGTCAACGGCTAAGCCATAGTCCTGATAGTTTTCACAATATAATCATTTGTTTGCAACTAACGCTGTCCATTGACTTTCATTGAAACTTCACTCTGCAAAGCTCAAATATGAAGTGCAATTTCTAAACTGCGACTGTGCCTTCAATTTTAATACTTCTGAGACATACTATGCATCAAAATGTAGGTCTGGGTCTTGTGATTCTCACAATATAAAGCTCTTCACTGTAGGAGTTATAGTTTTTAAGATACGACTGTTTGAAGATGGCAACAGCCAAAATACTCTGACCTGTGTCAGGCTGCAGCAGCAAGTGATGTCATAGACAGGGCCTTTTGAACACCTGCTAATGTTTTTATAAATGTATGGTTTAATATAACTGTGCAACAACGTTGCAATTAAATGTGCTATATAAATGATAACAGTTACTCCGCCCACTCCAGTTGTAGACTACTGGTGGAGGTAAGAACACTTCACACAATTTCCCCAGAAATTGTAGCTTTTCTAGTTA
>OW240912.1:366238100-366253853 GCA_933207985.1 Pelobates cultripes | reverse complement strand
TAAGGGCCTCTGCCTAAAAAAAACTAGATTTGGGGTAGGGGGGGTCCCCAGAGAAAAATCAGGGTTATGGGTGAGTGGGCGCATGGAGCCTGTTCATGTTGTGAAATTATGATTGAGTCGGCAATAAATGCATACTTTGAGAGGGGGGGACGGTGTTGCGGAAGTGATTGCTGGATCTTGGTCATATCCAGCCACGTCACTGCTGGCAATTAGCCACTGGTTTCTTTTAGTTCAAATTTGATCCAGTGTGCTCGTAAGGGATATACATGTCAGGCTAATAGTCATTAAAGGTGGGCTGTCTCAAAATATTTGGTGAAGGAGGGGAGACCCGCCCCTGGTGTTTTGGTAAACAAAGGTGTTCTAAGTGGAGGCATAGTGCTTTGTCCTACCAGATGAATATACGTATTGCATAGATAATGGAGGAGTAAAAGGCATGAAGGACCGTTATTGGTATATTCTGAAAGAGATACAGGGCTTTGGGGAGTATGTTGATTTTTGGCTATCCTCATTTGCCCAAATTAGGAGATGTATTGTGATTGTCAAGAGTGAAGATACAACCATATGATTCAGAGGAGGGGTGCAAAACTTAGGCCGTATAGTCATGATACATCAGGATGAAGCCAAATTCTTAGGTATTTCATTCCTTCCCTACACCATTTAAAAGGGAATTAAGCTTTTAGTATATCAGCCTCCCTGTTATGGGTTGTGATATTCAATATATTTTAGACTTGTCTTCATTTAACTTTGGCCTGTATTTTCTAAACTTGGCAAGGACATTGGGCAGGAGATTGCAGGGTTACAGATACAAACCAGAAGGTCATTGACGTAAGCCGTGACCTTATGCTCCATGCCTCCCACATCCAACCACCGGACACCTCTACTCAAGTGTAAGGATGAACAGGAGAGGGGATAGAGAGCAGCCCTGCCATGTACCATTATGGATTGGGAGTGAGGGTGGTAAGGCCTTGTTAATCCTCACCAAATCCATTTGTGGATTCTCTTGCTGAAAATCCTCACCGAGGGTGGCAAAAATGTAGGTCCAGTCTACCTGGTTAAAAGCCTGCTCCACATCAGTTGAGAGGAGAAGGATGGGACTCTCCATTTGAGAAGTCCCACGCATCATATTATATGTTTAGATCACATTATCTTTTGTTTCACTCCTGGAAACAAAGCTTACCTGGTCCTAAGGCCGGTCCTGGCTGTGCTCTTTGTAAGCTGGATCTGGATACAATAAACTGAGTCAGAGTCAGAGTCTGAGTTCGGTTGAGTTGCCAAGAATGAAGCTGGTGTTCTCTTATTCGAGGGCTCACAATATATGGCTAGAGTAATTACTAATAAAGGTATTGCCAAAAACTGGATGATAGAATATAATATAGTAACCAGATATCATCTCATTATATCCTACATATGCTACCAAAGATAAGTCCTAGCACTTAGTGGAGCAGTTTAGTGGTGCAACTTATGTAAAAAGAATACCCACAGATGATATTTAAGCAGTATCGTCACAGTGTTGTAGAAGGTAACTTTGGATCTGTGCTCTTTTCGTCTGGAGGGACTCTCTGTTGAGTGTAGGTAAGGAGATGAAAGGTGTGGTGTAATAATATTGAAATTCCCTGGGTATAACATCTGGGAACTGGGAGAGTGAGTTATCAAAAGAACGTATCTTATGTATGCATTTTCTAAGCATCCAAGTCAACAATTGCGCACTTTTGTTAGAGTGTTCACTAAAAAAGTGCTGTGTATGCTGAAATAAGCAGAGTGACTGATGAGAGAGCAGTATGGTTAGCATGATCAGGGCACCATATGTGGAATCAGTTATGGAGCATTTGTGGTCAGCTGCCAAGTTTGCGATATGTCTGAAGAAGTATTTTATGGACATCTGTTCATGTTTTAATCTTGACCCTATAGAGATAGTGCCACCTTATAAAACATTTGTGTGCCCCCCAGACCATCACGCAAGAGTCTCATTCTTTACAAAGAAGCAGGCTATAGTGTCCCACGTTTCTGTTACCAACTCCAGTTCCAACATGAAAGAATTATTCATCCTCCAGTATTTTTTAAATAGTTTAATGAGCAGAGAATTATTTCAGCTGAAGTAAGCTAAGGGAGGTATTCCTATGTCAGGAATATGTAGTCAATGCAGCTGTATGAATTATGGACAGAGGAGTAGAGAACTAATCTGTCCTCTGCATGCCAACGATCCACCAGGCTTATTCATAAGAGAGACTGGCAAATGGTGCTCAGCCATACCTGGGGTATCTGTCTGGAGGTACCCATCAAGGGTTAAGGGTGACATTGATAAAACCCCCAACTATGAGAATCCCAAAAGGCATTATCTATGTGGTTCCTCCATTGACAATTAATAGCTTCTTCAGTCTTAGTTAATTTTTTTTTTTAAATTAAATAGTAGTTGTCATGAGAGCAACCTTGTCACATTGCATTGGAGAAGCCTGGTTGCTCGCCTGTTGCCTTTGGATTATGGCCCCATGTTAAAAGACTTCGTTTCTCCTGCAGAAAAGACTTATTCGTGCTTTTCTGCCCGGTGTTTGGTAGATTCAATCTACCGAACTAACCCACGAATGACACAGCGGTGTTCGACGCCTAACTCATGGAACTAAAAACGGACACAGTTTGGCACGAACACCGCTGAAGCCGCCGACCTCCCTTCTTATTCAGTAGACGTGCATGAACGGCCCTGTATTCGGTAGCTGTACCTGACTACACCATACCCCAGATAGGATCCCGTGGAGCTCATTCGTATGAGAACTGACTTTAAGAACACTTTGGCTCCATGGCGATTAACTGTATTTGTGTGGTCTGAGCGCCATTCGCTTAATTATGTGGGCTCAGACCTGAGCTATCTGGGGCTATGTTAAATGTGTATATTTAGTGTAACATTTGTCGCATAATGTATTTTAACAGTAATTCCTATTTTAGTATCCCCACATGCATAATGGCGACTTGCCTTTGTCCTGGGAGATAATTGAATTACTTCTCAATTATCTCCAGGGCAGAGGGGAGGAAGCCAGGATGCATTGTGGGAATATAATGTGACTGTGTTTGCTGCTTGTCTGTCCTGTGTTACAGTCTCCCATTTGGTCCCCTAGGGGAGTGTCCACCAGGTGGGAGACCTGCATAAATACTGGGCAGGTAGCCCTCATTAAACAGACCACTGCTTGACCCTCAACACGGAGCCTTGTCTTGTCTTTGGGGGGATTTACTGAATGCTGATAGAGACTGATTGCTAGGAGTGTAAGCCGCTTGGATGCTTTTCCTATTCGTCTGCCAGCAGCGATTCGTATGGTTCCAGTTCGTGAGTTTGGAGCATTCCCTTATTTGCGGTTCGGGAGTTTGGTATTCTACAGTAGCTGTGCCTGCATCTCTGAAAGGGGACGATCGCCTAAATGGTTTTTACCCATTGTGTGCAAAACGGTCCGTTACAGTAGTTAGTATGTCAAATGATATAATGAAATAAAGTGAGTACATAGAATTGGATAAAAGCACAGTGCTTGTTTATCTGATTAATATATGTTGGTTTTCACAGTATCAGCAAGTCCCAATGTTTCCAAAAATGATGTCCATAAAGGAAGAGGATCACTTGCTAGGTCCTGAGGAAAAGGTCCGGTTGTTGGATGAAGAAGACAGCCTTGGCCAAGCACAAGCAAAAAAATATTCTGCTAACCATTATCCAAGCAAGGTACGAGTTATCTACTTGTAACTTTATTAACCCAGGCCATTTACATGTCTTTGATTAACTAACCTACCAAAGGAACACATCAGTTTATCAATTTGCATCAAGTCATTTTTTTATTTGCATTGGACCCCGGGAAAGCATCTGCTTGGGATGCCTGGACCCCACCCTCCCACTCCCTGGCATGCAATCACGCTGTCCACCCCAACACACACAAAAAAAATAAAAATAAAATAAACATCAAATATCAGTGCTCCTCATCCTTTTCTCACCCATTGTACACCACAGTTCTTCCCAGAATTCTGCAGCACACCATATGCAAAAATATATGTCCACATGGTCACCATACACCAACACATGCCCCACAGCACTTGTAAAAGGTTAATACTGCCACCATAGCACTTGCCACAGTGTCACACTGCCCCCACAGCACTTACATGTGTCACATTTACTCATGTCAATTGTTCCATTGCTCTACAGACTCAGCACTGTGGAAATTTAACAACACACATAACTTGCCTGTTACAAGTGTCACTTTTCCCCACATAACATGCCACAGTCAGTTTTCCTATTAAAGATATACCACAGTCAGTTTTCCCATTAAACATTTGCCAAGCCAAGTGACCATTAAAAAATACCACAGTCAGTTTGCCCATTAAACATGTGGCAAGCCAGGTGCCCATTATAAAATATTACAGTAAGTTTACCAATTAATAAATGCCACAGTCAGTGTTCCCATTAATAAATACCACCATAGGTTTTCCCATTAATAAATACCACAGCAAGTTTTCCAATTATTAAATATCACAGTCAGTGTACCCATTATTAAATATCACAGTCAGTGTGCCAATTATTAAATATCACACTGATGCACACACACACAGACAAAGACATGCAGTCACAATGTGTACTGGAGCCTGAGAGTGTGTGTCTGACAGTGAATATCCTTGTGTTTGAATGTACATCTCTGTGACCATGTGTATGTTTGTGGGGTAACTGCGTGTTGTGTGTATGGGGGGCTGTTTGTGGCATTTGTGCATTGTGTTTATGGCAAAGCTATGTTTCATAACTGTGTGCATGATGATTGCCTTTAGGGGGTTACTGTGACAGGATGGGTAAAGCAGTAACTGTGTCAAGTTCAGTGTGACAAGGCCAGAGGGGTGAATGAGACAGGGATGGGCAGTGAGTGTGACAGGGTTGTGGGTGAATGTGGCATGATTGGAGGAGGGCATGTGACAGGGCAAACAGAGGAGAGCATGACACGATTATGGGAGATTTATGTGACAGGGTAAGTATGGCATGGTTAGGGGAATAAGTATGACAGAATTGGAGGGGTCAATGTGATAGGGTGAGTGTGGCAGGGTAAAAGGGGGTGAGTGTGACAGAGTGATGAAGGATTAGTGTGCCAGGGTTGGGGGATGAGTGTTACAGTGTGAGAGAAGAAGAGTGTGACTGGATTATGGAGGTAATGTGATAGGGTGAGTGTGGCAGAGCAATTGGATGTGAGTGTGACACGATTGGGGGAGTTAATGTGAGTTTTGTAGGATTAAGGTGGTGACAGTGTGTGGGAGGTGATTGTGTGGAAGGTGAAAGGGGTGTATTTGTGTGCAGTGCTAGAGTGCAGGGGTGTATGTATTGCCACACACAGATACACATGTACACACACTGACACAGATATGCACACATACTCAGATACACACAGGTACACATGCAGGGGTGTATTTATGTGCAGTGTTGGCATTGAAATGCTGGGTAGACATGTGCAATTCGTTTCGGGCAATAGATGAATTGGTGAATGGTCGAGGTCCCGAAATTACCGAATTTCCGAAGTGTTGAAGTGCCGAAGTTCCGAAACATAGTATTGCCTAAGAACTAATATAATTACCCAGTGGAAGAATGAAGAATGTTACACTGTATACAATTTTAAATAAAAAGTATACAAACATAGCCCTGAGCGGTGGGTGGGGGCCCTAAATAAAAATAAGGGGGGGGGCCTAATGTCCTCCCCCCTGGCCCCCACCCCTGAGCGGCGGATGGGTGCCCTAAATAAAAATGTTACACCCCCCCAGGTGACTAGGGGTCCCCCAAAAAATTTAACCCCTACCTACCCCCCTCACCCAAAAAATAATGAGGGGGGGACCTTTATCTAAGTACCTGTAAAAAAAAACAAAAAACTTACTAACTTCTTTAGGGCCCCCACCCACCGCTCAGGGGGGAGGACATTAGGTTACCCCCCTTATTAGTATTTAGGGCCCCCACCTGCCGCTCAGGGGTGGAGGCCAGGGGGGAGGTCATTAGGTCCCCCCCTTATTCTAATTTAGGGCCCCCACCCACCGTTCAGGGGTGGGGGCCAGGGGGAAGGACATTAGGTCCCCCTCTTATTAGTATTTAGGGCCCCCACCCGCCGCAGGCTGCTCACTGTTTAATAGACATGCCCCTACTAGCATGTAGGGTCAAAATTTACTAATACTAAGTAATTTTTACTTAGTATTAGTAAATTTGGTTGAAAGACCAATGTAAGTCTTTCAGCCTTTTGGTAGATAACTTCCTAATACCGTGGGAATTAGGGAGTTATCTACTAAACGGCTGCAAGAGAAGTCCCGAAGTTGCCAAAGTTCCGAAATGTCGAAGTCCCGAATTTCCGAATGCAGCAGCGAAAATTTTCTCCATGCACATGCCTAATGCTGGGATGTATGCACTGCCACATGCACAGATATGCACACACACTCACAAACACACAGATACACGGGAGCAAAGACACACATTATTATTATTATTATTATTATTATTATTATTTTATTATTTATATAGCGCCAACAAATTCCGTAGCGCTGCACATACACACTAACACAAGCACCCAGGCTTCCTCAGTACCTCTTCTCTGTGTGTGCAGCCCCCTCCTCCTCCCTACGCAGCTCCCTGTTAGCTGGCCGGGAAGAAGTCACCTGAACTTACTCCTCCCCACAGGGAAACAAAATGGCAGGGGCCAGGTGCAATATTAAAGGGCCCTTTAATATTGCACCTGGCCCCTGTCATTTTGTTTCCCTGCGGTGATAATTAAGTTCAGGTCAGTTCTCCCCTGATTAGTTTGTTGCAGGCTCAAGGGGCACATGCTTTGGGCCCTGATTGTGACGACCGGAATACACCCAAAGCTATTAAAAGAGCTTAGTGGTGTACTAGCAAAACCATTAACAGATTTATTTAACCAATCATTGTTAACAGGAGTAGTCCCAGAAGATTGGAAGTTAGCGTATGTTGTGCCCATTCACAAGAAAGGTAATAGGGAGGAGTCTGGCAACTATAGGCCAGTAAGCCTTACTTCAGTAGTGGGGAAAGTGATGGAAACCATGTTAAAGGATAGGATTGTTGAACATCTAAAAACACATGGATTTCAAGATCAGAGACAACATGGGTTTACTTCAGGGAGATCATGCCAAACTAATCTTATTGATTTTTTTGATTGGGTAACTAAAATTATAGATCAGGGTGGTGCAGCAGACATTGCTTACCTAGATTTCAGTAAGGCTTTTGACACTGTTGCACATGGAAGGCTTATCAATAAACTGCAATCTTTAAGTTTGTTGAATGGGTAAAGCAGTGGCTGAGTGACAGGCAACAGAGGGTTGTAGTCAATGGAATATATTCGAAGCTTGGACTTGTCACCAGTGGGGTACCTCAGGGATCTGTACTTGGACCCATTCTCTTTAATATTTTTATTAGTGATATTGCAGAAGGTCTTGATGGTAAGGTATGTCTTTTTGCTGATGATACTAAGATATGTAACAGGGTTGATGTTCCAGGAGGGATAAGCCAAATGGAAAATGATTTAGGTAAACTAGAAAAATGGTCAGAATTGTGGCAACTGACATTTAATGTGGATAAGTGCAAGATAATGCATCTTGGACGTAAAAACCCAAGGGCAGAGTACAGAATATTTGATACAGTCCTAACTGCAACATCTGAGGAAAGGGATTTAGGGGTGATTATTTCTAATGACTTAAAGGTAGGCAGACAATGTAATAGAGCAGCAGGAAATGCTAGCAGAATGCTTGGTTGTATAGGGAGAGGTATTAGCAGTAGAAAGAGGGAAGTGCTCATGCCATTGTACAGAACACTGGTGAGACCTCACTTGGAGTATTGTACACAGTACTGGAGACCGTATCTTCAGAAGGATATTGATACCTTAGAGAGGGTTCAGAGAAGGGCTACTAAACTGGTTCATGGATTGCAGGATAAAACTTACCAGGAAAGGTTAAAGGATCTTAACATGTATAGCTTGGAGGAAAGACGAGACAGGGGGGATATGATAGAAACATTTAAATATATAAAGGGAATCAACACAGTAAAGGAGGAGACTATATTTAAAAGAAGAAAAACTACCACAACAAGAGGACATAGTCTTAAATTAGAGGGACAAAGGTTTAAAAATAATATCAGGAAGTATTACTTTACTGAGAGGGTAGTGGATGCATGGAATAGCCTTCCAGCTGAAGTGGTAGAAGATTTTGAGTAAAGGAGTTTAAGCATGCGTGGGATAGGCATAAAGCTATCCTAACTATAAGATAAGGCCAGGGACTAATGAGAGTATTTAGAAAATTGGGCAGACTAGATGGGCCGAATGGTTCTTATCTGCCGTCACATTCTATGTTTCTATGACTCCATGATTGCATTTTGACCTGCAGTACCTTATATGGCCACTGGACGACTTCAAACCAATGCTTGCGTCCTATCATTGTCCAAACATGAAGATATTTTAACAGCTCAAAATCAAATTCCAAAGGATTCACCGAGTAGTGCAAATAGGAAGGAGTTTTATTCCGGATCAGGAGAACAAAATGAGATACAACGTTTCGGCGTCAAGCTTTAAAATACACGAATAAGGCTTGACGCGGAAATATTTTATATGATTTTGTTCTCCTGATCCTGAATACAAATCCTTCCTATTTGCACTACTCTCGGGAATTTGATTTTGAATACTTATAATGGACTGCAGATCCCCCTTCATGGTGCTCCAGGCGTGGTAGCAGACTCGATTGGGTTCACTGAGTGCAACACTACCTTTGGAATTGAATAACGCAGACGTGAAACAATATTTGCACTGGCACCATAGCAGCCAGGATTTTGAGTGTCAAAAGAGCAATTTTGGGGGTGAGGAACAAACCACCCAAAAAGAATGTGAAGAAAAGGTCAGTCAGGCCTGGGTCTCCGGAGGAATCCCTCACCCCTTCTACCCCCAGATCCCTGAGTTACTGGACCATTCCTAAAATTTCAGAAGAGCTCAGACTCAGGGGTATCCCCTTTCCAGCCAATGCCAGAAAGGCAGAACTATACAGGCGCATGACAGTACAGGCCAACGTCCCTAGGCCCGGCTCTAGTTCGCAAGGGCCGCCAGCTTACACTTCAGATTCCACTTAGGAGACCCTGGCCGCTATCCTGGCCAGCCTCCAAATGATCAACAACAGGCTGGTGAAAGTGGAATCGGCTATAGCCACACCAGGTGTCTCGTTAGGCCTGGCAGGCCCTCCCCTTGCGGTCTCGGTCATACAGACTGGCTTACCCCTCATTTTCCCTCCCCCTCCACCCACTATCACTACTCTATACATCGCACTGGCCCACTCTGTTCCAGATTCCATAAAGAAGGAAATTCTCGATGGAAAGGATGTTAATCTAATGTCACTACTCATAACGTCCCAAGACATCCTAGAGAACAAAGGTTATATTCATGGTGACATTTCAGTAGTCCTAAAAGAGAGAAACCCACGACTTAACAAAATGCTTTCCATTCCTCAGTTTGGCATTTATCGGGATGTTATCTGCATGGTGTACCCACATAGGAGGGAAGAGCTTGATTCATACTTACACAAGGTAGTTGACTTAGGTATCAAGTACGGAGGGTCCTCATTTTATGATTTTCATAAATCAGTTTCGTTCAAGGCAGCTACTCATCTGGCTCAGTTCAACATAAGAATTGACTGGTGCCAGATGGACCCAGAATTGTTTTGCCATCACTGGTTTGAGGCCCCAGTCCTGTGCCTCCTGTAGTCCCTCTTCTCACTTCTCCAACTTGTTCCCTTGTGAGACAGACACTTCTACTTCTCACCACTCCTTCACCCCACACACTAGACAGGGAGACGGGCAGAAGGACAAGCTGGGCAGACCCGTTACATTTCTGGGCAAGGCTTGGGTGTGCAATGACTTTAATGCGGGGGTATGCGATTTCACTGCATGCAGGGCATTGCACATCTGCTCCGTCTGCTCCAGAGCCCACACCAAGTCCACATGTCCAGCCCGACTGTCACCTAAGAAACGCCTAACTGAGGTTAACATTGACATCCTGGAATACTATTTGCATTCACACCCAGCTAGCCATCTGGTAGATTTTCTGGTGATGGGTTTCTCACAGGGGTTTCACACGGGCCTTATCACCATCCCCACAGGTACACTCGAATGCCCTAACCTATTATCTGCATCTATTGACCCACTTACGGTGGACCACCTTCTGTCCACGGAAATCAAGGCTGGTTTCATGATTGGCCCTTTCCTGTCTTCACCTTTCTAATCTTGGCATACCAATCCCATCGGGGTAGCCATTCACAAATACTCCAACAAAAAACTTTGATTATAGACCTCTCTGCACCACACTCTTCCTCCATTCCCAGCATCAACTCCCTCATTCCCGCTGAGGAGTTCTCACTGCACTACGCTAAAATCGACAATGCCATGCAAGCTATCATTTCAGCAGGTAGTAAGGCTTAGTTGAGCAAGACAGACATATCCAACGCCTTTAAACTGCTACCTATTCACCTGGCACTTGCATGGTGTTAAATGGAGGAATAAGTATTTTTTTGCTACCCGGCTCACGTTTGGCTCTAGGAGCAGCCCTAAGTTATTTGACATCTTCGCAGAAACCCTCTGCTGGCTGCTCCTAAACATAATCAGGTGTCCATCAGTCATCCACTATCTGGATGATTTTTTTATTGATCGAACCAGGTTCACAAACACCTATCAGTATTCACACCACCACAGCCCTTTTCACGACACTCGGGGTCCCTCTGTCACTCTCGGTCCCTCTACTAGGCTTGTTTTTTTGGGCATAGTATTGGACACCACTACCTTCCAAGCAAGTCTACCACCAGACAAATGGTCCCACATTAGGAATGAAATTGTCCTGTTCCTACGGAGTGTTGCGTGCACTAGGAGGGGACTCCAGTCCTTATTGGGGTCCCTCAACTTTGCAATGCGTATCATTCTGCAGGGAAGGTCTTTTGTCTCTAGGCTACTTAATTTGCTCCACTGGGTACCCGATTCCTGCCCAATAATTCTGGACGATCCAGCCAGGGCAGATTTACACATGTGGAGTAGATTTTTGGCTGAATGGAATGGGATCTCTTTGTTCATTCCCTCACTTTCAGAGCACTCACCTTCAATTCACACAGACGCAGCAGCACACACAGGGTTCGCAGCCGGCAACCACTGGTTTAGGGATGACTGGCCCACTGAGACGGATGTCTTGCCGGCCTTTAGAGAGACTTCTACTTTGTTTGAAATTTACCCCATCATGGTGACCGCCCACACATGGGGTCATCTTTGGACCGGCAAGGCAGTTAAATGCTACTCTGACAACTCCGCAGCCTGCGACATCATTAACAAAGGGCGGCCATCCTCGCTAACCATTATGAGGCTGATTCGCAGGCTAATTCGGCTGGCAGCAACCTCTCAGTTCTATCTAGTCTGCATTCACATTCCTGGTGTCCACAACACAGCCACTGACGCTCTTTCACGCTCTCAATTTAAGGTCTTCTTTCAGGCAGTCCCTACGGCCCACCACGTACCATCCAGGATAGCACCATTCCATGAGCTAATCCTGGACTAAGCACACAATTACACCACGCAAAGGTACTCACGCTCCACGCAGTTTCACCCAACTACTCTATCACTCACGCCAGGACATTGTATATTGTAACAATTTCACAAGCAGAGTTTTACTTGAAACAAGACTTTACTGTAAAACTATGGTGATTTTTGCCTCTTCCTCTAACCTACACCTTAAAGTTTCACTATTCCAGAATCTCTACCTTTATCAGAGTACTTTACCAGGTACTCACAACCTGCCTTAATCACACACCTTTCTTAAACCTCCTACCCTGACACTTCACTATTACATCTCCAAGGGCACCCACTCCCTATCCGATAAATTCATTATTTCACAACAAACCCTACCATTACGGTTGAGCTACAATATGGCTTCCTTCTCGGGTCACTCTTTTTCATGTAGGCGCTACATCAGCAGCTTCAAGCTTTTACACCCCAGTCCACATCGTTAAATGACGGGGTCACAGGTAATCCTTAATTCAGTTTCGTATATAACTCAACCAGAGAGAAAGCTCCATTCAAGCTTTCATAGACGTGTGCACGGGGTGTGCCGGGTGTGCCTGGGCACACCCTAATCCCCGCGACATGACTATGGAGTGAGACCGGCAGGAGAGATCTCAGGATCTCCCCTGTCTGTCCATGCAGAGCCGGCGCTATCCGCCGGCAGGGAGGGAGGCAGGAGAGGACCCGGGGAGCTCTTGCCAGCAGCTCCGCCGGGTTCCTCTCGCGCGATCTGAAGCGTTATAGCGGCAACACTCAGATCTCACGAGAGTGAACTCTAGCCCCGCAGGCTAGAGTTCACTCAAAACTGGACCACCAGGCACCCACACACACACACAGCACCCAAACACACACACACAGTACATTAACAGCACCCTCACACACACAGCACACAAACAGCACACTCACACACAAACAGCACCCTCACACACAGCACACTAACAGTACCCTCACAAACACACAACACCCACACACAGCACACTAACAGTACCCTCACAAACACACAACACCCTCACACAGCACATGACACCCACACACAGCACACTAACAGGACCCTAACAAACACACACACAGCACACTACCAGCACCCTCACACACAAACAGCACCCTCACAAACACACACACACACAAGCACCCTCACCCACATAGCACACTACCAGCACCCTCACACACAAATCACACTACCAGCACCCTCACACCACCCTCACACAGCACACACAGCAGTGTATGTATATGTGTGTGTGTGTATATATATATAGAAACATAGAATGTGACGGCAGATAAGAACCATTCGGCCCATCTAGTCTGCCCAATTTTCTAAAAACTTTCATTAGTCCCTAGCCTTATCTTATAGTTAGGATAGCCTTATGCCTATCCCATGCATGCTTAAACTCCTTTACTGTGTTAACCTCTACCAGTTCAGCTGGAAGGCTATTCCATGCATCCACTACCCTCTCAGTAAAGTAATACTTCCTGATATTATTTTTTAACCTTTGTCCCTCTAATTTAAGACTATGTCCTCTTGTTGTGGTAGTTTTTCTTCTTTTAAATATAGTCTCCTCCTTTACTGTGTTGATTCCCTTTATGTATTTAAATGTTTCTATCATATCCCCTGTCTCATCTTTCCTCCAAGCTATACATGTTAAGATCCTTTAACCTTTCCTGGTAAGTTTTATCCCGCAATCCATGAACCAGTTTAGTAGCCCTTCTCTGAACCCTCTCTAAGGTATCAATATCCTTCTGAAGATACGGTATCTGAAGATACGGTATATATATATATATACATACATACATATACACGCGGCGCGTGCTTGTGCTTTAGGGTGCACACCCTAATGCAATAGGCTGCGCACGCCTCTGCTACTCCTTCTACATTCCATTACGTATTAGAAATTCCAAGCACAAATAAATATTTGTTGTCAGAATCATAATAGCTGTATGTATATACTGGAGTTTGCCGGAACCAACATACGGGTAGGTCTGTAAATAAAAGACCCACCAAGGTGAAAATTAACTAAAGTATATAAATGATATCCCTCTAGAATATAATCTCATTGAGCAGGGCTCTCCACCCCCTCTGTTCCTGTACGTCCAGTTGTCTGGTTACAATTACATGTCTGTTAGTCCACCCATTGTACAGCGGTACAGAAACAGATGGCACTATATAAATAATAAAATAATAATTATATATATATATATATATATATATATATTGTGACGAAACGCCTTTTGTCACCGGATTTTCCCCTGGCTGTTGGAGGAGCCTGATTGCCAGCCTCTTGCCTCATGACTATGGCCCTGGGTTATTTGGCCCTTCAAGTACAATATTTGGGCATATTGGATTTGTATGGTGCTGCTGCTGGCCCTTTAAAATCTGTCCCTGGACATATTATGACTTTTAGGAACAATGTCCCTTTAAGACTGTGTAGCAGATTGCATTCATGCGGTCTGCAATATTATATATGCTATTATGTGTTCGGTAAATTGGAAATGTGTAGGTTCTATGTGATAAATGTAACAGTATGTATTTTTATGTCTTTTGTTGTCCTTTGTCTGCCATGTGGCTAATGGAGTTTTGCCTCTGTCCTTGGAGATAATTGCATTACTTCTCAATTATCTCCAGAATAGAAGACTCTGAAACCAGTTTGGGACAGATATCCATGTGCCAGCCAGGGCCCAAAAGATACTTTTACTAACTTTTGAACCCCTGGTTGGATTCATGCCATTTTTTAATATGTTGTTCCCCTGAATGGATTGATTGTGAATATGTAATTTTGTGTGAATGTGATGTATAGTTTTAGAGTTATGAAAGTTGGGTAAAAAGTATGTTTTAAAATATATGGATAATTGGGTTACCTCTCAGGCTAAGGGGAGGAGATGTGTGCGATGTAACCATTGTGTGATTGGTTGTACTGTGTCCCACCCAGTGGGATGTCCCCTTGCATGGGGACCTGCATAAAAGAAGGTTCTTTGTGTGCCAATAAACAGATCATCTTGTACCTTCATGAAGTTTCGGCTCATGTTTGGGGGATTGGAGAAACTACACTCTGGGGATTGCTATAATCACTATACTCCCCAGGGTATAATCACTAAGCTCTGCTAAGAGCTTGTTCCTGTTCCTGCTCTCTGGAATTCGGAGAGAGGTCGACCTGCTGGAAGCTGGACCCTGGTCCTGGGTCCAGAGTGGGTGGAGACGGCGAGATCCCAACCAAGCTGCGGCGGTTCGTGGGGTCTCCAGTGGTTATGGTGTCAGGCAGGGTGCTTGGAGTCCTCGGAAAGCACTAGGAGCATCCGTCGGCGGAAGGTACCCGGTCGGGGTGCCAGCGGTTCCGTTACATATATATATATATACTGATCATTTACAACATTAAAACTACCTTCCTAAGAACGTGTAGGTCCCCCTTGTGCTACAGATCTGATCCGTCCAAAACATGGAATCCACAAGACCTCTAAACGTGTCGTGGTAAATGGCTGGTGCATTAGCAGTAGATACTTTAAGTCCTGCAAGTTGAGATGTAGGGATCTCCATAGATCGGATTTGTCATTTCAGCACATCCCACAAATGTTCAATCAGATTAACATATGGGGTATTTGGAGGCCAAGTCAGCATCTTAAACTCTTTGGCATATTCCTCAAACCATTCCTGAACAATTTTGCAGTGTGGCAGGGGGCATTATTCTGCTAAAAGAGGCCACTGCCATCAGGGTACACCACTGTCATGAAGGGGTGTACGTGGTCTGTAACATACTCTAGGTAGGTTGTTCGTGTCAAAGTAACATCCACATGAATTCCAGGACCCAAGGTTTCCCAGCAGAACATGCCCAGAGCATGACACTGCCTCTGCCGGCCTGCCTGCTGTCCATAGTGCATCCTGCTGCCATCTCTTCCCCAGGTTAATGACGGACATTCATTAAAGGAGCTTTTGGCGGTGGACAGGGCACTCTGACTGGTCTGCGGCTACGCAGCCCCATACATAGCAAACTGTGATGGACTGTGTGCTCTGACACCTTTCTTATCATTGTCAGCATTAGGTTTTTCAACAATTTGAGATACAATAGCTCTTCTATGTGATCAAATCAGATCTTATAGCCATTGCTTTCTACATGCCTCAGTGAGCCTTGTGTCCCTTCATTAACTGTTGTGAAAAGTCAGGGAGCTGCATGAATTACTAAAAAGAACAAGGGTTGATC
>OW240912.1:366213952-366229202 GCA_933207985.1 Pelobates cultripes | reverse complement strand
GATCTTGACTGTTTCCTCTATATAATTCCCAGGTTTTATAGCCAGCAAAACTTCTTTAACGTCGGATATAGTGGCATCGAAACCCATATCTTCTATTTCTTCACAGATTTGTTGTGGTGTTATTACTGCAGGTTTATAAATTACGACGGCATTGTTTTGTTCCAAGCAAACCTTTATGTTCACAATACTTGGTATCTTCGAAATCTTACCCTCAATGGATTGGACACATGATTGGCAGGTCATACCTATAATATCCACTACAACAGAGCTTATGTTAGAGGATGAAGAGGAAACATCATCTATGCTAGCCTGAAAGCCCAAATTGTCAAACGCTAAACCAGGCTTCAGTGATGATTTTCCAGTACATTGCGGGAGGTTGGAACGTAAAAACGTCTAAAAAGAAAAAAGGTGAGAAATATACATTAAGTTCACAGAATGCTTGTGTCATCAAGGGAGTGTAGGTCTTATATTTAATTTTTAAATTGCTACAGGTTCCACTTAATATTTACTCTGTTCTGTGTGATTTTGCTAAAATCAAATTCAGTTTAAATAAATTTCAAAAAAACTTTTCTGCTATTTTACGGATATAATACATTATATATTGTAAAAACAGACCAATATCCAGGACAGACCCATAATAATTGTATATCATTAGATAACTTTTACAAAGGGATGCCATGGGCACTTGTTCAGCTTTACCCATGTCAAAAATAAAATCAGTTTCATTCTTCTGAAGCACAAATTACATTACACAACGTAAACACTCGTTGAATGGGTAATAATGCCTGCAGTCCCCTGAGATGACAAGGGGAGCGGTACATATCTTACACACAGCACTGTGCCACCTGTCATTAATAGTTTTAAGAACTCCTACTGCACATACCCACCATATTTTTTAAAGTGCTCAGTCACTCAACAGCGGAGGCCTGAGACAATCATTGTGAAGTTGTGAAGATTTAAACTGCAGGACTGGGGCTGTGACTCTGAGGACTGATCTGATGTCTGATTCTGATTTCAATCTCTTTTAATCTGTAATAATTGTTGATTTAGTTAACCATGTCAGCTCCTTATTGACCCCATATTACCACTGCGGATTAATTATATTGGAGTCTATCAGTATCCTGCTGCTTTAACCCTGGGTACACTGTGTGCTGAGAGATAATAGTGAGCCAGGAGTAGCTGACTTGGTTGGAGTCTATCAGTATTTTGATGCTTTAACTATGTGCACCACACTGAGAGCTTATGGGGTAGCTGATATGTTTCACAACAGCAGCAATATTTAAGCTACAGTTATCATAGCAGGAGCACTACTGGAGATGAGATCATGTAAGGAAGATCTAAGAGGGGGCTAGGAAGATAGAGAACTGGAACATTATATGTAGACATGTATTGTATTGCAGCTCTGTGTAATTCCTCACAGTGATCCTGGCTGTTTGGGATAGTTATCTTATCTCCTTATCTTGCCCGGCTCTGTGTGTTATTTCTCTGTATTTTACTCAGCTTTACCTGTTGTATGGAATTTCTGTAGTCTACCCAGCTCTGTCTATTGTATATGTATCTTTGTATTGTGCCCAGCTCTGTTTATTATAGCTGTATTTATTCCCCATCTATGTTTGTGGTATGGATGTCTCTGTATTGTACTCAGCTCTATGTATTTTATAGATATCTTTATGTTGTGCCCAGCTTGTTTTATTGTATGAGTATCTCTGTATTATGTTCAGCTATCTGTATAGTATGAGTATATCTGTACTGTACAGGGAGAAGTAAAATTCTGGGGGAGGAGTCTGGTGCTCTGCCATCTTAAAACTTCACCAGTCGCTGCTGGTCAGTCCCAGCTAAACAAGAAATCTTTGATTTTGCCTCGTGGAAAATTGTAATTTCAGAATATCATATGCTTCTGTTGGTTTTTACAGCTTCTGTATTAAATTTATCCCTTTTGTTCTTCACAATCTTTAAAATGTGTAATAACCCTGATTTAAAACAATAACGTAAATATGTCCTTTTTACATAGTATTTTAATTTATTTTTGAATTTATTTTATTTTTATTGCTTTTCTTCTGAGAGCGTATAGCATGAACACATTTCCACATAAATCCAATTTGAATTAGATACATCAGTATTTCACATAAATATATCCACATTGAATTAGTACAACAAATACCAACAAAACCAATAACAGGCAGGCTGTGCAATCTAAAGGTCAGAGTGTTCGGTTTTTAGCTGGTCCGTCGCGGAGCAGTGTCATATGTATTCACTGTACCGCCTATGAGGATCAAGTAGCATTTCCCCTAGTGGTGTCCCCTCCCACTTCCTGGGTGAGCAAATTTTATAGTTAAGCCTCCTATAATGCCAATGTACCCTAAAGGTACCCTGGAGACAGGTTCCTACCATCCTCGATGTTCCGGTCCCAAAAACTCCCCCAAAGGGTGGTAACTCTCCTGGTCAACTAGGCCCCTGTGAGACTTTTCCCCCCTTATCTTGTGAGATCTGTTCCCAATCCTTCAGGACTTAAGTGGATTGTCCCCACCTCTCTTCTCCCCCCGCTCTGTTTAAGGACCGCTCATTCTTGAGGATCTGTGGATACACTCGCGAGTTTTTTGGTGGATCGTTTGTATATGGAGTCTTAAGATCTAGTTGGCCCCTAGTATTCCCTGGGTCAATTGAAGTTCTTAGTGAGGTGTTGGTGTCCCCCAGCCTTCCTTTCCCTGTGTAAATAATTCCCAGGAACTCCATATCGTGCTGAACCAATGTTGCTTGCCTGATGTGGACATTCTGAGTTCCTCCATCTTATGAATATAATCTATCTTGAGGAACCATTCCCTGCGTGAAGGTTTATTTGAGATTTCCAGTGCCCCGCTATTACTGTCTTCGCTGTTGTCAGTAGAAAATATAGTATCGACTTTTTAAATTTGGCGTGGGAGATGGGTATGTGGAAGTAAAGTAATGCCTCGGGTGTGAATGCTATGGGTATCCCGCTAAGGTGTTCCGTGATTCTCGCGACTTCCTTCCAGAATCCCACCACTCCTCTGCACTCCCACCAAATATGTTGGTATGTTCCCCGTTCTAGCCCACATCTCCAGCATATGGGGGAGTGCTGTGGTTTATATTTATTTGCCTCTACAGGTGTGATATATCATTTCGTGAGGAATTTATAGTTAGCCTCTTGCATTGGTATATTCAGGTGGGTTTTCAGCATTTTTTGGAATATGGTCGACCATTGGGATTCCTCCAGTGGTGTAGAGAGCCGTCCAAATGCGGCTCTTGTGAACCATGGGAGGCCCGCGTTCTCTGAAGCCTGGATTAGTTGATAACATTTCGATATGATTTTCTTAGTTATTGGTTTTGTGCATAAGGCTTCAAAAGACGTTTCAACTCTAGGTGTCCAATTTAATAGTTGTTCTTTGCTTAAGAAATGTTTGAGTTGATAGTATTGGAATGTTTGCAACATGGTTTGGTTTTTGGATCTCGCAAGATCCTGTAGAGGTCTTAGTCCCTGAGGTCCTATAACCTCACCTAATGTTTAATAGTGGTCTTTCGTCAGAGACGTCCCTGGGGCCTTCCCGAGGCTTTCCAGGTTCGTCCGTAGTAATGGGTTATGCGATATGGGGTACTTGGGAGATGTGGTCGGAGTAAATTCCGAGCCTTGATTGATTGACTTCCAGATTTGTAGTGTGGTGGTAATTGTTCAGGATTTTAATGTTGGTGGTATGAGTTGACCAGGGGAGAGCTTGCAATGGAGTGTCTATTTGATCTTGTTCTATCTCGACCCACATCTTCTTCCCATCTGGTCTCGACCACTCTATTATGCGCCCTAGGTGTATTGCTTTGTAGTACTGGAGAATGTGCGGGCATCCTATCCTTTCTCTATTTTTGGTCAGGATATTGTAGGCTATCCTAGGCCTTTTCTTAGCCCATATAAAAGAGGTAATCATCGTTTGTATCTGTCTATAAAACTTTGAAGGGATATGAATTGGTAGTGTGTTGAGTAAGTATAGTATACGTGGTAGGATCATCATTTGTAATGATGTTGATACGGCCCATCCACCTAAAGTGTGGTTTATCCCACTTTGCTAGATCTGATCTTATTGCGGTGAGTAGTTGTGGGAAGTTCGCGAAGTAGAGTGTGTGGTATGAATTCGTTAATTGCACCCCCAGATATGTAATGGAATTATTAGCCCAGAGGAATGGGTATGCGTCCCGTATGCGGGTGACTTGGTCCTTAGGGACATTAATATTTAGGATCTCGCATTTTTCTGTGTTTATTTTGAAGTTGGAGAAGTCACTATATCTGTCGAGGACTTCCATAAGAATAGGCAGACTGGATGTAGGGTGTGTTATGGTAAATAGTAAATCATCCGCAAAGGCAGACACTTTATAGTCTTTGGTCCCTACTTTAATGCCTCTTATGTCTACTCTCCTATGGACCTCTTGTAATAGAGGTTCTAACGATCAAATAAATAGGAGGGGGGATAAAGGGCAGCCCTGGCGCATACCGTTGCTTATTTGGAAAGGCTTCGATAGCTGCCCGTTCACTTTTAGCCGCACCGTAGGTGTTGAGTATATGGCTTTAATCCAGATTAGCCACCTATCTCCAAAGCCCAAAGCTGTCAGGGTTAGCATAAGAAAAGACCAGTCCACCCTGTCAAACGCCTTCTCCGCGTCTATTGCCAGCATGAGAGGGGGCTTCTTGGTTTTCAAGGCTGCATGTATCAGATTGATCGTTTTGGTCGTATTGTCCTTCGCCTCTCTCGCTGGAACGAAGCCTGCCTGATCAGGGTGGACTAGGTCTGTCAAGAAGGGCCGCAGTCTCGATGCCATCATTTTGGTGAAGATTTTAATGTCTACGTTGATAAGGGAAATTGGTCTATAACTCGCACATTTCTCCGGGTCTTTCCCGGGTTTGGGCAAGAGTGTGATGGATGCCTCTAATGCTTGTGTGGGTATAGAGTGTCCCAGAGGAATATAATTAATTGCTTCTAAGAAAGGATCCATCAGATCCTTTTGAAAGGTCTTATAATAAACCATGGAGAATCCGTTTGGGCCTGGACTTTTGTTCCCTGGGGTTTGTTTGATGGCCAACTTTAGTTCATCTAAGGAGAATGGCTCCTCCAATGATCTTGTGGCCGCTGCCATTAGGGTGGTGTCAAATTTGTCTGCCAAATATGTTGTGATGTCTTCGGTGGTCGGGGCTGTACTTCTTAAATTATATAAGGACGTGTAATAATCCCTGAAAGCCTCCGCTATGTCCTCCGTAGTGGATGCTACTGTGTTGTTGGGGCATTTTATCCTAGGGATATAAGTCTGGGCTTGTTTGTGTTTCAGAGCATGGGCCAGAAGTTTGCCACTTCTATTGCCTTGTGCGACGTATAGGTGATTAGTCCAAAGTATAGCTTTTTTAGCATTGTCTAGGAGGATGGAGTGTAGTTCCTTTCGTAATGCAATAAGAGAGCAGTAATATTGGGTCTGAAAGGTTGTGTTTGTGAGCTTCCTCAAGAGAACTAATTTCTCCTAAGAGCTCTGTGATCCTTTTATATTTGTTTTTCTTGGTCTGCGCCCCCCATTTTATGAGTTCCCCCAGCATTACTGCTTTGTGTGCTTCCCATTGTGTAAAAGCTGTCGTGTCGGGGGTTTTATTCTCCTTGAAATATTGTGTGATGGATGCTTTTACGGCTTGCTTGATTTGGTGTGATTGAAGCAGGTGTTGGTTTAGCTTCCACTGCCCTTTAGGGCGGGGGAATGAGGGGAGATCAAGTGAAATAGTTATTGGGGTGTGATCAGACTAGGTTGCATTTCCTATGGTTGCATCCGTTACGAAACCCAGATCTCTATGTGTAGTTAGGAAAAAGTCTATACGTGAGTACGTGTTATTTGGGACTGAGTAATGTGTGAAATCCTTCGTGGTTGGGTGTAGGGCCCTCCAGCAGTCTACTAGTTGGTTCGTGTGCAGAATATGTTGCATTTGATGTCGGGCCGGTTCCATGTGTTTAGTTTTGAGTGAAGTGCTATCCCTAGCTGAATCTAGGGAAATGTTGAAGTCGCCCTCAATTATCAGTGTGCCTTGTGCGTTTCGCTGGATTTTAGCTAATATTCTCTGGAAAGTGCCACATTGGTGCTTGTTCGGGAGATATATCCCCACTAGGGTGATTGGTGACGTGCCCACTTGACCCTGCACTATCAGGTACCGTCCTGAGTTATCTGCTATGTGGTTGATGTAGGTGAATGGGACCCCGGATTTGATCAATATCGCTACCCCCCTAGATTTGCTTTTACTAAAGTTGTAGTAGATGTGTGTAAATCTAGGGTGTCTAAGGGAGGGTGCCGTCGTGCCCCTAAGATGAGTCTCCTGCAGGAAAATTATGTCTGCCCCTGATGCCGCTAGATCCTTGAGCACCATCCTTCGTTTCTCTGGGGAGTTTAGGCCCCTAGCATTTTGTGATAGTATTTGGAGTTTACCCATGATGGGGTCTAGTTATCCGTAATTCTGGGAATAGGCAGAACACAGGGGTATCCTCATAGGCTGTACCCCTAAACCAATGTCTAGTCTTGGGGCGATGAGAGAGTTTTGGGGTAATGTGCTTGACCAGCTAAATAGCCCCTGAGCTCAGTGGTTTGATTGCACCTGAACGAATAATCTTGAAGTTTTAACTATATACAATGAAATGTAATCGAACAATGAGAATATAATCAATATTCACTAGTCTCAATCACTGAGAGACTAATAGGACTTGTAATGTGGTTTAACAACGATATTGTCTCTATGGTAGAGGTCACTTGCGTGGTTGAGGGTGTCGTCAGTACAGGTTTTTTGTTTTTTTTTGAAATGTTAACCCTCTCTTATGAAAGTAGATTTGTGGGCTTTTCTTAGTGCGCTTGGTGACCTCTAGTAAGGAGTTGGTACTCAACCCTGAGCTTTCCGAGTTATACTAACTGGGTCCGGGAAGTATTAAGAACTGACAATAATGGAAACCAATAGCCAGTTACTGTGATGTGTACCGCTCTGGACCGTAAATGGTCCCACAACAATGGGGGTTTGTGTGTCGTCAGTAAGAGCGAGGCGCAAATTGCGCTCTGCTTCTCGCACTGTCTGTAGCTCTCCGCCCTCAGAGGGTGGTAATTAGATAACTTACCCTGAGTGTGAACATCGCACCCCCTCCGCGGCCAATCAACTGTTGTGAATGATTAGCCCGGGATGACAGAATGGGATCAGCATGAGGACTTTATGTTGTCCTATTGTGGTGATTTTTAAGTTCCGCCTCTTAAAGAAGACGGTCGCATTAGGTCTCCTAATTTCCTAATGGTGTGTCTAGCTATCCCCCAGAGTCCCGCCTGGGTGTCTCCACCCGGCAAACCTCCGGGTCCTGTGCCTTTTAGTTTGTGTTTCTTGGGTGGCATGAGGTGCTAAATAAGGAGGCAAGCTCTTGTGTGTTACTAGCTTATCCCCCTCGTCATACTGATCTCATGTGTATAAAGAAAATATAACAATCGGAAATATTTACCGTGCCAAATTAAGTATGGTATGGGAATAGCGGGTGATGTGATAGTCTCTAAGTCCATTCCACCTTACGTTGTGTGGAGATTGTGACCCGTCTCATCTGTTCCTTTTTGGAGTGCCTGGTAGGCGTTGAGATCTCTGCTGGAGCGAATCCGTCGGCGTTCTCTTCGTCAGTGTCCTTCTTGGGTCTTGAGTTCGGCTTTGCAATAGTCGGCTAGGCGGAGGTTGGTTCCCTTGGCTCCCAACTTCATACCAGTCTTTTATTTCCATCGTCGGGATGCCTAGGCGTTTAGTGAATTCTGGGAGTTCTGCTGCCGTCGTCAGGGAGATCTGGTTCCCTTGGTGATTAACGGTGAGGGAGAATGGATAACCCCACCTGTACTTGATTCCCGCCTGTTGCAGGGCTTGTGTGACCGGTCTCAAGGCCCCCCGGCCTCTAAGCGTTAACCAGGAAAGATCAGGGAGTAATAGTATTTTCGTATTGTTGAACAGAATTTCTGTGGTTTCTCTCGCGGTGCGCATAATTTCCTCCTTCTCCGAAAAGTAGTGCACTCTGCATATCACGTCCCTGGGGGTTTCTGGTGCTAGACCCCTAGGCTTGAGCGCTCTGTGGGCCCTATCTATGACGATATGGGTATTTTCAGGCCTCTGTAGTATTCTGTTGAAAAGAGTTTGCAGTATCATGTGGAGGTCCTCGCCCGTTCCTTGCGCCTCCGGTAGGCTGCGCACTCTGATATTATTTCTGCGGCCTTTATTGTCGAGATCCTCAGCCAGCTTTATGTTATATAGTAATTTGGCCTCATTCCTCTCCTGGCTCTGTTCCAAGTGTAGCAGCCTATCCATAATTTGCTCGTGGTCGTCCTCCAGATCCCCCACTCTATTACTAATCTGTTTGATTTCCGAGGTAAGTGTGGAGAGTTGTTCTTGCACAGAAGATTCTAATTTCGTCAGCATTATAGCTAACTCTGCTTTCGATGGCAAATTCTGGAGGATTTCTTTTATTTCTGCCATGCCTGCCTCAGCAGCATGCTCTGATCTAGACGGGCTGCTGGAGTGTGAGCCGCGTGATAAAGATGGCATCCGGCACTCTTCCTGCTCCGCGCCTAATATATTGACCGTGTCCCTGAAGTATCGGTCTAAATCTCCGGATTTTTTACCCCGTCCCGGGTCCGGAGTGTGTGCTATGGTGGACAGTCTCTTTTTGTTTCCCATTGAGGGTTTCTCGACCGTGTTATCCCGGCTCGTTATTATCCGCTTTGGGGAGCTTCGTTGCAGCACATCTGTTCACATCGGCAGTCAGGACACGCCCCCCTTTTTACATAGTTTGTGCAATTTTCATATATATTACAAGATATTGTGGTTTCATGTTAAATCAGGCTAATCTATATTTGGCAGTTCACCAATTATTTTGATATAGAGATAAATTAACAACGAAATGAGATCTGGTCAATAAAACCATATTAAAAAGTCTGTTGCAGCATTAGAAATCTGGCACACAAATAATGCATCTGGCATTGAGCAGAAAAATAAATATATCCTAATAGGAACAATGAAAAAAAAAATTATATTCTTTTATTTTACTCAGTTCTCATTGAACTCAGTTCTTAGTTTTATTGAAAACACATTATAAACATCCAAAGGAAAAATATATAGAAGAAAAATCCACATACTGTTCATGTCCTATATAATGAAATCTGCAACCATGGTTGCTGGGGACATTTAGAAGAACCCCACTTTATTGTCATCAAATTACATTTTTAATCTCCCAAATCCTTAGTGCGGTTTCACACTAAAGACCTTATGATCTTATTGCAACATACTGAGATCTGGATTTCACAATGACAGATTAGTTATGTATCAAATTTTATTTTCTTATATTCAGCGATTTTCCCATAAACTTTAACCAGAGGTGGGGAATCAGCCAGGTATAAATAATGTTTTCTTATTCCACAGTCATGATATTTACTTAAAGGACCACTATAGGCACCCAGACCATTTCAGCTTAATGAAGTGGTGTGGGTGCCAGGTCCAGCTAGGGTTAACCCTTTTTTCTATAAACGTAGCAGTTTCAGAGAAACTGCTATGTTTATAAATGGGTTAATCCAGCCTCTAGTGGCTGTCTCATTGACAGCCGCCAGAGGCGCTTGCGTGCTTCTCACTGTGATTTTTTTTTTGATTGAGAATGCTTTCCTATGAGACTGGCTGAATGGGTGCGCAGCTCTTGCCGCGCATGCGCATTCAGCCGGGGAGGAGGAGAGGAGGCGGAGAGGAGGAGGAGAGCTCCCCGTCCAGCGCTGGAGAAAGAGGTAAGTTTAACCCCTTCTTCCCCCTAGAGCCCGGCAGGAGGGGGACCCTGAGGGTGGGGGCACCCTCAGGGCACTATAGTGCCAGGAAAACAAGTATATTTTCCTGGTACTATAGTGGTCCTTTAAAGGGGAACTTTCTATAAATTAAAACTTGAAACGCTTTACAAAGTTGGCCATGAGTCTTGGTGACATCACAGAAAATACATTTTTACCGGAAGCAAAAATTCTAAGCAGTGTATGCTTAGAATTCATTAGAAGAGTGCAGGCAGTAACTCAAACAGTGAGAAAGGCCAACTACTGTTTGTAGAAAATTCAGGGAATGCACTGACTCACACTGGAGAAAGGAGAATTAATTGGCACTATAACCTATTTCAAATTAAGTGACTATGGTAATTAAAACTTTGCAAAGATGCATACATTAACATATAATACATGATATCAATTTTTCCATGATGATTTTCCCTTAAAACTCTTTGTCTACCTACGTGCACATACATTCGGTAAATATAAAAAGAATTGTCTAAGTAATTCTTATGGGCAATTAAAACTGAATACACATATGTAAATTGAACATAATAATTATGTCAAATTAAATTAGAGAGTTGACGGGGGTTGGCATTTGTTTTGATACTGAAACATTTGTGTTTTATGTGCATGTGTGGATGGATGGATATATATGCATGTCTATGAGTCTTAGGATTAAGCACCCATTGGTCAATTACCTTGTAAACAGCATAGGTGTAAAAGCCTTGGTTAAAACTAAAAGCTGACTTCCTACAATTCAAAAGAAGTTAGCACTTCTTATAGAGCAAAATGTTGACTATCCCCTGGATCTTTGGGACTGTAAGGTAACCAACAATCAGACTTATGATGCTAACAACATGGGTTATTATTGTTTACATATCTGGTGGTCGTAACCCAAAATACGACCCATTTGGATGCCGGTCAACGGCCCTCATCTACCAAATAATTATCGAAACTATAGTTTCACTCATGGATCTTACTCCTTCCATAGTCTAAGTATAAACAATAAAACAAATGATTAGCAAACACCATTCTAGCAATGAGACAGCTACATCGATAACATTTCATTTTCTCTCATTCAGGTACCATCAAATGGACATGCCGATACTTCTAGTGTGATCCCCGGCATAGAAACCGCTTCCAGGCAGAGATTTTCATCTTGATTTTGATACCAAACATGCCTCCTTCCTCTTTATTCTACCTCTCTATTAGTACACATGTAGTTTGGCTTATATTTCTGTCTGTTGTTGTTTCCAAATTAAAAGGGACATTCTAAGCACCCAAAAACTAAAAACCTCTTATAATGTACGTGTTTTGAACACAGATACTGCCTTTTTTTTTTTTAACAATGAAATACATTGTCTTTGCTCAGAATGTGCATGATAAATATTATTGCATTTATTACTCTCACACTCCTACCACTTACAGGAGAAACTGATATGCTTTCATTCTATCGGGAAATATGACTTACCAGGGTGGTATAGAACAATAAATATAAACAGTTTCCTTTTTGATGAACCCACAATATTTCTACATACACGAATAAGTCAAATTAATATATTATCTGTATGATATTATATATGTAATAAATAATAAAAGCAACCAACTAGCCCAAAACTGGAAATCATTTACTGAAAAATAAAAACATCTTTGCTAAAAAGAACAATTATGAAAATATGAACATAATGATAATAGTCATTTCAACATCACGTCAATTCTTTAATTATTGACTGATGTGGAGTAATTGCAAAATGTACATGAATGTAAATTTAAGTCAAAATAGTAATTTTGAAAAAAAAAAAAAATTACAATTTTTTCCCAGCCTACATTTTGCATCTTGGATATCAATTCGCCATAGCTTACAGTTTAATCAATAAAATATTTTCTTTTCCAGTAAAACACAAACACACGTACCTGTTGATCAAGTTCTTCAGATTTGCCGATCCTTATACAAGGGTCTCCCCTTAATACCTTTCCAGATTTGTCCTGAGCTGCACATAGCCTTGGTGGCTCATCATGCAACTTTCGATAAGATATAAGTCTTACATTATCGTCTTCTGTATAAGACGTGTCTTTTTTTTCTATTTTGTTTTCCCTGTGATCCATAGCCATCACTGTTATCAGTATATTAATTCTGACCAATAATAAAGAACTACATTAACTTGAAATAATAATAATAATTTTTTTTTTTTTTAAAGATATTCTCTGTTCTAAAGAATTCTGGGAGATTGTTTAATTCAGCTGAGCGTCTCCTGTGATTCCCGTGACTAGAGCACAGTTACATGCTTATATAGACTTGGAAAGGTCTGCACTCCACTGTTTACACCTGCACAATATTCAAATTCTACTGTACGATTTACATTTCTAGCACTCCACCCAGATTGGCTTTGCACACTGCTCTCCAGGTGAATGAGTACAGGGCAGTCTCTTATACACATAGCAAGTGTTTAATAACCTGAGTCTGTGTATGCTACTAAATCCGTGTGCATAAGTACAGCCAGTGCACACCTCCTGCCATTCATTTATTTGTTCTGCTTTCAGCTGTGTCATGCAAAGACATATTACTTCGAATATGATCTAAATAGAACGTTTATGAATATTAAATGTGGGCTGGAAATAAAAATCATGAAAACAACATGTCTGTGTATGTTGGGTTATTACAAGAAGCAAAGTGTGGCAGACAAAAGTGCTTTGTATTTGTAATTTAGTCACTGGAAAAAAACAAAAATTAATTTAAAAAAAAGTAAATAGTTTTATGTATAAAAATAGACATCCTTCTATGATTGAATATTGGCTTGTTTTATGAAAATGATATTCTCGCGTAGCCCAAAACTGTCCCAGATTCAGCAGGTCTGCCACCCCACTGCACACTGTGTGCCACATACAGTGATAATGATGAATAAATAAAAACACTACAGATACTATAAAAACTATGCATCTAGGAGAGGTTATGATACAAAGGTTCTTATTCTTGTCTTCCTTCTCCTAGCTACTTATAAGGGCAGTAATCTGCAAAAACTGCAGAGGTGATCAGCTTGCCACCTCTTTACTGAAATGCATCACACAAGGAAGCCTCATGCATGTACTTAAATGTTGTGAGCCTGATGGACGAGAGCATTCTATACAAATACTTACTTCTCTTCTCTTATCAGTTCCATTCCAGTTTGCTGCTAAGGGTTCAACTATTTATCCCATAAACCAAAACGGAGCTGGAGCTTATATCCATAGCTCTCCCACTGAAATTAATGGTCATGAAATGAAAATATATATATTTTTTATTTTGTCTTTGTTTTTGAAGTCCACACAATCTTAGAGAGAGTCTCTTTGAAACCTAACAAATTCCGGGCAGCCAATAAAAAAACATTTATCCGCTATAAAATTTGCCGTAGTTAAAATTGTTTGAATCCAGACAACCATTCCTGGCTGCCTTGTTGTGACCATGTTGAGCTGATAGCACTGAACCTGTTGTAGAGACTGTGCCATTGACAGTGTGTACATAATGTAAAGCAAGCATTTGTGACTTGTTTTGAGAGCTACTTGGGCTGTACGACCTTGACCAGTCCCTCTATGCCATTTCTCGGATACAGGTTTTTTTTAAATTTGATTTTGGGGTTATCTTGCTTGCTGTATACAAAGCTGCCTGATTCAAAATGTACACTGATCCTACATAACGATCATGTGAGACTGAAATTGCCAAATTTAGACCAAAACATTTTCCAAATCAGCAATTTTTGCAGATACATTATATTGGCCTCAATTTATGCCACTTCAGTTCATTTATTATAGTTTGTCATGCTTAATTTTCCAGAAAATAATATCCAAACAAGAAGTTGCAGTTTCCAAGTGCTCCTGCATAAAGACAAAAGTCCTTCATGTTACATTAAGGAAAACTATTAGGTAAAAATTACTTTATTTTAAAGAAAATGTATTAAAAGAAATAGAAAAAATAAAATAAACACAGACGAGAAAGTCACAGGATAGTGCCTAAACGTTGTCTTTTCCTCTTTAAATACAAGACTGTCTGTTATTAAGAAACCA
This sequence comes from Pelobates cultripes, assembly GCA_933207985.1. Taxonomy (NCBI): domain Eukaryota; kingdom Metazoa; phylum Chordata; class Amphibia; order Anura; family Pelobatidae; genus Pelobates; species Pelobates cultripes. Next base: position 366,215,342 of record OW240912.1, on the reverse strand, counting down.
TTGGGTGTGCCCAGACATATGTTTTTGTTCTATTAAAACAAACCCCATAAAAACACATGCCAATGTATATATAAATTAAACAATATAACAATATTGCATAAGGTTTTAAGTACCTCAAAATCCATCAGCTCAGAAAAAGCTTACTGCCTCCCAGAATAACTTCCATTTCACAAACCTGTCCTGTCCTTTCTCTCTCCTAAAGGGCCACACTCCACTCCAGTTCTGCTACATTCCCACGTTTTTATTTGGTTGCTATGACTCGCCATGCCCTTCCGATGGTGTTTTATACCCCACCTCCTCTAGACTGTAAGCTCGTTTGAGCACGGTTCTCAAAAACCTATTGTTCCTGTAACATTTTGTAATCGTCTCATTTGTTGTTAACTGTCCCCTTTTTAGAATACTCTAAAAGGCTGCGCAATAAGGTGGCACTACATAATTATCAAAAATAATAAAAAGGACCATTTTGTTAAAGAACCACTCTAGGCACCCAGACCACTTCAGTTTAATGAAGTGGTCTGGGTGCAAGGTCCCTCTAGGATTAACCATTTTTAAAATAAACATAGCCGTTTCTGAGAAATGGCTATGTTTATAATAGGGTTAATCCAGCCTCCAAATCCTCTAATGGCTGTCTCATTGACAGCCGCTAGAGGCGCTTGCATGATTCTCACTGTGAAAATCACAGTGAGAATACGCAAGCGTCCATAGGAAAGCAATGTAAATGCTTTCCTATGAGACCGGCTGAATGCGCGCGCAGTTCTTGCAGCGAGTGCGCATTCAGCCGAAAGGGAGGAGAGGAGGAGGAGAGGAGGAAGAGAGCTCCCCACCCGACGAGGGAAAAAAGGTAAGTTTTAACCCTTTCCTCTCCCCAGAGCCGGGCGGGAGAGGGATCCTGAGGGTGGGGGCACCCTCAGAGCACTATAGTGCCAGGAAAACGAGTATGTTTTCCTGGCACTATAGTGGTCCTTTAAGGAAAAACATAACAGCAAAAGTTGGATAAGGTGAGAACACTTTAATCCAATTCGAGAAGAAGAAAAAAAAAGGTAGAATAAAAAGGAGGAGGAAAGAGGGTGCAGTGGACAAAGGGTAGGTCCCAGGCATATAATCAATATACATAATACGTGAAGCATTACTAGTTACACAAAAAGAAAACAACATCATGAAAAAGGTTTCATAATACAGGAAACACTGGTAAAGGTGAGAAATATGGCAGAGCAAAATAAATATTTCCTCAATCAATGAGCATGCAGTCAAAATGTTTGAATTGCAAACTTCAAAAATTTTCTGTTTTTACAAAAAAAAGTTTGCTCACCTTCAGCGTTTCTGTTTAGTTAGTCAACCTGCTGACCTGTCTATCACCCCCCAAACATTCATACCATTGTCCCCAAAATAC
>OW240912.1:365994988-366213160 GCA_933207985.1 Pelobates cultripes | reverse complement strand
GGGAGAGATATTAGGAGGGGGAAAGAGAAATTAGGGGGGGAGAGAAATAGAAATTGGGGGGGAGAGAAATTGAAATTAGGAGGGGGGAAGAGATATTAGGAGGGGGGAAAGAGAAATTAGGAGGGGGGTGAGAAAGAGAAATTGGGAGGAGGAGAAGGAAATTGGAGCGGGAGGAGAGATTGACATTCATCACATACACACAATGCACCCTTTGCACACAGAAAAACACACAATGCATTACACACACAGACACACATACACAAGCAATGCAACCGTTACACACAATGCATCCCTTACACACACAGAAACACACAATGCATTCATTACACACACTCAATGCACCCCCTACACACATTCAATGCATCCCATACATACACAGAAACACACCTTGCAGCCCACACATACAAACACAATTTCACACAATGCATTCCCTACAATAATATTATCAGGACATCCCTACACACTCCACCCCCTGTGAACAAACTCATTGGTGGAACATGAAGGTGGACCCTGGGACCCAGACCTTGAGCTGTGTAAAGGACCCCCAAAAAATGGAGCTGCTTCCCGTTCTCCCAGAACATTGATTTTTTGTGACCACAGTTACAAACCGCCTCCAGAGAGCCTGTTCTGCACCAGACCAGTGGAGCCAGACTGCCGCTAGAGCCCATCATCATCCTCATCTGGTTGTAAGTAGGCAATCTAGTATATTATTCGTGGCACTAAGCTCTAATTTACCTCACATTAAAGAAACACTATAGTCCCCAGAACCACTTCAGCTTAATGTAGTGGTTCTGGTGTCTATAGCCTGTCCTTGCAGGCCTTTTAATGTAAACACGGCGGCACTGCAGCACTGGCGTTAGTTAACATGGCAAATCATATGGGTGGGGCATTGTGATGTCACATGGGGGGGGCGGCAAACTTTACTTTTGCCTAGGGCGGCAAAAATCCTTGCACCGGCCCTGGCTGGAGGGGGCTGTGTGAGCTGTGGCCGCACAGTGTCCCATGGTAGTTAGGGTGCCGTGCGGCCAGTACAGCTCACACAAGCAAACAGCTGATAAACTGGCCGCACGGAGGAAATGTGTATGTGTGACTGTCTGCCTGTGACTGTATGTGACTGTCTGCCTGTAACTGAGTGTGTGACTGTCTGCCTGTAAATGTGTGTGTGGGGCTGCAGGGATTTTGTAGAAGGGGCGGGGGTTTTGTATTGGGACAGGAGTCTTTATAAGGGGGGATAAGCAGGGGATTTGTGGAAGGGGGTTGCGAGGGTTTTGTAGACGGGGCAGTACAGGATTTGTAGAAGGGGCAGGACAGGTTTTGTAGGAGGGGCGGGGTAGGACAAGGGTTTTGTAGGAGGGGCTGAGAGCGGTTTTGCAAAGTTTACAAATTGTAAAAAAAAAGAAAGAAAACCTTTAAAATTTTTTACATGTTTTTTTTTTTGGACGGGGGGTGCCAAGCACAGGATCCTCCCCGGGTGCCAAATGCTCTAGGTACGCCCCTGCATACAGCCGAACCCGGAAACCGGAAACGGAAGTGGAACGCTGCAACACCAAATCTATGCGTCAGAGGATACATGCGTTCCACGGATGGAACGCAAAAGGCCGAACCCGGAAGTGAAACACATTCGAAAAGGCCGAAAAACTCCAAAAAAGACCGCCAGAGGACAGGACATTTAAGGCAGAATTACTGTGGATACAAACTAGCAACTGAGGAAGCCTCTAGACGAGGCGAAACGCGTTTTGTACCTTAAATAATTAGTAATCAATATGTAATCTACCTTCATCAACTGTAAGGTTTTCCACTGATTTTTATGTATTTTATATATTTATGTGCATATTCAAATAAAGCACTTTATTTTGATACATCCTGAGAGGACATCCTTTTGGATACTGCAGGCAGCAACAAGAAGGAAGTGGGTCCCTTTAGTACCCACAGAGCTCTACCATTGAGCCTTTTGAATTGGCTCTATGTTTGTGAGTGTTTAATCTCTTATACATATTGATTACTAATTGAAATTGGCTATATTGCACTATTTACTTGTTATTTATGTTCATATTCTAGGGAACATTCCCATTTGGATTATTTTATTGCTACTACTATTGGAAGACTTATTGTACCTAATATACTCCACCTTGTACCGTATGTATATGTCTATTTTTATGTGGGGATAAAGGGAAACCCACAATAAGGTGTTTTGAGTATTTGCTATTTTGTGCCACTCATTGGGATATTGTAACGTAGCAATTTCTACTGTATTGTTCTGTGTTTAGTACATTTTCCCTTTCAATATTTGAAGTGAGTGTTCAACAAATATGTCATTCATAGAAAATAGAGATTATCGAACAAAAAATATCGATACGTGTTTCGAAATGAAAAGAGGTGAAAACCAAACCCATCAATATATAGATAAGAATAAATCTAGGTTTAACCTAGAAAGAGCATTAGTGAAGGAAATGAAAATCAAGTGGGAGATAGCCACCCTCAAAAAGTATGTCCGAGACCAGATCACCCCGAGAGGTTTGAGGTTCTATAAAGATCCTAGTTTTGACAGAGAGGACCCCCACTTTTTGGAGGCTGGAACAAACTTTTAGATGGCTTTTCCTTCAGCATGATGGGCTATATAGTAGCCAGGAGAGAAGAAACCCTCCCTAAAGTAGACAAGGAGATTATGAAATGGCAAAATAATCTCGCAGAGTCCACAAATCCAGAAATGTATAGCATAATTCTTAAGGAAATTAAAGCAAAAGTAGATAAAATTGAAATTGAGATAATTGACTATCAATAAGGAAATGTAAGACCTATTCAACAAAAAAAAGAATAAACAGATTTACACTGCACACAATAGAAATTCCTATATTAGGAAAACTATACAACAATCACCTATCAAAAGATATCAAATGGAACAACAGTTTAAAAGGAACCAAACATGGGAGAGGAATAGGAAACCGTCACATAGAGAGTATCTCTATAAAAATAGATATAATAATTTAGAATTAAAACCCCTAAAACAAGTGAACTCACCTAGACCGTCTCATTCTAGATATAAATCACCACAATATTATAACACACCTACACAAAAGAAGCAATCTCCGACCACTCATCGCTCCACTAGACAATATAGTGATGTAGTCAGAGAAGGCATAAACACAGGAAACAAACATATACCGGATTTATCTAAAAGATTAGACACCCAGGAAAACCAGAACAGCAATACCAGTTGCTCCAACTGCAGATTTTAATTCCTTTGATTTTTATGTAGATATTAACCATTTTATAAGAAAACTTTGTTTAAAGAAATTTTTTAATAATAAAGATAAAAATCAGGGATAGAGGAGGAAGACGAATGCCTCCATACATCCCTAAAAGAGAAATCCAAATTTTTTCCGAGACACCTAATCTCCAACGAAATAAAATCATTCGAGATTATGGTTGTAAAGGATGTGGAAAAACTTAAGAAAATTAATAAATATCAACACAACCTATCATTAGGAGAAAAGAAAGCCTTGAAAGAAATTAAAAATGATAAAAATTTGATAATAAAACCGTGTAGCGGAGATACAATATTTCCCAGGCTATCTCCGCTTATAATCCAAGTGAGGCTCAGGAACAAGTAAATTGTAAATCCACAGGCAAGGTTTTCAGCAGGCAAAATTACACAGCAGTATCCCAACAGCAATCCCAATAACTGGACGACACACAGTTTCAGGAGCAGAACTGACAACCTTTATTCCACAGTGCCTTATATAGCATGCTCCCGTGCAAGGGAGGGATTTTCAACAATTAGTACATTACCCAATCCGGTGTTAGTAACCTCCCACACATCTCCTCCCCTCAGCCTGCATCATAATCCCCTTATACTGTACCCAAATTCCCCCAGTTCCTGGATGTACCCCTAAACCTAGGGGTACCCCTTTAAATGGCACATCCCCTGGTAGCCCGGATCTGGGTGAGCAACATATCCAAAAATCACCCAGATCAGACCAGGGGTTCAGGAAATTTATGGAGGTACTAAAAAGACCGACCGCGCTGGATAGAACAGCCGAATTGGGTTCCATGCGATGGGGCCCTGCGGTCGGTCACAGTATAAGGGAATAATTTACACGAATGGCTAAGGTTACAGAGATGAGGTAGGATTCACATGAATCCCCTCGTTCGGTTGTTTCTGTCTACCGAACGAGGGGCCGTTCGGTAGGTTGGAACCGAACGGACCGGGCTTATGGAGGTCTCAGCGCTGTTCGCCTAGTCGAGTGTCCGATTTGGGTTCCAGACACTCGACGGCAAAACACCGCTGTTCGGGAGTTTGTAAAATGCCCACCACGTGTTCGTTTCCCGAATGGCGGCCATCCCGAGACAAAGGACCTCCTGCATAGCTCGTCAATTACCCGTTCGCAACATTGTTGCAACGGGTAATTGAAGGCACACTTCACACAGGGGAGGTCTGATTGTTCGGTAGTTTCATTCCCTTAGTTTATTCAAATGATTCTACCGAACAATCAGAGGAATACATTTCTTTTAAACACATAAAACTAGCAGGTAACACGAATGCAGTTATTCACATGAAATTTGCAGGACAGCCCAGTGCCATCAGCTACAAACCGGCTGACAAAGGAGGTGGAATAGTAATTAAAAACAAAGAACAATATTCTAGAGATGTAGAACAAATACTATCAGACCAGTTAACCTACCAGAAACTTACACATAATCCCACACAAAGAATTACTAGGATTTTTAAAGCTTACATTAAGAAGGGAAAAGAATTAGGGATTTTAAATGAAAAAGAAGCAGAGTATATGTTAATAGAAAATCCCAAAATCCCAGTGTTCTATACTTTACCGAAAATACACAAAACTATAGAAAACCCACCAGGGAGACCCATTATATCAGGGATTGATTCAGTGTCTACCAGAGTTTCCGAATACATTGACACCTTACTCCAACCGATAGTTATAAAAAAACGCTCCTATTTAAAAGACACTATCCACTTTCTACAAATTTTAGAAGATACGAAATGGACAGAGGGGCACCAGATGGTTACATGTGATGCCACCTCATTATACAGTATTATCCCACATGATAAAGGAATAACAGCAGTCCAATATTTTTTAGAAAAATCTAATTTTAAAAAAGAACAGATAGATTTTATTTTAGAAGGAATTTTACTTATTTTAACTAACAACTACTTTTGGTTCGACAACACTTTATCTACAAATTTGCGGCACGGCAATGGGCACCAAGTTTGCCCCCAGCTATGACAATCTTTTTAGGGCATTTTTGGAAGAATCCTTTGTCTTCCAAGGAAATCAATGGGGGATTTGGTGTCCTATTGCCGTTTTATAGATGACATCTTTTTTATATGGCCAGACTCCGTAGAAGAACTCTGTGATTTTATCTTGTATCTAAACACTAATGATTACGGGATTCATTTAACCAGTGATTTTAGTTCCCAACAGATAGAATTTTTATAGAAATAAAAATTAATATTCATGAATCTACTATAATCACGACAAACTATTTTAAACCAGTTGATGCCAATAGTTGTATTGAGAAAACTAGCTGTCACCACAACCCATGGCTAAACAACGCACCGAGAAGCCAATTTGAGGATCCGGCGCAACTGTAAATTAGATTCTGACTATTTACAGCAGTCTAACTATATTAAGGAACAATTTGTTGAAAAGGGATATGATAAAGTAACTTTGGATAAAGAGAGAGAAGAAGTGAGAAAATTACAAAGAAAAAACTTGTTAAAATACAATCAAAAAACAACCACAAACCAAATGGATGAGATCCCTTTTATTTGTAATTATAATGGACAAAACAGACAGACCCGTAGAATAATTAAAAAACATTGGCACCTATTAAGAGATGACCCAATTTTAAACCAAATTCTACCCGTACACCCAAACATAATATATAGAGGAGCTAAGAATTTTAAAAACATTTTAGTAAAAAGTAATTTATCCCCTAAAAAATGCAACAACCATATTCAAGATTTGAAGGGTTTTTATGGGTGTGGAATATGTCTTCCTTGTAAGACAACCAAGAGCAAGAAAAGACATATAAAAGATTTTTAAAAATTCACTACGAAACCTTACATTATAAATGACCATCTCACATGTCATTCAAAAAGAATTATATACATGTTAAAATGTCCATGCAATCTTCTTTATGTAGGTAGAACGATAAGACCTTTAAAAATAAGAATTGCCGAACATATTAGAAACATAAGAAATGGTCTAGAAACTTGTTAAGACACCTCCAGTGTCTTTAGGCAAAACCGCCGTTTAGTAGACCTTCCCCCTCAGCAATATCAGTAACTCCGTTCGCCTAACCTGTAGTGCACGAACCAAATGCAGGGGAAGCGGCAATCTCCCGACTGGGATCCGGCTCCAAACTCCCGAACGGCAATACACGAACTGCTGCTAGCCGCCGAACAATAACATCCACCAAGCGGCTTTCCATCCAGCAGTCTCTAAACGTGAAGAAGAAATCCCCCCAATAACGAGACAGAAGCTCCGCATTGAGGGTCAAACAGGATCTGACTTTACTGTGGGCTACCTGCCCGTATTTATGCAGGTCTCCCACTTGGTGGACACTCCCCTAGGGGACCAAATGGGAGACTTAAATGACAGACAGATATGGGGACATTCCAGACACATAGACACAGTTTTTACCCACAATGCACTATGATTCCCTCCCCTCTGCCCTGGAGATAATTACCAAGTAACTCAATTATCTCCAGGACAAAGCCAGTCGCCATTTTAAATATAAAATCATAAAAGACATAAAAATACATAACTTTAAAATAACCAAACATTTCCCTGGATCTGAGTGCATATTATTAGCGAATAGCGCTCAGATCCCACACACATAGTTCAATCGCCAAGCGTTTGTTAGGGACTGGGGCAGCCAAGACAGGGGCATTCACAAGAGCCTGTTTTAGTGCCTGGAACACAGCTTCACAAGCCGGGGACCACAGAACCTGCTTAGGTAAGTTCTTCTTCGTCAGGTCTGTCAAGGGCTTAGCAATAGTGCTGTAGTCAGGGACAAAACGTCTGTAGTACCCTGCCGTCCCCAAAAAGTCCAATACCTGGGTCTTATTGGTAGGTGTGGGCCAGTTAGCCACTGCCTCTACCTTGGCTGGCTCTGGTCTCTGGCTCCCACACCCCACTCTGTGACCCTGGTACTGTACTTCAGCCATACCTAGATGGCACTTCTCTGGCTTCAGTGTCAGGCCAGCGGCCCAAATTTTATCCAGCACTACCCCCACGTGTACCAGGTGTTCTTCCCAGGACCCACTGTAAATCGCAATGTCGTCCAAGTATGCACAGGCAAATTCTTGGAAGCCATCCAGGAGTCTATCCACCATCCGTTGGAAGGTAGCCGGTGCATTTTTCATCCCAAAAGGCATGACCTTAAATTTGTACCGGCCAAATGGGGTGACAAATTCCGACTTGGGGATAGCATCCTTGGCCAGGGGGATCTGCCAGTAGCCCTTACACAGGACTATGGTGGTCAGATATCGCCCCCTTGCAATACGATCCAGTAATTCGTCTACCCGGGGCATTTGGTAGGCGTCAGTGGTGGTCCGCTTGTTGAGCCGCCTGTAGTCCACACAGAACCGAGTGGTCCCATCTTTCTTGGGCACCAGGACTACAGGGGAAGCCCAAGGGCTGTCGGAGTGCTCGATGACCCCAAGCCTGGTCATCTCCTGTATCTCCTTCCACATTCCTTCACGGACTGCTTCAGGGATACGATAGGGGGGCTGTCGTAAGGGGGTCTGTCCAGGGGTCTCTACCTTATGTACAGCCAGGGTGGTATAACCTGGTTCCTGGGAGAACGTCGCCTGCTTCTCCCACAACAACTGCTGCGCCTGTACCCTTTCTGTTGGGTTCAACCTGTCCCCTAGCTGTACAAGGGTAGTAAGGTCAGTCTGGGAATCCCTTTCTAATAAATCTGGAAGGGGTAAATTCTCAGAATCATCTGCAGCTGGGGCACATACTGCTGAAATGTTCTCAAGACTTTCCTGGTACTCTTTCAGCATGTTCACATGGAAGGATTGCTGGATCCTCTCATCTGCACAGCTGGCTATCAAGTAAGTAGTATCGCAGATCTGCGCCACTACCTTGTACGGTCCCTGCCAAGATGCTTGCATCTTGTTGGCCTTCACAGGTTTGAGCACCAATACCTTTTGCCCAACCTGGAAGACCCGCTGTCGGGCACCCTGATCGTACCATCTCTTCTGTCTTCCCTGGGCCGCCTGGAGATTCTCCCTTACCATCAGGGACAGTTTCTCCATGCGGTCTCGGAGTTCCAGAACATATGGCACTATGGGGGTCCCCTTCTGCTCAGTCTCCCCCTCCCAGTGGCCTCGAATGAGATCTAGGGGTCCGTGGACCCTTCTCCCATACAGCAGCTCAAAGGGGGAGAACGCAGTGGATTCCTGGGGCACCTCTCTGTAAGAAAATAACAGATGAGGCAGGAACCTCTCCCAGTCTCTGCAAGTATCTGTAAAGGTCCTCAGCATCTGTTTGAGGGTACCGTTAAAGCGCTCGCAGAGACCGTTAGTCTGTGGGTGGTAGGGTGAGCTAAGTAACGGCTTAATGCCACACACCTTCCACAGCTGCTGGGTGAGCACAGCGGTGAATTGGGTTCCCTGGTCGGAGAGGATCTCCTTAGGAAACCCGACCCTAGTAAAAATTCTAACCAGGGCATCAGCAACCGTCTCTGCCTCTATATTAGACAGCGCTACTGCCTCTGGATAGCGAGTGGCATAGTCCACCACGGTAAGAACGTATTTCTTACCTGATGGACTAGCCCTGGCCAGTGGACCCACAATGTCAACGGCTATGCGGGCAAAGGGCTCCCCTATAATAGGCATCGATAATAGCCTAGCCTTAGGGTGGTCCCCCCGCTTTCCTACCCGTTGACACGTGTCACACATACTGCAATACATCCGCACAGCCTGGTTAAAGTTTGGCCAAAAGAAGTTCTGTGAGATCCTATAAGCTGTGCGGCGTGACCCTAAATGTCCAGCTAACGGAACATCATGCCCCATCCGCAGAATCTCCTGCCGGTAATTTGCAGGTACCACTAACTGACGATTCGGAGGAGGGGCAACACTCTTCTGGGAAGGCTTAGGGATCCTATATAACCTGTCCCCCACCCACTCATACCGCTCCCCATCTATTCCTTTCTCTCCAGCATCTGCCCTATCTCGGTATTTCTGGAGAGTCGGGTCTGCCCGGGTTTCCCTCCCAAACTCCTCTGGGGAATCCCAGCTTAAGGGGGCCTGATCTAAGGTACCAGTCGGGGAAGAGGGTCTTACCTGGGTCTCATCAGCAGGTGGGCCGGTTCCAGCAGCACGGGTCTGGGCACGAGTAGTCACTGGGTTAACGTCCGCAGGGCCCATCGGGGCATAGGCTGAAACCAAAGGGGCCAAATCATTCCCAAGGAGGACATCAGCGGGCAAGTCTTTCATAACCCCCACATCCACGTGTCTAGCGCCCACTCCCCAATCCAAATGTACCCGGGCAACAGGTAAGCGAAACACAGCACCCCCTGCTACCCTTACTGCCACAGTGTCCCCAGTGTGTTGATGCTCTGAGACCAAGTTCTTTTGGAGTAGTGTCATCGTGGCTCCTGTGTCTCTCAGCCCATTTACCACTCTGCCATTCAGCTTCACGGTTTGCGGATGTTGCTGGCGGTTGTCCTGATGAGCTGCTTGCACTGGGTCGGCTTCGTGTAGAATGCCCCAGAACTCCTCCTGCTCAATACAGTGAGCTGCAGGTTGAGGTGGCCGCTGGTTCCCGTTGGCTGGTCTCCTCCACGACTGGGCCTGATTGGCGCTGTTCAGAGGGCATTCTGGTCGCTTGTGCCCCAACTGTTTGCACCCAAAGCACCGGATTGGTTGCGAATAGTCCCTGGCATTGAACCGAGAGGGTTGCACATAGTTATTAGCTGGCGGTACGGCTGGGGTGCGGTGTACTGGGGGTTGGTATGCTGAAGGAGCTGGTGTTACTGCTGGTCGATACTCCAGTCTGGCAGGGGCTTTGGCAGCTGTACTATCCAACTTGCGGGCGTCCGTGTATTCGTCTGCCAGACGAGCAGCCTCGGGTAGGGTAGAGGGTTTTCTATCTCTGACCCACTCCCGGACCCCAGCAGGTAGTCTATCAAAGCAGTGCTCCAGCAAGAACACTTGTAGCACCTCCTCCCCAGTAACCGCTTGGCATCCTGCCATCCAGTGGGCTGCGGTGCGATGAACTCTGCAGGCCCACTCCACATAAGAGTCACCAACCTGCTTGTTGGTTTCTCTAAATCGCCGTCTGTAAGCTTCTGGGGTCACCGCATACCTGGCTAGGAGTGCATCCTTCACAGCCCGGTAGCTGGTGATCTCCTCCTCTGGGATGGCCCGAAACGCTTCACTAGCCCGGCCGGATAATTTCCCAGAGAGGATGGTGTAATGATATTGATGTTACAAAGTTTTGGAGTCCAGTAGCCAGATCAGCAATGTTTTCTGCCAGAGGTAGCCACTCGTTACCCAGGTGGTTGAGCCCCTGAGCCTTGAGTGGCCTTCTGGTCTTAAGCAGAGATGGGAGACTGGAACAGAAAGATGATAATCGTAGTGAGGCAAGCCGAGGTCAGTGGGAAGGGGAAGCAGCAAAGTCAAAACAGTCCAAATTCAGCAACAGGAAGGAGAAACAGGAACACGCTTGATTAGAGAGTACAGGAACCACAATAATCTGGCAAAGGTACAGAGACAGGGAGTGGCTTTTATAGGCCAAGAACCAGACACCTGACCAGACACAGCTGAAGAGAGTTGTCACTGATAACCTTGACTCTACAAGCAATGGTATCAGATCTCAGGTAAATTTGCAAAAGGCAGGCTGGTGTACTGGTAAGGAAAAGGTTTAGCACAATGTAAACCAGGGTTCGAAACCCAGCAGAGTCAGTTCCTCACATTACCTCCACCTCTACAGGCGCAGCCTCTGGATGCCCTATTTCCTGGTTTAGCAGGGTACTGTGCATGGAAAGACTGAAGAAGATCAGGAGCAGGAATATTGTCCACTGGTTCCCACGATCTATCCTCCTCACCATAGCCTTTCCAATGAACCAAGTATTGAAGCTTGTTGCGGAAGATCCTGGAGTCAAGAATATTTTCCACCTCGTATTCATCTTCACCATCCACGAGGACTGGTGGTGGGGCAGGCAAGGCTCGACCATGGAAAGTATTTTCATGAAAAGGTTTAAGCAGTGCCACGTGAAACACCGGATGAATTTTCATGGAATCCGGAAGTTGCAGACGGAAGGTGACTGCATTGATCTGAGCGATTATCTTAAAAGGTCCCATGAACTTTTGACCCAATTTATGAGAAGGAATCCTAAGCTTAAGATTCTTTGTTGACAGCCAAACCTTGTCACCAACATGATAAACTGGGGCCTCCTTTCTGTGCCTATCAGCATCTCTTTTGTAACATTCCCGAGCCTCCGAAAGAGTCTCCTTCAACAGTTCTTGGGAATCTCGTAAGGCGGTTAGCCGGTCAGTGACTGCAGGAATGGGAGTAGTAATTGGGAGACTCACTAGAAAGGTTGGATGGTAACCATAATTGGCAAAAAATGGGCTCAGAGAGGTGGAGCAGTGTTGGGCATTGTTATAGGCAAACTCCGCCGTGGGTAGAAAATCCAGCCAGTCATCCTGCAGGTAACTAATATAGCACCGCAAATATTGTTCTAAAGTCTGGTTGGTTCGCTCAGTCTGTCCATCACTTTGTGGATGAAAAGCTGAAGACAGATTTACATTAATACCTAGAATAGAACAAAAATATTTCCAAAAATGAGATGTAAACTGCACTCCCCTGTCAGAAATTACTTCATCAGGCACTCCATGCAAGCGAAATATTTCCCGAATAACAAGGTCGGCAGTCTGTTTAGCTGAAGGGAGACCACGAGCTGGTATGAAATGACTCATCTTAGTTAACCGGTCCACAACAACAAGAATGGTAGTGTGTTCCTTAGAGGGAGGTAGTTCCACAATAAAGTCCATGGATATAGATCCCCAGGGATGATGAGGAATCGGAAGAGGCTGAAGCAAGCCAACAGGGGATGAGCGAGGAGTCTTATGTCTAGCACATACATCACAAGAGGACACATACTTCTTAACATCCTCATAATATTTAGGCCACCAAAAGGATCGGGTAAGTAGTTCTTGTGTCTTTCGGATTCCTGGATGACCTGCTGGTTTAGAGTCATGGTAGAGGCGTAAAACGTCCAGTCGCACTGATTCTGGAACAAACAGGCGTTGTTGAAAAATCCAAAACCCATTAAGCATGGTCATATGAAGATCACGAGGAGGATCACGAAAAACTGGATCTTTAGAGTAGCCCTTTTTAATGCGAGACATTAGATCAGAAGGAAAGGTAACTCCTAAAAATCTGCTCTCCGGCAAGATGGTGACCTTGGTTACTGTAGTATGGAGGGGGTCAGCTATCCTAGACAAGGCATCCGCCTTGCCATTTCTGGAACCAGGGCGGTATGAAATAAAAAAATTAAACCTTGAGAAAAATAGGGACCAGCGTGCTTGTCTGGCTGACAGTCTCTTAGCGGGTTGGATACATTCCAGATTTTTGTGATCTGTGAGGACAGTAAGTGGATGGGTGGCTCCCTCCAAGAGATGTCTCCATTCGGTGAAGGCAGCTTTTATAGCCAAAAGTTCTTTATTCCCTATGTCATAATTTCTTTCTGCTGGTAACATCTGGCGGGAATAGAAGGCACATGGATGTAACAACATCTTAGGTCCAGTCCTTTGAGACAGTATAGCCCCAACAGCTGAATCAGAAGCATCTACCTCTACAGTAAATGGCAATTCTGGCTGAGGATGTACCAAGATAGGGGCAGATGTAAACAGAGTCTTTAATTTGGAAAATACAGTGTCAGCCTTATTGGACCACTGAAAAGGAGTCCCTTTACGTGTAAGTTCAGTGATCGGTGTAATAACGGCAGAGAAATTCTTAATGAAACGCCTGTAAAAATTGGCAAACCCCACAAATCTCTATATATCTTTTTCATTCTTGGGGATGGGCCAGTCCAGCACAGCTTTAATTTTACTTGCGTCCATACTTAAACCTTTAGGAGTTATTACATACCCCAGGAGCTGAATTTCTGTTTGTTCAAACTCACATTTTTCCAGTTTAATGTATAGGTGGTGGGTACGAAGGCGCTCAAGAACAATGCAGACCTGTTTTCTGTGATTTTCAAGATTATCAGAAAATATCAGGATATCATCCAAATATGCCACAACAAACTGATCCAGGAGATCCCGTAGTACATCATTGATTAGATGCTGAAAAGTTGCAGGGGCATTACAAAGCCCAAATGGCATTACTAGATATTCGTAATGTCCGTACCTGGTTCTGAAAGCTGTTTTCCATTCATCATTTGGTCTTATGCGAACCAGATTATATGCCCCCCGTAGATCAAGCTTCGTAAATATTTTAGCTGAACGAAGTCTCTCCAGAAGTTCAGGAATGAGAGGCAAGGGATAACGGTTTTTAACAGTGATTTTATTAATGTCCCTGTAATCGACACATGGCCGTAGACTGCCATCTTTCTTTTCTACAAAGAATATAGGAGCTCCTGCTGGAGAAGTGGATGGTCGAATAAAGCCTTGGGCAAGATTTTCTTGTATGTATTCACGAAGTGCTTTCAATTCAGGCTCAGAAAGGGAGTATATACGGCCAAATGGGATAGCAGCTCCAGGTAGCAGCTCTATGGGGCAATCATAAGGCCTGTGAGGTGGAAGCTGATCAGCATTATTCTTATCACAGACATCTGCAAAATCCCGATATTGTAGCGGAAGCTTAGTTAAGTTTGTAGCAACCATTTCATTAATTGTTGTGGTAACAGGTGTCGCCTTAGAGGGTTGACAATTCATTAAGCAGTGTTCTGAAGGAAAGGACAAAGTTCTAGTCTTCCAATCAATCTGTGGATTATGCAGAGCAAGCCAGGGTATACCCAAAATCACTGGAAACTGTGTTGAGGAAATTAGGTGGAAAGATATAGACTCATGGTGATTCACTTCCAGAATCAATTTTAAGGGCACAGTCTCATGTGTAACCGGGCCTGACGTAAGTGGAGAACCGTCTACTGTTTCCATTAACACAGGTGAAGATTTAGGGATAGACTGAATTTTATTTCCTGCTGCAAATTTAATGTCCATAAAGTTTCCGCCTGCTCCGGAATCTATCATAGCTGTAGTTGAAATTTTATTATCACCATATTGCAAAGTGATAGGCACCACCAAATGAGGATGTTGAGTCATCATACCTTCTTCACCCTGAGCCAGAGAAAACAAGGGTTGTGTGACAGAATCCAGTTGGTCTGAAATCTGGGATTGGTGTTGAATCTGTGCACCCTCAGCAGTCATAGCTATTGTTCTTTTAGACTTGTTAGGGCAATTGATGGCATAATGCCCTGCACTACCACAATACAGGCATAAATTGTGAGTGCGTCGCCACTGTTTTTCTTCATTGGATAATGGCCCTCTTATTAGATCTACCTGCATAGCCTCAGGTTCCGAGTCTGTAGGTGTTTGTGGGGTCGGAGTTGAAATTCTTGAATAGAAAGTAGGAGTAGCACTTGGTTTAAAAGAGCCCTGTCTTTCCAATCTTCTTTCTGAAAGTCTCCGATCAATACGGATAGCCAACCGCACAAATGCATCAAACTCAACAGGAAGATCAACACGAGCTAGCTCATCTTTTATAGCTTCTGAGAGACCCCTTCTGAAGTGGAACCTCTGGGCTGATTGGTTCCAAGTAGTATCAGTAACCCACTGTCTGAATTCAGCAGCATATTCAGCCACAGAGCGCCTCCCTTGATGTAAATGAAGGAGAGTGGCTTCTGCTGTAGCACAGCGATTGGGATCATCAAAAACTAGGCACATGGCCTCAAGAAAGTCTTTTAAATTTCCCAAGATTGGACTGTCCTGTTCCAGAAAAGGGGAGCCCCAGGCCAGGGCTTCATCTTTGAAGAGGGAAAAAATAAATCCCACCTTCTCTCTTTCAGATGGAAAACGGTTAGGTAACATCATGAAATGCAAACGGCATTGATTTAGGAAACCCCTGAATTTTTTGCGGTCTCCTCCAAATTTTTCTGGTAGAGGCAAGCGGGCATCTTGTGCAGGTGTAACAGTAGTAGTAGCAGCAGCCGCAACATCATGTGCCCTGTAGCTGGTAAGCTCACTATGCATTGATCGAACTTCATTTTGCAGTTCAGCTACCTGATCCTGCAGCACTTGAATGGTCTGTGCCTGGGTCTGCATAGTTCTTGCATTAAAAGCAACCTGCTGGGCCAATGCAGAATCTGATCCGACGGTCTCCATGAATGGGCCAGATTATTCTGTAATGATATTGATGTTACAAAGTTTTGGAGTCCAGTAGCCAGATCAGCAATGTTTTCTGCCAGAGGTAGCCACTCGTTACCCAGGTGGTTGAGCCCCTGAGCCTTGAGTGGCCTTCTGGTCTTAAGCAGAGATGGGAGACTGGAACAGAAAGATGATAATCGTAGTGAGGCAAGCCGAGGTCAGTGGGAAGGAGAAGCAGCAAAGTCAAAACAGTCCAAATTCAGCAACAGGAAGGAGAAACAGGAACACGCTGGATTAGAGAGTACAGGAACCACAATAATCTGGCAAAGGTACAGAGACAGGAAGTGGCTTTTATAGGCCAAGAACCAGACACCTGACCAGACACAGCTGAAGTGAGTTGTCACTGATAACCTTGACTCTACAAGCAATGGTATCAGATCTCAGCTAAATTTGCAAAAGGCAGGCTGGTGTACTGGTAAGGAAAAGGTTTAGCACAATGTAAACCAGGGTTCGAAACCCAGCAGAGTCAGTTCCTCACAATAGGATGGGGAGTTAGGGTCAAGGTTGGGCTTCTTTAGAATTGGTGTTATAGTTGCATGTTTGAAGGGCAATGGAAATATGCCAGATAGTGAACTCCCTGTGTCTAAGGAACCCGTAAAAAAGCTAAGTATATAGGGGCTTTTAAGGTTTGATTGGTCTTTAGTTTAAATGGTGAATTATCCAAAATGTCAGATAGAGACCTGAATAAATTCCCATTGATTGGTAATCTCTGAGGTGTTTGTGGTGTACTGCACCTCTGGATTTCCCTTTAATGCTATCTTAATTTGATAAGAGGATAAGAAGGTTTGTTTGTTTGGAAATAGTGGAAGCATGTGATGTTGTAACCCTGTGAGATAAAGTTTGATTGTGTTGTAAGATAGATGTAATTTGAGGTGGCAAAAGGAAGTGAAAGCCACTAAAGATTCCATAGAGAAATTAGCTACCACATGGAATTCCCTAGTAAATCTCACAAAAATATTTAAAGCTCTTTTGTATGACCATCTTGTGTTGTCAGATAAAGCACACTATGACAGTATTCTGCCATTAAAAGCCTCTATATACTTAGCTTTTTTACGGGTTCCTTAGACACAGGGAGTTCACTACACCCCAATGTCTCACCAATGACAACTCCGGCTCCTCAATTTCAAGACCTCATCTTGGATTAGACCAACTCTTCGCGCATGGCAGAATACTGTCACGGTGCGCTTTATCTGGCAACACAAGCCTGTCCTACAAAAGAGCTTTCAATATTTTTGAAATATTGGGAACATGTGTACAAAAGATAAAGAATTGATGAGTCACAGTTAGCCAAGTTAAGCGTCTAACAAAACACATGATAATGAGAGAAGGGAAACGACCATTATTAATGATGACACGTCGCCTGATTGTCAGAAAAACATTGTACAGTTTGTCCAGACCAGGAGCGTCCCCAGGTCGCTGCAGCAGCCACAATAGGATAAAATTTGAAAATTCTGAAGTCATATTAAAGGCCTCCTATGCTCTGATTTGGGACGGCCAACAGCCCCATAGCCATTGGTCACCACAAATTGCTGCAAAGCCAGGGGAAGCCGCTGCAACTGACCAGAGCATTGGGGAATTGTCAGAAAAAGGAGGTATGAACATGGATTTCCCATTCCATTGACATAGGAATTTCTGCCACACTTGCAAATCTGCTGTGGCCTGGTAATCAAGAGAAACCCTACTGTCCTTGGAGGGCAAATCTGGTAATAAACAGAGAAGCCTAGAAATGAATGACCTGCCCTGAGGGATGATCCTCATTGCAAAATTCAACTAACCTACAAATGACTGTAATTCCTTATGACTACAGTAACCCAGTCACAAGTAATCATCAATACATGCTAGGATACGTTCAATTTTATCCCTTGGCAAGCTGGATTCCATAGCGACATTGAATGCCCAGAACACTGACTATGGTGTCAGGACCCTCTGTTTTCGAATGAGATACCGGGACACCCTACTATTTTTTTTTCAATTTGACAATTTTTATTGAGTCAAGATTGTTGCAGCGGGATACAAAAGAGAAAAGGGGTAGGGGTATCCATATTCAACCCTAACGCAGTAGGGTATACTGTGTGATAACATTTCAGCCAGCGGCGATCAGTTATCTATGTACAACATTGTTTGGTAGAACGATTAATGTTTCCGCATT
Source organism: Pelobates cultripes (assembly GCA_933207985.1). Classification (NCBI taxonomy): domain Eukaryota; kingdom Metazoa; phylum Chordata; class Amphibia; order Anura; family Pelobatidae; genus Pelobates; species Pelobates cultripes. The sequence continues at coordinate 366,195,596 of OW240912.1, read as the reverse complement.
TTTGGGTGACATGACCGTACACTAAGTTTGTTTTGCCTACTTCAACCGCAGTGTTCCCCGGACAGTTCCCAGGGCTTCACTCTAGATAACTCCTAACTTTGGCTGCGAAACATTGCCTTCTCGGCTCACCCTTTCCATTCTCCCGGTCTTGAGGCCTTAATCGCTTGGCTCCTTCAACCAGGGCAGCCACCAGAAATTTTGGGGCCCCTAACTCAGCTCAGGGTCTGGGGCCCGCCTCCAAATACCACCCACAGGGTCCGCCTCCAAATACCGCCCACAGGAATACACACACAAAAACAAACACACACACTGATACAAAAGGACACAGATACATACTAACAGACACACATACTGAAACAGACATACACACTGACACACACATACTGAGACATACACACATATAACACACAGGCATACATAGTGACAGACAGACACATACTAACATACATACAGACATACATGCATGAGGACATAAAGACACATACATATATACATACATTCATACATACAGACATACTGACAGACATACAGACACTGATATCCATACACACATACATTCATAATGGCATACATACATACATACATTCAGACTGACATACATGCATATATACAGACATACTTTTAGTTGTGCCTGGGACTGTTTACGCAGTGTAGCAGCTCTTTGTATGAAAAGTCCCCGTACCACAGGTTTGTGTGCCTGCCATAACGTGGTGTGTGTTACCTCAGGGGTCTCATTTTCTAAGAAATAGTTTTGAAGGGCTTCATGTATCTTTTGTTTATAAACTCCTTGTTATGTAACAGAGAGTCATTCAATCTCCACGGACTCCGATGTTTAAAATCATATGAGTCCTTGACCTGTGATGTGACCGGAGCATGATCAGACCACGTGAGTTGGGTAATATCACAACGTTCTATTAGGTTAAGGTGTGTCCCTGACACGAAGAACGTATCTAGCCGGGAATATGAGTTGTGTACATGGGAGAAGTAGGTATAATATTTTTCCGTTCCGTGGGAGGCTCTCCATGTGTCATAGTAATGGTGCAGAGCCCTGCACTGTCTCTTGAGGGTCCAAATCTAGCTTTTCGTGGGGAAAGGTGGTGTCTAATGCCGGGTCAAAGATATGGTTAAAGTCCCCACATAGAATAGTGATCCATTGACGTATTTACAAATAGAATTGGGGATAATCTGCTAAATACAGATAAAATAAAAAAACATAGTGTTTAACTATGTGAGAGTTAGTGACAATGTGTTAATTACAATTGGTCACTCACAAATTCTCAGATGTAAAACAGCCTTGAGTAAAATCTTTCCTTCAATATCCACTGTATTTTCTCATCCTCGCACTCCCATCAGTAGGTTGGAATATGTAACTCAGGAGAAAAAATATATACAGAAAAGATGTAGTGCACTTCCAGAGTATAGTAAAAAAGAATTTTAATAACTTACATATAAGTATAAAACAATTCACATGTCACCATTGGGCGTCCTACGCGTTTCGTCCTGAAATCGGACTTCCTCAGGGACTTGGTGAAACAGTAGCAGCAAAGATATCTGCTGTTTTACATCTGAGAATTTGTGAGTGACCAATTGTAATTAACACATTGTCACTAACTCTCACATAGTTAAACGCTATGTTTTTTTATTTTATCTGTATTTAGCAGATTATCCCCTATTGTATTTGTATATATTTGTTGAAGACAGGAGGAAGTCTTTGGGGACCTATCTGGATACTTCACCCAACACAGGGAAGTTCCGGTCTGCTTTAAATTATACACTTTTCTCACTGGGGTTGTGTTCAAATATCTTGTTTTTGTATTTCTATATTTGATCCATTGACGTATGTCTGTCACCTGCTTCATCACCAAACGAAGGAAATGTATTTGGTTTGTATTTGGTGCATAGATTGATACTATTGTGTACATCATGTCATTAATTGAGCCCACTACAATAAGGAACCTTCCGTTCGTGTCAATGTCTTGGGAATGTGCCTGAAATTATAGAGGAAGCCTAGCTTGACATTCCTCTGCTGCTGCACTTATTCAGCCGCGGTCTGACTAGCGATCTTGCTTTTTCAACTAGGCATTCTTTTTACTTGTCCTATCCTCTGTCTCTTTATTCCTTTTTGGGGGGGGGGGTTGAGTTATATAGTATAGGCATTTATTAAGGGGTGCCCTTGAAGGCACTTAGTCTTTCTATCTTACAAGTGTCAGGATTACCTATATTTTCTACATCTCTATTTATCACTGCATCTAATCCTAGCTTGTTATTGCCTCCTATACCTCCCCATTTACAGGTATTCTCTGCCTCTTTTCTATTAACTATTGCAACCACATTGGTGTGCTGTTTAACCTCCTGTGTATTAGAGATACTTCATCTATATACAGCAGACCCTGTCCTGCAAGATGAGTTCAGAGGATACTAATACTCCACCCTCCTATCTTGAACATTGTTTATAGCAAGTGGCTTCACTTTTTACAATTTAAGTATCTCTCAGTATTTACACCTTTTTGGGGAATTGTGCTATATAGTATAGGCATTTATTAAGGGGTGCCCTCGAAGGCACTTAGATTTTCTATTTTACAAGCATCAGGATTATCTATATTTTTTACATCTCTATTTATTTATCATTGCATCTAATCCTAGCTTGCTACTGCCTCCAATACCTCCCTATTTACAGGTATTCTCTGCCTCTTCTTTATTAACTATTGCAACCATATTGGTGTACTGTTTAACCTCTTGTGTATTAGAGGTACTTTATCTATATACAGCAGACCCTGTTTTGTAGGAGGAGTTCAGAGGATACTAATACCCCACCCTCCCATCTTGACTTCAATGACATTGTTTATAGAAAGTGGCTTTTTACTATTAAAGTATCTCTTGCTAGCAAGCGTCAGGATTACCTATAGTTTCTATATTTCTACTGACCATTATATCTAACCTAGCTTGCAACTGTCTCCTATACCTCTTTATTTTACAGGTATTCCCTGCCTCTTTTCTATTAACCATTGCAACCAACTGGTGTGCTCTAGAGGCATTTCATCTATATTCAACCGACCCTGTTCTGCAGGAAGAGTTTTGAAGATACTAGTATCCCACTTTTCTATTTAGAATTCAGTTACATTGTTCACAGCAAGTAGTTTTACTTTACACCAATAAGTATTTCTTTGAAGCAACACTTCTCTTGCTATTAGTTCTATTGGAGGTTTAATACCCCAACTAGTTTATAGGACATATTATTTTGTAGCCTTGTGCTTTTTGTTTTGCTTTTATCTTTTCTATTTTACATTTTAATATATCCATTAAAAGTTATTTTTTATGCTCATTTCATTGTGACTATATTTACCAAAATGTTGAGACACTTTATGGTAGTTTTTTTCTTTTCTTTTTTGTATTCATATAAATTCACCATTTAGGGGTTACCCCCCATTTTGTTTCTACCCATATTCGTGCCTCATATTTATATCTAGGCTCTCCTTTTTTCTTTTTTAGTTACTTACTTGAAATTATATGTTTTTGCTGATAAGTATGGAGGCAGGACCCCAGAGATGCTACAGACGGTGTACTAGTTGTACCCGTCTGTTAACTTACTATTTCCGTGGGAACTATCTCATGGAGCAGTTAGGCACCCAGCAGTGGCAGGACCTCCGTGTAGCGAACCAGCTCACTCACTGATTACCTGGAAGTGACGACACGAATGGAGCGATACAGAGGTGGAGTCTTGTGCCGATAGGGGAGTTCTTATATCTGCACTAGCCCCTCCCACAACTCCAGGCCCCACCTTTACATATATAAAAGAGGCTGTAGATCCTTGCATTTAGGCTGAACACAAATCTGCACACCAGTCAAGCCATAAGACTTGCTTTTCCCACAGAAATCACAAATTTTTAGTGATGCTACTACCACAATGGATTCTGGGTGGGCATATGCAAATTAGTTCAACAAAGAATCACATTTTTGCCTCATTCCATTTTATACATGGATTGCTTGGAGTTTGTGTTTCCTGTATACAACAGCTTTGAAACACAACGCAGGAAGAGATACAAAGCCAGTGAACCACTCATGATGAGTTGCTTAGTTGTAAATACAACTCATAAGCATGAGGTTGGTTACTGGCTTGCTACTGAGGCTTGGCGTTACAGTGGAACACATGATCGGTAGTGGAACGCACACGGCAAAACAGCGAGATCAACTAGCAGTGAACGCCTCCTATACCCCTTCTCCTTCATTCAAGACAGCTAATAGGAGGGAGCATAGAGTGGTACCACGGTTGATGGGAGTTAGACTTTTTATGTGCTTTACTGCCCTGCACCTTTGTGGGTGTATTTTATCCTTAAAGGGACACTATAGTCACCAGAACAACTACAGCTTATTGAATTTGTTCTGGTGAGTAGAATCATTACGTTCAGGCTTTTTGCTGTAAACACTGTCTTTTTAGAGAAAATGCAGTGTTTACATTACAGCCTAGTGATAACGTCACTGGCCACTCCTCAGATAGCTGTTAGAGATCCTTCCTGGGTCATGGCTGCCTAAAATGCATCCAAACATTCAGTGTCTCCTCCCTCTGCATGCAGACACTGAACTTTCCTCATAGAGATTCATTGATTCAATTCATCTCTATGAGGAGATGCTGATTGGCCAGGGCTGTGTTTGAATCATGCTGGCTCTGCCCCTGATCTGCCTCCTTGTCAGTCTCAGCCAATCCTATGGGGAAGCATTGTGATTGGATCAGGCTACCACTTCTGATGATGTCAGCAGACTGCTTGTTTTTCTGAGTCTAACAGCATGCAGACTTACAGCTTCAGGCTTGCATACAGTAAGATTTTGCTATATTTAGGGAGGCATGAAGGGCCTATCAGGAATATATGTTTGTGTTCCCGACTCTGTAGTGATCCTTTAATCTTTTATCATAATAAATTATTACAGAGAGCACTATGGCCCTGTTTTTATATTTGTAGATCAATTTGATATTGAAGTTTTGAAATACTCCTCTTGTCTTCAGTCTTTTACCCAATTTTATGATATCTGTGCATCAGTGCTTGTATATACAGTTGGGAATTAAGTCTGATGCTATATTTCAGCAGAATCTATAGGTCTCCTGTTTGTTTTTGTTGCAGGAGCCATTGCATTCAGTGGCTTTTACAGGTGATACATTGTGGACTAGACTGTATCATTTTTATTACAGTGTGGGCATTTATTATCCTCCTTTATGTGCAATATGGACATGGACTGCGCATAAATCTAGACTTTGAGCCAATCTGATTGCAGCATAATTTATTTATTTTTATCTTCCAATTACAGTTTAGTGGATATACCCCCTTTTTTCTGTACTTCTTCAAATTTAAAGTATTTTATTGTTTTTTTTTAATTTTTTTTTTATTCTTTATTTTTGTTGTGCATTATGGGTTACAAACATGCCTGTTATGCCACGACAGCAGTCACAGGTATATCAACGTAAATATTGTCATGACAGGTTGAAGCTGCACATTTTTATAAGTAAGTATGCGTACGAATACATGCGATCAATGTTAAATGTATGCGAGTTGTTGATAGTTATGCTTAACTGGTGGTTGTTGTTCTATGCCTGGCACATTTTAGCAATCATTTGACTCAAACAATTATGAAACTTAGGGGAAACCAGCTTAGTTTAGTAGTGTTACTCATATATCAGAAATACCGTTTTGTTCATACTTAGATTACCGGTCGATGAACTATAATAGCTTAAAAGAAAAAGGAAACTAAACCAGGCTATGGCATATAATAACAAAGTAATAGGGTTCTGTCAACGGTAATTGCATCAGGCTAGTTTTAACATGTAACTCGGTTGATATGTGATGGAGCCTATACATCAAAATTGTGCCTTGCCAGATGTGGTGCTTCAGTAATTAAGCATTTAGTTACAAGCACTTCCCTGGACCCAGATTAACCAGCTATGCCTCCCACCTCCCGAGAAAAAGACACAACACTATTAGCTAGTTAAGTGCAGATCCCCATATTCCTGACTGGTAGCTGGTAAAAACGACTGAGTTACTAAGAACCCCCTTTATGTTGGCAGTCTCTTATATTTAGACAGTATTTTATGCTTGCCGCTGGTGTTCAAGGTTGCAGTCATGTCCATGTTCCCCCGGTTGCTCCGGTAGGAGTAGTAGTGGGGACGTCGGATCATCCAGTGGGTTGTGGAGCATTGTTGTGCCCATTCGCTTGTAGTCTTGTGGATGTTGTCCGCCCGTTCCGCTTTGCTGCTTGGTGGAGAGACTTTTGCGTTGTGGCTCAATGCTGGTAAGAGGGTAAAGTATCGTTGTCGTAGATAGGTCGTATGAGTCTCTGCATTATCGGTGCCCCCTGTGAGTTCATTGCAATCTAGATGTCGGTTGGTCGTTAGTTGGTGGCGCGGTCTCACCAGGGGTGGCTGTGAGTGGTTAGCCTTTTTTGCTTGGTTGCTGTACTAGTGGCTTGTTGCTTGCCATAGTAGTCGTCGGACCAGCTTGTTCCCGGAGGTCTCTTTGCTCCCCTCGGGATCGTGGAAAGGGCTTACCCTCCTTCTGTCAGCCGCCATTTTAGTTGAGGCCTTTGGGCCACGAGGCTGGGTGGCAACGGTGTTGGCCCCCGGGTTGTGCTGTTTCGGTCTGGGTCCCAGGGTGCGGACCGGGATCACCCCCACCGGTCCGGGGGGGGGGACAGGGCCAGATCCACACGGTTGCCGTCCTTTGGTTGGGTCTGTTAGGCAGGATAGTGGAGCAGCGGCCGTCCGCCCCACTCACCGCCAGAGTAGGCCCAAATTAGGGCATCAAGGGTCTCTCCTCCTGGGGACTGTAGCTTGGGGAGCCAGCCTCACCCTGGATCCAGTGTCCCCTGTACACTGAGGACAGGCACTGGCGGTCCGTGGTATGGTTAGAAATGTTCTTTTTGTGGCTATTTAGTTATTAATTTGTAGGAGCTGAGCTGCCATGCTGCCTTCCAGCTCGGCGGTCCGGCCCCGCCCCCCTTTTATTTTATTTTTAACTACTCCTGGTAATTTTTTTAAGCTTTTGGGTTTTACCAGTTGAAGTGGGTAATTTTATATGATTTGTGCCTTCCCATACTCCCAAAAATGTTTTCTACCTGATTGCATCCTCCAGGTTTTCAATATCTATTGATTGTCTTACATATCTATAAAATGATACATACACATAAAATAAGTTTAGAATTAAATTATATAAATATATAATTACATTTTATTCTAAACATATATATATATATTTTTTTTTTTTAACGAAATTCTCTTACGGCAATCTCTCAGATACTCTTGGTTGTATCATCATCCACTGCATTTTACATTGATCAAGAATTTGCATGAGCGATAAAAGAGAAATTGCAGAATCCCCTACCCTAAAATTAGTAACCAAGAACACTACTTGTTCGATTCCTAACTACAACACCTTAAATAGACAAACAACCTTCACCCCATCTAATGCGACCCCCCTTCTATGGTCCTTCGTCAGCCACTCGGTCACCCAGCAGAGACAAAAGAAAAACTAATTACCAATCCCCCTCCCAGCGGAGTATACCTCCGGAAACTTAGTGTACCATAGACACCATATTATGTAGAATCCTTCTAAATTGAAATGAGAAATAAAATAACCTTTTTCTATCCTAGCTACATGGTCAATCTGATATTTTACCTCTCTCCAACTAATATAATTCAGATTTTTCCAGTTCCGAGCTATTATAAGCTTCATGGCCAAAAGGACACGAATAACCAAACTCCTCAATACAGATGGTAAATTTGTTAAACCACAATGAAGTATAACTATTTTCGGATGAGGATTAATTACAGACTTAGTCAAGGCAGAAATAACCTCTTTCCAAGTATGTTTACACTCCCACCACATGTGTAGGTCGTTACCTATGTTTTCTCCACACCGCCAGCAGGCCTCAGACATTGATGCATTAAACTTGGGTATCATTTGTGGTACAATGTACTATCTAAACATTATCTTAAATTGGAGTTCCTGAATGTTTATACAATGTGTAGCTCTTTTTGTAATAGTCCAATTTTCGGCCCATATTTTCAACTCACTCTCAATGTCTACCTCTAGCGACCAACTATTCCAAGCTTTAGGGAACCTATCAGGCGCCTATTGTTCCAACATATAATACCATCTTTTTAGACTGCCTGGTTGGTGGACTTTACTTAGCAGTTTTTCTATTTGGGAAAACAACTCGACCTTGTCCTCAGAACACTGATGTTTTGCAATATATTGAATTCTATATACACTAAAATATTGATTTATTGGGATATTAAAATCACGATTTAATTAAGCAATACTCTTAAAACCCCCCTCTTAAAACAGGTCTATAGCTTTCATATTCTTTTTATATGGCCATGAATCTATGTTCAGGTCAACAAACAAATCTTCAAAAATAACAACTGGGACCTCTTTACTTATAGAGTTTTTTAGCTGATCTTTCTTTTAAAATTTCTTCCAAATTCTCAGAAGCCCACTTAAAATACTATTACTTGAATCTTTGATCCTAGCTCCTATTACGTCCTGCTCCATCCATAAAAGAATTGCCAAGTTATTGACCCCCTTTAGCTGTTGCTCAATCCCGTACCAATCCTCCATTTTGGAGGATTGAACATTCCTCTCCATACATGGTAACTCTACACCACCTCGATCTTTTTTATTTTTCCAGATAAATTTACTCACAACCTTTTTAAAAGTTTGACACCATGCAGTGGGTAATGGAATAGGAATTATTCTAAGGGTTTTTTTTTTTTTATTTTTTTTTTTTTTACCAGGCGCCCCTGCTGGCTGCCACACTTTTCTCAGGCTCCTTACACTCATAATTCATCATAAATATTTCAAGGACCAATTTCGACTTCAAATATCACACAACTGGATTTACCAAAATTGAACGGATGGCATTACTAAACTGAGATACACAACGGGTTAAAATATACTTCCACTGGACCATCTTATTACCAGGAAGAGATACCTTCAGCTGAACACCACAAACAAGGTACATTTAAACTAAAATAAAATTACTCACCCCCCCCACCCCCCCATGTGTAAATTGGGTTTTGGATTTGATCATCCATTCAGCAATGCTCAGATTTTATTTCTAAACACCAAGAAAATGAATTGATGAAAACTATTTCACTAAAACACATTGATTTTGAACTCTTGTAATCTGACCTGCATGCATGCTTTCTTATCTGTTCTCTACAATGCAGCCTGAAGTGCAATATCTCACACCTCAGGCCTGAATCCTTTAGAGCATTGTGTGGCAAACCTAGCCACTAACAGAGTATTATACATATATATGCCTGATTGTTGCTTCCATTGTGTCTCTATCCGTGAGAAACTTAACCCCTGTTAAATTTATCTGTATGTTAAAATTTCACCTAATGTTCTTATGCATTCATGTGTTACAGTGCACTTATGCCGCTAACACGCTGTTTCAAGTTTCACGAACAGTGGATTCCAACCCTGTTTGTGAAACGAACAAAATACCGAATGGAAGACCACCCCAGAAGGTCGTGTGACGCTCGTTTGTAAAACTGAAACATTGTATCCATCCGTTAATGAGCATTCTGTGTGTGGCCGCCGTTCGTGTACCGAACACGTGGCGGCGGCCATCTTTGCTTTGTTAGAGTTCAGCAGTGTTTGGTTGTCAAGTGCCTGGAACCGAAATCGGCTACTTGATTTCCAAACACCGCTGGACTCCCATAGTGGTCGGGAAACTCTCTCCTTCGGGAAAATAAAACCACTCGTGAGTTTTCTCTGCTAAAACCCAGTTCGTGTAAATGTCTATTGCAAGCCGTGTTCGATTGTTTCTGCAGGGATCAGAGCGGTACTTCGGTATATTGTACCGATCGATCCCTGCAATCTAATGAGGGGTCATTCGGTAAAATATGTGGTGAATTGCCAAAGTTAGTGAATTTAATGTAAAATGTTTCTTTTTCCTGTGCCTGTTAGTAATGTAATTATCTGTGCCTGCTTACGTCATCTGGGTCCCTGTACAGTAGGGAATGCTGGGAAATGACCTTGCATGGTCAGTTTCCCACATAGTCCACATGATTAAAACCCCTGCTGTAACAGTTCAGAAACCCCTTGCATGGGGAACCGTATAAATTTGGTCACTTCTCAATAAAGCCCTCAGCTATGTGTCGTCTAGTTCTTGGGAGAAAGGGATTGTAACTATGCTACCTGTATTTTGCCTACTTTTTACCTGCTGAGCGGAGATACCGTGGATAATACTACTACTCCGCTACACATGGCAATGTTACCAGCCCCCACTGCTAACATCCCTACAAAAACTAGAAGCTATTTTTAATCCTTCACTGCTGAGGAAATAATCCCCTAAACTCCCTCATATCTGTATTCCCTATGACCCCAAAAAGCAGTCGCTGCACTCGCGAGTGGTTACCCTAAAATCACTTGGCATCTTCAAAGGGACTGACAAAAGCCACAAAAAAACGCACTACCAAATCAAGGAAACCTCTTTGTGTGATCCTCATTAGAAGACACACTGTTTCCAAAGTACAGAGCAAAAACTCAGAATCCCAAGACTGTCCTATCAGATCAATCCTGTACAATGCCAGATAAATAAGAAACAAAACAGCTATTATTGCCAACCTTATTAAAACATGGGAATTAGCATGCATTACAGAATCATGGCTAGTTGAAAATGCGGGGCCTATTCTAGAGGCAGCTATTCCAGGCAATTACATGGTGTTCCACCTCCCAAGACAAGATCGCAAAGTTGGAGTGCGAAATCATCCTAAAATCTCAGACCAATAGAAGTCCACAAACCCCAATCTTTTGAATGCATAGATTCCAGATACTGTTAATATACAGACCCCCAGGAGATGGGAGGAGATGGGAAGAGATTTCTTCAGGAACTCTCAGACCTTTTGGCTGGCTTAATCCTTGAACACCCCAGATAGCTTATATTGGGAGACTTCAACACCTGGATAGATGACACCCTATCCCTGCTTGGGCAGGATCTTCTCAGCTTGATGAGTGCACTCGGCTTCACACAAATAGTCGCCACTTCCACCCACAAAAATGTCATACACTTGATCTAGTGTTGCAGTCTGGACTAGAAGTGTCATGAGTAACTGTAAATCCAGTTGTTTGGTCAGACCACCACTCCATTCACTTCTCCATTGTATCACAATCAACCAGACCCCAGCTTTAGAGAGAAAAGATCAAAATAGGATCAGCGCTAATAATACCACAAATAAAAGTATGTATAGTAGTGTAAAGACAGCACACCTAAAGGGGGAGTACCCTCCTGTCCCCTACAATAAATTAGAACATTAAAAAAACAAAGAAAAAGGGCACGCCTTTAATACAGTATGTATCAGAAAGAATACACACGATAATATATAACTAAAACTCATAAAAATTAAGAGTCCAAGGTGATAGTCCACAACAAACGGAGAAGATTCTTGTAGACCAATGATGGTTCTTCCCAAATGAAGACTTGTATTCTCAATAAGCCATATGTGGAAAGAAATGGAGAGGAGATCCAATAGTGCAGTATATCAATATATATATATATATATATATATATAAAATAATTTAGTGTACTCACAATTTCCATGAGCTAAAATCCAGCTCTGGTATGAAATGCGTGAAGTGGAATGATCCCCACTCAAGGATGTATGGAGTAGTAGTTCACCGGGAGTTCCAACCGAAAATGAAAAGGATAAAAAAATATATAGTGCTCACTGAATAACTTAAATGTAGATAAAAAGGAAGTATGAAATGTACTCACAATGTGTTGAGCAGATTTCACTGCTCAAATAATAGCGTATGGGTGGTATAATCCCCACCTAGGGATTATTTTGGCGTTCCTTAAGATGGTGTAGATCCAAATAGTCAGGTTTAAAAGAATTAAAATGAAATAAAATAAAAATAGGAATGTGGCTACTATAAATGTATTTTTTGAGGCCAAAATTCCTTTATTACAATAGTATAAAATAAATAAAATTAAATTCTAGCCGCGTTTCGCCACAATAGGCTTCTTCAAGTAGAATATAATAAAAATACATAAACCTGACTTACAATTCCTTATATAGGGTACATTGATTGTATTGGAATTTAAATATTCCCGCCAAAATGACATCATAACAAACTTGATTTTGAGACACATATTAAAATAATGTGACAGTAATATCATCATAGTATATATACTTAAAAGAATTGTTTATGCATATAAATTATAAAAAACGAGGGGTAAATATATAGTAAAATGAATTAAAATAAGAGTCACGTGACGCGCGGCTAAATTACTTCCGCGTCACGTGACTCGGGTGGAACGCATGCGTTCCATTATACTGGAACGCATGCGTATGGAGAATGTGCCGGCTGGGCGGAATCCTAGAAACGTCACGTCATCAGAGGGGAGGAGCCCTCTGGTGATTGCGACCGGGGAACAGTGTAAGCATGCTGTCTGCTCAAACTGACGAGCAGACAGCATGCTCACGGCTGTAAACAGGCGGGCTGCACATATTAAATTACAAATAGGCAGAGACAAGAAAATAAAATATAATATTATATTCCTAAGAATAAACAGATAGTACCAGTAAAATCACTTTAGTAAATATCAAGTGACCAGGTAAAAATATGATAGTTATCAGAAGCCCAGGTACAAATAGAAGGAAGGGGTATGAATGGGAATAAATAATAATAAAATAGGTAATAATGAAAATATAAATACATAAAAAAAGGAATAAAAAATACAAGATAAAAACACTATAAAAATATTTTAATAAGTATAAAAACGGGAAAAGAGGTAATAATTGATAATGATAATAATATAAAAAATTATAAAAAATTAAAAAGGTCAAAGTCTATATTGAGACCTTGTGGGGTGAGGGTTTTTAAATTAAATACCCATTCCATCTCTTTGCTACCTAAAATCTTTTTGATATCACCTCCTCTCCAGGGAATATTGCAGGTATCTATACCTATGCATTTTAGAAGTTGAGGGTTTTTACCGTGTATTAAAAAATGTTTTAATACTGAATGATTTTCGTACCCTTTTCGAATATTTCGGCAATGTTCTGCCAATCTAATTTTTAATTATCTGGTAGTCATGCCCATGTATTCATTGTAGCACCATACATTACATTTTTGGTGCTACAATGAATAAAATCTTTTATAGGGTATGTTCTTTGTGAAATAGATGATTTAAAAGAAATAGTTTTTGATTTAACGGTATCGTCCGTGTGTTTGCATACTATGCATTTGTTGCATTTAAAAAAAGCCTTTCGGCTTCAACGGAAAGGGAGGGGGGCAGAGAGGAAGGGTAGTTGCTTTGTTTCGTTTAATTCTTTGTAAGGATGGATTTAAAGCTGGGAGCCCCTCTGAATATAACATGTGGTTTATCAGGGATAATACCAGCTAGAGTCTCATCCTGTTTTAATATATGCCAATGTTTATTAATAATCTTCTTCATAACATAATTTTTTTTATTGTCGAAAATAATTGGCAATGATGGGGCATTTTTAGAAACTTTATAGTCTAAAAGGTCCATTCTATCTTTTTCCCTGACACTTTTTATAGTTTGGTTTAAATTGTTTGCAGGGTAGTTTTTTTGTGAAAATGTATTTAATAGTATTTGGGATTGAGTTTCAAAATCTTGAGTAAGAGAACAGTTCCTCCGAAGACGGAAGAACTGACTCTTGGGTATTCCATGTAGTCATGGTTTATAATGACAGCTTGATATATTAATCACATTATTTGTACACACTTTTTAAAAAAAAGTTTTGGTATGAACCTCATTGTTTTGAATAAAAATTTCTAGATCTAGAAAATGAATAGAAGATGGGCTATATTCATGTGTTAAAACTATACCATTATTATTGCAATTTAGAAAAGATAGGAACTGATTGAGGGAGCTTTCCGAGCCGTCCCAAATAAAAAACATATCATCGATGTATCTAAAATATGTGATCAGGTTTGCCTTCGAGTCATGCTCTCCGAGAATGGAGAGCTTTAGAACCTGGTCAAACACCTCTTATTAAAAGGGTGACGCTATGTAACATCACATATATATCTAAGTTAACTAATGGGCACCTGTGAAGACCCCAGCTCCTTAGTCCGGCTCTACAACAAAATCATGAGAGACACCCTAGAAAACATTGCACCAACACGAATACGCACTGCCAAAACCCACAACACTATGGGTTTGATAGCTCCATCAGAGAAATGAAGAGAACAGGCTGTATACTTGAGAGAAAGTGGCACAGGACACATGATCCAGAGGATCAAGCCTCTCTTACCAAACATCTAAATGAATATCAATTCACAAAAACAATTCCAGATTGCCTCAGTTTATGGTCCACTTTTACAAATGTGGATTTAACCCCTTTAGGACACATGGCATGTCATGATTCCCTTTTATTCCAGACGTTTGGTCCTTAAGGGGATAAAGGGAGTTAAAAGAACCATGCAAAAGTTACACCCTACTACATGTGACTTAGATCCTGCTCCAACTCAGCTTATATCCGCACGCATTGAAACACTCGCCCCAGCCCTCATAAAAATAGTGCAGTGTTCACTAAAAACTGGAGACTTCCCAGATCCTCTAAAAGAAGCTGTGGTAAAACCACAAACCTTTATTAGACACCGACTGCATGGCTGATTACAGACCAGTATCCAACCTTCCATTGCTAGGGAAAATAATTGAAAAAATAGTGTCAACTCAACTGGAGGCCACTCTATCAAGCTTGAACACATTTGATCCTTTGCAGTCAGGCTTTAGATGCCGCCACAGCACTGAAACAGCGCTAGTCCGAGTGCTAAATTATCTCCTTATGGCGAGAGACAAAGGTGATTACTGCATCCTAATCCTCTTGAATCTCTCAGCTGCATTTGATACCATTGACCATTGGATTTTAATAGATCGCTTGCAGCACATCTGTGGTCTAGGAGGCACAGTCCTTAACTGCTTTAAATCTTTCCTCGCTGGTAGATCACAGAGAGTAACATCAGGATCAAGCTCATCGGCATCAACAGAACTGACCTGCGGAGTTCCACAAGGATCCATCTTGTTTCCCATGATATTCGCAATTTACTTGCTACCACTGGGGGACATTATTAGGCGACATGGCCTAAGGTATCACTGTTACACGGATGACACACCACCCTACTACCACAGACCCAACATGCCGCATAAACAGTTGCTTAGCAGACCTCATAGAATGGATGAATGCTAGTTGGCTTAAAGTGAACCCAGACAAAACAGTTACTCTTGGTGAAGGGACCCCGGGCAACAAAAATATCCCATGATCACCCAACTGGCCTGGAGCTTGGAGGCTCTAAAATCATTAGTTCAGCAAAGGTACGAAACTGCTGAGGGCTGATTGACTCTGGACTATAATTTAAACAGCAGATTCCCTCCGTAATAAAATCTGCCTGCTTTCATATGAAAAACATGGCCAGGATACAACACTTAATTCCACCAGATGATATGCCAACATTAATCCATGCATTTGTATCCTCTCGGCTAGATTACTGCAATGTACTTTACTTACAAGAACTAATCAAACTTGCTCCTGCCACATAATACCTATTCTCCACTCCCGGCATTGGCTCCCAATTAAATGGTGAACATATTTTAAAATTGGCCTGCTGACCTTTAAAGACTTAAACAACCAAGGCCCACAGTACCTGAAAGAGCTCTGAACACCCTACATTCCATCCCATTCACTTTGGTCAGCCAGCAAATCCCTCCTATCAGTGCCAAGAATAAAGACAGACTCAGGTTCCAGGGCATTCAGCCACGCTGCCCCCCAACCTCTGGAACTCTTTACCGTGTGCAATCAGAGAGGCACCGTCCTTACAGTCTTTTTAAAACAAGTTAAAGGACCACTCTAGGCACCCAGACCACTTCAGCTTAATGAAGTGGTCTGGGTGCCAGGTCCTTCTAGGGTTAACCCATTTTTTTATAAACCTAGCAGTTTCAGAGAAACTGCTATGTTTATGAATGGGTTAAGCCTTCCCCCTAATCCTCTAGTGGCTGTCTCATTGACAGCCACTAGAGGCGCTTGCGTGCTTCTCACTGTGAAAATCACAGTGAGAGCACGCAAGCGTCCATAGGAAAGCATTGTAAATGCTTTCCTATGCGACGGGCTGAATGCGCGCGCAGCTCTTGCCGTGCGTGCGAATTCAGCCCAGGAGGAGGAACGGAGGAGGAGAGAAGGAGGAGAGTTCCCCGCCCAGCGCTGGAAAAAGGTAAGATTTAACCCCTTTCCCCCTTCCAGAGCCGGGCGGGAGGGGGACCCTGAGGGTGGGGGCACCCTCAGGGCACTATAGTGCCAGGAAAACGAGTATGTTTTCCTGGCACTATAGTGGTCCTTTAAAGACCCAACTCTTCCATCAGGCATTAAGTCCGCTCATCTGACCTTCAGAAACTCCTAACTTTTATGTCTTTATGTTTGTTTATTTTTAAAGTGCTTTGAGTCTCACAGGGAGAAAAGCGCTATAAAAAATGCAAATTATTATTATTATAAGAGAGTAAATCCATCTAGGTAAAATATAGGCTTTAACCAGGTTAATTTTGCCAAAAAAGACAAATTTAGATTATTCCATTCGCTGGTCTGCTTTGTAAGATCTTTAAACAGGGGGGTGTAATTTAAGTCAAGTATCTGTTCTAGATCCCCGGGTATATATATGCCCAAATATGTCAGAGACACTTGTCCACAAAAATTTATATTTATTTGTTAGTCCATGCATTGTCTTATGTATATTAATTTTAAAATTAGACATCTCTCCATATTTATACGTTTTCCTCAAAACTGCTTCTAAAGATTTTTCAGGATTTGTCAAAGTCAGCAACACGTAATCTGCAAACAGATTTATTTTACATATCCGTTTCCCCACTTTAACTCCCTCAGTGTTTTGCAAAGCCCTGATTCTTCCTGCCATGGGTTCCAACAATAAAATATAAAGCATTGGTACCAACGGGCACCACGGCCATATTCCAATCAGAATTAAACGCCTGACCCACTATTTTAGCAGTTGGAATAGTATATAAAGCCATGACCGAGTTGACTAACCCACTCCCCAAGTTGAAAGCTTTAAGCACTTCTTCAAGGAGGTTCCTTTAAATGCAGTTCTGGTTTTCACCTCTAGTGGCCTCCCTAGCCACTAGTCACCTCAGTCCTCACCTGCATTGGACTAATTACTTCAACTACAAAAAGTTACACCCAACTAACTTCATGGCCATTACATTGAAGTTAGTGTTCAAACCAAGAACTTCAGATCCTGGCTCCTGTAAGAAGCCCTGCACCATTCTGTACTTGCCTGCATCGCATCATACCTAAAGGTACTTACCTGCCTGAATAGCTTCAACCCTTGCACCATCCTGTACTTGCCTGTATTGCATACCTGCCTGAATTGCTTTAACCTTGCACCATCCTGTACTTGCCTGCATTGCATCATACCTAAAGATACTTACCTGCCTGAATTGCTTCAACCCTGCACCATCCTGAACTTGCGTGTATTGCATACCTGCCTGAATTGCTTTAACCTTGCACCATCCTGTACTTGCCTGCATTGCATCATACCTAAAGGTACTTACCTGCCTGAATTGCTTCAACCCTGCACCATCCTGAACTTGCGTGTATTGCATACCTGCCTGAATTCTTTGAAACCTGCACCAGAACTACCTTGATAAAAACAACCTGCATAAACCCATTATCTGGACATTACTGAAAACTTGATTTGCACTTTTGGTTGTTTACGTTAAAGGGCATATTGCCTTAATGATTTCTTCCTTTTGCTTTTTATTATTTCAACGCAAATAACTGTTATAATGTCAAAGGATACAAAAAAAGTCACTTCTGTTAAACCTGGCAATCGTCTTCTATCTGACCTGATCGTGAACATGACACTAAGTCTCTTAATTTCATCCTCTTTCAGTGGGGAATCTAACCACTCTTTTAGATCTTGCAAGATTTGGGTTAGCTTTGAATCTGTCTGGAGTTTCTGCTTTTTAGGGAGGTTGAGTGTTGTATAAAACCTCTTAAATGCGTTCCCAATAGCCGCTGGACTTATTCAGGTTTCCAACCCATCTATAATCTTAAAAATTCTATTTCTCTGATTATCCCTTTTTAAACTGGTTTGACATAAGTTTATCAGCTTGGTTGCCTAAATAATACCACGTTTGTTTCATCTTAACCATTATTCTATCAGCTTTCATTTTTAATTGTTCTCTTATGGCATTCCTTATTAGGGAAATTTTATAAGATCTAGTTTTGTCAAAGGCTCTTTTATTTAAACTTGTCAAATCTGCCAGTTTTACATACAGGCTTGCTCAGTATTCCCTCCCTTTTTATTTAACTGAAAATCCATCTTAATTAGTTAACCGCGCATCACATTTTTAAACCCACACCAAACAATTGGCAGGCTTACATGTCCTGTTAGATTTTCTTTAAAAAAAAAAAAAAAAAAAATCATAACTTAATTTTGACAAACTATCTAGGTTTTCGTTTTTTAATAAAAGGGTGTCATTGATTTTCCAAGTTCTTATGCTTCTCTTATAATCTTGCATATCTAAAACTACTGCATCATGGTCAGACCATGCAATTGGAATAATTTGAATGACTTTACATTGTGTAATAAAGTATTGATCTGTCAATACCAAATCAATTCTTGAATATGAAGAATGACGATTTAAAAAAAAAAAAAAGGTGTAATCTCTATTTTACGGCCTAAGATTAAGCCAAGTATCGTAAAGTTTGAATTTCCCTAATGTAGATTAAAAAAACTTGAGCCAGACCTTTAACTACAGGGTTTAGATGTCTTTCTATAGTACCACACCTATCAACAACTGGATCTACTATGCAATTTAAGTCTCCCAAGGCTATAAATGTACCCTGAATCAAGTTCTGGATTTTATCCAGCACCCTATTGACAAAATGCACTTGATTCCTATTGGGGCCATAAATATTCAAAATTGAGAAGTATTAAGTTTACAAACCACAAAAATAAATCTTCCTGCTTTGTCGCATAACTTGGATAAAAACTCATATTTGATCTCTTTTGAGAAAAAGATGGCAAACCCCCCTTCTGCTTCTTATGTTCCATGGATGAAAATACCATCTCTGGATAATAACCAAAAGTGAAGCAAGCAGCGTCTGCAGATTCCCAGTGTGTCTCTCGAATTGCTGCTATATCAATCCTTTCTTTATGCAACATATCCACCATAGTCAAACCCTTCTGAGGGCTTTTAAGACCCTGAACCTCGAGGGTTAAAAATGTTAGATTACCCAAAGTACTTTGTGACTCTATCCCCATATTGTTGCTGTTCTCCTCCCCAGAAGGACCGACTGACCAAAACCAGAGATTTGAGGTCGCACCAAACCCACCCTTGGACACCACACACCACAAATAACATAAAATCTGCCCTTACGAGCAGCCCCTATATCCAAATCCGTATAGTGGATCCTTGTCCTATCGATGCATCCACTCTGCATCCTTTATAACCTTTGTGAAAGACCCTAACGGGTGCAACTCTGACTAAATAAATTAAGGGGGGGGGGGGGTGTATTTCCCTACTCATGATTCAATGGGGGAAAAGAGGGGGAAAATCAATTAAAACCCAGCACCCTCTTTAAATGTCTAACCTTTCACCTTTTATTATATCCTAATTAATTTTTAAAGTGACTCTCACTACGCTATCAGACATATCCTTGTACCTCAAGTTCTCAAAATATACAATTTTAGCTATCATAGCGTTTCCAATCATGTGATAACCCTTAATCATAATCTCATCAAGTCCATGCTAAAATTATTTTTTAATGTAGATTACAATTATCTCAAAACTTAAGTGTTTCCACCCATTCCTGTGTTCCATATATGAAAAACAAATCCTTATAAACCGTGCTGTTCAACCATCATCATTTTGTAGGTGAAACCAGTAACCTATAAATCTTTTAATTACTTGAATACAGTAAGATTTTGCTATATTTATGGCGGCATGAGGGGCCCAGGGGGGCTAGATGGTGGTGTTAACCCTATAGGGTGTTTCTGACCCTATAGTGATCCTTTAAGTTATCAATTAAAAAAACAAAAGATCTTCTGTTAGTTCTGGTCATCGCTAACAAATTCTGAAAGCCTCTCGTCAGCCAAACTATTTTTTGTTTAACCCCTTCAGGACGGAGTCAATAGTAAACGTTCTGATCAAAACAAAACGTAAACAAAAACTGGAATTTGCGCTATATGTCTGTTCAACCGTAATTCACCGCTGTCACATTAAGTGCCCCCACACTTATTATATATAATTTTGTTCAGGGGAAACAGGGCTTTAATTTATCATTAACTATTCATATATGGAACATTTATTATGAATGCACATATTTGTAATCAGCAATGTCTCACGAGTACAACAGTACCTCCCATTAACAAGTTTTATGGTGTTTTGGAAAGTTACAGGGTCAAATATAGAACGCTCCATTTTCAAATTGAAATTTGCCAGATTAGTAATGTTACCTTTGAGACGGTGTGGTAGCCCAGGAATGAGAATTACCCCCCTAATGGCATACCATTTGAAAAAGTAGACAACCCAAGGTATTAAAAGTGGGGTATGTTTAGTCTTTTTTAGTAGCCACTTAGTCACAAACACTGGCCAAAGTTAGAGTTCATATTTGTTTTTGTGTGAAAAAATATTTGGCCAGTGTTTGTGACTAAGTGGCTACTAAGAAAGACTGGACATACCCCACTTGCAATACCTTGGGTTGTCTGCAAATGGTATGCCATCATGGGGGTAATTCTCATTCCTAGGCTACCATACGCTCTCAAAGGCAACATAACCAACCTGGCAAATTTCAATGTCAAAAAAATGATATGCAAGCCTTATATGTGACTCTCTAACTTTCCAAAACACCATAAAACCTGTACAGGGGGGGTACTGTTATTCTCGTGAGACTTCACTAAACACAAATATTAGTGTTTTAAAACGGTAAAACATATTACAACAATAATATAGTCCATAAAAGTGCTGTTTGTTTGTAAAAAAAAAAATTCAAAAAACGTCACTTTTACATAAAATATTATCGTTGTAATACAATTTACATGTTTGAAACACTAATATTTGAGTTCAGCAAAGTCTCCCGAGTAAAACAGTACCCCCTATGTACAGGTTTTTTGGTGTCTTGAAGAGTTACAGGGTCAAATATAGTGCTTGCGAATAAAATTCTCTGCACTTTCTCCCTGTGTTGTCAGGCATGTCAATCAAATTTTCATTAATCAAATCACATAATTATGTTAAAAGATTGCTTAAATATACACGTAGAATTTTAATATATATGCATTTATAGGTATTTAAATTCTACGTGTATACTAATGTAATCTTTTATGTAATTATATGTATTATCTATAATATATATATATATATATATATATATAATGTCATTCTAAGTGTATTTTGTTACACATATATATATATATATATATATATATTAATAACAAAATACAGTTAGAATGAAATTACATATGAATATATAATTTATATTCACTTTTGTTTCAATATTTTATTTAATATATAATATGTGTATATGTCTATTACATATATATATATATATATACATATTATATATATATGTAACGTCATTCTAAGTGTATTTTAATAGTAATATATCGACTTATATTAATATTAAAATACACTATGTATGACGTTACATATATATACACATTTCTATTTGTTTAATGATTATTTTTTTTTACTTTCCCACCAGCAGGGGGACTGTCTGACATTTCAGATCCACAGCTAGCTATAGGGGGACCATATTTGCAGTGGGAGGGCTACCTGGGCTGTGAGGCAGTCCTCCCGAAGCGGAGCGCCGGGAAGGTAAGTATCCCGGGCGCTCTGGGGGCTGCAGCTGTTACGGCGTTCTATGCACCCATTTTATAATTGTTTCATCCTGATCTTCAGATATCCCCAAGACAATGACAGCACAGATCGAATTGTTTGATTTTTTTCTGATACACCTCTTATACGTATATTTTTTTTCTGCGCGCTCTGTCCTCATTAGTAGTTGTTTTGGAGTCTAAGGTTTCAACTTTTCCTTTTGTAGGTCTTGAATCTGGGTGTTAGCAGCCTTAAGTTTATATTCTAGGTGTTCTATATGTTCCTCATTTGCTGTAATCCTACCCCCAAGACTACGAACAAGACTTGTTCGTTGAATTCATCAAAATGATGGTCCAGTATCTTTTTGAACTGGTTAAGTGGGGCTTCCAGGCAGCGCTGCAGATAGTCTTGTGTTAATTGAGCACCTTCAACTGATTCCCCCTCAGTTTCTCAGTTTCTCCAAAGCTCAGAGGAGACTAATAATGTGCTAGAGATTTATTTAAAATCTCGTTTTTTTTTTTATAAGATTGAGGGGAAAATAGAGAAGCAATTTTCTTTTATTTATATTTGCTAAAATATGAATCTCTTTTCTTGTCTTTCTTTGATGCATTGTTAGTGTCTTTTGCCTCTCTTGCTTCCCTGGCTTCTTGGCTCTTCTTAGTGGCAATATTATGACAAGTACTTTAAGCACTGCGGTTATTTTTAAGTGTTAACTCTGCTCTTTAAAACTGTATCAATTGTATCAGTTGAACTGTATCAGTTATATCAGTTGAGTTGTATCAATTGTAACTTATTAAACCAAAATAAATTAGATTCAACATAAAACCTTACCTACTCCTATGTACAATATCATAAGCAAGCCAAGAGACAGAGAAAAAAAAAAAACTTTTAAAGTATACAGACGTAAAGGTAAATACGCCCTTATCCTGTAGTAGGGGATAGTGGAGGAACCCAGACTAATGAAGGTAGGCATAGGAATCTCTCAGTTTTGTCCGGAATCCGCACTGCCCCTTTCCCGAATGAAACCACAAAATTATGGTTTCTTTAGCTCCTTTCAGAGCTCAGGAGCCAATTTACTCCCCCAAGGAAGCCGCTCTCAGGATCAGACTGCAAACACAGATCTCCCAGAGCCGTTTTGCACATGTTAGCAGAGGATGCCGCCATTCATCGCTGTTCCCAGATCTCTCCGACGCTCCGCCCACTCAGCGTCATTACATCATCAAGCATGAGCTAATGATTGTAAACATATTTTAAATATGAAAATATAGATATATTTATATAGCAAAATGTGTGTGTGTGTGTGTATATATATATATACACATACATACACAGTGGTACCTCGGTTTACGAATTTAATGCGTTCTCCGGGACGTTTTGTATTGTTAAAAATTTATAAACTGAAATGCACTTTACCATAGGAATGCATTGAAAACCAATTAATCCGTTCTGGAGGTCAGAAAAAAATCAAAATGAGCTGGCTTGGAAACCAACCCACAATGCAGAACATCGCTTGAGAAATGCACCCAAAAAGGTAAAAAAAATTCCAGAATGGCTCCAAAACTCGATGCAAAAGCCACTCCAACACCTCCACGTGCTACCCACAAACTCCAGCATGCAAGGGGCGGCACTAGAAAACTCCCAGACGCAATGCATTCTGGGGAAACTTGCTTTGTATTGCGAAACAAATTTGTGAACTGAGGCATTTTATAATGGATTTTCATTCCAAACCGAAAATTATGTTAACCGAGGCGTTTGTAAATCGAGGTACCACTGTATAAATATAATTATAAATTTTTATATAAATATATCTATATTTTCATTTTAAAATACGTCTAGAATAATATAAACATTGAATTCTAAACATATTTTATGTATATGTATAATTTTATATACAGTTAGGTCCATAAATATTGGGACATCGACACAATTCTAATCTTTTTGGCTGTATACACCAACATAATGGGGTTGAAATGAAACAAACAAGATGTGCTTAAACTGAAGACTTTCAGCTTTAATTTGAGGGTATTTACATCCAAATCAGGTGAACGGTGTAGGAATTACAACAGTTTGTATATGTGCCTCCCTCTTTTTAAGGGACCAAAAGTAATGGGACAGATTAACAGTCATAAATCAAACTTTCACTTTTTAATACATGGTTGCAAATCCTTTGCAGTCAATTACAGCCTGAAGTCTGGAACACATAGACAGCACCAGATGCTGGGTTTCATCCCTGGTGATGCTCTGCCAGGCCTCTACTGCAACTGTCTTTAGTTCCTGCTTGTTCTTGGGGCATATTCCCTTCAGTTTTGTCTTCATCAAGTGAAATGCATGCTCAATCGGATTCAGGTCAAGTGATTGACTTGGCCATTGCATAACATTCCACTTCTTTCCCTTAAAAAAACTCTTTGGTTGCTTTTGCAGTATGCTTCAGGTCATTGTCCATCTAAACTGTGAAGCGCCGTCCAATGGGTTCTGAAGCATTTGGCTGAATATGAGCAGATAATATTGCCCGAAACACTTCAGAATTCATCCTGCTGCTTTTGTCAGCAGTCACATCATCAATAAATACAAGAGAACCAGTTCCATTGGCAGCCATACATGTTCACGCCATGACACTACCACCACCATGTTTCACTGATGAGGTGGTATGCTTTGGATCATGAGCAGTTCCTTTCCTTCTCCATACTCTTCTCTTCCCAACACTCTGGTACAAGTTGATCTTGGTCTCATCTGTCCATAGGATGTTGTTCCAGAACTGTGAAGGCTTTTTTAGATGTTGGCAAACACTAATCTGGCCTTCCTGTTTTTGAGGCTCACCAATGGTTTACATCTTGTGGTAAACCCTCTGTATTCACTCTGGTGAAGTCTTCTCTTCCTTTGTTGACTTTGACACACATACACCTACATCCTGGAGAGTGTTCTTGATCTGGCCATCTATTGTGAAGGGTGTTTTCTTCACCAGGGAAAGAATTATTTGGTTATCCACAACAGTTGTTTTCCGTGGTCTTTTGGTGTTGCTGAGTTCACCGGTGCGTTCTTTCTTTCTAAGGATGTTCCAAACAGTTGATTTGGCCACACCTAATGTTTATCTCTCTGATGGGTTTGTTTTGTTTTTTCAGCCTAATGATGGCTTGCTTCACTCTCAGGATCCTATTTAAGCATTGTACTGCAGAGACCTCGAGATGGAAGGATTTCCCCAAGTGAGAAGCTCATTTAGCAGACAGAGTAGGACCTGCCAAAGATGGGGTACATTAGCGTTGTGGCAGGCTTATGCAATGTATGATCATATACTGTAACTAAACCCCCATTATATTTTTTTGCCTAGATTAGGAGTTTTTAGTAAAACTGAAAATTGTTCAGCATTAAAATGACTGTTTAGTGGATAAGCGAGTGCGCTGGATTTTCATTTTTGCTTCACTGATAGTGACAGCTCTTTGGCTCTCATATTGAGAGTTGACAGCAACAGATTCCAAATGCAAATAGCACACTTGAAATGAACTCTGGACCTTTTATCTGCTCCTTGTAAATGAGATAATGATGGAATAACACACACCTGGCCATGGAACAGCTGAGCAGCCAATTGTCCCATTACTTTTGGTCCCTTGAAAAGTGGGAGGCACATATACAAACTGTTGTAATTCCTACACCGTTCACCTGATTTGGATGTAAATACCCTCAAATTAAAGCTGAAAGTCTGCAGTTAAAACACATCGTGTTCATTTCATTTAAAATCCATTGTGGTGGTGTATAGAGCCAAAAAGATTAGAATTGTGTCGATGTCCCAATATTTATGGACCTGACTGTATATTTTCTATATTATGTATATTATAAAATTAGAGCATTTTATTTATTATATCAAATTACAGTTCTCATGAAATTATATATAATTATGTATAGTCTATTAATAAAATGCTTTAATTATTTGTATAATATATTTGCACAATACTTTATTGTAAGTTGTATAACAGTTTTAGTAGTTTGGGGCCCAGGCAGTCCCCCTGAAGGCAGTACTGAGGGCTCCTATTGCGGATCACATGGCCCTGGTGGGCCGGAGAGGCAGGACTGCTGCAGGGGGACTGCCTGGGCTATCAGGCAGTCCCCTCCCAGAACAGGATCGCTGAGTTAGTCAAGTTTATTACGGGCGGCGGGCTGCTGGACGTGCTATGCCGTCCTCCGGCGTTAAAGCCCACCCTTTTTAGGACGGCATAATACACCCACCATCCTCAAGGAGGCTACAGTTCTTAAGTGTTACATCCTATTGCCAGATTTCACAGATCTAAGCACAACAAGCACAACAAGACAGCACAACAAGACTGACCATGTTTATTGAAGGAAAAAAAAAAAATCTGAATTTTATCTTTCCTATGTTTCAGAAAATAAAATGTGCATTTATTTTATGTTTTAAGAACTTTGGAATAAAGTAAATTTTTGTTATACTAAAATTCTAGATGGTAGCAGGGAATGGGTACAGCAATGTATCGTGATCTTTATTTGCTGCATATTACCACTAAACTCAATGTATAAACCAAAAAGTAAAAAAACTACTGAAGAAAAACAAATCATAAGTTAGCATGGGGACAGTTTTACAATTATTTAGAAATTCTGACCCCACAGAAGAGTAATAATGCAGTAATGGAAACCCTGTGTTGATAATCATTAATAGAAATTCAGTCAAAACGTAGTAAAGTGCATTGCAACATTTATATTATGTAAAATAAAAAACAAACATCTAACTACTTAAGAATCCTTCAAGAATATAGAAGTACAAAGCACAAATGCCTCACAGCCTGTCCAGCATGCATATATAGACAGCAGTGTTTTCCCTAATACACTGCACAGATTCAAATACCATGAAAAAAACTGCTATGTTTCGGCTTTGCTGCTAAAACTGTATAAAGCAGGGGTCCTCAAACTCCGGCCCCCCAGATGTTGCTGAACTACAACTCCCATGATTCTCTGGCTATCTATGTAATTCAAAGAATCATCAGAGTTGTAGTTCAGCAACGTCTGGAGGGCCACAGTTTGAGGACCCCTGATTTAAAGGGACACTATAGTAACCAGAACAACTACAGCTTAATGTAGTTGTTCTGGTGTGTATAGTCAGTCCCTGCAGGCTTTTTGCAGTAGCACTGTCTTTTTAGAAAAAAAAAAGCAGGGTTTACATTGCTCTCTATGGACACTTCCAGTGGCCACTCCTCAGATAGCTACTAGAGGTGTTTTCTAGGGCAGTTCTGCACAGACATGTAGTGTCTTTACCCTCTGCATGGAGACACTGAACTTTCCTCATAGAGATAAATTGATTCAATGCATCTCTATAAGGAGATGTTGATTGGCCAGGGCGGTGTTTAGCTCTGCCCCCAGCCAGCCTCCTTGGCTGAGATAATCAGAATTGATAATCTCAGCTAAACACCACCCTGGCCAATCAGCATATCCTTATAGAGATGCATTGAATTAATTTATGATTGGTTGAGATCACTTTTGATAATGTCAGACAAGGAGGTAGATCAGGGGCAGAGTCACCATCAGCAGACTGGGATAAAGGTAAGATTTTACTATATTTAGGGAGCCAGGGGGGTTAGATAGTGTTTTTAACATTATAGAATCAGGATGTTTGGGTTCATGACCCTATAGTGCTCCTTTAACCTCTTAATGAAAAGCGACAGTCTGTTATAACAACACTATTTAAACATCTTATTTCAAAATGAAATGACCCACTAAATTTGTCTTTAATTAGTTACAAATACAAAATAAGCAGGACATTTGATAGTGCATAAGGATTTATGAGGACTAAATTGTGATGATGGCAAAGTTAAATATTTGGCCCTTAAAGGGACACTATAGGCACCCAGACCACTTCAGCTCATTGAAGTGCTCTGGGTGCATATTTCCAGTTCCAATAACCAAGCAAAGATAATTATTGCAGTTTTTAATTAAAAGGACACTATAGTCACCCAGACCACTTCAGCTCAATGAAGTGGTTTGTGTGCCATGTCCCTCAGGTTTTAACCCTGCAGCTGTAAACATAAGTTTCAAAGAACTGCTATGTTTACATTAGGGGTTAAGCCATCCTCTAGTGGCTGTCTTCCTGACAGCCGATAGAGGCGCATTTGCGACGCTGGATGCGAATTTCACATCCATGGTGCAGAGTGTCCATAGGAAAGTATTGAGAAATGCTTTCCTATGGACTGTTTAAATGCGAGCGCGGCACTTGCCACTCCAGTCGGGAGCCGACGTCGGCAGGGGGAGGAGAGGTCACCAGCACCGAGGGAGCCCAGCACAGGACAAAGGTAAGTGGCTGAAGGGGTTTTAACCCCTTCAGCGCCACGGGAGGGGGACTCTGAGGGCGGGGGCACCCTCAGGGCACTATAGTGTCAGGAAATCCGCTTTGTTTTCCTGATACTATAATGATCCTTTTAACTGCAATAATTACCTTTATGGGTTAACTCCACCTCTAGTGGCTGTCTACCAGACTTTTGGCATGAGGACATCCAGCGTCACCCAAAACCCCATAGGAAAGCATTGTATAATGCTTTTCTATGGGGAAAGTCCTAAGGCGAGTGTGGCTGTTGGCGAGGGAGGAGCACAGGCGGAAACTGAGTAAGTGCCGAGAGACATCAGCGCTGGACTCGGGTAAATGCAGAAGGGATTTTTAACCCCTTCTGCACCACAGGGAGGAAGGGCACTATATGGAGCTTTTTTTTTTTTCTTCTTTTGCTGGCACTATAGTTTCCCTTTCCGATGTTATAGTATATTAAGAACTATCCTCTGGTTTATTCACTAAAGTGAGAATTGAAAGTGCATTACACATTTTAGCCAAAAGTATATGAAGTTGAAGCATAGCTTGGCTATTTTATCCTTCACTTTGAATTCCCATAGAATTCTTAATTTTAGTAAATAACCCTTTTTGTGTGTCACCTACAGTTGTAGTAGGTATTGTACTTGTTCACAGAGTTTGGACTTTCTTCCTACCAACACCCATAATGAGTACCAATAAAGGGTTACTCTAACATAAAAAACTGTTTTCTATAAAATATTGCTAGCTATATTAGCCAGCTTGTTCGGTACTGGATGACTACTCCCCAGTGATGCTGCTGGTGTTTGAATAACTCATCCAGCAACAAAAATGGTTAAACTTTGTATGGGCATCATTTCATAGCAAAATACTGCATATACAGAATCCAGGCACGATCACCCATTGACACCACTACAGAGGTTACACTAACCCTATAATTGCTGTAATAAGCACAGTAATACCTTGGGTTAACTCTTATAAACCATCCAAAGTTAAACATTCAAGTAAATGGATATGATTGTAAAGTCTCAAACTTATATTTTTAGGTTTGGTTAGCAGTTAAATATATCGTATTACTGTACAATGTAGAATATAGGTTTTACAGACATACTGCAATTCGTGAGCAAATTACTGAATTAGCAGGAACATTCCACTGGTTTCCAATGTTACTGCATCGTATAAACATCTAAAGCTGAAATGCTCTTTTACACAAAAGTTTGCGGAAAAAAAAAAAAAGTTTGCTTTTCACAACATTCTGGCATTTTTATCAGTATTGCACTTCTGTAACATTCTAGCAGATTCATTTATAATAGCCTTGGCTGTTACATACAGTATTTACAAATGATTAATTTATACACTAGAATTACCATGAGTCCAGTAACAAAAATATTTTACTCCATTTGTTTTTGCAATATATACACAAAACCCAACAACCTCTAGTCAGTTATTTAAACAGATGCTCTGCAGCAGACAGAAAATTTGTTTCAAACTCGCTGTCTGAGAATCTGGTGACAGAACGGCGAGCATTTTGTCTTATTGTCAGTCTTTCTTCTGGAGACAGGGACAGGATTTGGTCCATAACCGAAGCGTAGCTGTCCTCACTATCTGCCAAGAACCCAGTTTTTTGGCCTTCAAAAGGTTTCACAATGTCCATCTTAGGACCTCCTGAATTGTGGGCGAGAATGATTGTCCCGGCTGCCATGCATTCAACTACTCCTGCAAAACAAAACAGAAAAAAAAAAAATCACAAGTGTATCTATTACCTGCACATGTAAATCAATGAAAAACATCCTCTCTTAGGACATCACTGCCACAAAGTGCTATCTGCAATCAGACTCAAATCCTGCCATTGACAGATTAGTCACAAGGTCAAGGAATCAGTGGTTAAAAAAAAAAACACAACTTGCCAGTACAAAATCAAAATGTTATTAAATAAATAAGAAATTTCACTAAACATCATCGTGAATCTCCTATTGCAACTAATTTAGACTTCTCAGCTATAATATACGTTCTGGTGAAAAATAGCCCTAGGTATTAACCATCTACACTAAACTAGTTTGGCTTCTCTGGTGTTAAATTTGAAATTCACTTTGAATTCTCACAATGGATAAGCCTGTTAAACTCAAAATGGTTTTCAGTAACTCTACAAGTCTGCTCCCCATGTTGTGTAGCGGTGAAAGGTCTGATATTTCAGGTTAGTTTCTCCAGAGGTACCAAGAACTGTACAGGAATACAATGAAATGAAGGTAATTATATATAACCCAGTAGCGCCAAACAGCACACCTTAAGGCCGTACAGAATCTTATACTAGTCAGGAGGAGCAATTATGGAAAGCATGCAGGTTTAGATAAATCTGCTGTAACTTCAGCAAATATCGCATGACTGGATTACAGGTATTTTACTGAACGTTAAAAGGGTCAGGTATGCCAAGTAATGAACACCAACATTAAAAAATATATATGTATATATTTATTTTTATTTTAGTGTCAGTGTGTTCCTTTTAATAGAAAAAAGGGACCAGAAATGAGGAAGTCAATGAACCAGAGCCCATGCAATAATCGCAGGTGGGTGTAGTGCTTGTGGTTCCCTTTAAGATAATGGGAAATGGCAAAGGCATTCTCACAACTAAACACTTAAATTAAAAGTCACTTAAGTTTATGTTATCTAAACAAAAGGTAATTTAAAAACTTTCTTACCAATTCCAAAGTGCTCATTCCACATGGTGTGCAACCCAATGGTAGCATCACTCAGACACTTCTTTAGATCTTCAAAAGGGATGTTCACTTTAAATTCCACAGGGACACCAAGTTCCAAACTAAGCTTTTTTAGTTCAGACACACGATCGTCATCTTCTTTGTTACGACATCCACCAATAAGGATAAGCTTCAGCTTTGAGGTTTCTTCTGATGTCTTCTTGGCCAACAGTTTTTTAAACGCCTGGATCTGAAGTGAATGGTCTTTTTCAGGCCTAAACTGGCCAACTGAAACAATTGAATGGTCTCTTCTTTCCTGCTCTTGGTCTAATTTGATATCTAAAAAGGTCTGTACATCACATGGTGGGTACACTATGTTTGTGCGCTCACTGCATTTCCACAAATTAAGTATGTGGTTAAAAGTCCACGTAGAGTTTACCATTATTACATCACTACACGAGCCAACCCATCCATATAATACTGCAAAAAGATTGTAGTATATTAACTTAAGCCTGCTTAGGACAGGATTATTAGTAATATATGCAGAGTTGTTAAACCTTGCATGTTGGCTACGAACAACAGACAGCATATCTGTACTGATAGTTGGATAATGCACATAACATCCAACTCTACAGCCTCCAAGATACTTGAAAAGCGGTAAAGTGAATGCATATCCCATAGAGTCAATATAAATATCTGGTACACACTTCATCAGAGCCTCCCAACCTAGAATAATGGAACCGAGACTTTGACCCAACAACGTAAAATGAGGATATCGGCTTGCTTCCACAAACTCACGTTTTTCCAAAAATATGAATTTTACAGTATGGGTTAGTTTGATGTTGAATCGTCCAAAGGCCCTATTCAGAATCTGTTCTTCAGTGGCATCTTTATCACCAGTGTAAACAACAAAACTGGCATCTTTATATCTAAAACAACAAAATAAAGTATAATTTAGACAAGATTCCTACAGTTATATAGTTGCAAACTTTTGGTATATACTTGAAAATCTACTATAATTTTAGTTAGGTCTGACACCAGCACCATAATGACCTTCAACGATGCAACACAATGCACACTTTCCTATGGTGCACAATCCAATCTCATCCTCTCAGAAATGCCTACTCACTTTCTTAACAAGTTTCTCAAAATACCCCCACATTATTCATGGCTCACTACCATGCCTTGTCTCTCACAATCCAGCCTCATCTTCCATGATACGACCTTCCCTTCTTTATCTCCCCACCACCTGCTAGATTTTACACTCACAACAGGGCCCAAAGTTCCATATAATATACTACACAAATATCACTTTAGAGCAGAGGTGGGCTATAACCATAGATCCCTGTATAACTGTAACTTCCACGATACTTTGCAATTCTAAAGACTAACATTTGTTCAGCCCTACTTAAGAGTGATTTAAAATTAGTTACTTATTGTTTTTAAAATACATTTTCCACAGATTTTAAACACTCCAAATTAAAAGTGCATTCTGAGCACCATAAACACTATCGTTCAAAGTAGTGGATATGAGGTTACAAGTCAATGGACTTGGTCCACTGGTAGTCTGTCGACTCATTTTGGAGCAGTTTGACAAAATCTGTGTGTGGCTCTTCCTTGAACCCATTGCTCATTATCTTAGATAACGCAGAAGATCACTTTCACATTTTAAGTTCAAAACCGTCCAACTTGAACATTAATGATAAACTCTGAGCATGGGCAGAAACTACCAGAAAGCGCTGTAGTAGTAATGTTGCTTACAGTAACAAAACTAAGATTTGGCCAAATTCCTACCTTTTCAGCAAGGCTCTCAGCGCACACCAAAGTACTCTCTCCCCTCCACCTCCTGCATTGCAGTATGGGTGGAAAAATGCCACCACCGTTTTCTTCTTTCCATCTTTGTTTAATTGCACGTTTTGTTTTTTCTTATGCTGAATCCACAAGCGCAGACCATATATAAGGGTGACAATGAGGAGGCACAAAATTATGATTATGATAAGTCCTGGCATAACCAAGGAAGTCAATAGCCTGATGACAGGAAAAAAGAAAAAAAATGAAAAAGCATATTAGCAATCTCACCTGGTACAATCATGTATTGGGATACTACTAAGCAGAAGGGTTATTTATATTTAACATATAAAACCCAGAGGGAAAAAAAACATAATAAAAGCAGCAAACCACTGAAAGTGAATATACTGTAACCATTGTTCCACTGGTTATAAAAGCAGAACGTTCACCTGTTGGTTCTTTTGACATACTGATAGCCAACTATTTGTATTTAAGGGCTGAGCAGGAATTGTGCAGGGTCTTTGCTAGCCCAGCACAGTGCGGACTTGTGATCAGGCAGACAGGCCAATGAACTCCAGGCTTGACCTAACCCATCGGCATATTTCATCATGAGATCGCAATACTTGAGCCAACTAGGCTGCAAAACAACGAGGAGTGTGTATGATTTAGAGATTATTGAAAGTGGCTGTGGAGTTATGTCAAACATTAACATC
Source organism: Pelobates cultripes (assembly GCA_933207985.1). Classification (NCBI taxonomy): domain Eukaryota; kingdom Metazoa; phylum Chordata; class Amphibia; order Anura; family Pelobatidae; genus Pelobates; species Pelobates cultripes. The sequence continues at coordinate 366,162,261 of OW240912.1, read as the reverse complement.
AAAGGAGCTACAGAAATCAAATGTTACATCACTTAAAAATGCACAGATTACTGTGAATGTGTCCTCATACTATGCAGGTCATATGATGTCACACCACACAACTCCAGCAGCCTCAATCTAGCAAACACAGATATAGCATAGTCTGAGTAGGACCCGCCACAATGATATCACTGAGTTGTGTGTGAAAAAGGGACATTCACTGAAATTTGCCACCCCAGGCCAAACCTCACCTAGTACTGTATGCACACATTTTGCACTGAGGAAGGATTGGTTAAACATGCATGTGATCATTAGCCATTTCTCTTAGAATAAGTGTGCCCAGAGCATCAAGGGGTGAGAACACCCAGACCCCAGAAGTGCAGCTGAGTTGAGTGCATTTCTAATGCCTCGTTTCCACTGGAGCGGTATGGTTCGGAGGGGTTAGAATGGTCCAACCTACTCAGGTGAGTGTTTCCACTACAAGTCGGACTGCCAGGGAGCATCCGGGGTTTAGACCAAAGGCTTAGCGTGTCATTTGTCGTGAGCATTGACGTTTTCCTGTCCGCCAATCCATGGATTGTATAGTGTGACGCCAGTTGCTCCGCCCTAACCGTACCGTACTGTACCATTTCTTATGGACCTACATCTAAAGGGGGCCCAGGAATTCTAAAAACACGCAAAATAGCGTACCAGACTGTACTTACCCAAACTGTACCGCTCAGTGGAAACGGGGCATAATTATCTCTGCTGAGCTCCTCACACCAGTAAGTGCTTCAGTAGTTTACTTGTGAAAGAACAAATGGTCACTTTCAAACAATTGACAGTTCTGCTTTAAGATCTGAGTTCAGAAAATAAACCCCATAATATAATATAATATAATACATACCTATGGCAGCCTTTTAACTAGCACCATATATAGATAAAATTGGGTTCCCATCAAAGTGCCACCTTGTTATATCTGCACTAACAGAATGGGCAATTCTGACCCTTGCCTGGACCCTTACTTCCTGATTGACACATTAATCAGTAATCTGAACTTCTGGCACTCCAGCTGCTGTGGACTACTCTTCCCGTGATGCTTTGCCATGTGAATGGCTGACACAGCAATATGGTGGACCGTAGTTCTGTGATACTATCCCTCCTCTTAGTTACATGCACTCACCGGCCATAGCTGGGCGACGCTGACTCTACACGTCACTTCAACGCCAATTGGCTGCGCGTCGAGCCACTGCCTCCTAACGCAGTGACGTCACTCATTCACAATCATCTGGGGCGGTGCAAGTTAACGCCCACAGCCAAAGCTGCGGTGGAGGGAGAGAGGGTGGGGCTAAGGAATGATTGACAGGTCAATGTACCGCTGTGACACCGCGCTGTGCTGGGTAGCCTGGAGCAAATGCATAATAAAGGTCGCTTTGATTGATCGACTGGTTTCTGGGTCCATAGGTCATTCATCGCTTTGTACATAGCATGTCACTTACACCTTGTTCTCAGAGGCAGCAGCACACTGGACAAGCTTATAGGTAAATTTATTTTCTCCCATGTTTCATATGATATCTTTTTATACTCTATAGAATACAATACACAATTGTTACACACACACACACACACACACACACACTGCATGACAACGCAAAGTTTGCTGAAGAATGCCAAAGGTAGGTAGCCAGATATGTAACATTTCATTTAGATTACAGTGAATTTTTTTTCTTTTTTTCTTTTCTGCTTGAAAAAGTAAAAAAACATGATAAATATTGTATTAATTAAGTAGAAAATTGATTTTTTCAGATTAAAGGATATTTTATCTGGATTTTCTCTGCCCTCTTTTGAAAACTAAAGAGATTAAATCCTTTTTATCTTATTTTTTTTTTTTAGTATGTAGTCAGATATGTTGCCTTTTTCCAAGATCTATGATTGATGGCAGTGATTTTTTTTTTTTTATTGACTTTTTAAAAAAAAATGTTTAATTGAGTTGAAACTATAACGAGAATGACACATTTACGAAATTATATTTTAGATTTTTAGTATACTTTACCATAATTTTTATTTTAATTTTTTTATATTGTTATTTTTTGTTGTTATTATTAATTAGGTTAAAGATAATTTACTTGGCTTTTATTTAATTAAGGTACCTGCATTCTTTATTAATTAATTAAAGATATTAGATATAGACTTTATTATTTATAATTCAATGATGTGTAGATGATGTGCAGATCACATAAACGTTTGTTTGTTTTTCACTCTACAAATAGCAATACTAATATACCCACATGTTTTGAGAGTATGCACTGAGACCTGTGATTCTGAATTGTCTCAGTCATGTGTAACCTTTCTGTGTGCTTTTCTCACCGTGACAGTATGCTTAGTTTGAACAATATTGGTAATACCCCAAAGATTGAAATGTCAGGAATGTAAAAATCTTTTTTTGCAGATTTTTTTTTTTTTTTTAATTCTGCTATTGTGGCCTGAAGTTTGAAATCCACTTTGAATTTATTTTGAATTCCTGGTAATTCACACTTTAGTGAATAAATAACCCTGTGTTTATTTAAAACTGTAAGGGAGGTGTTGTTATGCTTAAACATCACTGAGTTTACAATATTTTTTTAATGATTATTTCTGAATTAATCTCCACAGCCAACCATTTTTTATCAAATAGGCACACTTATGACTGGAAATAAAGCCAAAAAAAAAAAAATACAATGTGATATATTATATATTTTTTTTAGCTGGGGGACATTTTACTGATGTTTTCCATCAAATATTTACTCTGTGTGGGGTTGCAGGGATTGTTTGCAAATACTTACCTTGGGAATATGCAGTGAAGAGGTTTATGTTGATATCCTGTCAGTCCACTATCACAACTCCATCTACTCTTTTTTTATATTTGCATAGTTGGGAAAAACACGACTCACACAGTTATTCATTAAAATGTGATTTCACAGGAAAAACTGGAATTCAAATTATAGGCCAAGTTAGTTGAATGGGATAAACACTCAGTCTGGTATGTTTTCAGTTTTGTTAATTGTGGACAAAATTTGCTTTGAACTTGCTTTGAATACTCATGAATTCACACTCTGTAAGCTCATCTAAGCAGAGGGAAGACATTGGTGAAGATTTATCAAATTATTCCTTTCTAAAAAGTGGTACAAAATTGTAAAAGGCAGGGCCAGATTAACATAGAGGCTGATCGAGCTGCAGCTCCAGGCCCATGGAATAGGCCCATTGATTTAAAAAAAAATATATATATATATATATATATATATATATATATATATATATATATATAATTCTTTTTTAATTTTTTTTTACACACATACTACTTTTAGGGTTGCCAGGTATTTCTCAGGTATTTGAGGCTGCCTAGCAAATGTCTGTCTCAGTATAAACAGAGATTATTCTGCAATGCCAGCACCGGCCAATAGGGGTCGCTATTTGTGTGGAGAGAGGCAGGGATAAGAAGTTACAGCATCTCCCTCCCTGTCTCTCTCTACTCACTGATCCACGGGGAGCAGCACAGAGAGTCCAGACAGCAGTTTCAAGCCTGCGAGACGATGGGGACGATGAGACATTTGGACACTGGGAGACATAGGAACCCTGAGACACTAGGGGCACAGTGGTCCCATGTCTCCCAGTGGCTCCTAGTCTCTCAGTGTCCCCATGTTTCCCAGCCAGTGTCTCTAGTGTCTCAGTGTCCCCGTGTCTCCCAGTGTGCCCGGTGTCTCCCAGTGTGCCTGGTGTCTCTGTGTCCCTAGTGTCTGTGTCCCTAGTCTTCCAGAGTGGCCTAGTATCTCAGTGTCCCCATGTATCTCAGTGTCCCCATGTCTCAGTGTCCCCAAGACTCACAGTGTCCCAATGTCTCTCAATGTCCCCTAGTGTCCTAGTGACATTGGGACACATGGAGACACAGACTCTAAGGGACACTGGGAGACATGGGGATACAAACACTAGGGGACACTGGGAGATATGGGGATAATGAGAAACTAGGGGACACAGGGAGATATGGGGCACTCCCAGTGTCCCCATGTCTCCCAGCCAGTGTCCCTAGTATCTCAGTATCCCCATGTCTCTCAGTGTCCTTAGTGTCTCAGTGTCCTTAGTGTCTGTGTCCTTAGTGTCTTTAGTGTCTCGGTGTCCTCAGTGTCTCAGTGTCCCCTAGTCCCTCAGAATCCCCTAGTCCCCCAGTGTTCCCATGTCTCACAGTGCCCCCAAGTGTCTCAGTGTCCCCTAGAATAAAAGAAAAAAATCTCAGGCACACACTGATCGATTTAAGCAGGTTTATTGGACACCACAATGTTTTGACCTGTACCCAGGTCCAGTGTCCCCTAAGTATCACAGTGTCTCAGTGCCCCATGTCTCACAGTGTACCCTCATGTCTCAAAGTCACCCAGTGTCCCCATGTCTCCCAATGTCCCCAAGAGTGTCCCCAGTGTCCCTAGGTCTCCCAGAGTTCCCTAGTATCTCAGTGTCCCAATGTCTCTGAATGTCCCCTAGTGTCCTAGTGACATGGGAACACTGGGAGACATGGGGACACAGACACTAAGGGACTGGGAGACAAGGACATACACCCTTTTTGTTTATGTTTGCCCCTTTCGGCAGTTCTTGTTATGTGATTTGTGTCAGTGGCCCACCCTTTTACCCCATCCATAGACTTCCTACTTTACTGCACACTGCTGTTAGGGGGTATGGGATTACTTGAAATATGAAAGCGTGAGATTAGCATAGGGTATGTGTTTTCTAATAGCTGCATCTTATGAGTTTCCCCTCCAGCACCATCTCCATCAGATAGATGACGCTTAGGAGGTAGGACAGTTTTAGTGTTTTTGGTCAATAAGATTTTGTAATTAGGCCCATCATAATTGTCAGCACCAGGCCCACTGGGCTCTTAATCTGGCCCTGGTAAAAGGGAGTCATCAATGGAAAGTCTGTGGGTTCCACTGGTTTCCATGATAATTGCCCCACCAACAGAACACTGATAAATCTCACTGGCAAAGAATAGTGGCACAGAGTTATTTACTAAAGAAAGTCCTTGGCACCATTTATCGTTAGGGTTAAACAATTCACAAATGGTTTAACCCCAAAGTTTAGCTCTGCCTCTGCACTTCAAATTCTTGAGACAAGAAACCTGGCACTGCCTTGGACGGGGCAACGCCAACTGACTGAGAGCGTCAGCTGAAACTCTAAGCCAATCAGTAGCCCCCCATTCCAAAAAAAATAGCTTTAGAAAAATACATACATTTATTAAGTTGTTTTGTGGTTGGGGAGCTACATATGCTCTCAGCCAATCAGTGGCACCCCTGTAAGAGGACAGAGTATAACTAAACAGCACTAGATTCAAGACTTTGGAGTTAAACCTTTACAGGTAAGCCGACGCCAGGGACTTCCTGGTACCAAAACAACATAATTCTGATTAAGTAGTTATGGTGCCTGAAGGTTTCCTTTAAGCTTAAAATATTCAGCAAAACACATTCTAAATGAATACAGAGCAATTAAAAATAAGTTTATCCTAGGGAAAATGTAGGCAGGTTCTGTCACTTGTTATAAGTGTACAACGTATTAAGATCACCTCCACAAAAAAGAAAATGCCTCAATCCACATAGATAAAGGAAAATCAGCCTTTATTCTTATTTAAAGGGACACTTCAGGCTCCCAGACCACTTCTGCCCATTGGAGTGGTCTTGGTGCCATCTCCCACTACACTTAACCCTGCAAGTGTAATTATTGCAGTTTTTTATAAACTGCAATAATTACCTTGCAGGGTTAACTCCACCTCTAGTGGCTGTCTACTAAACAGCCACTAGAGGGCACTTCCTGCATTATAGCACAGAAAACCTGTGCTAGAGCGTCACTGGACGTCCTCACGCTGTGTGAGGACCTCCAGCGTCGCTCAATTCCCCATAGGAAAGCATTGAAAAGCAATTTCAATGCTTTCCTATGGGGAGCTCTAATGCGCATTAGATCTCCCCGGCTGGTGGGTGGGATCAGTCTCACCCACCGGCTGACGTAATCACTGGGAGGAGCGGCGGAGGAAGAAGCAGCGATGTGGGACATGTCGCTGCCTGTGGTAAGTAACTGAAGGGGTTTTCACCCCTTCAGCAACCGGGGATTGGGGGTGGGAGGGAGAGGGGACCTGCAGTGCCAGGAAAACTGATTATTTTCCTGGAACTGGAGTTTCCCTCTAACATCGGGGAGAAGGGAGAACCATTGGATCAATGCTGATAATTTTCGTACTTTTACCAGTACTTTATCAGAGTCCTCTGATTAAGTGCCAGTAAAGGTACGGTCCTGTGTTTTCCACAGCATATCCTAGCCATGAAAGGCACACTCTACTGCCCAAATACAAAATAAATAAAATTCTCAATTTAGTAGATATACCCCAAATTAAACCTTTTTTTTCATCGGAAGTATATACAAAAACAGCTTACTAAACCTGCAGTTTTCTTGTCTGCTTCCTTTGCAAGCGCTCCACATCTAAACCCCAGTCACAGACTTCCCAATGCAGCTCAATGAGAAGTCTTTACAGGTGCTCTGGGCAATTGCTGCCTGTTGAATTCAGTGCAAATAGGGTAACCAATTCAGAAAGTAACAGGACCAGCTGTCTGCTTGAAAAGGCAGGGAGGTGTAACCAGGTTAATTTATAAAGTGTCAAATTCTATTGAAATCTGCACTTTTTTCAAAATGAAAAAAAGAGGACACACTCCTCACACATTTCATTACCCTATTTTTTCCTTGTGTTTTCCATTTTCATAATCCATCTTTTTCCTGGTATATGGGATTTTCCCATTTCCTCGTCACCTTCCTGCAATAAACCATCGTACAGTGAATTCAGAAAGTATACCAACTCCTTTTTTTTTTTAATTTTTCTTGTTGCCGCCTTGTGCTACAATTGTTTCAATACAATTTTGAACATCAATCAACACTCTACACAATCTTGTGTTCAATGTATTTGCAACTGTGTCAAAAATCAGTTTTTTGTTTATCATTAAACATCACATTGAAATAAGTATTCAGACCCTTAGCTTAGTACTTATTTGTAGCACCTTAAACAGCCTTTCATTTTTCTGGATATGATGTGTCAAACTTTACACACCTGGATATCCTAGCAAGCCCTGTTCAGGCTAGAAGTGGACCGTCAACAGACAGGCATTTTCAGGTCTCTCCAGAGATGTTCGATTAGGTTGAAGGCACTGACTGGGCCATTTAAGGACTTTCAAAGAGTTTCCTCTAAGTCACCTTTGCCTTGTCTTGTCTGTGTACCAGTCAGCATTGTCGTGTTTGAAGGTGAACAGTGGCCTTGTCTGAGGTCCTGAGCACTCTGGACAAAGTTTTCATTGAGGATATCTCTGTATTTTGATGTGCTCATCTTTCCCTCATCCATGACCAGCCTCCCAGTCCCTGCCACTGAAAAACACCTCCAGAAACATAATGCTAACACCACCATGCCTCACTGTTGGGGTGATATTATGCAGATGATGAGAGGTGCCTGATTTCCTCCAGACCTGATGCTTTGAACTGAGGTCAAACAGTTCAATCTTTGTTTCATCCGACCAGCAAATCTTGCTTCTCATGGTCCTGTAGGTGCTTTTTTTCAAATTTCAAGATGGCTTTCATGTGTTTTGCAATGAGGAGAAGCTTTCTTCTGACCACACTGGTTGCAATGATGGTTTCTCCGATCTCCACACATAATCTCTGGAGCTCACTCAGAGTGACTTTAGGGTTCTTAGCCACCTCTCTTACTAAGGACCTGCTCCAATATGGCAGGAGGCCAGATCTAGGAAGATCCTGGTTGTTTCACACTTCTTCCACTTAGGAATTATGGAGGCCACTGTGCTCTTGGGTACCTTCAATGCAGCTGACACTTGTAGCTTTGGAATGCATCTGAGCTACATTTCAACTGTAAAGGGTCTGAATACTTATCCCAGTGTGATATTTGAGTTTGTTTGTTTTTTCTTTGTGATTATGGTGTATTGCTTGTAGAATGATGTAGAAAAAAAATCCCCCCATACAACTTTTTCAACAATTGCTGCATAAGGGTGCAACAAAGAAAATGAGAAAAAGTGAAAGGATCTGAATACTTTCTGAATGCACTCCATCTCCCCATTCTCTGGTATATTCCTTAGTACACATATTTGCCCTTGTTATATTTACATTCTCTCTCTTGCTTTTCTCATCACTGAATATGGTTGTCACCACCCAACAACAGAATGTTTGTGTTTGTATGTCACTGTGTATTGCGTTTAACAACCCTTTGTTAGGGAAATCACACAATAATACATACTCACACCTACATTCATATAGAAACACGTTTATACACACTAAAATTTACACACACACTGCTGACATCACTCTGTGCATTGATTGCTCAGCTCCCTGCCTACCCTGCCCTGATGCCTGGTCTGGGGTGATGTTATATCTCAGCTTCAGTACAGGATGGCGATGGAGTTGTGCCATCAGAGCACAGACTGATCCCAGCAGCTCTTCCACCTCCCTTTCCACAGTCTGCTCAATCTGGTAGAGCATCAACATGCTGTGCGGCACAACCACTGGTAGGAAGTGCCAGCTATGCCCAGAGGGAGGTGCTCTGCTTGCCCCCTACTGCCTGCCACCTAGGGCAGACCATCCCCACTGCCTTCTTTGTTAGCATGCCACTGTATATACCACTCTAAATCCCATTGCATTGTACCCCTTGAAGAGCTGCGAAACGTACCCAAGAAACATAAGACACGTGTTGTGAAAAGTATGTATATATACCTAGCTACTTATTTGTACAACTTTGCAACATTTCCACTTTGATGTAGCGACTGATCATTATTAAACTGTTAACTGCAGAATACTAGTAAGTAGTAATGAATACACAGAAAGCCAGTTGGCACAAGTTTAGCAGGTTTAACTGAATTTCTCCTGATACAAGTGTGAAAGATATAACAATAGGTCACTGAAAAAATACCACAACTGGACTACAGCTGAGCATTTAGAATTTTCTATGTAATTCACTGTTCAGTTTCAGTAACTACTGTGCAAATCAAAAATAACTGCCAATATTTGCCATTCTGTAACTTGAAATTCTTGAAAGTATGTTACAGTTTACAAAACATAAGGTGTATCAAAGTATCATTGTTTGTAAACCTTCACCCCATACAGGTTTTGTGAGAACGAAGTCTGGAGACAGGCCTGACCAGTTCATGAGAATTATCTGCCCCGCCATTCTGATTAGACAGTTTCTGCATGCTGACAAGTAAATGACAAACATGCACAGGTTTAATATTAGATTCAAATTAAAATGCTGCACATGCAGTCTCCAAGCACCAAGACCACTTCAAAACACTAAAGTGGTCAAGGTGCCTGGAGTAACCCTTTAATTATATGTATGCATCTCCTCGTTTGTGAGCTATGTAACTACTAAAATACACATACTAAATCATAATTGTTTAGTATAGGTCATGTAAAAGGAATAGGTTATGTAATAGGAATGTTTTAACTCATTTTGAGACCAGCGATGTGTAGTGTATGTTGACTTCACTTACAAGTTAAGTGCAATTAAAAATCTCGTCTTCCTGTGTTCCTGTGTCTTCCTGTGTTCCTGGGTTATTGCTGGATATCTTATTAGTGTAACCTCATAGACATAGCCATGTGAAGGGGCCCCAGGCATGCGATTACCTGGCTATCACTGGTTGCCAGCTTCCATATAAGCTGGCACATGACAAAATCTTGGCATTTACTGAGCTATTACTGTAGGTTTCAGCACTGAGGCTGTTCACATGGGCTGTCACTGACATGTCTGATAGGCTGCCACAGCGGCCCTTTGCCCTTATCGATTGCTGAAGCCCAGCTGTAGCATTCCATGCCAGGATCATGTGACAATGACCTATTACTGAACTATTGCTATCAGGTATGGCCGTTTACAGGAGTCCCACTAATATAACATCTACCCTTTGCTCCTACCCCCTGTCCATCTGTCCATATATTCATCCAACAAAGAACAAGACTCGCTTGCCAAAGAAAAATCACAGCAACTACAGCACATACAATATTGTTGCTGTGACATGGACAAGGATTGCAGGAGAGATTTTTGTTTTCCTCTGTCAGATAGCTGTCTGCATGCAGGTCTAGCCATCAGCATATCCCTGTTTGCTAAGAATAGAATAACAGGAGAGGGTCACTCAGAGCCATATTTTGAAATGGTTTTTTTTCCGTATAATCAATACATTTGCTTCTAATTAAATTTTAAATTGCATACTCAGCCTCAGCCTGTCCCTGTGAATGTGTGTCTGTCTGTGTGCAGTTAGAAAGGCCATATGCAATCTTTTGCATTCCATCTACTACGGAACAATATTCAATAAAAAAAAATTTTTAATAAAAACATTAAAAAATTCTATAATGTATGCATTATTCCTTGCTTCGCGTGGTGACCCTGCGAGTCTGCATACATCGTTACTCTGTTATGTTTTTTGTCCAGTGATAATTTCGATGGCAAATTTCAATTTAATTTAAGTCATAGTCTTCTGACTAAAAAGCCGTTTTAGTCCTCTCAATTGTTTTAGTTTTAGTCGACTAAATCTCCAATAGGTTTTATTCTACACAACTAAAATCAAATGGGTTTAGTTAAAGCTTCTATCTGTCTCTTTTGCCACTTCCCCAGCCCCTATGCGTCTCTTTGTGTGTGTGTCCCCCAGCTCCTCTGGTTGTCTCCCCCCCAGCCCCTCTCTATCTATTTTGCATCTTCCCCTGTTTGTCTCCTTTTCCCCCTTCCACAGCCCCTCCATGGCTCTTTCCACCCATTCCCAGCCCGTCTATGTGACTTTTTCTTTCCACAGCCCCATTTGTGTGTCTCATCGCCCCAGAACCTTGTTTCTTTCACCCTTAGCCCATCTATTCCACTTTGTGTGTCCCAAAGCCCTTCCATGCATCTCATCTCCCCCAGTCCCCATGTGTCTTAATTCCCCCCCAGATCCTCCACAGTGATAACCCCCCCAGTCCCTCCATGTGTCTCATTCTACCAGTACCCTCGTGTGTCTCATATCTCCAGCCCCCCATGTGTCTCATTCTCCCAGCCCCCTCATGTGTCTTATTCTCCCAGCCCCCTCATGTGTCTTATTCTCCCAGCCCCCTCATGTGTCTCATTCCCCAGCCCTCTCATGTGTCTCATTCTTCCAGCCCCCCATGTGTCTCATTCTTCCAGCGCCCAGCCCCACATGTGTCTCATTCTTCCAGCCCCGCGTGTCACTCATTCTTCAGCCCACATGTCTCATTCTTTCAGTCCCCCATGTGTCTCATTCCCCCCCACCATCCACATGTGTCTTACCCACGAGTGTTGATTTGGCTGCAGATTTCAAGTTCGTTTTAGTCATAGTCTTCTGACTAAAAAGCCGTTTTAGTCATCTCAATTGTTTAAGTTTTAGTGCACTAAATCTCCAATAGATTCTATTTGACACAACAAAGTCAAATGGGTTTAGTTAAAGCCTCTATCTGTTTCTTTCTTTTGCCCCTTCCCCAGCTCCTATGTGTCTTTTTCTGTCCCCCCAGCCCCTCTTGGTGTCTCACCCCCAGCCCCTGTCTATCTATTTTGCCTCATCCCCTGTTTGTCTCATTTTCCCCCTTCCACAGCCTCTCCGTGGCTCTTTTCACCCCCTCCCAGCTCCTCTGTGTGACTCATTTGTGTGTCTCATCGCCCCAGAACCTCGTTTCTTTCATCCTTAGCCCATCTATGCCACTTTGTATGTCCCAAAGCCCCATGTATCTCATTCCCTCAGTTGCCAATGTGTCTCATTCCCCCAGCCCCCATGTGCCTCATTCTCCCACCGCCCCCATGTGTCTTACCCACCAGTATTGATTTGGCTGCAAATTTCAAGTTAGTTTTAGTCATAGTCTTTTGACTAAAAAACCATGTTAGTTTTAGTGATATTTTAGTCATCTGAACTGTTCTAATTTTAGTCGATTAAATCTCCAAAATTTTAGTCGACTAAAATCTGACAAAAATTGTTAGTCAACAAAAATAACACTGGTGTGGGGCAGACACAGTTGTAATAGTAACAGCAATATGTCTAAAGTAACAGAAAAATACCCTTCTCTATTTGTTTTTCTAGGAGCTCCGTAAAAACGGGAGCTCCATGAATAATAGTTATTTTTAAACGTTATTTTTGCTTCTCACTAGCTTTTAAGGCAGACCTGGGACATTCATGCCAATGTAGTGTGTATGCACACTTTTATTACAGGCCGATGAAAATAAAAATGCAAACAGGTGCAATAAAGATAATAGTACATGTGACTTTGTAAACTGATGCTAATCAAGGTATTTAACCAGAACAATTGAGTCACACATTTGTTTGCCATAACTTCCTTTAGTTTTTTTTTTTTTTGTATTGCCTCATCGACCTGCAGGGCTGGGCGACCAAATATCATAACCTTATAATAAGAATATAATAAGGACATTGTAACCAATCTTGTCCAGATGCTGAAGTGGGGTGGGGGTTTTACCTCTTATCCGTCCAAATACAGAGAAAGTGTGTTTTCACTAATTTTTGAGGTTAGTAGAGTTAATTATAAAACTTTACAAATAATAGATAATTTATCACAATGCTAAATAATATAATCAAGCCTATGGGTAGTACTTCTGATTTGTTTTTTGGCAATCTTTTTTTTTTCAAATTTTCAGATATAGACAAGACATAAAAATAGAGAAGGGATTACAACATTATCAGTTTTGTATAGATCAAAGGTCTTATGAAAGGCAAAAATAGGTTGTTACAATTTGTTCAAGAATAACTGTATCGCAAGATATAAACATTAGCAGTTTATACCTTAATTTTTCTTATTTGATTGAGCCTTTCAGTAACCTGTTCATTCCAGAGAATCTTTCCAGTTATGATAGTTATGTTTGTTGTGAAAATTATTATTCTGTTGTGAAGGGAAGGGAATTGAGGGGGGATAGGGTAGGGGTTGCGGGAAGGCTGGGAGGGCAATGGGGAGTCTTATAAGGTTATGTGTGGGACAGAGAGATAAAGGGGGGGGGGAAAGGATGTGGAGTGGGGGGGGAGAATGGGACACTAACACCACTCTAAGGAGTGTCAGACAAGTCTTCTAGCTTTGACATATAGTCAATCCAAGGGAGCCATCTCATATTGAATTTGGACACATGGCTTCCATCTCCTCCACCTTAGCTATCCACTGGTAAAGCATCAGGGCACTCTTCTGCCATTAGAGGACAGGGATCAGGGATTTGGCTGATTTGAGTAAGTGCCTAGTGAGAGATTTATTTTTTGTATTGGGATATTAGCATTGTTTTGTGGTGAAATAGCATCTCCACAGGTTGCAGCAACACTGCCACTCTCACTATTTGCTTCATTGTGGAGTGTATTGATTCCCAGTAGGGGACTATGGTGGGGCATAGCCTCCCACAGCACCAACATGAGTCTGATATCTCAGGGTTGAATCTATGTAGGTGCTAGTGTTTGGGGTTCCATCGATTCAACAATTTATAATTGGTTTCCTGTATGGAGGAGCTGATTGACATTTTATGAGGTAGTTGGTAAATAATATACCATTGCTCTTCAGAGAGGATGCATCCCATGTCAGCCTCCCACTTCTCAATGAATCTCAGAGATGCAGGGAGATCGGCGTTAGGAGCAACGGTCGAGATGCTCTTGGCTATTCTTTCGCGGGTGTGGCACAATTTTGGGGTAGGGGGGTCCCCAGAGAAAAAAACAGGGTTATGGGTGAGTGGGCGCATGGGGCCTGTTAATGTTGTGAAATTATGTTTGAGTCGGCAATAAATGCATACTTTGAGAGGGGGGGGCGGTGTTGCGGGAGTGATTGCTGGATCTTGGTCATATCCAGCCACGTCACTGCTGGCAATGAGCCACTGGTTTATTTTAAGTCAAATTTGATCCAGTGTGCTCGTAGGGGATATACATGTCAGGCTAATAGTCATTAAAGGTGGGCTGTCTCAAAATATTTGGTGAGGGAGGGGAGACCCGCCCCTGGTGTTTTGGTAAACAAAGGTGTTTTAAGTGGAGGCATAGTGCTTTGTCCTACCAGATGAATATACGTATTGCATAGGTAATGGAGGAGTTAAAGGCATGAAGGACCGTTATTGGTATATTCTGAAAGAGATACAGGGCTTTGGGGAGTATGTTGATTTTTTGGCTATCCTCATTCGCCCAAATTAGGAGATGTATTGTGATTGTCAAGAGTGAAGATACGACCATATGATTCAGAGGAGGGGGGGCAAAACTTAGGCCGTATAGTCATGATACATCAGGATGAAGCCAAATTCTTAGGTATTTAATTCCTTCCCTACACCATTTAAAAGGGAATTAAGCTTTTAGTATATCAGCCTCCTTGTTATGGGTTGTGATATTCAATATATTTTAGACTTGTCTTCTTTTAACTTGGGCCTGTATTTTCTAAACTTGGCAAGGACGTTGGGCAGGAGATTGCAGGGTTACAGACACAAACCAGAAGGTCATCGACGTAAGCCGTGACCTTATGCTCCATGTCTCCCACATCCAACCACCGGACACCTCTACTCAAGTGTAAGGATAAACAGGAGAGGGGATAGAGAGCAGCCCTGCCATGTACCATTACGGATTGGGAATGAAGGTGGCAAGGCCTTGTTAATCCTCACCAAATCCATTTGTGGATTCTCTTGCTGAAAATCCTCGCTGAGGGTGGCAAAAATGAAGGTCCAGTCTACCTGGTTAAAAGCCTGCTCCACACCACGGCGGACTCGGCCGATCGTGGGACCGGAACCTCTCTCGGGTTGTAGCAGATATAACACCCTCCCAGCCAGTAAATCCGCAAAGCGGGTAGTAGGCCTCGGTGCCGGATGGCTGCACCTGCGCAGAAGCAAGGAACGTGGGGGCTTGGGAGGCCCCACGCCGAGCGCTAGGATACCGAGAAGGAGAGCGTGGGACACACAAGGACACCTCTAGTGGCATGTAACTGGAACCTAGATAGAGCGGGTGGGGACACGAGGTGACTTGTCGTACCACGGACTGAGACCAGACTGACCGAAGACTTTGAGGGAGCGCACTCAGGGGGGAAGGGGAGAGGGGGGAACGGCGGAAGCTGTGGACTGACCAGGACAAGCCCGGACGGTAGACTCTGGAGACCGGGTGCTTGAGAGGAGATGAACACTAGGGGGACTGGACTCCTACAGTCTGGCCAGACACACGGGCTTAACTCGATAGAGCTCGCAGACCGAGAGACGCCATACACCCGAGAGCTGGACTGGAAGCCGTGGGTGTCTCCAAGCCCACACGGAGGGAGGCAGGTCCAGACACCGTGTTTCCCGGAGTGCAATAGCAGAATGTGGGGCATCTCCCTGCTTACAGAGACAGCTTGGAGGGGACAAATGACTAGGGAGGGACGATACAGAGGTCAAGTTAAACTGTAGGCACATGTTGTAGAGCTATTGTTGAGACGTACGTTGTGGGTGCATGCGTATGGGTGCGAAAAGCTCCCTCTGACTCAGCCCTACTGAATCCTCATACTGGGTAGTTGTGACTGTCGTACACGGTCCTGACTCTTGGACATGAAAGAGGCAGAAAACTACGACCGCGTTATCATATACACAGTCCCGCTGCCCGGGAGGGGTGGGGGGCGAACTACACGTATGCTATGCACAACACTGAGACACCCGAAAGAAGCTAAGCACATGTAGCGAGTGTGAGTTGGGGGTACCCGCTAGGGGCACGAAAGGGTGCTGAAGTTGAGACAAATGTCTGTAGCGCTTATGTGTTGGGGCACCTACCAACAATGGTTGATAATCCTGAACTGGATGCTGTGATCTTTACATGCTAGCGTATTTTTGCCCATGCCCTGGGGGGAATTCACTGTTGGAGAGGGTGGAGAGGAATGTTCAATATCCCTGAATTTTTGTATCGTTAATTGTTACCTGCACACTAACGGTTTACTGTCTGTAATGCATACTGTGTTGGAAAATATTCTAATAAACACCAATTGATCTAAAAAAAGTGACAATGAAGTCACTAAGGCACTTCATCTCAGTGAAATGGCTTGGGTGCAGAGATCCTTTCCCTTTTAGCCCTGCAATGTAAAATTGCTAGGTTAAATTCACCTTTAAATGCTGTCATACTGACAATGATTAGAGGTGCTTCCACAGCAACGAGTAAAAATTGGTCATGTGTCGCGGAAGCTCATAGGAAAGCATCAGATCCCCAATGCACCCCAGCAGGAACATTGGATTTTACCATCAGGGATGATGCCATGATTCCTTACTGATGTTGCGGGATGTAGAGAGGTGGAAAAGGTAAGTAAAACTTTACTATTGTTATTTTTTATTGCACATGAGGGAGGGGGACGATGACATGTATTTATGAATACCAATCAAAGAATACCTCCTTTTACAGAGGAATGTGTATAACAGAGTGTTTATATACAAATATTGTGATTTCCAAGCTGCTCAATACACTTATGTGGAAGTATCCTCTATTCCACAAACCAAACTGAAGAATTATTAGTGCGGTGTAAGTGACAAGAGACTTATACCAGTAAGTGGAGCGTTTTAACACATATAGCTTACCAACTGGTTTCTCATTCAGTATTAAAATATAGGGTACATGTCAAAAGAGAAATATAAAAGGTACAATATAGTGCAGATGGTTTTAAGACAATAAAATTGTATTAAAATTGAAGTGATGGTGTCTTAATAAATGGAACACTCACATTTTTAGGAGCCTGTATATAAGAACACTGGCTCCGTATTTGGACTTGTGTGCTTATATTGGGTAGCACCGCCCGTCTCCTTCGGTATAGGATGTTTCTCAAAGACAAAAAGTTTGGAAAAGCAGACCAATGTGTAGTTGGTGTTTGTGAAACACAGTATTTATAGAAATAAGTGGTGTGCTCACCTGGTCCTGAGCCTGTGGGTCCCGGCTCTAGGTATATGGGTGTTGTACCAATTTGGGTGGGGATGGTACTACCCCTAGGAAGATACTCTCGAGGTTTCCAAAAAAGGACTTAAAAGGGTCTTAAATAAAAAGTAACAAATTTATTTAAGTATAAAACAAAAAATAAAAACATTGATTGTAAAAAAGTCCTTAATAAAAAGTCCTTTTAAAATAGCCAATATGCATTTCACTCCTTGCTGTGGAGCTTCCTCAGTCAGCTGTGATGTTTGGTCCTCAAGATCTTCCATTTTAAATGATTTTTGGGGTCCTCCCCTTTAATGGCTTCAGTTCATATTGTCCAATCACAGTAATGGTTGTTTTGCCTTAATATAGTGTATACTGTGTGTGTGTCTTTAATTGGGCATCATATTTGGCGCCTTTATTGCTCTCGAATTTCATTGGTGGATGTGTGGTGGTTGGCGGAAGTGCTCCGCTCGTGACCGGACGGTTGGCGGAAGTGACATCATGGACCCACGTGATCGTCACTCCGCCGCCGCCCGGAAGTGCCTATCTCCTTTCGTCATGACGTCCGTCCCCCCCGCGTGCAGGTCGGGGGGAAGGAGCAGTGCGTGTCCGCATCGGCATTCCCCGCCCATAGGGCGTGCTAGGGCGGTCCTGAGCTCCTCCCCCCGGTCTGCAGCAGAGGACGCCGGGCATCCGGCAGGAGGGGGTGAATGAGATGGGGAGGGAGAAATAACCCTCCTAGACGGCCTGATGGGAATACAAAGAATTATAGTAGAGAAAAGTGCAACATAAATACAAAAGCATTAATATATATAATAATCTTATTGTGAATAGTGCTCATAGAGTGCTTTTAAACAATAAAACATTTCTTATTGTGTTATTAAAAAAAAAAAAAAAAAAAGCCTGCTCCACATCAGTTGAGAGGAGGAGGAGGGGACTCTCCATCAGATTATATGTTTAGATCACGTTTTATTTTGTCTCCCTCCTGGGAACAAAGCTTACCTGGTCCAGGTGAACAAGGTAGGTGTTAACTGTTTGCCTGTGTGTTTTTGTGTGTGTGTGCGCGTGACTGTCTGCCTATGTGTGTGTGTGCGCGTGACTGTCTGCCTATGTGTGTGTGTGTGTGTGTGCGTGAATGACTGTCTGCCGTGTGTGTGTGTGCGTGAGTGACTGTCTGCCTGTGTGTGTCTCTGTGTGTATGACTGTCTGCCTGTGTTTGTGTATGACTGTCTGCCTGTGTGTGTGTGTGTATAACTGCCTGCCTGTGTGTTTTTGTGTGTGTGTGCGCGTGACTGTCTACCTATGTGTGTGTACGTGAGTGACTGTCTGCCATGTGTGTGTATGTGTGTGCGTCAGTGACTGTCTGCCGTGTGTGACTGCCTGCCTCTGTGTGTGTGGATGGCCGTCTGCCTCCGCGTGTGTGGCTGTCTGCCTGCGTGTATGTTTGTGGCTGTCTGCGTGTGTGGGTTTCTGCCTCTGTGTGTGTGGCTGTCTGCCTGTGTGTGTATGTATGGGGCTGCCTGTGTGTGTGGCTGTCTGCCTGTGTGTGAGACGGTCTGCATGTAAGTATGTGTGTGTAAGACTGTATGTGTGGCTGTGTGTGTGTAAAACTGTGTGTGTGGCTATTTGCCTGTAATTGTGTGTGAGTGTGTTTATCTACCTGTAACTGTGTATGTGTGTTACTGCCTTTACCTGTGTGTTTCTGCCTGCGACTGTGCATGTGGTGGATTTGACAGTGTGTGTGTGTGTGTGTGTGTCTCTATATATATATATATATATATATATATATATATATATATATATCTGTGTGCATCTGACTGTGGGAATGTGTGCACATAACACAAAAATATACACCTGCATTCACACACAGGCCTAAATGCATGTTTTTTATCTGAATTATATAACCATCACATACAGCCAATAAACCCAGCACAAATATCACATACAACCAATACATGCATATCACACACTGTTAATACACACAGCCATCACATAGCATACATATCACACAGTTATCATCACATCTATCACATACACAGACAACACAAACATTACATAATACATGGATGAGGGGTGGGGGTGGGGGCGCTGTGAAGATTTTTCACACTGGGCTCCTAAAGGCCCTGGCTGTGCTCTTTGTAAGCTGGATCTGGATATAATAAACTGAGTCAGAGTCAGAGTCTGAGTTCTGTTGAGTTGCCAAGAAAGAAGCTGGTGTTTTCTTCCTTGAGGTCTCACAATATATGGCTATTCATTACCCTCTGTAGAGTAATTACTAATAAAGGTATTGCCAAAAACTGGATGATAGAATATAATATAGTAACCTGATATCAGCTCAGTATATCCTACGTATGCTACCAAAGATAAGTCCTAGCATTTAGTGGAGCAGTTTAGTGGTGCAACTTATGTAAAAAGAATGCCCACAGATGATATTTAAGCAGTATCGTCACAGTGTTGTAGAAGGTAACTTTGGATCTGTGCTCTTTTCATCAGGAGGGACTCTCTGTTGAGTGTAGGTAAGGAGATGAAAGGTGTGGTGTAATAATATTGAAATTCCCTGGCTATAACATATGGGAACTGGGAGAGTGAGTTATCAAAAGGACGTATCTTATGTATGCATTTTCTAAGCATCCGAGCCAACAATTGCGCACTTTTGTTAGAGTGTTCATTAAAAAAGTGCTGTGTATGCTGAAATAAGCGGAGTGACTGATGAGAGAGCAGTATGGTTAGCATGATCAGGGCACCATATGTGGAATCAGTTATGGAGCGTTTGTGGTCAGCTGCCAAGTTTGCGATGTGTCTGAGGAGGTATTTTATGGACATCTGTTCATGTTTTAATCTTGACCCTATAGAGATATTGCCACCTTATAAAACATTTGTGTGCCCCCCAGACCATCACGCAAGAGACCTTCACGGTCTCATTCTTTACAAAGAAGCAGGCTAAAGTGTCCCACGTTTCTGGTACTAACACCAGTTCCACCATGAAAGAATTATTCATCCTCTAGTATTTTTTAAATAGTTTAGTGAGCAGAGAATTATTTGAGCCGAAGTAAGCTAAGGGAGGGATTCCTATGTCAGGAATATGTAGTCAATGCAGCTGTATGAATTATGGACAGATGAGTAGAGAAATAATCTGTCCTCTGCGTGCCAACGATCCACCAGGCTTATTCATAAGAGAGACTGGCAAATGGTGCTCAGCCATACCTGGGGTATCTTAGATACCTGTCTGGAGGTACCCATCAAGGGTTAAGGGTGACATTGATAAAAAAAAACAACTATGAGAATCCCAAAAGGCATGATCTATGTGGTTCCTCCATTGACAATTAATAGCGTCTTCAGTCTTAGTTATTTATTTTTTTTTAAATTAAATAGTAGTTAGTATGTCAAATGATATAATGAAGTAAAGTGAGTACATAGAATTGGATAAAAGCACAGTGCTTATTTATCTGATTAATATATGTTGGTTTTCACAGTATCAGCAAGTCCCAATGTTTCCAAAAATGATGTCCATAAAGGAAGAGGATCACTTGCTAGGTCCTGAGGAAAAGGTTCGGTTGTTGGATGAAGAAGACAGCCTTGGCCAAGCACAAGCAAAAAAATATTCTGCTAACCATTATCCAAGCAAGGTACGAGTTATCTACTTATAAATGTATTAACCCAGGCCATTTACATGTCTTTGATTAACTAACCTACCAAAGCAACACATCAGTTTATCAATTTGCATTGGATCCCACCCTCCCACTCCCTAGCATGCTATCACGCTGTCCACCCCAACACACACACACACACAAAAAATAAAAAAATAAAATAAACTTCAAATATCAGTGCTCCTCGTCCTTTTCTCACCCATTGTACACCACAGCTCTTCCAAGAATTCTGCAGCACACCACATGCAAAAATATATGTCCACAGGGTCACCATACACCAACACATGCCCCACAGCACTTGTAAAAGGTTAACACTGCCATCATAGCACTTTCCACAGTGTCACACTGCCCCCACAGCACTTACATGTGTCACATTTACTCATGTCAATTGTCACATTGCTCCACAGACTTGGCACCGTGGAAATTTAACAACACACATAACTTGCCTGTTACAAGTGTCACTTTGCCCCATATAACATGCCACAGTCAGTTTTCCTATTAAAGATATACCACAGTCAGTTTTCCCATTAAACATTTGCCAAGCCAAGTGACCATTAAAAAATACCACAGTCAGTTTGCCCATTAAACATGTGGCAAGCCAGGTGCCCATGAAAAAATATTACAGTAAGTTAACCAATTAATAAATACCACAGTCAGTGTTCCCATTAATAAATACCACAGCAAGTTTTCCAATTAATAAATACCACAGCAAGTTTTCCAATTATTAAATATCACAGTCAGTGTACCCATTATTAAATATCACAGTCAGTGTGCCAATTATTAAATATCACACTGATGCACACACACACAGATAGATAAAGACATGCAGTCACAATGTGTATTGGACTGTGTGTATTTCTGAGTAGGTGCCTGAAAGTGTGTGTCTGACAGTGAATATCCTTGTGTTTGAATGTACATCACTGTGACCATGTGTATGTTTGTGTCTGGGGTCGTATGTTTGTGGGGTAACTGCGTGTTGTGTGTATGGGCGGCTGTTTGTGGCATTTGTGCATTGTGTTTATGGCAAAGCTATGTTTCATAACTGGGTGCATGATTGTCTTTAGGGGGTGACTGTGACAGGATGGGAAAATCAGTAACTGTGGCAAGTTCAGTGTGACAGGGCCAGAGGGGTGAATGAGACAGGGTTGGGCAGTGAGTGTGATAGGGTTGTGGGTGAATGTGGCATGATTGGAGGAGGGCATGTGACAGGGCAAAGAGAGGAGAGCATGACACGATTATGAGAGATTTATGTGACAGGGTAAGTATGGCATGGTTGGGGGGATAAGTATGACAGAACTGGAGGGGTCAATGTGAAAGGGTTAGTGTGGCAGGTTAAAAGGGGTGAGTGTGACAGAGTGATGAAGGATTAGTGTGCCAGGGTTGGGGGATGAGTGTGACAGTGTGAGAGAAGAAGAGTGTGACTGAATTATGGGGTTAATGTGATAGGGTGAGTGTGGCAGAGCAATTGGACGTGAGTGTGACACGATTGGTGGAGTTTTATAGGATTAAAGGACCACTCTAGGCACCCAGACCACTTCAGCTTAATGAAGTGGTCTGGGTGCCAGGTCCAGCTAGGGTTAACCCATTTTTTTTCAGAGAAACTGCTATGTTTATTAATGGGTTAAGCCTTCCCCCTAATCCTCTAGTGGCTGTCTCATTGACAGCCACTAGAGGCGCTTGCGTGCTTCTCACTGTGATTTTCACAGTGAGAGCACGCCAGCGTCCATAGGAAAGCATTGCTGAATGCGCGTGCAGCTCTTGCCGCGCGTGTGCATTAAACCGACGGGGCGGAGAGGAGGAGGAGAGAAGGAGGAGAGCTCTCCGCCCAGCGCTGGAAAAAGGTAAGTTTTTACCCCTTTCCCCCTTCCAGAGCCGGAATGTAAATCAAGCATTTGTGTCTTGTTTTGAGAGCTACTTGGGCTGTACGACCTTGACCAGTCCCTCTATGCCATATCTCGGATACAGGTTTTTTTTTTTAATTTGATTTTGGGGTTATCTTGCTTGCTGTATACAAAGCTGCCTGATTCAAAATGTACACTGATCCTACATAACGACCATGTGAGAATTAAATTGCAAAATTTAGACCAAAACATTTTCCAAATCAGCAATTTTTGCAGATACATTATATTGGCCTCAATTTATGCCACTTCAGTTCATTTATTATAGCTTGTCATGCTTAATTTTCCAGAAAATAATATCCAAACAAGAAGTTGCAGTTTCCAAGTGCTCCTGCATAAAGACAAAAGTCCTTCATGTTACAGAAAGGAAAACTATTAGGTAAAAATTACTTTATTTTAAAGAAAATATATTAAAAGAAATAGAAAAAATAAACACAGACGACAAAGTCACAGGATAGTGCCTAAACGTTGTCTTTTCCTCTTAACTTTAAATACAAGACTGTCTGTTATTAAGAAACCATTGGGTGTGCCCAGACATATGTTTTTGTTCTATTAAAACAAACCCCATAAAAACACATGCCAATGTATATATACATTAAACAATATAACAATATTGCATAAGGTTTTAAGTACCTCAAAATCCATCAGCTCAGAAAAAGCTTACTGCCTCCCAGAATAACTTCCATTTCACAAACCTGTCCTGTCCTTTCTCTCTCCTAAAGGGCCACACTCCACTCGCACCTTCCAGTTCTGCTACTTTCCCACCTTTTTATTTGGTTGCTATCCCTCGCCATGCCCTTCCGATGGTGTTTTATACCCCACCTCCTCTACACTGTAAGCTCGTTTGAGCATGGTTCTCAAAAACCTATTGTTCCTGTAACATTTTGTAATCGTCTCATTTGTTGTTAACTGTCCCCTTTTTAGAATACTGTAAAGGGCTGCGCAATAAGGTGGCACTACATAATTACCAAAAATAATAATAAAAAGGACCATTTTGTTAAAGAACCACTCTAGGCACCCAGACCACTTCAGTTTAATGAAGTGGTCTGGGTGCCAGGTCCCTCCAGGATTAACCCTTTTTAAAATAAACATAGCAGTTTCAGAGAAACTGCTATGTTTATAATAGGGTTAATCCAGCCTCCAAATCCTCTAATGGTTGTCTCATTGACAGCCGCTAGAGGTGCTTGCATGATTCTCACTGTGAAAATCACAGTGAGAACACGCAAGCGTCCATAGGAAAGCAATGTAAATGCTTTCCTATGGGACCGGCTGAATGCGCGTGCAGTTCTTGCCGCGCGTGCGCATTCACCCGAAAGGGAGGAGAGGAGGAAGAGAGCTCCCCACCCGACGCTGGAAAAAAGGTAAGTTTTCCAGGTATGTTTTCCTGGCACTATAGTGGTCCTTTAAGGTGGTGACAGTGTGTGTGTGGTGATTGTGGGCAAGGTGAAAGGGGTGTATTTGTGTGCAGTGCTAGAATGCAGGGGTGTATGTATTGCCACACACAGATACACATGTACACATACTCAGATACACAGGTACACATGCAGGGGTGTATTTATGTGCAGTGTTGGCATTGAAATGCTTGGTAGACATGTGCAATTCGTTTTGGTCCGAATGTGAATTCGGACAAATTCCGGGAAATTCGGACATGCAGGTACTTCCAAATGTCCGAATAGATGAATTGCCGAATGGTCGAAGTTCCGAAATTACCGAATTTCCAAAGTGTTGAAGTGCAGAAGCATAGTATTGCCTCAGAACTAATATACTTACCAAGTGGAAGAATGAAGAATGTTACACTGTATTCAGTTTTAAATAAAAAGTATACAAACATAGCCAGGAGTCAGCTGTAAGCATTTGCAACACTTACATCAATCAAGTAACATACATTCATCTAAAATGTAAGTTACTTAGCCAGTCAGTGTAATGACAGGAATGAATGAGTAGATAACTCCCTAATTCCCACGGTATTAGGGAGCTATCTACTAAAAGGCTGAAAGACCTAAATTAGTCTTTCAGCCAATTTACTAATACTAAATAAAGATTACTTAGTATTAGTGAATTATGCCCCTACTCGCTATACCTTAAAAAAAAGTCTCCCCCTCCCAAGCCCCCACCCGTGCTGCGCAAGTGGGGGCTTCTAACCTAAAGGGGGGGACCTATTTCCCCCCCGGCCCCCACCCTGAGTGGTGGGTGGGGGCCCTAAATACTAATGGGGGGGGACCTTATGTCCTCCCCCCTGGCCCCCACCCCTGAGCGGTGGGTGGGGGCCCTAAAGTAAAATAAGGTCACCTCCCCAAAAAAATTAACCCCCACCCACCCCCCTCACCCTAAAAATAATGAGGGGGGGACCTGTAAAAAAAACAAAAACTTACCATTTGATGTTTTCTTTCTTCTAAAATCTTCTTTTTTTCTTCAGCCCCAAAAAAGGCCAAATAAAAAAATCCATAATAACTGAAACTAAAAAAAAACAAAAAATAACGCTCCGCGGCACGCAATGCATGCTGGGCTCGTTAAAGATAAAGAGCACTGGCTGCAGGAGGGGGAAGATGTCTGCTGGGCCACTCTATGCTGGCCCATAAAGCTGAGCCACCGGACCACCAGGGAATCCAACGTCCCCCTTCCTGACTACAGGTAAAAGACAGGGAGGGGAAATACATTTAAAAAAAAATATATATATATAAAAATTCAACCGCTAAAAAGTACCCCCCAGCAGCATATGTCACACATCCACCACACACATACATCAAACATACAAAATGCATCCACTACACAAATACACATCATCCACTACACAACCACACACATCATCCACTACACAACCACACACATCATACACTACACATATACACATCATCCACTACACAACCACATACATGTACATTGTATTCCGCACACTGCCTTACTGGGCTCGGCCACACCTTTGTCAGCCATCTTTAGAGGCCAGCCAGCCCACAGGCCAGCCAGCCAGCCCAAAGGCCAGCAGGTTGGGTAGCCAGCCAGCTAGCCAACAGGCCAGCAAGCCAGCCAGCCCACAGGCCAGCCATCCAGCCCACAGGCCACCAGTTAACCATCCCACAGGCAAGCAGCCAGCCAGAAGCCAGCAGCCAGCCCACAGGCCTACAGCAAGCCACAGGCTTACAGACAGCAAGCCCACAGCCTGCCGCCGTAGCCAGCAAGCCACAGCCTGCCAGCCGCAGTCAGCAAGCCCTCAGCCTGAGAGCCGCAGCCAGCCGGCAGTAGCCAGCAAGCCCACAGCCAGCCGGCAGTAGCCAGCAAGCCCACAGCCAGCCGGCAGTAGCCAGCAAGCCCACAGCCAGCCGGCAGTAGCCAGCAAGCCCACAGCCTGCCAGCCGTAGCCAGCAAGCCCTCAGCCTGAGAGCCGCAGCCAGCCGGCAGTAGCCAGCAAGCCCACAGCCAGCCGGCAGTAGCCAGCAAGCCCACAGCCAGCCGGCAGTAGCCAGCAAGCCCACAGCCAGCCGGCAGTAGCCAGCAAGCCCACAGCCTGCCGGCAGTAGCCAGCAAGCCCACAGCCTGCCGGCAGTAGCCAGCAAGCCCACAGCCTGCCGGCAGTAGCCAGCAAGCCCACAGCCTGCCGGCAGTAGCCAGCAACCCACAGCCTGCCAGCCATAACCAGAAAGCCCACAGACTGCCAGCCAGCAACAGTAATTAAGGTGAGAGGAGCCAACTTGGCCTAGGTATCAGCGAGCTATGCTGTGTTGCTATATTGTGAATAAGAACCAGAGTGTTGGAAAGACACCCCTCCAGGCCCCATTAGACTCCATTGTAGTCTATACTGGGGTCTTGAGGGGATTCTTTCGAACACACTCTCTGAAGGACACTTCTGGTAGCCTCTGCTAGAAAGACCCCCCTCCGTGGCCCATTAGCCCTCAATTGTAGTCTCTCCTGGGGCCTTGAGGGGATTATTGTTATTTATTTTGCACAGTTTTTTTTTTCATTTGTTAATTATATTGCATTCTAATTTGGGGCCCCCACCCACCGTTCAGGGGTGGGGGCCAGGGTGGAGGACATTAGGTCCCCCCCTTATTAGTATTTAGGGCCCCCACCCACCGCTCAGGGGTGGGGGCCAGTGGGTAGGACATTAGGTCCCCCCTTATTAGTATTTAGGGCCCCCACCCGTCGCAGGCTGCTCACTGTTTAATAGACATGCCCCTACTCGCAGTATAGCGAGTAGGGGCAAAATTTACTAATACTAAGTAATTTTTACTTAGTATTAGTAAATTTGGCTGAAAGACCAATTTAGGTCTTTCAGCCTTTTGGTAGATAACTTCCTAATACCGTGGGAATTAGGGAGTTATCTGCTAAGCGGCTGCAGGAGAAGTTCTGAAGTTGCCAAAGTTCCGAAGTGTCGAAGTCTCGAATTTGAGAATGCCGAACCGAACTGAAAATTTTCTCCATGCACATGCCTAATGCTGGGATGTATGCACTGCCACATGCACAGATATGCACACACACTCACAAACACACAGATACACGGGAGCAAAGACACACA
The DNA here is from genome assembly GCA_933207985.1 of Pelobates cultripes. Lineage (NCBI taxonomy): Eukaryota > Metazoa > Chordata > Amphibia > Anura > Pelobatidae > Pelobates > Pelobates cultripes. The sequence goes on along the minus strand of OW240912.1, from coordinate 366,135,359 downwards.
TACACACTAACACAAGCATCCAGGCTTCCTCAGTACCTCTTCTCTGTGTGTGCAGCCCCCTCCTCCTCCCTACGCAGCTCCCTGTTAGCTGGCCGGGAAGAAGTCACCTGAACTTACTCCTCCCCCCAGGGAAACAAAATGACAGGGGCCAGGTGCAATATTAAAGGTCCCTTTAATATTGCACCTGGCCCCTGTCATTTTGTTTCCTTGCGGTGATAATTAAGTTCAGGTCACTTCTCCCCTGATTAGTTTGTTGCAGGCTCAAGGGGCACCTGCTTTGGGCCCTGATTGTGACGACTCCATGATTGCATTTTGACCTGCAGTACCACATATGGCCACTGGACGACTTCAAACCAATGCTTGCGTCCTATCGTTGTCCAAACATGAAGATATTTGAACAGCTCAAAATCAAATTCTAAAGGCTTCACAGAGTAGTGCAAATAGGAAGGAGTTTTATTCCGGATCAGGAGAACAAAATGAGATACGTTTCGGCGTCAAGCTTTAATATACATGAATGAGGCTTGACGCCGAAACATTTTATATGATTTTGTTCTCCTGATCCTGTGTACAAATCCTTCCTATTTACACTACTCTCGGGAATTTGATTTTAAATACTTATAATGGACTGCAGATCCCCTTTCATGGTGCTCCAGGCGTGGTAGCAGACTCGATTGGGTTCACTGAGTGCAACACTACCTTTTGGAATTGAATATTTCAACAGCTAACGCAGACGTGAAACAATATTTGCATTGGCAACATAGCAGGGCTCTCTTTACAGGAAGTATGTGTGTACTCCCGGCTCTGGAAAGAGGAAAGGGGTTAAAACTTACCTTTTTCCAGCGCTGGGCGGGGAGCTCTCCTCCTCCGATCCTCCTCCTCTCCGCCCATTCGGCTGAATGCGCACGCGCGGCATTTACAATGCTTTCCTATGGACACTTGCGTGTTCTCACTGTGATTTTCACAGTGAGAAGCACGCAAGCGCCTCTAGTGGCTGTCAATGAGACAGCCGCTAGAGGCTTTGGGGGAAGGCTTAACCCATTCATAAACATAGCAGTTTCTCTGAAACTGCTATGGATATAAAAAAAATGGGTTAACCCTAGAAGGACCTGGCACCCAGACCACTTCATTAAGCTGAAGTGGTCTGGGTGCCTAGAGTGGTCCTTTAATCTTGGACTAAGCACACAATTACACCATGCACAGATACTCACGCAGTTTCACCCAACTACTCTATCACTCACACCAGGGCATTGTATATTGTAACAATTTCACAAGCAGAGTTTTACTTGAAACAAGACTTTACTGTAACACTATGGTGATTTTTGCCTCTTCCTCTAACCTACACCTTAAAGTTTCACTATTACAGAATCTCTACCGTTATCAGAGTTTACCAGGTCCTCACAACCTGCCCTAATCACACACCTTTCTTAAACCTCCTACCCTGACACTTCACTATTACATCTCCAAGGGCACCCACTCCCTATCCGATAAATTCATTATTTCACGACAAACCCTACCATTATGGTTGAGCTACAACATGGCTTCCTTCTCTGGACCCTCTTTTTCACATAGGCGTTGCATCAGCAGCTTCAAGCTCTTACACCCCAGTCCACATCGTTAAGTGACAGGGTCACAGGTAATCCATAATTCAGTTACGTATATAACTCAACCAGAGAGAAAGCTCCATTCAAGCTTTCAGAGGCATGCGCACGGGGTGTGCCGGGTGTGCCTGGGCACACCCTAATCCCCGCGATACGACTAATGAGTGAGACCGGCTCACTCCAGGATCTCCCCTGTCGGATCTCCCCTGTCTGTCCATGCAGAGCCGGCACTATCCGAGCGCCGGCTCTGCTCTAAGCATCCCTCTCCACTGGCCCACAGGCAGGGAGGGAGGCAGGAGACTACCCGGGGAGCTCTTGCCAGCAGCTCCGCCAGGTTCCTCTCATGAGTTCTGAAGCGTTATAGCGGCAACGCTCAGATCTCGCGAGAGTGAACTCTAGCCCCTGGATACATACCCAAACTTTGGAAGACTGCGAGAGTAGTGCCTATCCATAAAAGTAGTGACACTACATTGGTTTCTAACTATCGCCCAATTTCATTGCTCCTGGCATTGTCAAAAATCTTCGAAAAATGTGAGTACTTTGTGAGTACTACCAACAATTAAACTATCTGACCCCTGATCAATCGGGCTTTCGCCAGAATCACTCCACTACAACTGCCCTCTTAAAAGTTTGCAATGACATCCAAACTAGCATGGAACAAGGAGCCCTAACTGGAGCTATTTTCCTTGATTTTGCTAAGGCCTTTGACACAGTAGACCATGACATTCTACTGCACAAACTCAAAAACTCAGGTATTGGTGATCATTCGCTAACCTGGTTTTGATCGTATGTATCGGATCGCTCGCAATATGTGTCCATTTCTGACAGTGACTCCCTCAGTCTCCCAGTCACGTGTGGTGTTCCCCAGGGTTCCATTCTCGGCCCCCTACTATTTACATTATTTATAAATGATCTGCCTAATGGTCTGCAAATCCTCAAATGTACGCAGATGACACAGTAATCTATGCGAGCAATTCCAATCTACCGCAACTTGAGGCTGTGCTCCAAGACCAGTTTACAGAGGTAGAAAAGTGGATCGCAAAAAACAAACTCTTCCTGACCACTGACAAAACTGTCACAATGATCTTTGGAACAGTACCTAAATTACACAAATTACACAATTCCCACCTATCCATCAAAACAAATTCAAATGGCACACTGACCGCAGTCCACTCTTTCAAATACTTGAGTATGATATTAGACCCCAATCTATCTTTTGGCCTGCACATAGAAAAGCTTGCATCAAAACTTTATCCAAAACTAGGTGCCCTGTACAGAAACAAATCCTGCCTAAGCCCTACAGTAAATCAAAAGATTGTACAGCCAGGGGCGTACCTGGAGTATTTGGCACCCTGGGCGGATCATTTATTTGGCGCCCCCCCTGTAAAAAACAACTGCAATTTGTTTTAATGTATTGGCACAAACACAGACACACAAACAGATACACATACAGATACACAGACATACAGGTACACATGTATAAGTGTGTGTTTGCGTAGTGGATGCAGTGTGTGTGCTTGTATAGTAAATGCAGTGTGTGTTTAATGTATGCAGTATGTGTATAATGTATGAAGTGTGCAGTGTGTGTATAGTGTATGCAGTGTGCATGTATAGTGTATGAAGTGTGTATGCAGTATGTGTATTCAGTGTGTGTATGCAGTGTGTGTAGAGTTTATGAAGAGTGTAATCAGTGTGTGTATGCAGTGTGTATAGTGTATGCAGTGTGTGTATAGTGTATGTATAGTGTATGCAGTGTGTGTATACTGTATGCAGTGTGTGTGTATGCAGTGTGTAGTGTGTATGCAGTGTGTGTGTGCAGTGTGTGCAGATGCAGTGTGTATGTTGTGTGGAATAAATGCTGCCACTTACCTGCCCGTCCTGTCCTCCTCGACTGGTGGTCCGGTGGCACAGCATCACTGGGCACTGAAGAGGGGCCCAGAACTCTCCATGCTCGTTTCCCATCCAACAGCAGCAGCAGGGTCCTCTGTTCTTGCGATCCGCGAGAGCGTTGCAACCCGCAGCAACGCTCTCGCGGATCGCGAGATCAGAGGACCTACTGCTGCTGGATGGGAAACTCGTGGATACTCCAACACGGCACACCGGTCCCTTTACATAAAACACAGGGGTGGCGAAATGCACCCCCTTAGTGAGTGGTACCCAATGTTCAATTTTGCTTGTGCCATCGGCATGCTGGATGATGCACATCTTGCACTGAGCTTTGTTTCCTCCCAAGAAAGACAGCAAAGACATGGATCATGTATGTGCAGAACGGAGACCTGCCAATATTCTAATCTAGTCAGATTAACTCAGGGGTAGTCAACCTGGTCCCTACCTCCCACTATTGGGCGGTTTGGGATTTCAGGTGCGAGGTGGCAGGTTCTGCAGAAAATGCCCGGTGGACCTCCATGGCCAGCAGGGGAAATCCTTTCATCTTCCCTGCCGGCCCATGGAGAGCCAGCCTTGCTGTCAGCCCACTCGGTCTGGTGAGGAGATCAAAGATCAAACACACACAGCACCTCACAGACACACACAAAAAAAAGTAGAATAGAAAATAGAAAAAAATGGAGACAAATAGAGAGATATAACTATATATTTTTTTTTAAAAAACCTCCTTTGTAAAAAAAAAACTGTGACTGAGGCTATGTGTAAACTGATAGCTTTTGTGGTATGGTTGATATAAGTTTACAGAGTAGTCCCACTTATTCTAAGTCTTAAGTGGGACTATTCTTTGGAGATAAACTATTTTATTGACTATTTATCCCATGTACAGTTGCAATAAAAAGTATGTGAACCCTTTGGAATGATATGGATTTCTGCACAAATTGGTCATAAAATGTGATCTGATCATCATCTAAGTCACAACAATAGACAATCACAGTCTGCTTAAACTAATAACACACAAAGAATGAAATGTTTTTATTGAACACACCATGTAAACATTCACAGTGCAGGTGGAAAAAGTATGTGAACCCTTTGATTTAATAACTGGTTGAACCTCCTTTGGCAGCAATAACTTCAACCAAACGTTTCCTGTAGTTGCAGATCAGACGTGCACAACGGTCAGGAGTAATTCTTGACCATTCCTCTTTACAGAACTGTTTCAGTTCAGCAATATTCTTGGGATGTCTGGTGTGAATCGCTTTCTTGAGGTCATGCCACAGCATCTCAATCGGGTTGAGGTCAGGACTCTGACTGGGCCACTTCAGAAGGCGTATTTTCTTCTGTTTAAGCCATTCTGTTGTTGATTTACTTCTATGCTTTGGGTCATTGTCCTGTTGCAACACCCATCTTCTGTTGAGCTTCAGCTGGTAGACAGATGGCCTTAAGTTCTTCTGCAAAATGTCTTGATAAACTTGGGAATTCATTTTTCCTTCGATGATAGCAATCCGTCCAGGCCCTGACGCAGCAAAGCAGCCCCAAACCATGATGCCCCACCACCATACTTCACAGTTGGGATGAGGTTTTGATGTTGGTGTGCTGTGCCTTTTTTTCACCATACATAGTGTTGTGTGTTTCTTCCAAACAACTCAACTTTGGTTTCATCTGTCCACAGAATATTTTGCCAGTACTGCTGTGGAACATCCAGGTGCTCTTGTGCAAACTGTTAACGTGCAGCAATGTTTTGTTTGGACAACAGTGGCTTCCTCTGTGGTATCCTCCCATGAAATCCATTCTTGTTTAGTGTTTTACGTATTGTAGATTCGCTAACAGGGATGTTAGCATTTGCCAGTGACTTTTGTAAGTCTTTAGCTGACACTCTAGGATTCTTCTTCACCTTATTGAGCAGTCTGCGCTGTGCTCTTTCAGTCATCTTTACAGGACGGCCACTCCTAGGGAGTGTAGCAGCAGTGCTGAACTTTCTCCATTTACAGACAATTTGTTTTACTGTGGACTGATGAACAGCAAGGCTTTTGGAGATACTTTTATAACCCTTTCCAGCTTTATGCAAGTCAACAATCGTAGGTCTTCTGAGAGCTCTTTTGTGCGAGGCATCATTCACATTAGGCAATGCTTCTTCTGAAAAGCAAACCCAGAACTGGTGTGTGTTTTTTATAGGGCAGGGCAGCTGTAACCAACACCTCCAATCTCACCTCATTGATTGGATTCCAGTTGGCTGACATCTCACTCCAATTAGCTCTTGGAGATGTCATTAGTCTTGGGGTTCACATACTTTTTCCACCTGCACTGTGAATGTTTACATGGTGTGTTCAATAAAAACACGGCAACATTTCATTCTTTGTGGGTTATTAGTTTAAGCAGACTGTGATTGTCTATTGTTGTGACTTAGATGATGATCAGATCACATTTTATGACCAATTTGTGCTGAAATCCATATCATTTCAAAGGGTTCACATATTTTTTCTTGCAACTGTATCTCTGTTGTGCAGAGGTTTATAGAATAAGAATTTCTTTCCTGATGAAGGACAGGTCAGCAGGTTGATTAACTAAACAGAAACGCTGATGGTGAGCAAACTCTTTTTTGTAAAAACAGAACATTTTTGAAGTTTGCAATTCAAACATTTTTACTGCATGCTCATTGATTGAGGAAATATTTATTTTGCTCTGCCATATTTCTCACCTTTACCAGTGTTTCCTGTATTATGAAACCTTTTTCATGATGTTGTTTTCTTTTTGTGTAACTAGTAATGCTTCACGTATTATGTGTATTGATTATATGCCTGGGACCTACCCTTTGTCCACTGCACCCTCTTTCCTCCTCCTTTTTATTCTACCTTTTTTTTTCTTCTTCTCGAATTGGATTAAAGTGTTCTCACCTTATCCAACTTTTGCTGTTATGTTTTTCCTTAAAGGACCACTATAGTGCCAGGAAAACATACTCGTTTTCCTGGCACTATAGTGCCCTGAGGGTGCCCCCACCCTCAGGGTCCCTCTCCCGCCCGGCTCTGGGGAGAGGAAAGGGTTAAAACTTACTTTTTTTTTCCCTCGTCGGGTGGGGAGCTCTTCTCCTCCTCTCCTCCTCCTCTCCTCCTCCTCTCCTCCCTTTCGGGTGAATGCGCACGCGCGGCAAGAACTGCGCACGCATTCAGCCGGTCTCATAGGAAAGCATTTATATTGCTTTCCTATGGACGCTTGCGTGTTCTCACTGTGATTTTCACAGTGAGAATCATGCAAGCGCCTCTAGCGGCTGTCAATGAGACAGCCACTAGAGGATTTGGAGGCTGGATTAACCCTATTATAAACATAGCAGTTTCCCTGAAACTGCTATGTTTATTTTAAAAAGGGTTAATCCTAGAGGGACCTGGCACCCAGACCACTTCATTAAACTGAAGTGGTCTGGGTGCCTAGAGTGGTTCTTTAACAAAATGGTCCTTTTTATTATTATTTTTGGTAATTATGTAGTGCCACCTTATTGCGCAGCCCTTTACAGTATTCTAAAAAGGGGACAGTTAACAACAAATGAGACGATTACAAAATGTTACAGGAACAATAGGTTTTTGAGAACCGTGCTCAAACGAGCTTACAGTGTAGAGGAGGTGGGGTATAAAACACCATCGGAAGGGCATGGCGAGGGATAGCAACCAAATAAAAAGGTGGGAAAGTAGCAGAACTGGAAGGTGCGAGTGGAGTGTGGCCCTTTAGGAGAGAGAAAGGACAGGACAGGTTTGTGAAATGGAAGTTATTCTGGGAGGCAGTAAGCTTTTTCTGAGCTGATGGATTTTGAGGTACTTAAAACCTTATGCAATATTGTTATATTGTTTAATGTATATATACATTGGCATGTGTTTTTATGGGGTTTGTTTTAATAGAACAAAAACATATGTCTGGGCACACCCAATGGTTTCTTAATAACAGACAGTCTTGTATTTAAAGTTAAGAGGAAAAGACAACGTTTAGGCACTATCCTGTGACTTTGTCGTCTGTGTTTATTTTTTCTATGTCTTTTAATATATTTTCTTTAAAATAAAGTAATTTTTACCTAATAGTTTTCCTTTATGTAACATGAAGGACTTTTGTCTTTATGCAGGAGCACTTGGAAACTGCAACTTCTTGTTTGGATATTATTTTCTGGAAAATTAAGCATGACAAACTATAATAAATGAACTGAAGTGGCATAAATTGAGGCCAATATAATGTATCTGCAAAAATTGCTGATTTGGAAAATGTTTTGGTCTAAATTTGGCAATTTCAGTCTCACATGATCGTTATGTAGGATCAGTGTACATTTTGAATCAGGCAGCTTTGTATACAGCAAGCAAGATAACCCCAAAATCAAATTTAAAAAAAAACTGTATCCGAGAAATGGCATAGAGGGACTGGTCAAGGTCGTACAGCCCAAGTAGCTCTCAAAACATGCTTGCTTTACATTATGTACACACTGTCAATGGCACAGTCTCTACAACAGTTTATATAATAAGTTAACAGGTTCAGTGCTATCAGCTCAACATGGTCACAATAAGGCGGCCAGGAATGGTTGTCTGGATTCAAACAATTTTAACTACGGCAAATTTTATAGCGGATAAATGGTTTTTATTGGCTGCCCGGAATTTGTTAGGTTTCAAAGAGACTCTCTCTAAGATTGTGTGGACTTCAAAAACAAAGACAAAATAAAAAATATATATATTTTAATTTCATGACCATTGATTTCAGTGGGAGAGCTATGGATATAAGCTCCAGCTCCGTTTTGGTTTATGGGATAAATAGTTGAACCCTTAGCAGCAAACTGGAATGGAACTGATAAGAGAAGAGAAGTAAGTATTTGTATAGAATGCTCTCGTCCATCAGGCTCACAACATTTAAGTACATGCATGAGGCTTCCTTGTGTGATGCATTTCAGTAAAGAGGTGGCAAGCCGATCACCTCTGCAGTTTTTGCAGATTACTGCCCTTATAAGTAGCTAGGAGAAGGAAGACAAGAATAAGAACCTTTGTATCATAACCTCTCCTAGATGCATAGTTGTTATAGTATCTGTAGTGTTTTTATTTATTCATCATTATCACTGTATGTGGCACACTGTGTGCAGTGGGGTGGCAGACCTGCTGAATCTGGGACAGTTTGGGGCTATGCAAGAATAACATTTTCATAAAACAAGCCAATATTCAATCAATGTCTATTTTTATACATAAAACTATTTACTTTATTTTTAAATTAATTTTTGTTTTTTCCCAGTTACTAATTTACAAATACAAAGCACTTTTGTCTGCCACACTTTGCTTCTTGTAATAACCCAACATACACAAACATGTTGTTTTCATGATTTTTATTTCCAGCCCACATTTAATATTCATAAACGTTCTATTTAGATCATATTGGAAGTAATATGTCTTTGCATGACACAGCTGAAAGCAGAACAAATAAATGAATGGCAGGAGGTGTGCACTGGCTGTACTTATGCACACGGATTTAGTAGCATACACAGACTCAGGTTATTAAACACTTGCTATGTGTATAAGAGACTGCCCTGTACTCATTCACCTGGAGAGCAGTGTGCAAAGCCAATCTGGGTGGAGTGCTAGAAATGTAAATCGTACAGTAGAATTTGAATATTGTGCAGGTGTAAACAGTGGAGTGCAGACCTTTCCAAGTCTATATAAGCATGTAACTGTGCTCTAGTCATGGGAATCACAGGAGACGCTCAGCTGAATTAAACAATCTCCCAGAATTCTTTAGAACAGAGAATATCTTTAAAAAAAAAAAAAAATTATTATTATTATTTCAAGTTAATGTAGTTCTTTATTATTGGTCAGAATTAATATACTGATAACAGTGATGGCTATGGATCACAGGGAAAACAAAATAGAAAAAAAAGACACGTCTTATACAGAAGACGATAATGTAAGACTTATATCTTATCGAAAGTTGCATGATGAGCCACCAAGGCTATGTGCAGCTCGGGACAAATCTGGAAAGGTATTAAGGGGAGACCCTTGTATAAGGATCGGCAAATCTGAAGAACTTGATCAACAGGTACGTGTGTTTGTGTTTTACTGGAAAAGAAAATATTTTATTGATTAAGCTGTAAGCTATGGCGAATTGATATCCAAGATGCAAAATGTAGGCTGGGAAAAATGTAAAAAAAATTTTTTTTTTCAAAATTACTATTTTGACTTAAATTTACATTCATGTACATTTTGCAATTACTCCACACTTCAGTCAATAATTAAAGAATTGACGTGATGTTGAAATGACTTATCATTATGTTCATATTTTCATAATTGTTCTTTTTAGCAAAGATGTTTTTATTTTTCAGTAAATGATTTCCAGTTTTGGGCTAGTTGGTTGCTTTTATTATTTATTACATATATAATATCATACAGATAATATATTAATTCGACTTATTCGTGTATGTAGAAATATTGTGGGTTCATCAAAAAGGAAATTGTTTATATTTATTGTTCTATACCACCCTGGTAAGTCATATTTCCCGATAGAATGAAAGCATATCAGTTTCTCCTGTAAGTGGTAGGAGTGTGAGAGTAATAAATGCAATAATATTTATCATGCACATTCTGAGAAAAGACAATGTATTTCATTGTTAAAAAAAAAACAAAACAAAAAACGACAGTATCTGTGCTCAAAACACGTACATTATAAGAGGTTTTTAGTTTTTGGGTGCTTAGAATGTCCCTTTTAATTTGGAAACAACAACAGACAGAAATATAAGCCAAACTACGTGTGTACTAATAGAGAGGTAGAATAAAGAGGAAGGAGGCATGTTTGGTATCAAAATCAAGATGAAAATCTCTGTCTGGAAGCGGTTTCTATGCCGGGGATCACACTAGAAGTATCGGCATGTCCATTTGATGGTACCTGAATGAGAGAAAATGAAATGTTATCGATGTAGCTGTCTCATTTCTAGAATGGTGTTTGCTAATCATTTGTTTTATTGTTTATACTTAGACTATAGAAGGAGTAAGATCCATGAGTGAAACTATAGTTTCGATAATTATTTGGTAGATGAGGGCCGTTGACCGGCATCCAAATGGGTCGTATTTTGGGTTACGACCACCAGATATGTAAACAATAATAACCCATGTTGTTAGCATCATAAGTCTGATTGTTGGTTACCTTACAGTCCCAAAGATCCAGGGGATAGTCAACATTTTGCTCTACAACAAGTGTTAACTTCTTTTGAAGTGTAGGACGTCAGCTTTTAGTTTTAACCAAGGCTTTTACACCTATGCTGTTTACAAGGCAATTGACTAATGGGTGCTTAATCCTAAGACTCATAGACATGCATATATATGCATCCATCCACATTAAGTGCACATAAAACACAAATGTTTCAGTATCAAAACAAATGCCAACCCCCGTCAACTCTCTAATTTAATTTGACATCATTATTATGTTCAATTTACATATGTGTATTCAGTTTTAATTGCCCATAGGAATTACTTAGACAATTTTTTTTTATATTTACCGAATGTATGTGCACGTAGGTAGACAAAGAGTTTTAAGGGAAAATCATCATGGAAAAATTCACTTTTGATATCATGTAATATATGTTAATGTATGCATCTTCGCAAAGTTTTAATTACCATAGTCACTTAATTTGAAATAGGTTATGGTGCCAATTAATTCTCCTTTCTCCAGTGTGAGTCAGTGCATTCCCTGAATTTTCTACAAACAGTCGTTGGCCTTTCTCACTGTTTGAGTTACTGCCTGCACTCTTCTAATGAATTCTAAGCATACACTGCTTAGAATTTTTGCTTACGGTAAAAATTTATTTTCTGTGATGTCACCAAGACTCATGGCCAACTTTGTGAAGCGTTTCAAGTTTTAATTTATAGAAAGTTCCCCTTTAAAGGACCACTATAGTGCCAGGAAAACATACTGGTTTTCCTGGCACTATAGTGCCCTGAGGGTGCCCCCACCCTCAGGGTCCCCCTCCTGCCGGGCTCTAGGGGGAAGAAGGGGTTAAACTTACCTCTTTCTCCAGCGCTGGACGGGGAGCTCTCCTCCTCCTCTCCGCCTCCTCTCCTCCTCCCCGGCTGAATGCGCATGCGTGGCAAGAGCTGCGCGCCCATTCAGCCAGTCTCATAGGAAAGCATTCTCAATCGAAAAAAAATCACAGTGAGAAGCACGCAAGCGCCTCTGGCGGCTGTCAATGAGACAGCCACTAGAGGCTGGATTAACCCATTTATATATACGTTTATAGAAAAAAGGGTTAACCCTAGCTGGACCTGGCACCCACACCACTTCATTAAGCTGAAGTGGTCTGGGTGCCTATAGTGGTCCTTTAAGTAAATATCATGATCGAAAAAAAATCACAGTGAGAAGCACGCAAGCGCCTCTGGCGGCTGTCAATGAGACAGCCACTAGAGGCTGGATTAACCCATTTATATATACGTTTATAGAAAAAAGGGTTAACCCTAGCTGGACCTGGCACCCACACCACTTCATTAAGCTGAAGTGGTCTGGGTGCCTATAGTGGTCCTTTAAGTAAATATCATGACTGTGGAATAAGAAAACATTATTTATACCTGGCCGATTCCCCCACCTCTGGTTAAAGTTTATGGGAAACTCGCTGAATTTAAGAAAATAAAATTTGATACATAACTAATCTGTCATTGTGAAATCCAGATCTCAGTATGTTGCAATAAGATCATAAGGTCTTTAGTGTGAAACCGCACTAAGGATTTGGGAGATTAAAAATGTAATTTGATGACAATAAAGTGGGGTTCTTCTAAATGTCCCCAGCAACCATGGTTGCAGATTTCATTATATAGGACATGAACAGTATGTGGATTTTTCTTCTATATATTTTTCCTTTGGATGTTTATAATGTGTTTTCAATAAAACTAAGAACTGAGTTCAATAAGAACTGAGTAAAATAAAATATTATTTTTTTTTTTCATTGTTCCTATTAGGATATATTTATTTTTCTGCTCAATGCCAGATGCATTATTTGTGTGCCAGATTTCTAATGCTGCAACAGACTTTTTAATATGGTTTTATTGACCAGATCTCATTTCGTTGTTAATTTATCTCTATATCAAAATAATTGGTGAACTGCCAAATATAGATTAGCCTGATTTAACATGAAACCACAATATCTTGAAATATATACGAAAATTGCACAAACTATGTAAAAAGGGGGGCATGTCCTGACTGCCAATGTGAACAGACGTGCTGCAATGAAGCTCCCCAAAGCGGATAATAACGAGCCGGGATAACACTGTCCAGGAACCCCCAATGGGAAACAAAAAGAGACTGTCCACCATAGCACACACTCCGGACCCGGGACCGGGTAAAAAATCCGGAGATTTAGACCGATACTTCAGGGACACGGTCAATATATTAGGCGCGGAGCAGGAAGAGTGCCGGACGCCATCTTTATCACGCGACTCACACTCCAGCAGCCCGTCTAGATCAGAGCATGCTGCTGAGGCAGGCATGGCAGAAATAAAAGAAATCCTCCAAAATTTGCCATCGAAAGCAGAGTTAGCTATAATGCTGACGAAATTAGAATCTTCTGTGCAAGAACAACTCTCCACACTTACCTCGGAAGTCAAACAGATTAGTAATAGAGTGGGGGATCTGGAGGACGACCACGAGCAAATTATAGATAGGCTGCTACACTTGGAACAGAGCCAGGAGAGGAATGAGGCCAAATTACTATATAACATGAAGCTGGCTGAGGATCTTGACAATAAAGGCCGCAGAAATAATATCAGAGTGCGCAGCCTACCGGAGGCGCAAGGAACGGGCGAGGGCCTCCACATGATACTGCAAACTCTTTTCAACAGAATACTACGGAGGCCCGAAAATACCCACATCGTCATAGATAGGGCCCACAGAGCGCTCAAGCCTAGGGGTCTAGCACCAGAAACCCCCAGGGACGTGATATGCAGAGTGCACTACTTTTCGGAGAAGGAGGAAGTTATGCACACCGCGAGAGAAACCACAGAAATTCTGTTCAACAATACGAAAATACTATTACTCCCTGATTTTTCCTGGTTAACGCTTAGAGGCCGGAGGTCCTTGAGACCGGTTACACAGGCCCTGCAACAGGCGGGAATCAAGTACAGGTGGGGTTATCCATTCTCCCTCACCGTTAATCACCAAGGGAACCAGATCTCCCTGACGACAGCAGCAGAACTCCCAGAATTCACTAAACGCCTAGGCATCCCGACGATGGAAATACAAGACTGGTATGAAGTTGGGAGCCAAGGGAACCAACCTCCGCCTAGCAGACTATTGCAAAGCCGAACTCAAGACCCAAGAAGGACACTGACGAAGAGAACGCCGACCGATTCGCTCCAGCAGAGATCTCAACGCCTACCAGGCACTCCAAAAAGGAACAGATGAGACATGTCACAATCTCCACACAACGTAAGGTGGAATGGACTTAGAGACTATCACATCACCCGCTATTCCCATACCATACTTAATTTGGCATGGTAAATATTTCCGATTGTTATATTTTCTTTATACACATGAGATCAGTATGACGAGGGGTATAAGCTAGTAACACACAAGAGCTTGCCTCCTTATTTAGCACCTCATGCCACCCAAGAAACACAAACTAAAAGGCACAAGACCCGGAGGTTTGCCGGGTGGAGACACCCAGGCGGGACTCTGGGGGATAGCTAGACACACCATTAGGAAATTAGGAGACCTAATGCGACCGTCTTCTTTAAGAGGCGGAACTTAAAAATCACCACAATAGGACAACATAAAGTCCTCATGCTGATCCCATCCTGTCATCCCGGGCTAATCATTCACAACAGTTGATTGGCCACGGAGGGGGTGCGATGTTCACACTCAGGGAAAGTTATCTAATTACCACCCTCTGAGGGCGGAGAGCTACGGACAGTGCGAGAAGCAGAGCGCAATTTGCGCCTCGCTCTGACCGACGACACACAAACCCCCATTGTTGTGGGACCGTTTACGGTCCAGAGCGGTACACATCACAGTAACTGGCTATTGGTTTCCATTATTGTCAGTTCTTAATACTTCCCTGACCCAGTTAGTATAACTCGGAAAGCTCAGGGTTGAGTACCGACTCCTTACTAGAGGTCACCAAGTGCACTAAGAAAAGCCCACAAATCTACTCGCATAAGAGAGGGTTAACATTTCAAAAAAAACAAAAAACCTGTACTGACGATACCCTCAACCACGCAAGTGACCTCTACCATAGAGACAATATCGTTGTTAAACCACATTACAAGTCCTATTAGTCTCTCAGTGATTGAGACTAGTGAATATTGATTATATTCTCATTGTTCGATTTACATTTCATTGTATATAGTTAAAACTTCAAGATTATTCGTTCAGGTGCAATCAAACCACTGAGCTCAGGGGCTATTTAGCTGGTCAAGCACATTACCCCAAAACTCTCTCATCGCCCCGAGACTAGACATTGGTTTAGGGGTACAGCCTATGAGGATACCCCTGTGTTCTGCCTATTCCCAGAATTACAGATAACTAGACCCCATCATGGATAATCTCCAAATACTATCACAAAATGCTACGGGCCTAAACTCCCCAGAGAAACGAAGGATGGTGCTCAAGGATCTAGCGGCATCAGGGGCAGACATCATTTTCCTGCAGGAGACTCATCTTAGGGGCACGACGGCACCCTCCCTTAGACACCCTAGATTTACACACATCTACTACAACTTTAGTAAAAGCAAATCTAGGGGGGTAGCGATATTGATCAAATCCGGGGTCCCATTCACCTACATCAACCACATAGCAGATAACTCAGGACGGTACCTGATAGTGCAGGGTCAAGTCGGCACGTCAGCAATCACCCTAGTGGGGATATAGCTCCCGAACAAGCACCAATGTGGCACTTTCCAGAGAATATTAGCTAAAATCCAGCGAAATGCACAAGGCACACTGATAATTGGGGGCGACTTCAATATTTCCCTAGATTCAGCTAAGGATAGCACTTCACTCAAAACTAAACACATGGAACCGGCCCGACATCAAATGCAACATATTCTGCACACGAACCAACTAGTAGACTGCTGGAGGGCCCTAAACCCAACCACAAAGGATTTCACACATTACTCAGTCCCAAATAACACGTACTCACGTATAGACTTTTTCCTAACGACACATAGAGATCTGGGTCTCGTAACGGATGCAACCATAGGAAATGCAACCTAGTCTGATCACGCCCCAATAACTATTTCCCTTGATCTCCCCTCATTCCCCCGCCCTAAAGGGCAGTGGAAGCTAAACCAACACCTGCTTCAATCACACCAAATCAAGCAAGCCGTAAAGGCATCCATCACACAATATTTCAAGGAGAATAAAATCCCCGACACGACAGCTTTTACACAATGGGAAGCACACAAAGTAGTAATACGGGGGAACTCATAAAATGGGGGGCGCAGACCAAGAAAAACAAACATAAAAGGATCACAGAGCTCTTAGGAGAAATTAGTTCTCTTGAGGAAGCTCACAAACACAACCTTTCAGACCCAATATTCCGCTCTCTTATTGCATTACGAAAGGAACTACACTCCATCCTCCTAGACAATGCTAAAAAAGCCATTCTTTGGACTAATCACCTATACTTCGCACAAGGCAATAGAAGTGGAAAACTTCTGGCCCATACTCTGAAACACAAACAAGCCCAGACTTATATCCCTAGGATAAATCGCCCCAACAACACAGTAGCATCCACTACGGAGGACATAGCGGAGGCTTTCAGGGATTATTACACGTCCTTATATAATTTAAGAAGTACAGCCCCGACCACCGAAGACATCACAACATATTTGGCAGACAAATTTGACACCACCCTAACGGCAGCGGCCACAAGATCATTGGAGGAGCCATTCTCCTTAGATGAACTAAAGTTGGCCATCAAACAAACCCCAGGGAACAAAAGTCCAGGCCCAGATGGATTCTCCGTGGTTTATTATAAGACCTTTCAAAAGGATCTGATGGATCCTTTCTTAGAAGCAATTAATTCTTAGGATAGCCTACAATATCCTGACCAAAAATAGAGAAAGGGGCGGCCTAGGATGCCCGCACATTCTCCAGTACTACAAAGCAATACACCTAGGGCGCATAATAGAGTGGTCGAGACCAGATGGGAAGAAGATGTGGGTCGAGATAGAACAAGATCAAATAGACACTCCATTGCAAGCTCTCCCCTGGTCAACTCATACCACCAACAGTAAAATCCTGAACAATCTCCCTACGATTACCACCACACTACAAATCTGGAAGTCAATCAATCAAGGCTCGGAATTTACTCCGACCACATCTCCCAAGTACCCCATATCGCATAACCCATTACTACGGACGAACCTGGAAAGCCTCGGGAAGGCCCCAGTGACGTATCGGACGAAAGAACACTATTAAACATTAGGTGAGGTTATAGGACCTCAGGGACTAAGACCTCTACAGGATCTTGCGAGATCCAAAAACCAAACCATGTTGCAAACATTCCAATACTATCAACTCAAACATTTCTTAAGCAAAGAACAACTATTAAATTGGACACCTAGAGTTGAAACGTCTTTTGAAGCCTTATGCACAAAACCAATAACTAAGAAAATCATATCGAAATGTTATTAACTAATCCAGGCTTCAGAGAACGCGGGCCTCCCATGGTTCACAAGAGCCGCATTTGGACGGCTCTCTACACCACTGGAGGAATCCCAATGGTCGACCATATTCCAAAAAATGCTGAAAACCCACCTGAATATACCAATGCAAGAGGCTAACTATAAATTCCTCACGAAATGGTATATCACACCTGTAGAGGCAAATAAATATAAACCACAACACTCCCCCATATGCTGGAGATGTGGGCTAGAACGAGGAACATACTAACATATTTGGTGGGAGTGCAGAGGAGTGGTGGGATTCTGGAAGGAAGTTGCGAGAATCACGTTACACCTTAGCGGGATACCCATACCATTCACACCCGAGGCATTACTTTACTTCCACATACCCATCTCCCACGCCAAATTTAAAAAGTCGATACTATATTTTCTACTGACAACAGCGAAGACAGTAAAAGCGGGGCACTGGAAATCTCAAATTAAACCTTCACGCAGGGAATGGTTCCTCAAGATAGATTATATTCATAAGATGGAGGAACTCAAGATGTCCAGATCAGGCAAGCAACATTGGTTCAGCATGATATGGAGTTCCTGGGAATTATTTACACAGGGAAAGGAAGGCTGGGGGACACCAACACCTCATTAAGAACTTCAGTTGACCCAGGGAATACTAGGGGGCAACTAGATCTTAAGACTCCATATACAAACTATCCACCACAAAACCCGCGAGTGTATCCACAGATCCTCAAGAATGAGCGGTCCTTAAACAGAGCGGGGGGAGAAGAGAGGTGGGGGACAATCCACTTAAGTCCTGAAGGATTGGGAACAGATCTCACAAGACAAGGTGGGAAAAGTCTCACAGGGGCCTAGTTGACCAGGAGAGTTACCACCCTTTGGGGGAGTTTTTGGGACCGGAACATCGAGGATGGTAAGAACCTGTCTCCAGGGTACTTTTAGGGTACATTGGCATTATAGGAGGCTGAACTATAAAATTTGCTCACCCAGGAAGTGGGAGGAGACACCACTAGGGGAAATGCTACTTGATCCTCATAGGCGGTACAGTGAATACATATGACACTGCTCCGCGACGGACCAGCTAAAAACCGAACACTCTGACCTTTAGATTGCACAGCCTGTCTGTTATTGGTTTTGTTGGTATTTGTTGTACTAATTCAATGTGGATATATTTAAGTGAAATATTGATGTATCTAATTCAAATTGGATTTATGTGGAAATGTGTTCATGTTATACGCTCTCAGAAGAAAAGCAATAAATTAAAAAATAAATTAAAAAAACTATGTAAAAAGGACATATTTACGTTATTGTTTTAAATCAGGGTTATTACACATTTTAAAGATTGAGAAGAACAATAGGGATAAATTAAATACAGAAGCTGTAAAAACCAACAGAAGCATATGATATTCTGAAATTACAATTTTCCACGAGGCAAAATCAAAGATTTCTTGTTTAGCTGGGACTGACCAGCAGCGACTGATGAAGTTTTAAGATGGCAGAGCACCAGACTCCTCCCCCAGAATTTTACTTCTCCCTGTACAGTACAGATATACTCATACTATACAGATAGCTGAACATAATACAGAGCTACTCATACAATAAAACAAGCTGGGCACAACATAAAGATATCTATAAAATACATAGAGCTGAGTACAATACAGAGACATCCATACCACAAACATAGATGGGGGATAAATACAGATATAATAAACAGAGCCGGGCACAATACAAAGATACATATACAATAGACAGAGCTGGGTAGACTACAGAAATTCCATACAACAGGTAAAGCTGAGTAAAATACAGAGAAATAACACACAGAGCCGGGCAAGATAAGGAGATAAGATAACTATACCACACAGCCAGGATCACTGTGAGGAATTACACAGAGCTGCAATACAATACATGTCTACGTATAATGTTCCAGTTCTCTATCTTCCTAGCCCCCTCTTAGATCTTCCTTACATGATCTCATCTCCAGTAGTGCTCCTGCTATGATAACTGTAGCTTAAATATTGCTGCTGTTGTGAAACATATCAGCTACCCCATAAGCTCTCAGTGTGGTGCACATAGTTAAAGCATCAAAATACTGATAGACTCCAACCAAGTCAGCTACTCCTGGCTCACTATTATCACTCAGCACACAGTGTACCCAGGGTTAAAGCAGCAGGATACTGATAGACTCCAATATAATTAATCTGCAGTGGTAATATGGGGTCAATAAGGAGCTGACATGGTTAACTAAATCAACAATTATTACAGATTAAAAAAGATTGAAATCAGAATCAGATATCAGATCAGTCCTCAGAGTCACAGCCCCAGTACTGCAGTTTAAATCTTCACAACTTTTCATCTAGCAACACAATGATTGTCTCAGGCCTCCGCTGTGGTGGGTATGTGCAGTAGGGGTTCTTAAAACTATTAATGACAGGTGGCACAGTGCTGTGTGTAAGATATGTACCGCTCCCCATGTCATCTCAGGGGACTGCAGGCATTATTACCCATTCAACGAGTGTTTACGTTGTGTAATATAATTTGTGTTTCAGAAGAATGAAACTGATTTTATTTTTGACATGGGTAAAGCTGAACAAGTGCCCATGGCATCCCTTTGTAAAAGTTATCTAATGATATACAATTATTATGGGTCTGTCCTGGATATTGGTCTGTTTTTACAATATATAATGTATTATATCCGTAAAATAGCAGAAAAGTTTTTTTTAAATTTATTTAAACTGAATTTGATTTTAGCAAAATCACACAGAACAGAGTAAATATTAAGTGGAACCTGTAGCAATTTAAAAATTAAATATAAGACCTACACTCTATTGATGACACAGGCATTCTGTGAACTTAATGTATATTTCTCACCTTTTTTCTTTTTAGACGTTTTTACATTCCAACCTCCCGCAATGTACTGGAAAATCATCACTGAAGCCTGGTTTAGCGTTTGACAATTTGGGCTTTCAGGCTAGCATAGATGATGTTTCCTCTTCATCCTCTAACATAAGCTCTGTTGTAGTGGATATTATAGGTATGACCTGCCAATCATGTGTCCAATCCATTGAGGGTAAGATTTCGAAGATACCAAGTATTGTGAACATAAAGGTTTGCTTGGAACAAAACAATGCCGTCGTAATTTATAAACCTGCAGTAATAACACCACAACAAATCTGTGAAGAAATAGAAGATATGGGTTTCGATGCCACCATATCCAACGTTAAAGAAGTTTTGCTGGCTATAAAACCTGGGAATTATGTAGAGGAAACAGTCACGATCAGAATTGATGGTATGACATGCCAATCCTGTGTCAACACTATTGAAGGAAAAATAGGCAAAATTCACGGTGTCCAGAAAATTAAAGTATCTCTTACAAACCAAGAAGCTGTTATTGTATATCTGCCTCCCTACATTGAACCAGAGGTTCTCAGAAGTTGTATTGATGGCATGGGATTTACTGCTTCTTTTAAGGGCAAATCAGATTCCTCAAACCTTGGAAAAATTGACATTAAACATCTGCAGGATAATTCTTCCCAACTTAATCTACAGGTTCCCAACACCTGTCCCCCGGAAAACTATGAAACTATGACTCTTGCTATTGAGGGCATGCACTGTAAATCTTGTGTTCACAATATTGAAGGAAACATATTGGACCTTGATGGAGTATTAAGTATCAAGGTTTCTCTTGAGGACAAAAATGGAATTGTGTGTTATAAACAAAATGTTATTACCTTGGCTGCCTTAAAGGAAGCTATTGAAGCACTTCCTCCTGGTAAATTTAAGGTTACACTGCCAGTAGGAGTAGAACAGAGGCCTGTATCAAAAAGTAAATCTAACTTTGGACCATCAACTAAATGCCAACGAATGATCACAAACACTGCATTGATAAGCATTGGTGGAATGACATGTGGGTCATGTGTCTCAACAATCGAAAACATGATCACACAGAGGAAAGGAATATACAATATATCTGTTTCTTTAGATAAAGCAATTGGGAAAGTCCATTACAATCCATCTGAAACAAATGCAGAGGAAATACGTGCTGCTATTGAAGACATGGGATTTGATTCTACACTAGTTTCTGGTACGTTTTACAGGGCTTTATAATTCAACATTTGTAAAAATATTTTTCCTTTTTTTTACATATATACTTGTATTCCCGAGTATACATAAAATTGCCATCCATGTGATTGATTAAAAACATGATTGCCATATAGAATGTGCATGACTGTGCTGGGCAGGTTATTCTCCAAAAACACCGCTGTACATCATATCATGAGCTAGGTTTCTATGAATATGTAGTTCACTTGCTTGCTTTATACAGTCAGAAGGTAACCATTTAACTACAACCCCCTGGATTCCCTTCTCACTGTATAAAATGCAAAGCATGGGGATTTGACTATAATGTAGAATCTTCAGATGTGAGCATAGTTTAGATTTTTAAAAATATATTGTTAAGAAGTTCTCCAACCACCATAACCACTAATCACGGTAAGAACCTGGGTCCTGCCAGGTGACCACCACCATCTTCCTTGCTGCCTTGAACTTCCATTTAGCTCTACTAAGTAAACTCAGCCTGCAAGGCTGACAAGACTGAGCTTAGTGGTAGGGCTTCTGGCAACAGGGGAGGTAGTGGTTGGCCCCCTGCCAGGACCCAGGTAGGACATGTTCAAACTGTTCTTAAAAACCTTGACTATTTACTCTTGGAGGGCACCAGGGCACTCCGGACACCATAAGTGCGGCATGGATGTAGTGGATATGGTGCTTGTAACTAAAATGTGCTTTAGAACAAGAACTACACATTTATTGCAATTTAAAGACATATTACTAATACGCAGACAGAACAATAATATGGAGCTCCTAGAATAGAGAGACCTTAAAATAGAAAAGATAGACAAATGGGTGTAGGCCCAAAATAATGAATGTCCCTCCTAAATAGGGACAGTTGGGAGGTGTGATTTAAAATAACGGGTCAATTCCAACCTGTAATGTCTTTTTACAGATGGAGGCATGATTGCTGCAATTATGTTTTTTTTTGTAATAGACAAGCCTATTTATTTCTTTTTTCTAATCCCATGATGTCTTTAAGGCATTTCATTCTTTTCTGTGATCACACTAACCTTTAGCAGACTGAATTTCACTGTTCTGTAATGCAATGTGTCTTCTCCGTGAGAATGGCAAGAGGAAGTGATGCCACATAGTTTAGGACGAAGGAAGAGTATGGATTTGATAAAGTTTAGTATATGTGATGCAAATTATCCTGTTTCTTTATATAACTCTGATGCACAAAGTAATTTTGGATATTGCAGATACCTTATCATCAAGCAGCTGTCACCAGACCTCCTACAGAACACTTCAAACCAATCCGATTCCCCCTAAAACTGAACGCAAAACAGATTCTACCAGTGACTATATTTTGGATGTTCTTCCCAAAAAATCTCACCCAGATGTTTCAGCCGTGGACAGTGACACTCCACCCCAGAAGTGCTTTATACAGATCACTGGAATGACTTGTGCTTCCTGTGTGTCTAACATTGAGAGGAATCTGCAGCGCAAACATGGTGAGTCGATCAGCTGCCTCAATTAGTCTCAAAACAGGGAATAAATAAAAATGAAACTTTATTATGGGAAAATGCCATAGAGAGATCATTTATACATCAACATAAACCAAACAACAACATAAGACCAAAAGTATGTCACTGTAATTTCTTCATCCTTAAAGGGTTACTCCAAACACTATCACCACTAAAGTAATTGAAAGTGGTCATCATGCTCGGAGTCGGTATGTGCAGCATTTCACTGCCAGAGGTAGTGTAACTTGACCTATGGCACCATCATTGGGGCCTCATTGACCTAATGTCCCAGGCTGACTAATTTCATATTCGATTTTTGACATCAGTACTAACAGCATGCTGGCAATAGATGTCCAACAGAGCACCCCTCTTGATTCCACCCATGTCCTCCCCTTGGCCAGCCCTTCTTGACATCCCAACCTCTGCAGCAAGGGGGAGTAGCATCAGCAGGGGACAATTGAGCTGTAGGGAGAACTTTGAGCGGAGGTATGTTATTGCTTTATTTATTTATTTTACGTTTGAATGAGGGGAACCAGGACAGGGAGGTTTACTCTAACCAAAGAGAGTGTTTTATTAAAACACAGTTTTTTGGTTGAAAGTTTCCCTTTAACTCACCCTTATTAACAACCATTTACATTGCCTTTAGCCTCTTAACTATAAAGATACTGAAGTCACACCTGGCACTGTCACTCTTTGAAGTTCCTTCGACAGCGGTATGCAACCTTCGGCACTTCAGATGTTGTGGACTACATCTCCCATGATGCTCTTACAGCCATATTGCTGGCACAGCATCAGGCAGTGGCGTACACAAGATCCATAGGGGCCCCGCGTACTTACTCTGCGCGGGCCGGTGCCGCTACACATGGCGGCGGGCACCTGGTTGCAGGGCTGCGACCCCTGCGACCGCGGTGTGCCGCCAGTGCATGTAGATACACTGAAAGGACCGCTATAGGCACTCAGATCACTTCAGCTCAATGAAGTGGTCTGGGTGCCAGGTCCCTCTAGTTTTAACCCTGCAGCTGAAAACATAGCAGTTTCAGAAAAACTGCTATGTTTCACTGAGGGTTAATCCAGCCTCTAGTAGCTGTCTCAGAGCCCGGCGCTGGAAAAAGGTAAGTGCTGAAGGGGTTTTAACTACACATGCACACACACTCTAACGAACAGATGCATACACACTAGCTAACAGACACACACATTTACTGACAGACACACACTCAGTGACAGACACACATACACACTCACTTACAAAACATACACTCTCACTGACAAACACACACACTTACTAACAGACACACACTAACACACTCAGTAACAGACACACACTAACACACTCAGTAACAGACACACACAGTAACATACACACTCACCGACACACACACAGTGACACTCACTAGCAGACACACACTCAATAAGACACACAAACACACACAGTAACACACTCACTGACACACACAAACTAACACACTCATTAACAGACACACACACACAGTAACACACACACTAATACACTCACATATTTTTTTATTTCATTTAATCCCCCAGCCTTCCTACATTTGGGGGTGCTGTGGGGATTCCTGCTGTCCAGTGGGGTCCTGCTGTCCCTGGGGTCCTGTGGGGTCCTGCTGTCCTTGGGATCTAGTGGGGTCCTGCTGTCCTTGGGGTCTAGTGGGGTCCTGCTGTCCCTGGAGTCCTGCTGTCCCTGGGGTCCAGTGGGGTCCTGCTGTCCCTGGGGTCCAGTGGGGTCCTGCTGTCCCTGGGGTCCAGTGGGGTCCTGCTGTCCCTGAGATCCAGTGGGGTCCTGCTGTCCCTGGGGTCCTGCTGGGCTGCCCGAGCGCGAGGGAGCACTCTCCCCTGAGTGCTCTCTGCCCGGCTCCCTCGCGCTGCTTACTGATGCCAGAGCCGGAATATGACGGCAAATTGAAGCCACTGCCAGCCATGGGTGGCCCTGAGGTGGCCAGCTCCTGGGCCCCCCAGGAGAAGAGGCTGGCAAAATGTGGCCACACTGCCACTGGCATGCATACCAGGTCACAGGGCGGCCGGGCCTCCTGGTGGGCCGGGCCCGGGCGCAGCCGTGACCCCTGCGACCCCGGTATATACGCCACTGGCATCAGGAGAGATGTAGCCTACAAGATCTGGAGTGCTGAAGGTTTCATACCCATGTCATACCAATGTCTTATGAATTACCAAGTAAAGCAACTGCAGAAACTCTGCCATACATAATGTTATCAGACATACTTATCTGTTGTCTCCTATAAATTTATAATGACCAGTGCAAGAGCTCGGGCCCTAACTCTCAAGGTACCTGACAGTATGGCTAGGTTCTCTGTCAAAGTGCTTTTAAAGTAGCTCTTTTATCTCAAACTTACCTTTCTCCTACTGTTACTCTTCTCTTCCTCTTTTGGGATCTGTTATTTTTTCTTTATTTCTGATCTATTTCTCTTTCAAACAAAAGACAAAGTAGGCACTACTTTGTATTATTTATTTTTCCCAAGCTTGACAATCTTGACAAAGAGTGGAGCTTAAGGCAAACTTTTTTGGTGGCTTGAGAAAGGAAGTGGAGCTCCCCTTAAAGGACCACTATAGGCACCCAGACCACTTCAGCTTAATGAAGTGGTCTGGGTGCCAGGTCCATCTAGGGTTAACCCTGCCTGCTGTAAACATAGCAGTTTCAGAGAAACTGCTATGTTTATAATAGGGTTAATCCAGCCTCTAGTGGCTGTCTCATTGACAGCCGCTAGAGGCGCTTCGGCGCTTCTCACTGTGATTTTCACAGTGAGAAGACTCCAGCGTCCATAGAAAAGCATTGCGAATGCTTTCCTATGTGACTGGCTGAATGCGCACGCGGCTCTTGCCGCGCATTCAGCCTATGACGTCAGAAGAGGGAGGAGAGTCCCTTGAGGGAGCCCGGCGCTGGAAAAGGTAGGAATTTAATTTCTTCCTCCCCCTAGACCCTGGCGGCAGGGGGGCCCAGAGGGTAAGGGGGACCCAAGGACCCTATAGAGCCAGGAAAACGAGTATGTTTTCCTGGCACTATAGTGGTCCTTTAAACTCCACCCGTTGTCAAGTGTAGGAACAATACATAAGACAAAGTAGCAATTTGTTTTATGTTTTAAAGAGAAATTAAGAAATTATTAAGAGATTCTGAAAAAAGGAAGAGAAGAGGAAACAATAGGAGAACGGTAAGTTTGAGGTGTCAGAGCCACTTTAATGTACTTTTCGTCTCTCTTTCTCTGTGTCCCTTCTATAGGTATCATTTCGGTGCTAGTGGCATTGATGGCAGGTAAAGCGGAAGTCAGGTACAAGCCAGACAAAATTCAACCACATGAAATAGCACAACTAATAGACAACCTTGGATTTGGTGCCACTGTGATGGAAGATAGCATGGCTACGGACGGCAGTGTAGAGCTGATTGTGAGTATGAAGGTTTGAACATTCCATGTTGTCCAACATGCCTTACTTTATACAGTGAAGATGATACACATATATAACTAAACACACCTATACTTTCTCAAGAGAACTGACTGACTTTTTTTTAAGGAAAGTGTTGAGCTTGCAGTTGTCTGTAATAAGAGATAAAAAAAGCATAGTTTATATTTTAATTTCAAGCATTAAAAAAAATATGTGCACTGCACTTTCTTATTTGATTTGGAAATTTAAAGCAATACAGTTTTCATGCTAATGGCGTTCAGGCCTATCAAACTGGATCTAATCCCCAATCATGAAAAAAGCCACAGCTAGGGCATCTTTGACATTCTTACATTTATGCTATTTAAAACAGTAGAGCAATAGGAAATCAAATATCTGTTTTTATTGTTATATTTCCCGTTTATATTGAACTATCAAACATTGTATTCTATACTGCTATTTGCTAATCATTACTTTTCTGAATAGCGATCAGTGCAAGGAGCTCTCCCAGCTCCATCCAGGAGAGATGGGAGGGCATAGGAGTCTTGGTCACTTCATCATATAAGCATATCATCTGCTTCTCCAGAGAGTTATTCCTTTGCATACATCACAGCCATTGCATTGCAGATTCTAACTTAAACAGCTATTTTCCTTTCTTCTGTATAACTATTACCAATTCTGGCAGGATTGCCAAGCTGAACCTCTCTAGCTGGTACCAAATATTTAATTAACATTTTCCTGGGCAGTCTCTGAACCTAATGTTTTTCTAGAAGACTTATTAATGCACCAATCATTAAAAAGGTTTAATGTTTTGTATTGTAAGGTTTAATTTAATCGTTTTCCTGAATTTTCTGAATACTTAACTCGCTTCAAAGCTAATAAAATCTAACTTATACATAAAGATTGCAGGAATGACCTGCGCGTCATGTGTTCACAATATTGAATCCAGACTGAAGAGGATAACAGGCATTTTGCATGCCTCTGTCACTCTTGCTACTTCAAAAGCCAAAGTCGAGTTTGAATCAGACATTATCGGCCCACGAGACATCATCCAAGTTATTGAGGTATGAAAAATTAGATTTACATTTGTCATACGTCCTGGCCACCAGGTTGCTGATAAGCAAACCATGTTGTAAACCTGTTATAAACTATTATTATTGTTTTTACTATTGTTCACATTTATGGAGCACCAACTCATTCCGTATTGTCTTACAATTATACAGTGAGGATATATAACAGCAAATGAAGACAGACTAAATACATGTTGTCAGATAAAAGAAATGAAAGGGGCTTTGCTCAAATCAGCTTACAGTAGAAGAGAAGATGGGAGAAAAAAAAAAGAGAAGAGACAGAAGAACATGTCCGAGGGCAGGAGAGGTTGGTAGGTAGAAGATGACTGTAGTGGAGTGAGGGATGTGTGGAGGGACAACAGGACTGTTGAAACAAGAGAAATTACTCAGGAAGGTAAACTGTCTGATAGAGATGAGTTTTAAGGGTCATAAAACTTAAAGGATCTTAAACGGCCAGAGGGCAGGACAATGTGTGATCGGACGAGGTAGGCCCTCGAGAAATCTTGTAAGATCTAGTAAGAATTAGCAATGTGGAAATAAACAGAGGACTGAATACGTTCGCTAACAGAACATAAATGGAGTTTATTTGGGAATTAAAGTGGAAACATAATGGAGGGTGTAATTGTTGAGGGCTTTGAATTTTAGTGTAACCAGTTTAAAATGGATCCAAAAGGGTACGGGAAACCAGGGCATGGACAGGCAAAGGGGTGGGTGTAAGAGTAGCAGTGAGTGAGGATAAGTCTTGAGGGACCATTTTATAATATAGATTGTAGTGGGGCTATGTGAGCATTGGGAAAAGCCAATGAGGCACTAGTTGCAGTAGTCAAGATGTTAAATGATAGGTGGGACACCAGTTGGTGTTTCTCTACTATTAGCAATATTGGGGGTGCCAGCAAATGAGTCTGGCCACATTCCTAAATTAGCCTATAAGATCTTAGCTGCAGCTTGATAGTGTATATTACACCATTGTATTAATTATCATTGCTTCATACAAAAGTTTCCTTTTTTTTTAAATTTTAAATGAATTGGATTGAAGCCTCATTAAACAAAAAGTACTTTGGAAAAAAATAATTATTGCTTGGCAGCCATATGTTCACTCTTTAGATAGGTCTATCTAGTTGAAAATCAAATCTACTTTTGAATTCTCAGACTGGTATCTAGAGTATCTAGGCAGATCCCCCATAGTATCAACAAAACCAATCTCTTAATGCAGGGGCATGATCTATACACTAAAACCGCTTCATTAAGCTAAACTTGTTCTGATGCTTATATTATCCCTTTAACTGACCAGCTGCAACATTGAGGACTCGTTCGTACCATGATATCCCTTTTTCTCATCTTTGAATTGTGATAAAACAATTACAGACAATAGTGTTGTCAATGCTGCGTGTTATAGTCAAAGCATTGGTACTTTAATTGCTTTAAAGTAATGTTGTTTCCATGTCTGTAGTCTCAATGTTATTATTACTTAGTGGTACTAATTTTATTGATCTGAGAAATATGGAATGTGAATTGACCTTGCTGGGAATCAAACTTGACATTCTGATATACTACAATTGGAGCACTAACAATTATACAGCAATATCTTATATTCTCACATTGACAGGACATTGGATTCCATGCTTCTTTGGCCAAAAGAGACTCAGCTGCACATAATCTGGACCACAAAGCCGAAATTAAACAGTAAGCAAAGTATAACCTTACGACATATAAAAAAGTAAGCCTGTGGCTGCTCACTGTTTAAAAAAAAAAGGTCCCCCACCTATTGCCCCCCGCTCCCCTGGCCCTAAATCAGAATAATTTTGTTTAAAAGCCCCCACTCGCGCGTCGCGGGTGGGAGCTCAGGATGGGGGACCCTATTTTTTTATTTTTTTTTTAACAGTGTGCGGCCACAGGGGCAAAATTTACTAATACTAAGTAATTTTTACTTAGTATTAGTAAATTTGGCTGAAAGACCAATTTAGGTCTTTCAGCCTTTTGGCAGATAACTCCCTAATACCATGGGAATACTAAGCGGCTGCAAGAGAAGTGTCGAAGTGCCGAAGATGCTGAATTTCCGAAGTGCTGAAGTTCCGAAGTTGCAGAAGTTCCAAAGTGTTGAAGTGCCGTATTGCCGAATTGCCAAAGTCCTGAATTTTGGAATGCCGAGCCGAACCGAACTGAAAATTTTCCCCATGCACATGCCTATTGGGTAGTATTGCTTCCACTCCAGACAGGGTATTTGATGTATTAGTTCAAGGACTGAAAATATTAGAGCTAATGGTAAACTGTTAAAATGGCATTTTATGTACTATATGAAGTCAATTTTGGTGTTGAATTCCATGTGTGTCAATAAAACTTTGGAAGGGTTGTGATTTCTTAAGATTGACTGGTTAATGTAAGGTTTTGGGCACTTTGTCACCAACCCAATAATGTTATCTGTGCTGTTGAAAAGTAATGGACAGTGTGATCGTTATCTCTCCATGTTACTAACTAGTCATTGGTGGAGGTAATTTTGAAATGATAGGCTGTAATTACTCCTAAGTTACTTTGAACCTGAGGCAGAAAATTTTTCATTTAGCAATACCTGGCAGTTCATTTGGCCAGATAATCTATGTCAAGTGCTGGCAACTTTGATTTTCTCGTTTTACTCCCATCACTATGAAAAGGCCACGTAACCTGTTAAGGATTAAAGTCAGGGTTTAAGAAATGTTTCAGACCTGAATTTACCTGTGTTATGGTGACTGTAGCAGAATAACTTCAATGCCAAGTCTGCAGTAATTTAGCTTGTTTTTATGATAGAAACTGTTTTTGACTGAAAAGCTAACATCCATTTCCCGTTTTAGGTGGAGAAATTCTTTTCTGTTCAGTCTGGTTTTTGGCATCCCTGTCTTCTGTCTTATGATTTACATGTTCTTTGTGGACCGTCACAATTCCATGGTACTAGATGAAAACATTATACCCGGGCTGTCAATAATTAATCTCATCTTCTTCATCCTGTGCACCCTTGTACAGGTACGTGTAAGGGTAAAACCAGTATTAAACCACTCTAAACCAATCTCATAGCCTTTATCATTGCTTGTTTTCATTCTGATGTGATACACTTTGAACCTCTTTTAAAAGTGATCTAAAGATTTCACCAACAGTTAAAATTAAAAGAAGACTACAATAACCATAACCACTGGTGCCCCCCCCCTTCTCCCCCATATGTAGTGGTTATGCTGCCAGCAGTACCCTAGTCTCCCCCTATATGTAAGTAGTCAAACTGTCTTAGAATGGTTTGAATTCTTACCTTAGATCCATCAGGTTCCACACCCAACCTCATCTGACACTCTCAACTTGCACTGCAGAGCTAAGCTCAGGAGAGCTAACAGAAGCTACTATTTTGGAGCTTCAGGCTCTCTGTTGCTTGTAGTGAAGGTGGGGAGTGGTGCTGGGGAAAACCAAGGTTAGTAGTCAAACAAAGACAATTTGACTACTTACATTGATGAAGAGCAAGGGTACTCCTAGCGCCATAAACACTGTTCTGCTTGGCGTCTACCTTTAACAAAAGCAAGATGCAAAAGTACAAAAATTTCAATACTGTTCTCTATGTGCCACATGTGTTTATTGTTATTTTTATAAATCATCTTTATTGTAGTTTTTGTAATGGTGCATATACCTTGCATACTTTAAACATTTGTGAGATCCTGGATTTAATGCAATTAATCTAGAAAATATGTGCTTTAATATCCAAATAATGTGTTTATATAATAGATACAGGGAGTAAAGCAAGGTAGTAGAAAGACATCAAATTGTTAACGTGTGAAAATAAGGAGTTGATAGGAAAAGGGCTTCAACAGAGAGAAAAGTGTTGTGGTGGCGATGCAGGAAGATAGTAAGCATATTTGTCTTGTTGACTAAAAAGTACCAGTAGACCAGAAAGTAGACTATCTTGATGTTTATTGTAGTACTTAGAGGAGAAGAGAACAAGGTGATTCATAATTAATTTACAACCTTCCTAAGCTGTTTTGTAAGTTATAGAATCTTGCAATTTGTGGGTTAAATGTTCATATTAATGATTGGTTTTATTAGAAGTGTTTATGGAGAAGGTTTACTGCCAGGTTGGTGTAACCAAAATCAAGTAAACCTTCTTTTTAGCTGCAGTGTTGTATATACTGGAAGCACACTCTAAGTACCAAAAAAACTTAGGCTTAATGGAGCAGTTTTAGTTTGTAGATCATGTGCCTGCTGTTTTACTGCTCAATTCCCTGCTCTTTAGAAGTTAAATCCCTTTGTTTATGCAGCTTTAGTCACACCTCTCTGCAAGCGACGTACACAGCCTTCCTAAACACTTCCTGTAAAGAGTAATCTAATGTGTACATGTCCTTTATTGCAAATTCTATTTAATGTAGAATTTTATATCTGCTGAACTGTCAATAGCTTGCTAAACCCTGCAAGAGCTTTAATATGTAATTAAAGTTCAATTTACAGAGCAGGAAATACAAATTTTAAATGACATCTGATTGAAAATGAAATCAATTTCTTTTCATGCAGGCTGTGTCAGTCACAGCCAGGGGAGGTGTTGGTAGTACTACATAAACAGAAACAAAAGTGATTTAACTCCTAAATGGCAGTGAATTGAGCAGGGAAACTTCAGAGGAATTATCTATACACCAAAAGTACTTCATTAAGCTCTTATTTTGGTGACCAATTTATAAAAGTTGTTTTGGGGACTCTAATGTTCCTTTAATTATTTATTTATGATATTTAAATAAAATGTAACTTTTTTCTATTACTTTTTTCTGTGCCCATCACAAATGTGGTGCATTAAAGGGGCACTGTCACAAATTATTTAATCAGAGGTGTTTATCTCTAACAATAATATGGTGCCAAAATTAGACATGGTGTTTGTATGTAGATACACTTGTGAAAAACAATATTTCTATGTGCGCATATATGATTACCACTGTGCCATCTTTATACTTCAGTACTAGAATTCTAGGTGTTATAATAAGTTTATTGTGCCTTTGTCCTAACAGTCTTTAGGAGGAAGGTATTTTTACGTCCAGGCTTACAAGTCCCTGAAACACAAAACAACAAACATGGACGTTCTAATAGTCTTGGCCACAACTATCTCCTATATATATTCAATGGTTATCCTGCTTGTGGCCATTGGAGAGAAATCTGAGAAAAGCCCGGAGACCTTCTTCGATACACCCCCCATGCTGTTCATGTTCATTGCTCTGGGGAGATGGCTTGAACACATAGCAAAGGTAATTATCCGGTAAGATTGGTCTCAGTGGAGGACTGTCAGGAAATGACAAAGATCCTTCTTAGACACAGGAAATGTTTAACCCTTCATGGTGTCCTATGTAGCACAGGAGATCAATACATCTAAAGCATTTTTGACACTAAAAGGTTTAATTATATCAGTTCACTTTTCTGTGGACAAAATAACCGGAGCCAGCCCAAGGCGTGTACAAACACTGTGCCCCTTGCTAATCAACTAAAAACCATTTTAATGCTTTGTTAAAATGCTAGTAACATCAAGCAGACACAGGGGGTGGCATTCAAATTAAATGGTTAAAAAATCAGTACTGGGCCTTATATATCCATAGGGACAGCTCAATAATGGTCTCAAAAGTACGTCACACTTTAAGAAGGAAAATTCATGTATTCTTGGTAAATAATCCCATTTAATCCTTGACAATAACATTGTTCTGTGGTGCTTAAGGTGTTTGTTCTTTTGTTAGGCTATCATATAATTTTCTTGTTCAAACTTCTTTTCATTTCCATTTGACTTTACTCCAAAGTACTTCAAAATATGTATTCATTAATAAAGTGCCACCATTAACACAGCCAGTTTTAACTAGTGCTTATCATTAAAGCGATGTTGTGATGGTGCTGAATTTGTTAGAAAGCTGGTGGAATCATCAGAGTGAGTGCATGGTACAGCCATGTACCTCTTACCTTCCACCATGCGTAGTTTTCTAATTTAACATTGACTCTGGAGGTAATGAAGACGGTAGCACTAGCACCCCTTGCTTTGCCTGCATGAGCATTATGAGTACATTGTATGTTAAATGCACGTGTACCCTCTGTCTGTCTTTACCCTTTTTACCCCCAGGCCGATGACCTCCTAATTGTACAATAAATTGGCGCTATTTTAAACGGTGAAGTCATGATGCTGATCTTTTATGAATAGAGTACGGTTACTATGATAGTTTGACACTTGGCATTTTCGCATAGTGATGGTGCTATTTTAAAACAATAAACTTGATATTTAGGGTTTGATATAACTCTTCGTTATTCGTATTGTGTTTTAAAGAGCTTGCATTCTTTGTATAGTTAGACAGTCGCAAGCCTGGCAATGACACAAACTGAAACAAGCCGCTAAACCTTGAGGTCATGTATCTAAACTCAGCGCAGTCTAATGTGAAACCACGATAGACAGGGATGTTCTGTAAACAATCAGAGCTTTTCGTATTTGTGTCTTTGCTTTTAATGCAGGGCACACACTTACAGTTACTCTTCCCTTCTCATTTGGTTTGTGTGACTGGATTAACCCATAGTAATATGGCTAAAAATGGCCATGGGCAAGTAAAGATTCAGCAGTGGCAAGTGGAAATTCGCTCATGGTGCGTTTGCCATGGACCATCAAAGCTCGCACTGGCAAGTAACTTTTAGGCTGGCTAATAGCTTAGGACTTGAAATTTTGAGTACAGATACTAGTATAACTCCTTTAATACTTATTAAATGCAATACTCGTGTTTTGTCACAATATGTGTTTGGTATATCAGATAGAGTCAGACTGTTTTAATAATCATGAATTCCTCTGCCTTCCATAAAATTATTAGTCCTAGTTACTGTAACAGTAAGGGTCTTTTTCCCATGAAATACCATGCACCAAATACCAAAGCTAACAGTGACTTCCTTTCATCTCCTAGAGTAAAACCTCTGAAGCTCTTGCCAAACTCATATCCTTACAAGCGACGGAAGCTACTATTGTAACCCTTGGACCAAATCATTCAATCTTGAGGTATAGTCTTCTGTTAGCATTAACCTGTTCATCTTGCATAGTTCTCAGGCACTCAGTGGTAAACCTGCGATCTTGTGTCTTCGAAGTGTAGCATTTGCAATTAAATGTTGTAGAGATGTAAACTATATTGTAAAGCAGTGGTAACCAACAGTTTTTGACCAAGGCAATGAGAGAAAAATTACCAAGCCTCACTTACTTTTGTTTTTTTCGTCAATAGCAGTTTATAAATGTCACATTTACTTGAAACCTTATTGACTTGCAAAATTTTAATGCTGACATGTATTTTAAGAAGAAACACATTTTATGCACTGCATTTAACCAAGTAAAGCCCAGAAGTCAGCTTGAGCCTTACAGTTGTTCTCCATAAGTTCATTGCAAAACTTGTCTTTAGAACTTCTGGGCACCTCCCTGTGGCATGCCTGCAAATCATGTATTCTCCCTGCTCAAAGCTGTTTGCTTTTTCACAGCCCTGTTCATTGCTGGTAACACTGGTAAATAGCATTTCCTCTCTGCAGGGCCTTATTCACCTTATGGTAGCACCAGCCCTGCGTCTCTGACAGCAGCCTGACCCATGCACGGACCAATTAATAGTATAAAAAGGAGAGCAAAAAGGTTTGCAAGGGCCCAAATCACAAGGGTACAGTCAGAGTTCATTTCCCACCAGGCATTGGGCCTAGAGTGCCACTTTTATACTGGCTTCACTCGGGACAACCTAGAATCAAGTTGGCTCTGCCTGCTAACATATATAAGCTACCCGTTTTTTGCTTTTATCCTCGTTATTGTCCATCCTCTACACATTTGTGCAAAGTCTTAAATTATGTTTATCATGTTTCTTATAATTTTCCTATTTATAGTTAAATACCCCTCTCATATTATTGTAAAGCGCTACGGAATCTGATGACGCTATATAAATGGCAATAATAATAAAATAATAATGTGTGCATATTTAGTTTTTTTTATTTTATTATTAAAGAGTATCTAGGAGGTAAATCTAGTCCTATATTGCAATCCAAGAAAAAATAAAAATAAAAACATGATTTGGAGGAATGGGTACCGGGGGAACCCAGCTCTGTCTGTGAATATTAATCATGCATTTGTAACTAATTAAGAGTAAGGTAATGGGATGCTTACATGGTATGCTTTTCTGTGAAGAGTTGATGTTAAGAACCTCTTAACAACTTATAAGGAGAGAATTTGGGTTCACATGAAGCATCATGATAAAGAGGGGGTAATTTATGTTCTATTTTTTTCAGAGAAGAACATGTGGCTGTAGAACTGGTCCAGAGAGGAGACATTGTAAAAGTCGTTCCAGGTGGGAAATTTCCTGTCGATGGAAAAGTCATTGAAGGGACATCAATGGCAGATGAGTCCTTAATTACAGGTATATTATCAGCTTATAATGCATTTTTAAATACAACAGACACAAATGGCGTTATGTGAAATGGATTTTTAGAATTGACAAATTCCTATTCGGAGGGTGGGTGACTTGCAGGATTTTTATAAAATTCGGGTGCTTCACTTGCTCTTGACACTTGAGAAAAATGTTACATTTCAAATAGAGCATCTCATCCAACAGCAGTCACACGGGTCTTAAAATGAATAGTATGTCCCTACCCTATGCCTACTGGTACCATGCATGCCGACACATGATAAATTGAATATTTCTTCTCTGTTCAAATGGCTAATGAGTGACCCAACTACAATAATTAATGTTGGTGGTTGATCACCTACTCATCTACGCATACTATTAAACCGTAAATTCCCCTTCTTTTTAAGATATATGTTTTTACAGCATCATGATAGCCAGCATTCTATATCATGGAATTCTATATATGGCTAGATAAAGGCTAAATTGCATATTTCCTTGTGTTTTAGAATGAATCATGTTATTCATGTTATAATATGTTCTTGTACTTTAGGTGAACCTATGCCAGTCAGGAAGAGGCCTGGGAGCACGGTGATCGCTGGTTCTATTAATGCCCATGGATCTGTTCTGGTGGAAGCAACTCATGTCGGTGCTGATACCACACTGGCACAAATAGTCAAATTGGTGGAAGAAGCACAGATGTCCAAGGTAGAGGAATAGTACTGAATAACCTGTACTTCCTATAACAGGAACGTTTATGCATACTGATGCTGGCTTTTAACATTCACGAGACAGCCAGTGAACTACATGATGCATACATCAGAATAATCTACCCCTAGTGTAATTATGGTGAGACAGCTGTTGATAATGATGCCTGTGATGATCACCGTGGTACATCAACTCCCATGGACTGCATGGTCCAACATGCACATCCAGCTGTATAATCCTGCTGCCATAGAAAACAACAGCTGGATTGATATAATGGGCCAAATATGCTGTTTGCCTGGATTGTTATCTTTTTTTTGAGCCGTGTAAATGGAAATTAGATGTCAGCCCATCACGTCCAATCCCTAGACTGTATTTAAATTACTATAAAATGACTCTGACATATACCCCAAATATTTGCTAGGGCCACCCAAGTAATTACTACGAGGTGTTTAATATTGTCACAGTATGTTGTATTCTTGAGCCATGTTATATAATGTATAACTGGGAGTGTGGCCATGTCCTTTAAAAAAAAAAAGTTGCTATTTTTTGCGCTGTAGCAAACACACCCTTGTTATTGTTCAGAACAAATCCATTCCTGATTCTAATGCTAAAAAAAAATATTAAAAGGAAGGAAACTCCTGGTAAGAGAACATAAGCATATGGAAAATAAACATAAAGTAGACTGAATCAGCATTGTGCTTGTTTTTAATTGTGTAACTATCTCTGGCTAGAAAGTTTAATAATTACTTTTTGGGGCCTTTGGTGGCTTCCAATAGAAGTTAACCTCTGTGAAGTACTAACTAGCCTCAAGAAATATAGAAAATGCTCCGATATATATATATATATATATATGTTTACCTTTTATCAGGCCATAGTTTGCAGGAATCTCTCCCAAATATGAGCTTTAAGGGTTACTCCAAACACATGCTTATGTTCAAACACAAATCTTATATGCATATATAGCTCTTTATATACATAAATGCACGCACTGCATGTCCAAGAGAATTGTAGCTAGTTCATCATCGGAGAACTCATACAGGGTTACTCACAAAAACGTGAATTCAAAGTGAATTTAAAATTTAAGGTCAAAATAGTTGAACTGGCAAAGTTCTCTAAGCTATACTTTCAGTTCGACTACTGTGGCCTTAAATATGACATTTACTTTGAATTCTCACTTTAGTAAATTACTCTGTATGTCTTTGTTGTCTAAAGTGTCAGGTGTCAGCTATTCGAAGGTGTTAGATGCTGGGTTGGCTGAGAGTTATGGTAGCTATCATCCACAAACATCCATCAAAGCTCCCGCTAATGGTGTTTGAACTCGTGTTCTGTTGTGCATCAAAAAATATAGGTTTCTATACATATGCAACAGAAAATGCCGTCCTTTGTTTAGACCTTCCATTTAGCTGGCCATTTATAACTGATTTAAATATGCTGTCCATTACTTTTTTTTCTGAATCATTTACTTTCCTTTGATCTTTTTCCCATTCTATTTGATTTTTTTTTGGCTTTTACAGGCTCCAATTCAGCAGCTGGCAGATAGAATAAGCGCGTACTTTGTGCCTTTCATCATCGTCATTTCCGTAGTTACGCTTATCTCCTGGATCACAATCGGTTTTGTGAATTTTGATATCGTAATTAAATATTTTCCAGTAAGTAGCCTTATTATCTCTATGTGAATCCTCCTCAAACTTTGAAATGCTGTTATATAACTGAAGCTATTGTGACTCCTTTCCTAGGAATATAGATAAAATATAAATAAAAATAGCACAATTAATATTAAAATTATATATATATTTTTATTGTCTGCTCAGAGAAAGATTAAGATCCCAGAAAGCCCTCTGCATGTTGAATGCTTATTCTTCACATAAATGCATATATCCCAACTGACCCAATTTCAGGAGAACAGTCCTGATTCTGGTCCCCTTTCGACTATTTTTCAATTAATTGTCCAATCTAACTGTTTTTTTTTATATTTTTTAGCTCACTAACATGCAAAGGTTAACTTTTCTAACACTCTTTCCTTTTTAGTCCATAATAAATTTTACCTTTCTATTTCAGAGTTACAGCAGAAATATGTCTAAAGCAGAGGTGATAATCCGGGTGGCATTTCAGACCTCCATAACAGTACTAAGTATCGCATGCCCATGTGCCTTAGGCCTAGCAACACCAACAGCAGTGATGGTTGGTACAGGAGTTGCTGCACAAAACGGCATCCTTATCAAAGGTGGTGGACCCTTGGAGATAGCCCACAAGGTCAGTTTTTTTTCTTTTCTGCTTTTAAGGAGATACTATTATACCTACAAGAAATGTCTCTCTCAAAAATGCACTAACAAAATAGGATGGGGAGGAGATAAAAAGGATTTCCATTTACCATCGGACTGTGACATCTCATGTCATAAAACCTAGAGGATTAAATAGGATCAATGACATTCCACACTGCATTCTTTGCACATGTATTTTTCATATTGAGACCCCCTGCACAGCTCATACTTTAGTATTATTATTGATATTTATAAAGGGCCACCAAATTCCATAGGGCTGTGCAATGGGTGGACTATCAGACACGTATTTGTAAACAGATGAGTTGGACACACAGGAACAGATTGATTGAGGGCCCTGC
Source organism: Pelobates cultripes (assembly GCA_933207985.1). Lineage (NCBI taxonomy): Eukaryota > Metazoa > Chordata > Amphibia > Anura > Pelobatidae > Pelobates > Pelobates cultripes. The sequence continues at coordinate 366,096,513 of OW240912.1, read as the reverse complement.
TCAATGAGCTTACCTGCTAGAGGGAGTGGGGTAATGTGACACAAAAGGTAAGGGTAAAAAAATAGGTTTCTAGGATAGTGTTCATTGAGGGCTTTGTGTTTTGTTTTGAAGACATTTGCAGAAGAGGAATCAGGGTGCGGGTAGGAAAGCTGTTCACAGTTTAATTGATATGTTTTCTGAAGAAGTAAGTTTTCAAGTATTTTTTGAAGTAGTGAAGACAGGGTGAAAGTCTACCATCAATGGAACCAGTACCCGTGGTAGCATTGCAATAAATATTCCTGGCAGTGTGGCACTGAGTACTGATTGCGGCATGGAATGTAATGGATCTTTCAGTGGTTTCTGCTATTCCACTGCTGGAAATCTGATTAGAATGTTCCTCTAGAGCAGGGGTTCTCAACCCAGTTCTCAAGGACCCCCTTCCAGTCCAGGATTTAGGGATTACCTGGGTGTGTCTAAGGTGTTTAGAAAAAGAAAAAAAAAACACCTTAGACACACCCAGGTAATCCCTAAATCCTGGACTGGTAGGGGGTCCTTGAGGACTGGGTTGAGAACCCCTGCTCTAGAGAATGTATTCTGATTAACTTTTCTCAGATTTTTCTTTTCCATTTTTATAGCTTTATAAGTGAAAATAATTGTTTATTATTTCAGATAAACACAGTGATGTTTGACAAGACTGGCACTATAACTCACGGAGTGCCTAAAGTCATGAGATTTCTCTTGCTTAGTGATACTATCAGCCTGCCACTAAAAAGAATGTTAGCTGTTGTAGGCACCGCCGAAGCCAGCAGTGAACATCCTTTAGGAATGGCTATTACCAAATACTGCAAGGAGGTAAGGACTATGTATGTGGATGGCTACCAGCTATAGCAGAGATAATTAAGATCACATGGGCTCTAGGAAGGTGTCCAGCCCCCCTTCCTTCATACTTCACATAGGGATGGTAAATAGGGCCAAGCATGTCAATAGTATCTGGAGCCACTGTCTAACCTCTGGGCTCTGGACAGCTGCTTAGGTTGCCTTATGATTAATCCTGCTCTGAATTACAGTATTCAACCATTATTAGGAAACACATTTAATGAAACCTCAGTGAAACTGTATTCCGTTTACTGGAAGATCGATACACAAGTGTGAAATATTTTACAAAAAAGCAAAACATTTGGGTTGACCACAGATGGTTTAGTGTTTTTCCCCAGTCCTCCTACATGTGTTTTTATGATATTCAAATAAATAATTAATTCTCACCATGACATGTGTGGACTGTCAAGATAAAATGAGATTTGCTCTAACCCTGATCCTGAAAGGATTAATGTTGGTTTATGATGCTGAACTTTATGAGTCTGCAAGTAAGAGAATGAGGAACTGTTAGTTGATATCGCTCTTGTTTTTCAGGAACTTGGAACAGAATCTCTGGGATCATGTACAGATTTTCTGGCCGTCCCTGGATGTGGAATCAGCTGTAAAGTTAACAATGTTGAGAGTGTTCTCACACAGAGTGAAGAAGGTCTGAATGAGCAGAATGATTATAGGAGCAGTCTTATCCATACACACGATAACTCCTTGATCATCTCTCCTGAAGAAGGTATGGCTTTGAATGTGTAGTCCTACGTTTTGTAACAAACCCACTTCATTAGTGTCTTCCCCAATCAGCTTATGGTAAAGTAAACTCCATACATTCTGTGAGTGTCTCATGATTTGTGACTTGCCCATCTTGAAAGGGTCCAGGATGTTTCAGCACCTTATAAATGATACAACCATAGATTAATGCCAAGGACCCTAAGTCTAAATATTATCCTTAACCCCAAATGCTAAATGCACATTAAACATAACTCTAAATGTCACCCTCACCACTAGCCAGAAATAATAGTCTCTAATAATAATAATCTCTAAACCTCATGTTACCCATAACCTTACATTCTGTCCCTAATGCTTGTGCTAACTATATATATTTTTGGCATGACTATTTAGCCCTGGCAAGCAGAAATTCACCCTTTGTGAATATACTATTGACTCCAAACTTGCAGTGGTGAGTAACTTTTAAGACCTGGCCCCTAGCATTGGAGCTCACATTTTAACCCTGTGTATCTGTATTCCTAAACTTAAATACCAAACACCATCTCTAACCTAAATTACTACATTGAACCAACAAGCAAACACTCGCAAACCAGCAAGCAAACTTTAGGGTACCTGCACTTGGGATCTTCTCTCTCCTCAGCGGTTCGGACACCAGCCAATGTAGCTCCGCCCCTTTTTATGACGGGTATGTGGGCCAACGACATGATACCATTTGCATCACAGCCAGCCAGGGGGGTTGAGGGTGTGGTTACAAAATTAAAGAGCCATAATATAAAAAGGCTCCTAGGGCTTGTACCTCGCTTCCCTGATTTTAAAATTTTGGCTTGTCCCTGACTGTTCTCTGTCTAACTTATGTAAAGCGTGGCCATTCTAAGGATTGGTGTACAGTTATTTCTATCATCTTTTATATGTGTTGGATTTCTTAGTAATCCTGGCACTATCAAATATACAAATCAAAATAAAAGTTTTTCAAAAAGTATGTAACTTGGTCAGATTGCAGTGTTGAGCATGCCTCTCAGCTAGGGGAGCATCCGCCCCCACCCACCCATCTCCGTTTCAAACTAGTCAGTCCACTAATGACAGAAACTGGGCATGAATGTGCAGCAGCAGGACAGACAAATTGGCCACCAGAGCCTGCTCTGCATGATCACACTGACCAGAATCTCTCTCTATCTTGTATCCCCTTGGATACTAGGTGAAGAGATCTTCCAACTGCACATGCCAGTATTCCTAGGGATAGAACACTGATTGGTTATACCAGTGTCCCGAGGTAAAAATGAACAAAAAATCACATTGACCTGCTTTTGGCAACGGTCTTATTTAAAGCAAACGTTTTTTGAATGAGACAGTTGTCTCAAAGTGATGCATGTCCTATTAATCTTATTCCTGACCTTAAAGGGTTACCCGAAGCACCAGGCCCACTTCAATAATTGTAAATGATCTTTGCTGCCAGAGTTGTGTAGCTTCACCTCTGTTAGCATCTTACATGGAACCAGCATCTTGGCATGGCTAATGTTAATTCTGTGCTGCCAAAATCTTTCCCTCATTCCATCCTCCATCGGTGGAGGAGGATCATGTGCAGGGAGACCTAGCTGTAGCGAGGGTCCCAAGGTGCGTTTACCCTATATTTTCTTTTTTTATGGGTCTATTTTTAACAGGGGCAATGTTACTACAACCAAAAACAGCCTTTTAATAAAACACTAAACCGTTCTAAACCATTCCAGAAATAAACTAGGTAAATAATAAAAATAAAAAAATAAACTGTATGCGGTATCCAATAAGTATTGCTTGTTTAGTTGCACTCTTTATAGATGTTCCCACTATGCTTTGATAATTCCTTGATTAACTTTTTTGAACGCTTGAGAAAAAGTAGTTTACTCTGTAGCCACTTACCTATAGGTATTGTACATATGTAACTATATACAGACCACATTATAGTATCTCTTGTCTGTGTATTGCAGGTGCAGTAGCCCCACAAGCTCACTCCGTACTAATTGGAAACCGAGAATGGATGAGACGCAATGGATTCTTTATCTCTACTGATGTTAATGAAGCAATGACCGGCCATGAGATGAAGGGGCAGACAGCTGTACTGGTAGCAATAGATGGTATTACATTGTGTTATTTTTCCATGGAATTTATAGAGATGGAACAAATGCCAAGTAAAGTAACTTTGTCACCTATATAGTTTTGCGATACAATTAATTCATACCTTGGGTAAGCAGAGAGTTAACCATCTTTTTATTCATTTTAAATTCTTTATTTTGATTTTTTAAATTTTTTTATTTCAGAGTGAAAGCTTAATCAGAAATGTATGAGAAAAGAGCACTAGTTGTGATGTAGCTAGTTCTAAAACTGAAAAGACTTACAATTGGAAGACAGCAAACCTAAAACCATTAAAGAAATGCATTTTGTTTTTTAATTGAGGAGGGGATCACTGAGCCATGGGTCATAGGATTTCTATATGATTTAGGCAAACTAGAAAAATGGCCAGAGTTGTGGCAGCTGACATTTAATGTGGATAAGTGCAAGATAATGCATCTTGGACGTAAAAACCCAAGGGCAGAGTACAGAATATTTGATAGAGTCCTAACCTCAACATCTGAGGAAAGGGATTTAGGGGTGATTATTTCGGATGACTTAAAGGTAGGCAGCCAATGTAATAGAGCAGCAGGAAATGCTAGCAGAATGCTTGGTTGTATAGGGAGAGGTATTAGCAGTAGAAAGAGGGAAGTGATCATGCCATTGTACAGAACTCTGGTGAGACCTCACTTGGAGTATTGTATGCAGTACTGGAGACGTATCTCCAGAAGGATATTGATACTTTAGCCTTTCCTTGCAAGTTTTATCCTGCAATCCATGAACCAGCTTAGTAGCCCTTCTCTGAGCTCTCTCTAAAGTATCAATATCCTTCTGGAGATACGGTCTCCAGTACTGCGTACAATACTCCTTTAACCGTAATATTGTAAAGCGCTACGGAATCTGTTGGCGCTATATAAATGGCAATAATAATAAAATAATAATAACTGTATGAATATCCTTCTGGAGATACGGTCTCCAGTACTGCGTACAATACTCCTTTAACCATTAAAGGAACTTAACATGTGCAGCTTGGAGGAAAGACAAGACGAGGGGGGATATGATAGAAACATTTAAATACATAAAGGGAATCAACACAATAAAGGAGGAGACTATATTTAAAAGAAGAAAAACTACCACAGCAAGAGGACATCTTAAAGAGGACAGTCTTAAATTAGAAGGGCAAAGGTTTAAAAATATCAGGAAGTATTACTTTACTGAGAGGGTAGTGGATGCATGGAATATACTTTCAGGGGAAGTGGTAGAGGTTAAAACAGTGAAGGAGTTTAAGCATGCATGGGATAGGCATAAGGCTATCCTAGCTATAAGATAAGACCAGGGACTAATGAAAGTATTTAGAAAATTGGGCAGACTAGATGGGCCGAATGGTTCTTATCTGCCGTCACATTCTATGTTTCTATGTTGTGCAATGACTTACGAGAATAATATGTTTGTAGCGGTTGCCTCTTTAAAGGGGCACTGTAAATACCAAAACAACTATAGCATAAGGAAGCAGTTTTAGCGTATAGACCAGGGCTGGGCAAGCAGTAGCGTCCGAGATATAGCAGACCTCCAGCTTCCGTGATGCTTTGTCATTCTAGAGGTCTGCAAATTATCATGGCAGATCTGCAGATCTACAATTTGCCCAGCCCTGGTATAGATCATGCCTCTGCAGTCTCACTGCAGTCTCACTGCTCAATTCTCTGATGTGGGGATAGAGTGAGCCTTTCATATCCCAGGATAAGCATGTCTAGCTGCAAGAGCTAGAGTGTCTTTTAGTGAAAAAAATTAATTCTTGAATGTCTTCTCTTTATAGTAAATTAACTATTTAGCTGATTTCTTACACAACATACATTTTGGATAGGGAGGAAAATAAATATGTCGGTTTGTTAGTGCACCAACTGTCGTACTTAATTAAGCCCCTGCTTTGCAGGTTTTTTTTAACCTTTCAGTGAGTATCATTAGGTTGGTTTAAAAATTAAGCATTATTATTATTATTATTTATAAAGTGCCAACAAGTTCCATAGTGCTGTACAATGGGTGGACTAACAGACAAGTATTTGTAACCAGATGAGTTGGACACACAGTAACAGAGGGATTAAGGGTCCTGCTCAATGAGCGTACATGCTAGAGGGAGTGGGGTAATATGACACAAAAGGTAAGGGTAGGGTAGAAAAGTAGGTTGCTAGGATAGTGTTCATTGAGGGCTTAGTGTTTTGTTTTGATGACCGTTTCAGGAGAGGTATCGGGGTGCGGGGAGGAAAAGCTGTTTACAGTTTAATTAATATGCTTTCCTAAAGAAGTAAGTTTTCAAAGATTTTTTGAAGGAGTGGAGATTGGGTGAAAGTCTAACATAGAGGGGAAGGGAGTTCCATAGGAACGGTGCAGCTCTAGAGAAGTCTTTAAGGTGAGCCTCAAAGATAGGCGTACGAACAGAGGTTAGACATAGGTCTCCGGCAGAGCGTAGGGGCCTAGATGGGACATATTTGTGTATTAGTGAGGATAAGTAAGTCAGAGCAGCATTGTGTAGAGATTCGTAAGTAAGTATCAGAATCTTATATTGAGTCCTATATCTTATGGGAAGCCAATGTAGGCACTGATAAAGAGGGGAGGCGTGGGAGGTTGGCGGACATTAAGATAAGCCTCTCTGCCGCATTCATTATAGACTGTAATGGAGCAAGTTGTGAACACGTAAGATGACACAGACAAGGGAGTAGCAACACTTGAGGGAGGGAAGACCAGAAGTTCTGTTTTGGACAGGTTCAGTTTAAGGAAATGAGCAGCCATCCAGTTGGAAATAGCAGAGAGGCAGTCAGAGACACGAGTCAAGAGGGGTGGTGAGAAATCCGGGGAGGACAGATTTGCCTGTCATCTGCATAGAAATAATACTGGAAGCCGAAGGAGTTTACCAAGGAAGGCAGTGTAGATTGGCAGTGAAGATTGAGAACAATAGGGGACCAAGGACAGACCCTTGGGGAACACGAACAGAGAGGGATTGGGGAGAAGAAGCAGAGCCAGAGACAGAAACACTGAAAGAACTACCTGGGAGAGGTAGGAAGAGCACCAGGAGAGGATACACTGGAAATATTACTGCTACAACACTTTCATTCTTTTCATTAGTTTGTGAGCTTATTTGGACAGGAACCTTTTTACATACTGTTCCTGCGTGTCATACGTTTTTTATTAGAATTTAATTTTTTTCTTAAGGAAATGAGGGAAGAGCATCCCTAAACAGGAAGCAAATCCCATCAAAACCAGTACCCCCTATAGAACACTATATATAGAGACTTGCAAAAAAAGACTATGTCTCAAACAAGGTACAAAAATAATAAAATTTTATTGATAATAAAAATAAGCGTTAAAAATCTAAACACCAAGTGTCAAAAATACACCAGACTGCTATCCTATAGGAAAATGGAAAAATACTGAGAAAAAATCAGTTCAATTAAACATCAACTAATAGCAGAGTTATAATATAGACTGGATACTTAATAAATAGTTCACTGTAGATAGCAGAGTAACTTATGTAACAACCTGAATAGCAAAAGTAACAATAAGTCTTGACTCGTAGTATAATGAGAAATGGTTGTATAAATCCCAGATTGATCCAAATTTATGGAGTTATGGCCAAACAGAACAATTCCCTTCTATATATCCACTTTCTATATACAAAATAGTTACAGGTCCTATTGATTTACTAAATAGTGAATTGGCTCTTGCTAAGATAGCACTTATATATGTCAAAAAGATAAGTAAATCAAATGGACAGAGAGAAAGAGATCAAAATCAATGAAAATAAAGTAAGAAGTGGTATAGAGGGTTCTCACAGCTCCATAGCTAATATACAGAATATAGAGACTCAACCGACCAAAAGAAGGGGAGTCCCTAGGTAAGTGTAGCATATAAAAAGCTACCTATGATCTACCTATACAGCAGTCTGAAAGGACGCGCGTTTCGGCGATAGCGATCGCCTTTATCAAGGGCACAAATAAGCAAGAGAAAATCCACTAACCCCCCTTTCCCTTATATAGGTATGGCGCCAAAACCCACTTCTGATTTAGTGTGCTGTCTCTCTGTCCCAACTGCCAATACAATTCAGCGGTGGGAGGACCCAGAGGTCGGCATTTAGACAAATCCCAGAAGGGGCACGCATGCGTGTAACCATCTTGCCGCGCATGCGCTCAGCATACTTTGAGACAACAGTGTGTCAGCATCCTCTTTGATATCACCAGGCGCCCCCAAGGGGCAAACCTATATAACGTTCGATCACATTATTTCACATCGTCTTGTATTCATAACGGCATACTTTTGTCCTGTACACATTATGTAAAAAGTAATCAATAGTAAAAGTAACCTGGGAAATAATAGGGGAGGGAAAGGGGACATAAACACTCTATAATAGAAAGTAATACTCAACAGGCTAATCAAAATTGAAAGTAAAATTAAAATATATCCATCATAGATCAACAAGATCATAATAGTGTAGGCACCAATGGTCTTATCAAATTCAAAGACACATTGGTAATACTCAAAACAGTATATATAGCAAAAGTCCCATGTCTAGACATATTATTGTATTGTATATGTATATAAATTGTTGAAAAGTACTAATTAGAAAAAATAATAATAATAAGTGAAAAAATAAATAAGGTAAATAGGGAAGATATATATAAATAAATAAGAATCTCATATAATTATGAGATCACTGTAACGTAAAAAAGCCTCCCTAGAAAAAAATTTAGATTGAAAATAAATTAGATGAAAGGGGCAAAAGAGAACCCCTTGTTGAGACCTAAGGGATGTAATGTTTTAAGCCTAAAGATCCATCTAGACTCCCTCTGTCTTAGTAATCGATCATAGTCTCCACGTCTTGGGTGTCTCTTGACCCACTCCAGGCCACAAAACTTCAGATTACTAGGTTCACCCTGGTGGTGTTCCTTGAGGTGTCTTGAGATGGGTGTCTCAAGGCGATTCTTAGGAGACCTTACATGTTCCATAATCCTTTCTTTGAAGGCTCTGAATGTCTTACCTATGTATTTTTGTCCGCATGAGCAAGACAGTAGGTATACCAGGCCCTTTGTATTACAATTAAAGAAGTTTCTGATTCTTATTGGGAATCGCCTCCATAAATTTGGATCAATCTGGGATTTATACAACCATTTCTCATTATACTATGAGTCAAGACTTATTGTTACTTTTGCTATTCAGGTTGTTACATTAGTTACTCTGCTATCTACAGTGAACTATTTATTAAGTATCCAGTCTATATTATAACTCTGCTATTAGTTGATGTTTAATTGAGCTGATTTTATGTCAGTATTTTTCCATTTTCCTATAGGATAGCAGTCTGGTGTATTTTTGACACTTGGTGTTTAGATTTTTAATGCTTATTTTTATTATCAATAAAATTTTATTATTTTTGTACCTTGTTTGAGACATAGTCTTTTTTTGCAAGTCTCTCTATATAGTGTTCTATAGGGGGTACTGGTCTTGATGGGATTTGCTTCCTGTTTAGGGATGCTCTTCCCTCATTTCCTCATCTTTTGTTTTCTCTGTATGTTCTGGGGTTAAGTCCATTTAGTACCCCTGTAACCCATTCTGTGCTCTTTTGCCAGATTGTCTTCTGGCTGGGAGTATTCTTGTTTACCTTCTATAGCTCTGGGGAATACATTGGTGCTATATAAATAATTGTAATTGTACGATCCTTACGTATTGTTATTATGTGAAAACATTATTTAGGTTATTTAAATGTAATATATTTTCTTCGGTAGGTGAGCTGTGTGGAATGATCGCTATAGCCGACACGGTGAAACAGGAGGCTGCCCTGGCTGTGCACACATTAAAAGCTATGGGTGTTGATGTGGTTCTGCTTACAGGGGATAACAGGAAGACTGCCAAAGCAATTGCCACCCAGGTATGTGTTTGTCCATTTAAGCCAGCTACAAATATAACAACATATCCGTTTTTAAAACACACATTAATAGTATTTGGATTAAGTAATCCTTTGTGTACCTTGTGTTACGCTAAAGCTTGAAAGTGAATATTAAATGGAAATGGCATGCGGTTTAATATTCTGTTTATTCGGTTTCACTGTATGCTGTATCCATTCAGTCCTTTCAGTAGCTATATCACTGGCAGAATCTTCCCTGTAAATCTGTTTCTGTGTCCCATCAGTTTGCACCACATTTTCATATATTTATTTAGTTTATTTTGGTTATGTTCTTGCAGGTTGGAATAGAAAAGGTTTTTGCAGAAGTGCTTCCTTCCCATAAAGTTGCCAAGGTCCAAGCATTGCAGACTCAAGGAAAGAGAGTGGCGATGGTGGGAGATGGCGTTAATGACTCCCCAGCATTGGTCAAAGCAGACATCGGTATCGCCATTGGAACTGGAACTGATGTAGCCATCGAGGCTGCTGACATTGTGCTGATCAGAGTAAGTTTTCACACCTCGCTGCAGCCAATAACTTTACTGAGTACCATTGAGTTGGGTAATCTATTTATCAGCTACTCAATTATGGCCTCAATTTAATATTTTTGGATAAGCTTTTTAAATGTAATATTTTTTGGTAAACTTAAAATATCAAAAAAAAACATCATATATAAAAGATATCAATATATATTAAAAATCTACATATTTAAATATTTTTCAAATTAGTAAATTATTTGAAAACTTATCCAAAATATTAAATCAAGCCATGTGGCACCGATTTAATATTTTTGGATAAGCTTTTCAAATTATTTCAACATTTTGAATAGCCTTTAAAAACTATTACAAATATTTTTTTATACATATATTTTTTATAAGATATATATTTTATAATATGTGGGGAAAAAAATTATTGTAAAACTTTATCCAAAATATTAAATCATTTGAAACGCTTATCCAAACATATTAAATTGAAGCCAATGTCAAAGAGCGTAGCGATTTTACTATTGTTGATGGGGTTAAAGCTGCTTTAATTCTGATTAATCAGTGTTATTGTTAGGTAACAAATGAGGGATGTAAATTGGTGTAGATATGTATATTCTACATTTCACCCGTAATTTTTCATCAACTTGAACTCAAATGCCGGAATCAAGTAACAAGCCAATTAGTTTGATAAGGTAAAAAAAAGTTAAAAGCAATGATGTCTTAAAATGTAATGACCCCTATTATTGTCAGCCAGCCAATCAGCCAGGCTAGGACATGTCAATTGTCAAATAAAGCATGACAGTATCTTGCTAAGATGCCAATGGAATAGTCATGTTGTGGCTAATGTTTTTCTTGTTCTCGTCTATAAATATGTTGATTTTACTTGGAAAATATATTCTGATTTTAACATTAAAAGGAGAAATATGAAATTAGAAATTATTGATTGCAATACCTACATAGTAATCAGATTTATTTTCCTACTTACAGAACGATTTACTTGATGTCGTCGCCAGTATTCATCTTTCAAAGAGGACAGTCAGAAGGATACGAATAAACTTTCTTTTTGCCTTAATATACAATCTTGTTGGCGTACCTATAGCAGCAGGTATGTTATCTGGTTATTTTCAGTTGCATGTATACTTACTGTATATTTCAATCATACAAACTATCACTGGCCAATGTAATGTTTTGAGCTGTGAAGTGGCTGGTGGCTGGGATAACAAGGGGTCTCCTGACTGGATGTTTGATGGTTACAGAATGTGCAGAGTTTTGGGTGATATGGATTGACTTTATCGATAATGAGGTTTCTCCATTCTGTGTGTTGGCTGGTTAGGGGATAATGAGACTTCTCCAGACTGGAGGTTTGATGGTTACAGAATGTGCAGAGTTTTTGGTGATACAGATTGACTGTATCGATTATGAGGTATCTCCATGCTGTGTGTTTGCTGGTTAGGGGATAATGAGGGTTCTCCAGTCTGGAGGTTTGATGGCTACAGAATGTACAGAGTTATTGGTGATACAGATTGACTATATTGATAATTAGGTTTCTTCATGCTGAATGTTGGCTGGTTAGGAGATTAATAGGGTTCTCCAGACTGGAGGTTTGATGGTTACAGAATGTGCAGAGTTTTTGGTTATTTTAACTGACTATATCGATAATGAGGTTTCTCTATGCTTTGAATTGGCTGGCTAGGGGATAATGAGGTTTCTCCAGTCTGTAGGTTTGATTGTTACAGAATGTCGGTGATGTGGCTTGAATGACTATATTGATAATGAGAAGTCTTCATGCTGCATGTTGGTTGCAGGGATAATGGAGGTTTTAAAGGTCACAGAATATTGAGGGTTCTTTACTGTGTGGCATGTGGATACACTGGCTACATTTGTAATGAGGTTTATTAATTCTGTGTGCTGACTGATTATATAATGAGGCTTTCATAGGCTGAATATTTGATATTTTCAGAATATGCAGGGTGTTTACCATGTGGATAGACTGGCATTATTGATACTAAAGTTTCTTCCTGCTCTGGGTTGAGTACAGGGTAGCAGGGGTTCTGCAGGTTAGAAGTTTGATGGTTACAGAATATAATGTTCAGGGTTCTCTACATTGTGGATTGACTGGCTCCATTGATATTGAGGTGTCTTCATGCTGTGAGTTACTTAATTACAAGGGTTCTTCAGTCTAGAGGTTTGATGGTTGCAGAGCATGCAGAGTTCTCTAGGCTTTGGGTTTTATGACTACACTGATAATAAAGTTTAATCCCACTGTGAGTTGGTTGATTACAGGATCTAGTTTTCCTACCTAATAATAACTGGTAAAGGAGGTTTGCATGATATTATCCAAATCGCGACATGGGAACATGGATTCTCCACACTATAGATTAGTTGGTACCAGGGCTACAGTAGTTTTCCAGCTAGTTGCCTCTCCAGGATTTGCTCAATGTCAATGATTGTTAAGGTACAAGTATGGGCAGGGTGAGCTGTGGGATGGGTAAGTGAATTCAAAGAAAATTGTTCAAGACTCTTAACAGATATAACTTTGCTGTATTGGCTTTATCCTGGAACGAAGCATCTCAAACTTGGCTCCCACTCAATCAATATTATAAGTCTGCCAACTTTTAGTAATTTACAAAAACAGCCTTTACACCAGTAGAAAGCTCCCCACATCATACAAAAAGTATGTTCTTGTACAAGTGTACAATGAATACTCGCACAGAGAGAATCAGACTGCTTAATAGATAAACTACTTAACAAATTGTTATCTGATGAGTATATTTGTCCAATGTAGAGAGGTATGCACATTTAAATGCTGTATCATTTAGGCAATTCTTGTTATTTTTCATGTAGACGTAGATCATATTCTTCTTAACAATCATTAATAATTCTGTCTCTACCGTCTATCTTTACAAGGAGCCTTTATGCCTCTGGGGTTGGTGTTGCAGCCATGGATGGGATCGGCAGCAATGGCAGCATCCTCTGTGTCTGTTGTTTTATCTTCATTACAGCTAAAATGGTATGGCCCATGTATTAATTCCTTCCTTCCTATCATCTTGTACACATTCTGAATCTTTGTTGCAAAATCAAACAAAAAACTTGAACAAGCTTCAGAAGTGATTGTAGAAATCAATCATCAGAAAAATATCTTTGAATTCCATGGATTAATTTCACTGTTCAGAGTTTGTCTTACAATTTTTTCTTTATACATAGCCTCATGGAGTTCATAAAAGTACTAATGATATATAGAGAAGATAAAATTGAAGCATAGTTCAGATGCATCTTTATTATGAAAGTTAGAAACTGAATAGCAAAGCTTCAAATCATAAAAAAGTAAACACATTCTATAGCATAAAAAAGGAAAAAAATTAAAGAAGTTATAGAGCCTCAACAATATTAATTTTGAGCCTTCAACAGTGGCTTGAAATATAGCTTCTGTGAAGGCTGCACAAAATCTATAGAAATGTGATATTTCTAGACTTGCACACGGCATAAAATTTTGGTTCGGCTGAATGCATTCGGACAAACAAAAAAATAATTTTGATATTCAGAATTGATTTAGTCTGTTAGTTGATATGGTTTGGCCGACATCTGGCCAATATTTTCACTTCAGAATTTAAAAAATCTTTCAGAAGATAAGTCCGATACTTAGAAACCATTATGTGGGTTTGACAATATTTAAGGATGCCAAATTAGGGAGCTCCTTCATTTGGTATCTTTAAATATGGCAATCCTAGATAAGGATGCTAAAATAGGGAGCTATCTAAGCAGTTGAAAGATAAAAATTATGAGAATCCCTTCGTAATTTTGTTTTTAGCTTTTTATTAGATGATACCCTAAATACCATTTAATGATTTCTACATTAATGAACTAACAAACCAAATGCCCATGGAAGAATTTCAGTCATCAGTGATTCATTAATTATGTCATTCTTCCAAAGTGCCATTCAAATGGCTGAATTATACCAAAAACAAATGCCCCCGTCTAGTTATTTCCTTAGTCTTTATATGTTATTAATTACCAAATACAGTACTTCCAAAAAGTTATGGGAATATATACAGTAAATGATGTTCTGTCTACCTCTAGTGCTAGATTTTGAAACTACTGTACTAGGCAATTAAAATGACTTCTTACGCTGTATACAAACGTGGCAGTGCATCTTACATTTGAATTTGAAGCTTCAAGCTCCTATTAAACCACCAATTTATAAATTGAAGACTTTTTATCAGAAAGTTTCCAAAAAATGGAATTAGAGTTATAGGATAAAATTAATCAGCAGACAACACACAAAATCCAATGAATGATTGAGTAAAAAAAAGTTTGTATTGTTTTGGATTGAGTTATTTTATTTTTTAGATCCTTTTAATTTCCTGTTACAGGCGCATCAACTGTATCTTTAGTACAAGTGACAGCTCTTTTGTCAAGCAATGTTTATCATGTTTCACAAGCTTCTTATCTAAACAGTAGCCTGACCTCTTAACACGCAATCAGCTCTTTCGCTAGAATCCCGGGCAACTCTCTATTCTAGTGTCTGTGATATTCCAGAGTTAAACTCCCTTGCTCCCTGTCTCCAACTCTCCTGGTCAGTACATCAGTAGATTCTCAGACACACACTCTTTATTTTAGATCTCCATTCTCCCTCTCCTATTTTAATTTCTCTCTTCCCATTCCTCCTTCCCCTATGAGTCAGTTATCTTCCTAATCCAGTATTTTAGCAAATTCTATGAGCATTCTATTTTTCTAAAGTATACCTCAATAATCTATCATGACCTTCTCTTACATTCTTCTTCTGCTGTACTTCATATTACATTGAGCGAAAGAAGGAGTAGTGGAGGTAGACAAACCCCCCACTATTTCCTCAAGGGAGAAGGTTACAGGAGGTAACAGGGGCTTAACCCCAATTAACTAAGAAAAACAACAAGAAAGAATAGAGAGGGAGGTCTAATCCCCTAAAAGGGGGGGAGGCAGTGGTGGATCCAGAGCCTGATCTCGGGAGGGGCACTTGTAGATTATTTAAAGAAATAATCCAGACACAATAACCACTACAGCTCAGTGTAGTGGTTATGGTGTCAACAGTGCCAGGACCCCCTCCCAGAGTAAGTAGTCAAACCGTTTAAGAACAGTTTGACAACTTACCTGAGGTCTGCTGAGAAATGGGGCTGTAGTAGGGCATATGAGCAGTGGTGTGTGTGAGTGGTGCAATGTGTAAGGGGTGCAGTATGTGTGTGTGTGTGTGTGTGTGTGTGTGTGTGAGAGAGGGGGACAGTGTGTGAGCAGTGTGTGTGTGTGAAGGTTGTAGTATGTGAGTGAGGGCGGCAGTGTATGTCAGGGATGCAGTGTATGTGTGGGACAGTATGTGTGAGTATTGCAGTGTATGTGTGAGTGTGGGCAATGTGTGTGTATGGGGGCAGTATGTGTGTATGAGGGCAGTGTGTGTGTATGGGGGGCAGTGTGTGTATGGGGTAGTATGGGGCAGTGTGTGTGTGTGTTTGGGGGGCAGTGTGTGTGTATGGGGGCAGTATGTGTGTGTATGGGGGGCAGTATGTGTGTGTAAGGGGCAGTATGTGTGTATGGGGGCAGTATGTGTGTATGGGGGCAGTATGGGGCAGTGTGTGTGTGTATGGGGCAGTATGGGGGCAGTATGTGTGTGTGTGTATGGGGGCTGTGTGTGTTTATGGGGGTAGTATGGGGGGCAGTGTGTGTGTATGGGGCAGTATGTGTGTATGGGTGCAGTGTGTGTGTATGGGGGGCAATGTGTGTGTATGGGGGGCAATATGTGTGTATGGGGGGCAGTGTGTGTGTATGGGGGGCAGTATGGGGGGCAGTGTGTTTGTATGGGGGTGTATGTGTATAGAGTGTGTGATAAGGGTAGGGGGGCTTCTTTTTTTTAATAATATATATTTTTATTTATTTAATTAAAATAAATAAATATTCTATGTCCCCCCTCCTTTCTTACCTTTACTGGGAGGAGGGTGGACATATTTCGATCCCTGGTGGTCCCAGTGGTGACTCCCTGCGAGTCCCAGTGGGCACAGAGAACTCTAGCCCGCGCTCCCGGGCTAGAGTTCACTCTCGTGAGATTTGGAGCGTTGCCGTGGTAACCACGGCAACGCTCCAAATCTCGCGAGAGGAGGACCCGGAGGAGCTGCAGCCTGAGCTCCTGGGTCCTCTCTCCTCCCTCTCCCTCCCCTGCCGGCTGTCAGCACAGTGCCTGCGGACCGGGGAGGGAGAGCTCTGATCTCCCCTCCGGTCCGAAGGCATATTGCAGGGCTAGCACCTGCATGTGCTGCTGGCAGGGGAGAGGGAGAGGGAGACTGGCGGATTTCTCGGGGGGGGGGCAATTGCCCCGTTGCCCCCCCCCCCCCTGGATCCGCCACTGGGGGGAGGGGACTACCCTGACCATTCAAAGAATACCTCCTACTGTTAAAAAAATCACATAAATTAGGGTATATAACCTTTATTGAAATATGTATAAAATTTATACAAATACTGCCAAATGTATCTAATGGCGATAGAAAGGAGAAAAGGATGGACTAAATGTCCCTATATGGCTATAGAGGGAGCACAATATAGGGGAGGTGTATAGATAGAGGTAGGTAGGGGAAGTGGCTATTACCCTTTATAAAGCAAATCCTAACCACTTAACAAGTTGCTCTTGATAAAGGCGTGCTTGAAAACGCCGAAACGCGCGTCGAGTTTAGATAGCTTTAGCGGACGTCAACCATTTGATTTAAGGTTTTAGTTGTAGCTGTTGCTTTCTATATACTCTGTAGACAGTCTTAGCCAATGCTAATCTTCTGTTTTGAGTTTAGATAGCTGTAGCTGACGCTACTTACGTTTACCCGAGATTTTTGGTTGCAGCTGAAGCTATTCATTATCTTTTTAGGCAGGTTTAGGCTACATTACTTATTTTTAGACGCTAGCTTTAGTAGATTTTAGCTTTATGTCTCTCACTTATTTTTCTAGTCTGGAGATATCCCTAAGAGACTATGCTGGCTCATTCTAGCTATTAAGGGGGTATAGATAGGCTGCTTTGAAGCAGCAGTTAGACGTATGGTGTAGGTTTAGTTGGAGCAGTGCTATAAAGGGGTGTTTTAGGTGACCTATATGTATATCTAGAATTACCTACCTCTATCTATACACCTCCCTTATATTGTGCTCCCTCTATAGCCATATAGCGACATTTAGTCCATCCTTTTCTCCTCTCTATCGCCATTAGATACATTTGGCAGTATTTGTATAAATTTTATACATATTTCAATAAAGGTTATATATCCTAATTTATGTGATTTTTTTAACAGTAGGAGGTATTCTTTGAATGGTCAGGGTAGTCCCCTCCCCCCCTCTTAGGGGATTAGACCTCCCTCTCTATTCTTTCTTGTCGTTTTTCATATTACATCATTAATTAAAAATGAACTATAAAGCTGTATATAGACCTGGGCGTATGCTCTCTGGCTGTCCATACATGAACGGTGAAGGCAATGGTTAAATATACACAATGGCTACAGTAATTCGCCTGGCCTGCAATATATATTGGCTTTAGCCTAAACCCTCTTTTAAAGCGAGAGCTAATGTGCATTGTCTATGCATTACAGTATAAATACAAATTGCCGCTTATTAAAGGACAACTGTCACCTGAAAACAATTTTTAATTCATCAAGATTTGAAAGGAAATAGATTTTGTTTTGAATTAAGTAAATGCTTCTGGGTTTCAAAAACTTTCTGACCCAAGGTGTATGTATATGACTGTCATATACTAAAGGTAGAGATGGGTTTTTCTCATTTTTTTTTACATATACTAAATTAAAATAATTGTATTTCCTTTCCTTTTGAGGTGACATATTTTTTTACCTGATTTTAAAACCACATTTCTACATAAATGTAGTGTGTGAGGGGGGAGGGGAGAGTGTACGAATATATTTTACTTTCTAATGTGCCTTAATATTTCTGTTTAGCTACAATAAGCCGGACCAGGATCAATATGAGGCCCGAGCCCAGGGGTGCATGAAACCTCTTACGCCCTCACAGATAAGTGTTCACATTGGCATGGATGACCGGAAACGAGAACTACCAAAGACGAACACTCGGGATGAAATCAGCCACGTTTCTATGTCACCTCTTTCTCCAAACAAACATTCTCGGCAGAACTCCCTGGTAAGAGAGCGACAAGATAAGTGGTCTCTGCTCGTCAGTGAAATGGATGAAGACCATCATATATGAATAACTGTCAACAGAAAGAAAAACTATTTCATGTAAAGTACCACTTCAAGCCACAAGCACAGAGACTTTGAAAACAGCCATGTTCTTATGACTGCCTTAACAAACCAATAGTACCGGTTAATTTTCAGTAGAATAATTCTGATTGGCCACAGCAGGCAGCTGGGATGCAAGTTAATTGCAGAATATGGTGCATGTCATCACACTGTCATTTGGACCATTGTAATGCATCTTTAGCCACAGTTTACCATCAGAGTTGTGATCCTTTAATTCTCTGTGTCACTAAGGGAACACAGGTAATCTTTACTACAGGGTTTAGTTAGAGCTAACTGAGGCATGAACAGGGAGGTAGCATTGCCAACTTTAAAAAGAAACTAGCTGCTTTGAAACATGTTTTTTTTTTTTTTGTGTAATGCACAGTTACTGTTTTCTGATATTATTTTTTTTATACCAAAATTACCAAAAAAATAAGGCCACTTGGGTTTTAATAGATCCTGTAACTGGTAATTCATTATAAATATATTCTGTGTATATAGAACACAAAGCAAGCAATATCATGTAAATGTTTGGCTATATTTCTATCAGTAACTCAGATGTAGTCTAGTGTATAAGTAAGATGGATTCTCAGAGCAACCTTATTTGATATGTTTATTAGTGCAAAATTAAGATATGATATTTGCAGATTGTAACTGCAGATGCTGACATGGTGTAAGGAGATGTTACACTTTATAAAGGTACCAAAATGTTAAAATAAATATATATATATATATATATATATATATATATATATAATTTGAATAATTGTGAAACTAGGATAATTTAAAGTTTGTATAAATAATAAATAGCTTTAGATGTGCTTTAATTTTTAGTGATAAGATAATGAATGGACCATTACTACTGTGTCATTAATATGTAAACAATCTGTGACTTATGTGCTTTCTCCAACCTGCTTAATTGAATTGTCTTTTACCCGGCATGGTAGTTTGTACAGAGTTATCTGGAATTTGGTTACCTGAGCAGCTGCTTAATTCATATTTACGCTGTGTTGATCCTGGCCGTGAATATGTTGCAGTTACATAGAATTGACCTTCATCAGTGAAGTTGCAGAGCAGTGGAATAGAAGTATGAAATTACACTCGCTGCCTTCGTGAGCAAGGAGAAGGATCATGTCTAACGTCTATGTATTTAGAAAAGGACAAATGGCATTTAGCTGTTATCAAAATCTATTTTAACTTTTTTTCTTTTTTATAAATGTGCCTTTTAAAGGTTTATATGTTCAACATGTCATACCTTGTTTATTTATACTTTTTGGAATATTTTTGTTTAATGCTTAAATGATATGTTTACTTGCACAATGCAATTTGCACTATATCATGCATTATTTTTATCATACATATGTGAATATGTGCTCACAGAGTATGAGAATAAAATGAACTAACATAGTCGAAATGTAACAAATCCCATTGTAGTCTGACTGGTAAAATATGTTGATTATTGTTATTTAGACAGGGATAACCATGGTTTCTGTTATTATTGTACATTTGTATTGTGTAGCCATCATAATAGAATATTCCTTCTGATTGCTCTGCCTATACCTTTTGCTCCAGAATTGCACCTCATTCATAATGCCAGTGTGTTTCAAATCTAGCACCTAACATTCCAAATTCCACTCTGACCAATCTCAATTTCTCACCTATTGATTGCAGAGACACTGCTGATCACAAATGCTGACAAGGTTAACCTTCTTAACAAATCAAAATAGTTTACACAAATCTTTTAGACAAACAGCGTATTGAACCTGGTGAGCAGACTCAGTTACAGAAACAGCTGCAATAACTCTTACTTGTATTCACACATCTAGTCTGATCAACTCTTTATTCCTTTGAGGTCAATAAAATAAGTATCATTTTGAACTAGAAAATAGTAATATATTTACTCTAATGACACAATTGAAAGCTAGTGAAATCTCTACATATTCTTCGGTTAATTACTTTGGTATTATCCCTAGCACTTTTCACATTTAGTATGTTTGGCAAGAAAAAGTTTGAGAAGCCATCAATAAATTCATCTCAGTAGCTAATGCTGAAATCCAAAATTCTTTATCTAACGCAGAAAGAGGAGAGTTGGAGTTATGTGGCATGGGCAACGCTTACCGTCTAAAATGTTGAATCACTGAGCATGCAGACTGCCAGGGTAACTCACTGAAGCATTAAAGAGACACTATATTCACCAAAACAACTTTAGCTTAATGTAACAATTTTGGTGTAAAGATCATGTGCCTGCAGTCTCACTTCTCAATTCTCTGCCATTTAGTCATTAAATCACTTTGTTTATACAGCTCTAGGCACACCTCCCTGCAGGTGACTTGCACAGCCTTGCTAAACACTTCCTATAAAGAGAGATCTAATGTTTACACTTCCTTTATTGCACAGTTTGTTTAATTTAGAATTTCTCATCTCCTGCTCTGTTAATAGCCTTCTAGGCGCTACAGGAGTCTTCTGTGTGTGATTAAAAAATTATTTACAGAGCATGAAATAAGAACTTCTAAAGCAAGTTAACGTCTGATTGAAAATTAAACCGTTTTTTTCATGCAGGCTGTGTGAGTCATGGACGTGTGGCTAAAGCAACATAAACAAAGTGATTTAACTACTAAATGGCAGATAATTGATACACTATAAAACTGCTTAATTTAGCTAAAAATGTTTTGATGTCTGTACCATCCCTTTAACAGTTTGACTGAATTCAAAGTGGGGGCATGATGTATACACCAAATCTGCTTCATTAAGCTAAAGTTGTTTTGATGCATATTTATATATGATCCAACATGGATTTGACATTTAGACAGTAATAACACATTTGAAAACATAGCTTTCTTCAATATTTTTAAAAAATTTTTTTATTTTTTTTGTAATTTAGTTTTTTTTTTAAATTCACTTTGTGTTCCTGACAATTCCCAGCATATTGAAAAACCCTAAGAATACATTCAAGAAGCCAAGGATAGAGAATCAAGAAGGTTACTGGTAATTTCATCAAGCAAATGGCTAAAATTGGAGGTTACAGTTCAACTGTTTGAGCCTAAATAAATATGCACAATATTTCGTAAATCTTTAAAACTGTTGAATAAGAAAAACGGGCTCACGGGAAATTTACCAATAAAGACATGTCGAAAATATTTAATAGAACTTTAGCTTTCCGTCTGAAAGTTTAGCACTTAATATACTGGTGGCTTATTTCATTTAAAAGTGTCATGCAGTAATGGGGGGATCAGTTTAATTTAGAAATTGCCTTAATGGCTTCAGATTTTCCTTTATAATGTCTGAATCACATTTCAGTGAAAAGCGTAATTAGCAAATTCCATGTAATTGATGTTTAAGCAAAATGATCAAAGTATATTTATTTTTATGATGAGCTAAAATAAACATTAGTATTTTTTCACAACTGTTTTGTGATGTCTGTTTTTATAAATAGGATTGAGAGAATGCACAGTCTGTGCTACTTCAACCCACCACCCATTAATTTATATGTATTGCATCATTTTCTAAATGTGTTACATTGTCTTGTATCTACATATACAGTACTGGCATTTTATGATTGTCTGTGTGCTGAATGTGCTGTGAATATTACTTGTGTGGGAATAGAAACACTGTTACATTCTGAAGCTGGGCTATTTAAATCCTCTTTACTCTAATTCTTCTTTCCACGCAGTTTTAACTTGAAGGTAAATGAACAAGTAAACAGTTAAGAAATGATGACTTTTTTTTTGTCTATTGTACACATCAATAAAATAAATCAATAGCTTTTTTTGTTTTTAATGAACGCTAATTGATATTTATTTCTTGGTATAGAACTGGGGTCAGGGTTCTAATATACAATTTGTCTCTCTGACCATATTCAGTTTATTCCTTAGTTTTGGTTCAATTTTTTACAACCTCTACACACTACAGCCACTAATTATTTGTACCTTGATACTCTGGAGGTTCTACTGAACTATTAAATTACTCAAATCTGAGAATACTTATAATAGCTATTAAAATCCTCTTACTACTTGAAGTGGCCTTTGAGACTACTTTACTCAGAATTTTAAAGGTGTATTATCACTCTGTTGTTTATTCACAATGTCACATTTGTTTGGGTTTTGGTTTTTCATATAGAACCTACTGTTCTAGTTAGGCTCTTTATATTTGAATATCTTAATATTCGGCTTTAATAAAGGTTTATACCACCTATACGGATTTTTACTTTTAAAGGTACTTCTTTTGGTGGAGTGGGAGTCTGCACACTTTAAGTGGGCGGTCTTCCCTTCCCGCTTTATGTTTAGTCTATTCCATAGGCTTATACCATATTTATGGATACTTAATTCGTTTAGAGGTTCTCGCCTATGGAGGAGGGACTCCCCACATATTTGTGAGGAGTTATCCTTACTCCATTTAGTAGTTTCTGTTCAATTTATTTTGGGTGATGCCCTTGAGTTCCTCTGTAACCGATTAGGAGACACCAGTGTTGACTAGTGTAGCCCTGTTGCCTCTTCTTGTGTAGCAATAAAATCTCATCAAGCTGGGTTTGTTGGCAATCTTCATTTAAAACAAGATTTATAATATTACAGGAACAATAAGAAAGGATAATACAATATGCACGATTGCATCAATGTTTACTAGAAATCGTGTCAAAAGATAAACATAAAGAGGCTATGGAGGACTATTGTAGCAAATGTCTACATAGTGATGGTCCAGTTAGATTTAAATTCGGGGTAAAGGATCAAGACCAATAAATTGGGTGCGAGAAGGGAAAGTCAATGGGAAGAAAGGTGAGGAAGATGAAAAGAAAAAAAATAAGTGTCCAATTTTATGTGTGCCAGATTCAGTTACACACAGGGTGTAATGCATCCCCTATGCCCCTGGATGAGTATATCCGCTGTAGTTCTCCCAAATCCCTAGTGCAGCAGTGATTATAGCTCCCAATTCCCCAAACATCAGCCTAGTCTTGATGAAGGGTAAAAACAAATGTGTTTAATCATGGCCAAATGGCCCACTTATATACAAAACAAGATTGCAGTAAAACACGTCCAGAACACTCACACAAAATGTCCACAAATTCCTGTATCAGAGTGACTCGGCATGAAAACATTAAATATCAAAATACATAAAAAACACATACAAAACAAATAGGAACCCCCACAAATTATATATAATTAAATATCCCTGATCTGAGCACCCAAGTAATCCAAATAGCGCTCAGTGTAGGGGAAACCCCACCATGTGGAAGTTCTGACCGGCCGCACACATGGTCCTAGGCCCAAAACAGTTCCAGGGCATTTGGTGCTTTTGCCGGTCAACTTCCAGGAGCTCCTGCGGCCGCAATACAGGGTGCTTCGGCTGGCTCCTACGTAGCGTTTGTTCCCCTTAGTCTCCGGCACCTTTCCTCCAAAAAGAGCTCTACTTGCGGATTTCAAATTGGTCCAAAACCGTGAACCAAGTTGTCCGGGAACCGCATGGTCACCTCATGCCGAAAACAGTTCCATAAGATTTGCGGGGAAGTACCACTGGGACTATTCGTGGGTTTGGTTCATGCGAACGGCCACCAGAGAGCCAACTTTCGGTCCATTTGCATGAAGGGAAAGTGCTGAACCAGGGGCAACCAGGGGCAAGCTACTAATGGCGGTTGGGGAGATTTAACTCCCGAACAGGGTCTTTGTAAATGTCCCATAGTCGGTGGGCAGGAGGCCAGCTTCTACACTCCTCCATGAATTCGTGGCAAATGTCCAAGGCAAGGAACGTTTGTCACACAGGGCTATATGAAATTAATTTAATTCATATTTGCATGCAATTTTCAAAATTAATCTTTCAGTGCCACGTTCAGAGACTGCATTACATAAATATATTTAGCTCTTACCATCCATTGCTGCAGAGTGGGTGCAGATGGTCTCCACTTGGTTGGAATAAGGGACTTACCTGCAAGACCCCCAACGGTGACATGGCCACTAGAGATCCAGTGGCGTGGGGCACGTAACGATAAGATATACTTACCTGAACCTATCCCACGCGGTCTGCTTAGACACACATGCCCCCCCTCTATGAAATGCTCATTTTTCAGGGGCGGGTGACAGTGCTTCTTTAATAAGGCGACTTTTCAACAAAAATTTCACTGGGGTGGTGGTATGGTGTCAAGATCTGAAAGAAGTCAGACTCGACAATCTTCACAATAGTGGTGTGATGTAAGATGTACATGATGGAGCGTAAGCTTTTAGTATCTTAACAAGGATTGTTTGGAATAAGTGTATTGTCCTCAGGAGTGGATTCATCTTCACTTGTTAATTCTACCAAAACAAGCTCTATACTGCCCTAATCAATTATCCTGATACAGTCAGGCGGAGTTAAGCTACTGAAGAAGACTGAGCTCCTGGCCGCTGGCATATCTAAAGACCACTACCCACGCTCAGACTCAAACCGCATTCACCCCAGGGCGACCCAGAGACTCAGCGGGGGCTATGGATCGAAAAATTAAAAAACAAAAGGCGGATGCGGATAAGCCCCAGCCGGGCATATGTATTGGGGAGCTCTGGAAGCAGGCCCACGACGCAGCTAGCACCAAGATGGCATCTCTTCACAGAGGGTGTTCGTATTTTAGGGAGGGGTCCCTGACACTGCCACTGCTGATCTGGCCACAGACCTGGCCCTCCGCAACAACATCCACCCCGGTGAAATTGGAGGCCCTTGGCAGAACACCATGGTAAAATATCAGCCAAAGTGGTCATGATCCGAGAGGATCTAAAAAGCATAGCAGCACGGTTGCGGGCAGTGGAAGATAAACCAGCCATCACACCCGCCAGATCTCGGAACTGCAGACCGCAATCCAAGACCTGCGCCAACAAAACCTGCTTCACAGCAAGTGTCCATGTTGGAGGACAAAAGGCACCAAACTCACCTGGAAATCAGAGGTGTTGCCGGCTCTGTCCCAGAAGCAGAGCTCATCAGACGGCTCATCGCCGCGATACTAAACCCAAAGGCAGCCAGAGCGATAACGCTGGACAGAATTTTCCGTATACCACGACCGGCCAAAGTACCACCAAATGCCACCGGAGACATAGTGCTCCAGTTCCAAACCCTGAAAGACAAAGCAGCACTCTTGGAGGCCGTCAGACATACTCATTTGAGGAGATGGCCCTATCGTTCTATGCCGACCTCTCGAGTGGAACACTAGCATGGAGGAGATCCCTGAGCCAATTTACAACCCTCCTGAGAAGACACCATCTTAAATACCGCTGGGGACCAGGCCGCACTATCCACATTACTACAGGAGACACCTCGCAGGTCATCCGCGACATGTTAGAGGCCATGAGGACCTTAGGCAAGCTAGGCCTCCCTCTGGACTCACTCAAACCTTCAGAGATTTGCGGGTAAGTACCACTGGAACTATTCGTGGGTTTGGTTCATGCGAACGGCCACCAGAGAGCCAGCTTTCGGTTCCATTTGCATGAAGGGAAAGTGCTGAACCAGGGGCAACCAGGGGCAAGCTACTAATGGCGGTTGGGGAGATTTAACTCCCGAACAGAGTCTTTGTAAATGGCCCATAGTCGGTGGGCAGGAGGCCAGCTTCTACACTCCTCCATGAATTTGTGGCAAATGTCCAAGGCAAGGAACGTTTGTCACACAGGGCAATATGAAATTAATTTAATTCATATTTGCATGCAATTTTCAAAATTAATCTTTCAGTGCCACGTTCAGGGACTGCATTACATAAATATATTTAGCTCTTACCATCCATTGCTGCAGAGTGGGTGCAGATAGTCTCCACTTGGTTGGAATAATGGACTTACCTGCAAGACCCCCAACAGTGACATGGCTACTAGAGATCCGGTGGCGAGGGGCACGTAACGATAAGATATACTTACCTGAACGTATCCCACGCGGTCTGCTCAGACACACATGCCCCCCCTCTATGAAATGCTAATTTTTCAGGGGCGGGTGAGAGTGCTTCTTTAATAAGGCGACTTTTCAACAAAAATTTCACTGGGGTGGTGGTATGGTGTCAAGATCTGAAAGAAGTCAGACTCGACAATCTTCACAATAGTGGTGTGATGTAAGATGTACATGATTGAGCGTAAGCTTTTGGTATCTTAACAAGGATTGTTTGGAATAAGTGTATTGTCCTCAGGAGTGGGTTGATCTTCACTTGTTAATTCTACCAAAGCAAGCTCTATACTGCCCTAATCAATTATCCTGATACAGTCGGCGGAGTTAAGCTACTGAAGAAGACGGAGCTCCTGGCCGCTTGCATATCCAAAGACCACTACCCACGCTCAGACTCAAACCGCATTCACCCCAGGGCGACCCCGAGACTCAGCGGGGGCCATGGATCGAAAAATGAAAAAACAAAAGGCGGATAAGCCCCGGCCGGGCATGTGTATTGGGGAGCTCTGGAGGCAGGCCCAGGACGCAGCTAGCACCAAGATGGCATCTCGTCACGGAGGGTGTTCGGATTTTACAGAGAGGTCCCTGACACTGCCACTGCCGATCTGGCCACAGAGCTGGCCCTCCGCGACAACATCCACCCCGGTGAAATTGGAGGCCCTTGGCAGAACACCATGGTAAAATATCAGCCAAAGTGGCCATGATCCGAGAGGATCTAAAAAGCATAGCAGCACGGTTGGGGGCAGTGGAAGATAAACCAGCCATCGGAACTGCAAACCGCAATTGAAAACGTGCGCCAACAAAACCTGCTTCACGAACGGCAAGTGTCCATGTTGGAGGACAGAAGGCACCAAACTCACCTGAAAACTAGAGGTATTGCCGGCACTGTCCCAGAAGCGGAGCTCATCAGACGGCTCCTCGCCGCAGTACTAAACCCGAAGGCAGCCAGAGCGATAATGCTGGACGGAATCTTCCGTATACCACGACCAGCCAAAGCACTACCAAATGCCACCGGAGGCATAGTGCTCTGGTTCCAAACCCTGAAAGACAAAGCAGCAGTCTTGGAGGCCGTCAGAGGACAGCAGACATACTCATTTGAGGAGATGGCCCTATCGTTCTATGCCGACCTCTCGAGTGGAACACTAGCATGGAGGAGATCCCTGAGCCAATTTACAACCCTCCTGAGAAGACACCATCTTAAATACTGCTGGGGACCAGGCCGCACCATCCACATTACTACAGGAGACACCTCGCAGGTCATCCGCGACATGTTAGAGGCCATGAGGGCCTCAGGCAAGCTAGGCCTCCCTGTGGACTCACTCAAACCTTCGGAGACTTCCACGGGGCCACAACGTTCCTTCGGAAGAGATGCAGCCAGCGCTCCGGAATTCGTACCACGACAACCTCCCGTGGAACCATATGCCACGGCGAAAACCTGAAGGGGGGCGATACCCCACGGTAAATTAACCGAGACGTTCCCCCCTTGACACACACAACTGTCCATAGGACTACAGATTGAACATTGAGACTTTTTTTTTTTATTACTTATGTTACTTATTTTAATTTCACTATATTCCACTCCTCAGTATGTAATTAACCCTGATATAACACTATTTATATTGTCAGGTGTCATATTATTTTTCTGCTGGGCACTTTAAGATTATTGCGCTATTTCACATCAGCCCAAGCCAGGCCCCGGGAACACAGACCTAGGCCCAGACCCACGCGACAAACAACTGACTAACCCCCTAACTCCTACCGTCCCTCCCCTTCCCACCCTCTTACCACTCGAGGGAAACATGGAGACATACAATTGCAGCAAAACGGCTGACCATGGTGAAAGGACCGTCTCCCTGTTCCCGACGGGGAGCCCGCACCAACCAAATCCCCTTCTTTCCCCTAATGAACCAGGCGCAAACACCTCGACACAGGGGCAAACCAGCGATATCAGCTGGGACCCCGACCTAATCCTGACGGCACCCACTGAGCTCACCTCCAACAACTGTCCAGGCCCCATAAAGCCCAAGCCAAACAACCCCCCCGACCCCCTATAGCCTCACGCAACTGCAATCTGGACTCGACTCACACGACCCCACACAAACCTCGGTTGGGCTGGGCACCTGACCACTTAAAACCACGGGACACCCAAATACGCAAGGAAACAGCACACACTCCACCACCAAGCTACGACCAAACATATACCCACGTATCGGCGACATACAGTGGCCATCACAAGCTCTCACTCTTTGACCAAACTCACTACCTCAGACTAGTGACAGGTCTTGTACACACGACTTCACACGGCATTTGCTCACACTCTGCATGTACATGCTTACTCGTACACTCCAACCTACCGGTTAACAGCGACTTCTCCTATGCGATCATACTCAACCATTCTCTACCTGTTTATAGTGCATAAACATAACGGGGACTGAGGATCCAGTGGTCTTCTAATCTCGACACGTCATGTCAATACTGGTAGGTCACTCCTTGCAAGCACTACACCAAACCTATCTACACAAGTAGGGCATTTGTTATCAGTTTGAAACTAATGTTTTAGAATCTGTTTTACACAACCAAGACAATGCAGCTCCTGTTCCTCGAGCTACCTTTTCTAACAAAAAATAGAGTGCAGTACATCTTGATGTTTAGCGTGTATAACGTAGGGTGTGTCTTACACCAAATGTGATATGTGTACTTAACCCTGCACTTTGAAAAATAAAGAATTTAAAAAAATTATCCTGATACAGTTGAACCAGGTCTCTGGCCTCCGGGTGACCAGAAGTTGTAGATTTTATACAGATAGATGTGAACACAAGGCAAATCTGTTTATTTAGTATGTAAATACAGTGAGTACATTTTATTCAATATAGTGCATAGAGGTTTTTTTATGTTCTTAAAAAAAACAAAAAACACTAAACTACCTTATTTTACATTTTATTTGAAAGGACACTCCACTACCTAAATGTGTTTTTTTTTTTTAAATAAAAAATACTGTTTAGTAGATATACCCACAATGAAAGCACGCATACATTTATTAATGCCTTTTTACTGGTGTTATAAATCAAAGCAGCTTGAAAGAGCTGCAGATCTCTTGTCTGCAGCCTTTGCAAGCCCTCCTCTTCTAAGCCCACCCAGACATTATGTGGCTGTCCAATCACAGACTTCCCAATACAACTCAATGAGTAGTCTGTGCAAGGCAGGTTATATGGGCAAATGCTGCCTCTTAAGTTCACTGCAAATAAGCTAACCAAACCAGGAAGTAACAGGACTTGGTGTCGGCTTGAAAGCCAACAAATCTAATGAGGTTAATTTATAAAAGTGCCACTATCTATTAAAAGCTTCATTTTCTGTACACATACAGCATTTTAGCTAGCTCTAGGCCACGGGTCGTCAACCTGGTCCCTATCGCCCACTAATGAGCATTTCAAGATTCCAGGTGGGCGGTAGGGATTTCCTCATTTGGAGAGATTGGGTGGGCGGGCGGGTGCGAGCCGGCGGTACCCCTGTGACTGGGTACCGCCATCACCACTTGCGGTTTGACGTCCGGGCAGGGGCTGCCGTCCAAGAGGTCCATCGGGTGGCCCATGCTGTCAGGGCCACCCGATGGATGTGGATTGTTAGGGGTCCCGGTCAGCCTTGGGTGCTTTAACAGCGTGACTGGGCCCCCTGTGATTACATCACAAGCTGGGAGGAAGTGACTGCACGTCACTCCTCCCAGCTAACACACAGACCGTGCGGGAGGAAGACCAGGGAGTCAGAGTAGGAACTCTGACTCCCATCCACCTGAGCCACGACTGGACCCCAGGGAAAGTCACCATCCTGCACCTTAAAGGTAGGAAACATGAGGGTGACTTAAATATAATGTGTGTGTTTGTTTGTGTGTGTGTGTCTTTGTATTTATGTCTTGTGTGTGTGTGTGTCTTTGTATGTATGTATGTGTCTTTGTATGTATGTCTTGTGTGTATGTATGTGTCTTGTCTTTGTATGTATGTGTTATGTGTGTATGTGTCTTTGTATGTATGTGTGTCTTATGTATGTGTCTGTATGTATGTGTGTCTTGTGTCTGTGTGTATGTGTGTCTTGTGTCTATGTGTGTGTGTCTTTGTATGTATGTCTTATGTGTGTGTCTGTGTGTGTCTGTATGTGTGCCTGTATGTTTGTATGTGTGTCGTGTGTGTGTGTGTGTATGTGTGCCTGTGTGTCTGTATGTATGTGTGTGCCTGTCTGTGTGTATGTGTGTACGTGTGTCTTGTGTGTGTGTCTGTATGTGTGTCTTGTGTATGTGTTAGTATGTATGTGTGTCTGTCTGTTATAGTGGGCTATAGTAAGTGGGCTACCTAGCTCAGCCTTCTTACTGGGCATTGCTATAAGTAAGGTTAAAAAATAGAAAAAAGGGGGAAAAAAGGTGGGGAGGGGAGCTGACGCACAGATGAGAAATCATATTATGCGCAAACAGAGAAGTCGTCTGAATATCACCGAAAGAGGAGACCTTTGTTTGTTCCTTACGAAAATCGAACCAGATATCAAATATTTAGTCTCGCAGCATCAGCCTCAAGGATCTCATTAATCACTAGTAAAGGTAATTTCAATTTACTTTATTGTTTTCTCATTAAACTTTATAAAGTTAAAAACATTATAAATACGCATTAAGTAGAAATAAAAAGATAAATGTACGTACATTTATTTTTTTTAAAACGCCCTCCTTTCTCAAAAATATTCCGCACTTGCGCGAAAACTGGTGGGCGGTAAGGAAATTTTTCCATCAAGAAAGATGCATTAGTGGGCGGTAGGAAGAAAAAGGTTGACTACCCCTGATCTAGACATTGGGAGTCTTCCTTTAAATGAAATATTTTTTTATTTTCTCACCATACTGTGTTTTATTATGCAATAAAGGCACACTTCATGCAGCAGGTTACCCCATGCACTAGGCTCAGTCACTGTAAGTCCATCAAGCAGTACAAGGTTACAATGTGACACACACTAAGATCCCTGCAGTGCTCAGTGGGCATGGAATAGTTAATGTGGGCGAGGCCTCCTGCTAGCTGTCAGTGTGGGAGGGAGGTGAAGAGGTGATAGGGGCAGGGACATGGGGGGTGCTGCTCTCAGTGCAAACTCTTGTCTGATTCTGTAAAACACAACATGTCGCTGTACAGGAACACCGTGTGGTTTATAAAGGGGCTGAGAGAATACACCAAGTAAGTGCAGAGCTCAATGTGTGTAACTGTGTGCAGAACAAGCTCCATCATGGGAACTGCATGCAATCAGGGCTGGGTGTGGTGGTTATAGTCATTTATTGTATAATCAGACCATTCCTCTGAGTGGGACCTTTTCAATATTGCACACACTGTTTTTCTACTGCTATATGCCTTATATTAGGAGTGGACAACATGTAAATCCCATTTAAAGGGCCTCTGGCAAGGCATGATAGGAACTGTAGTTCAGTGAGGGGAGTCTACCTTCCCCCACACCCCATTCCCTATTGATTAGCATCAGGAAGCCGGTATACCTAACATAATGCTTGCTGTGTTGATTGCAAATTGAAGTCTGAGCTCTCTTAATTGCTAATAACTTTGACATATAATGCTGAATTTGTGAACAGTGTAATGTAATAAAATAATATAGTCTAATTGTTCTTTTATGGCTATGTGTGATTTTTGTGTACTTTAAACCTTTTTATAATGTATTGTGGTATTCAGTGTGTGTTATGTATAATCAATGGCACTAACGTTCACAGACACACATTATGCAAGGCTTGTGTAACAGAGAGGGCGGTAACTGCTATGTACTATACTGTTACATAGTTATTGTTTAACCTAACAGATCAGTGGCTGTCTTGTTGGTTATGAAATCTGTCTGATGCACTAAGGTACCATCACTATCTCTCTCTGGTCTTTGGCCAAGCCACTATATCCATCACATCTGTAAAGTATCGACCAAGCTTGTATATCCTGTTTCCTCATATGAGAATAATCAGCCCACAGATTGGTTCATAGTAACAGATACTTAATACATGGTTAACATACTGATTTCAGTTTATTAGTAGTATCAATAATATTTGTTAATGTAAATAATCATAAGAATTGATAGAAACTGATTTTACCAGAAAGGATCTGCTTATATCAGCCTAGTTTTGAAGTATGTCCTCCTATATATACATTGCCTTGTTTTTAATTATTCAACTCTGTATCCTTGGGAGGATGCAGGATGAGTTGATGGTGTGCCAATTCTGGAACTTTGGAACTTGTCTCTCCAGCCAATGCATTCCCCAGGCAAATTCAAAATTTTATATTCTAAGAATATTTTATTAAAAACATCCAGCTTTGAGTGTTAAAAAATATTAACGTGATTTGTGTACTGCACTGTGAGCAAACTAACACACAACACCTTCCATCACATTTTCACCCAGTTACAGGGCATGATGTTTTAAAACCTTCCTGATACCCCCTGGCCTGGGTTAGAAGTGGAGAGCTTGCAAAGGCTTCAGACAAGAGAACCACACGTTTCTCAAGCTGTTTTTAGATCTATCCCCAATGGAAAAAAATGATTAAGTGAATGTATGGATTCATTTGGGGTATATCTACTAAACTGTGATTTATTTATTTTATTTGGGCAGTGGAGTGTCCCTTTCAGCATATTTCTGTGATGTCACACCTCATGACTCTAACAGTCTCCATTGATATAATCTATATGTTGCGTGATTGGTGTGAGTAGGACACACCGAGATCTGCGAGATTTGTGTGGAAACGAAGACTGGACGATTGTACTTGCCCCCGTGTCAAGTTGATGTCAAGTTAGCAGTCCACCCCTGGATTGCTGATAACATTTCCCACGTGAAACAATGTTGTTTGCTTTTAATTACATTCAAATTGACACCAGTTTCCACTTGTATTTTTTTTTTTTATTCTAGAGGTGGATATGAAGCGGCAGCCAAACACTTTTGTGCCTGTGATTTGGAAGTTGATGTCACTGGAAGACACTACATGATTACTGGTGCTAATAGTGGGATTGGCAAAGCAACGGCTCTGGCAATAGCAAAAAAAGGTGTGGCAGATGCTACCAAAATAGTTTGCAATATGCAATTTTATTTGAAGATTAAGAAGTTCACAACCACTTTCACTGGAGTGTTCCTTTAAATAACCTACCAGTGTCCCTCCTGAGATTAGGTTCTGGATCCACCCTGGGTCAATCATGTCAAAAGCAGTGGAGAGGTTGAGCAAAATTGGTGGTTAATAGTGACCTTTGAATTGAGTTGTGATTAGGTCAACTGGTCACCTTGATTAGGACTGTTTTTTAATAGAATGTAGAGAGTGGAAACATTGAAGAGAGTCAACGAAAGAACTGGTATTTTAAAGAATGGCTCAGACGGGTACATACAAATTGTTTGGGAAGCTTGGAGGCGAAAGAGAGGTCATTGGATGGTAGTTAGATGGAGAAGTTAAATCAAGAGAAAGCTTTTTAGTATATTGACCAGTATATACAAAACATTGAGCTACTGTCCCTTTTTTCTCGCAACTTGCTGCATGTGACATCAGACCTGACCAATTATAGATTGACCCAAGCTAAAAAGTAGACCTAAGCTATGAGTTAAAATTGATGCCTTGGCAATCCTACTGCAACTAGGAAGAGAGACCCATAATGTGAAATAAAGTATACATTTTTATAATAGTCTGAAGAGTAGATCATTTAAAGCCAACAGTATACATTTTTTTTGTACTGCAGCATACAACTGTGATATTCATGAATATATCTTAATGTAGTGTTTCTTAGAAAACGTGAAGATTAATGTTGCATAGTTTGTGTTACTTGGCACACACTTAGAATTCTGTCCTTGACAAATGTTTTATTTTCTCTGCATAGGTGGCACTGTTCATTTAGTGTGTAGAAACAGCGAACGAGCAGAAGAAGCCAAAAATGAGATAATATCTAGCAGTGGGAACCAGGTGAGAGTCTGTCTTATCTCTGTTCTTCTCTGTGCAATTCCTAAATATTAATTGATTTTGATAGCTGCATTGTATTGCAGCAATAAGCCCAGCATTTTATGGAATGCGGATGGACTCAAAGAGGAGGGAAAAAATCAACTTGAAGCTGTATTCTGATTGGCTGCTCTTAGATTTCATCCAATGATAGCACAAAGAATATTGTGATGTTTGCAGGATCAGATGAGAATGGACACTATAAAAGGACACTATAGTGTCAGGAACACAAATGTATATTCCTGATACTATAGTTCGAAATCCACGGTTTAGGTGGTCGAGGCCCCCTTATCTCTGGAGAGAAAAGTGATTTACTCACCTTTTCCAGTGTTGCGCAGGGCTCCTTGCCTCTAGCCCCGCACCCCTCCTTGGCTGACATTATCAGTATTGATGGTCTCAGCCAATCACAACGCTTTGCCACAGGAAAGCATTGGATTGGCTGAGAACGTCGGTTCTGATCATCTCAACCAAGGAGGTGAGGCGGGAGGTGGAGCCAAAGCCCTCCTATCCAATCAGCATCTCCTCATAAAATATGGGGAAAGTTCATCGAGAAGCTGAACCCGTGCAGCACTGCCCCAGGAAGCACCTCTAGTGGCCGTCTGAGAGACTGCCACTGAAGGTGTTCCTAGGCTGTGTTTACAGCAAAAAAAACCTGCAGGGACAGGCAATTGATACCAGAACAACTACAATAAGCGGTAGTTGTTCTGTTGACTAAAGTGTGCCATTTAATGGTGTTGCCCCCACTCCTATAAAAACACGCTCTCTAGAGGAATAAATGTAAAACTGTAATTTTTGCTATTTCCAGGTTCCATTCTGAAAGATGCCAAATGCTTTAACAGGAAGAATATAACATCTTGCATATTTTATGCCTAGTGGCACTCTATCAGATACCCTTTTCTAATAATAAAGAATGTAAATCCTCATTGAATATAATTTTACACACAATCAACATTTAAAATGTTTCATAACATTTTTGTTGAATATCAATTCTTTTTAGTACATTATAAGTACAAATAAACACAACCTAAGATGGTGCTCATGCATTTCTTGGCTTAGTGAGAGCTTACTTTATGTTACATAGTTACATAGCTGAAAAGAGACTTGCGTCCATCAAGTTCGGCCTTCCTCACATTTTTTTTTTTTTTTTTTGCCGTTTATCCAAAAGAAGGCAAAAAACCCAGTCTAAAGCACTGCCAATTTTGCAACAAGCTAGGAAAAAAATTCCTTCTTGACCCCAGAATGGCAGTCAGATTTATCCTTGGATCAAGCAGTTATTACTCTACATTGAAAAATTACATCCTTGAATATTCTGTTTTTGCAAGTATGCATCTAGTAGCTGTTTGAACATCTGTATGGACTCTGATAAAACCACTTCTTCAGGCAGAGAATTCCACATCCTTATTTTTCTTACAGTAAAAAAACCTTTCCTTTGCCTTAGAAATCTTCTTTCTTCCACTCTAAACACGTGAACTCGTGTCCTATCTAAGTCCGGTTTGTGAATAGATTTCCACACAATGGTTTGTATTGGCCCCGAATATATTTGTATAATGTTATCATATCTCCTCTCAGGCGACGTTTTTCTAAATTTAAATAGGATTAAATTTGTTAACCTTTCTTCATAGCTGATATGTTCCATTCCTTTTATTAATTTTCTAGCAATTTAATTATTTGCCTTCAATTATTTAGTCCATGGTGAAGTCTGCCCCTGCTAATGTCAGTTTAAAAAAAAAAAATAATAAATATATATATATATATATATATATATATATATATATATTTTTATATGTACATATTAAAAATTAGATTGTGTATTCTTTATTACATTTGTTTTACAATAAAACTGCATGTATGTAAAAACAAACTAAATGTTAAGGCCATAGGCCTGCAGTTGTGGAAGGGGTTTATCTGTCTGTAAAGCGGCACTGACATCCTCGCCAGGAAAATTAGTATTTCACTGAAATTCCTACCCAAACGAGAGATACAGAGGCAAAGTATTGCTCTTCTGCCTGAGTTTCTCCGACACAAAGCGGAGCTACAGAGTCAATCCCTGTAGCTGGTATCTGTCATGGCTGCAGGGAATTGACTGTGTCTATGGAGGATCCCACGGTCTCCCTTATAAGCCTCAATGCTGTACTCTCGCGCATAAACTCTCCTTTACCTGCCCCGCTCGGCCACCAGACCCCCAGCGGCGATGTCACCATCGGGGGACTTCTTGAATTCAGCAAACTCCCCAAACAGTGACACTTTAAATGGCCCTGCAGCTTGTACCTCAAGACTGGAGTGTCTTCCGCAAACCCCACAGTCTTGTCCCTCATCTCTATTATCTCATTCCTTACACAGGCCCTCTTTATTTACAGGCCTAACCCAACCGACGCAGCCTTAGTTCCTGACCTCAAATGTCTGATTTTTACCATTTGCTTTTGTTATGTTACAATAAAGTTGAGCATTCAAGACTGGGGATGGAGAACGACACTTTGCTGCTCCTAAAATTAAACAGAGGCCTGGTCTCTGAAAACCTTCAAAATAAATATCTAACCGTTTTCCATGTCTGTATTTTGTATTTAGAATGTGCTGGTGCATTTACTAGACATGTCCAATCCCAGAGCAATATGGGAATTTGCAGAAAAATTTAAGACTGAGAACAAGCTGAATGTCTTGGTAAGTAGAACCATCGGGATATACACACAGAATGCATTTTAAGGTAGCCAATCAATGAATTTGCTGGATACCGTATTGTAATGTAATCGGATTATTATTTGTGAAAAATAGTAAATAAAGTGAATAAATCCCTAAATTGGTAGCTGCTACTATCACCTTTGTGGGCCCCACAAACAAGGTGAATAATACAAAATAACAGATAGGTGAGAGCACACAAGATAAAGAAATACTACCCACACTGTAGGAGGAAGGCGAACAGCCGAAACGCGTTAAGTGATAGGACTGGTTATTTGGGACTTTTAATCACCTTTGTTTTTATTTACTTCATAATTTGAAGAATAAAGTATTTATTTACTCCTAATTCTGCGTCCTGGAGATTTTACATTCAAATGAAAAAGAAGTTCCCAGTGAAGGTCCTGCTCTATATATTCAAGGCATCAAGTTTGAGCCAGCTATTTAAGTGGCTCTATCTATGTGAGTGTGATTGGCACCTATTGTTAATACATTGTATCAGGATATACTACTCTATGTTTTCTTTATTTGTTTTTTTTTCCAGATCAGCTGACTACAATGTGGGTAGTATTTCTTTATCTTGTGTGCTCTCACCTATCTGTTATTTTGGATTATTATTTGTGTTATTATCCATCCCTGTTGTTCTGCCTTTAAAAAAAGACTAGTCTAACACTTAGTATAGTTGTAGATCCATATGGTGAATTTACTTTATGCAGAAGGAGAGTTAGCTGGGAGCTGTGTTTGTTTTAGTAACCAATTTTAGCCAATTCACCCCCAGTTCTCTTAGGTTTTCACAGCAGTCTAGATTGGACAAATTCATTTTGGTAATGCGGAAGTGTAAATTCTTGTCAGTGTGGCTGAGGAGGGGGCGGTCTCTGCACCCTAGGGAGGGCCCTGCTTTGACAAAAAAAAAAGACACTGAACCGTAGCAATTAGCTTGCCATTTAATGTTTTTAGTATGAGACTGTATAATGACAGGAGCTTTGACTGCATTTAAAATTTTGTTCTTATGACCCCTTTTTAGCCTATTAAGTATTCTCTTTGTAACTCAAGCACTGGTTTTTAATTTTCGTTTTACTATGCATTATGGTGTTTGTAAAAGCATTCTCAGATAAAGCAAATATAGATGGGATTTAAAAAAAAAAAATTAACTTTTTTTAAAATCTTTAGAGTGAAAGGAATCCTATTCTGGATAAATGCTATTAGTTTGTAAGTTTATATGCAAATATCAATTGGGGAAACTTCAAACCCTGGCAACACCTAAAATTGAACTGTCAACTGACTGTTTAGTAGATAAGCTCCATACGGTTCCATTCTGGTGAAGTTCATTGTGAGGTTACCATGTGCGTGTTTTTTCTAAGCAATTTAGCAATTATCTGGTAATATTATGTCTGACATTAGGCTAATTTAATGTTTGTACCAGAGGGGTTTTTAAATTTCTCTGCGGAAGCTTTTAACTGAAGAAATAATTCCTTTTAATCTAATGAATGTTACCACTCGTTGCGGAAATAGAACAGAAACTAATACAGAATAGAATGTTAACCCCTTAAGGACGGAGCTAAATGTACACGTTGTGAACAAAACAAAATATAAACAAAACCTGGCATTTGCGCTACATGTCTGTCCAACCGTAATTCACCTCTTTCATATTAAATGATATGAGACTGTATAGTAGCCCAGGAATGAAATTTACACCCATAATGGCATACCATTTGCAATAGTAGACAACCCAAGGTATTGCAAATGATGTATGTCCAGTCTTTTTTAGTAGCCATTTGGTCACAAACACTGGCCAAAGTTAGCGTTAGTATTTGTTTGTGTGTGGAAAAATGCAAAAAACACCAATTTTGGCCAGTGTTTGTGACTAAGTGGCTACTAAAAAAGACTGGACATACCCCGTTTGCAATACCTTAGGTTGTCTACTATTGCAAATGGTATGCCGTCATTTTCATTCTTGGGCTACCATAGGGTCTCAAAGGCAACCTAACCAATCTGGCAAATTTTAATGTGAAAAAAATGAAACACAAGCCTTATATTTGACGCTGTAACTTTTGAAAACACCATAAAACCTGTACATGAGGGGTACTGTTGTACTCGGGAGACTTTGCTGAACACAAATATTTGTATTTCAAAACAGTAAAAAGTATCACAGCAATAATTTTGTCTGTGTAAGTGCTGTTTGTGCGTGAAAAATGCAAAAAACGTCACTTTTACTGGCGATATCATCGTTGTAATACATTTTACTGTTTTGAAACTCTAATATTTGTGTTCAGCGAAGTCTCCCGAGTAGAACAGTACCCCCCATGTACAGGTTTTATGGTGTCTTGGAAAGTTATAGGGTTAAATATAGTGCTAGCAAATTAAATTCCCTTTACTTTCGGCATGGGTTGTCAGGCAGGTCCCGCTAATTGTAATTAATTAAGATACCTAATTATGTAAAAATATTACATAAATATATATGTAGAATTAATATATGTGTGTGTGTGTGTGTGTGTGTGTGTGTGTGTATATTTATATAAATATATACGTGTGTG
This sequence comes from Pelobates cultripes, assembly GCA_933207985.1. Classification (NCBI taxonomy): domain Eukaryota; kingdom Metazoa; phylum Chordata; class Amphibia; order Anura; family Pelobatidae; genus Pelobates; species Pelobates cultripes. The sequence goes on along the minus strand of OW240912.1, from coordinate 366,057,156 downwards.
TATATATATATATATATATATATACACACACACACACACACACACACACACACACACACACACACACACACACACACGTATATATTTATATATGTGTGTGTGTATATATTATAATTTTTTTTAAAAATTTTATTTATATATAGGTATATATATATATATATATATATATATATATATATATATATATATATATATATACGTATATATTTATGTATATATTATTTCGTTCTACGTGTATTTTGATATAAATATATATTAATATCACAATACAGTTAGAATGAAATAACACACATCTATATATTTTTTAATTTGATCTTTTAACATATTTATTTATGATAGATATAGATATAGATATAGATATAGATATATATATATATTAGTAAAATACACCTAGACAGTGTGTGTGTAGGAGCAGTGTGCTCAGTTTCCAGTGAACAGAGAAATCTTCCCACAATTCTCACCTTTACTCTGTGTGTTCTCGCAATGCCTTCTTTCCATATTCCTGAACCCCAGCAAAACTACCGAATTTTGCCCTAACAGAATGAGAGCAGTTTGTCCATTCGTGTTGGGACGACATTCGGGACTTTGTTGTGTTCAAAAGTTCATTAGAATGAATGAAATTCTGATCCGATCGGCGCTGCATTTTGCAGCCGTTTATTAGATAGCTCCCTAATACCGTGGGAATTAGGGAGCTATCTACCAAAAGTCTGAAAGACCAAGATTGGTCTTTAAAGCGGCACTGTCATGCCAAATCCTGTGTTTTTTTTGTTTTTTTATTTATTTATTTATTTTTTTATTTTTTTAACCCCCCTCCGGCCTCCACTATCTCTAACTGACACCCTAGTCACCCCCAAATGCCCCTAAGCCCCCCACATTACCTATTTTTTTTATTCCTTGTTTTCTGCCCCGATCTTTATTCAGGGCGCAGCCATCTTTGTGTGGGTATATGAAGTTCCTGTGGGACAAGTCACCTGCCCACACTAGACAGACTGTGAGATTCCCGCACATGCCCAGTGAAACACCTGGACATGCGAACGGGAATTTCATCCATTCATTCATTCATTCATCAGACAGACGAATGAGTGAATAGAAATGTCAGCCGAACAAACAAACGCTGAGTATCACTGTTCGTTCAGTTTATTACAAGGAGGGAGCTACCGGCATGCAGCTCCCTCCTTGTAATATGTAAAGATAGAAGTGGCAGGGAGCAGTGCTCCCCATCACTTCATAAGCCCCCCAGGTCCCCTCTCACTCTATGGGGGGTCAATATGATTAAAATCTCCCCAATGCCCCTACTCGCTAACTTTACAGGTTAGTTATTTTATTCCCCTCCTCACTATTTTTTTTAGGGGGGTAGGTAGGGAGTTTTTATTTGGGTGGGTGATTAGGGGCTTGGGGACCCCTAGTCACCTTGGGGGGGGGGGATTGACTTAGGGCCTCCACCCGCAGCCCAGGGGTGGGGGCAGGAGGGGGGGTGGACAGTCGGTCCCTCCCCCCCCCATTATCATTATGACCCCCACCCACCGCGCAGGGGTGAGGGCGGGGGGAGACTTTAGGTCTCCCCCCTTATTTTACTTTAGGGCCCCCACCAGTCATTTAGGAGTGGGGGCCAATAGTTTGGTGTGTTTTTTTTGTATTACAGTGAACAGCCACAGGCTGCTCACTGTTTACCAGACATGCCGCTACTCGTGGTATAGCGAGTAGGGGCATATTATTTACTAATACTAAGTAATTTTTACTACCGATACCGTGGGAATTAGGGAGTTATCTACTAAGCGGCTGCAAGATGCAGCCACAGCACGAATAGGATCGGAGTTTCATTCATTCGAATGAAATTCCGATCCGAATAAAAAGCCGAATTGCGTTCTAAAACAAACGAACATACTGTTCTCATTCAGTTGGAACGCAATTCGGCAGTTTCGTGTAAAATGACAGAAAGCATCGCGGAAACACAGAGGAAAGGTGAGAATTATGGGAAAATTGTTCTGACCAGCGGAAATGAAGCACACTTTGCTCCTCCGCTGGTCAGAGCTGGTCAAGCGGAGGAATCCTCCATAAGGCAAAGAGTCTCTACTTTGTCTTATGATTTTAAAGAAAACCTAAAGAAGAAAGAAGGAAGACAGGAAGAAAAGAAGAACAGATCCCGAGAGAGGGGGAGAAGAGGAAGAGATTCAGGAAAGGGTAAGTTCTGCATGACAGTGCCGCTTTAAGCCAACTGTACCAATACCAAGTAAAAAATTACTTAGTATTGGTAATCTGCCCCTACTCGCTATATCACAAGTAGGTGCATGTCTAGTAAAAATAAATGGCCCCATGGTAGGGTGTCTCTTAACTAGCCTGGGGTGGATATAGTGTCCCGCCCCACCTGTGCCCCACGAGTGGGGGCTACTCGAGTTAACGGGGGACATAATTTACAATAAGGGGGGGACCTATTGTCCTCCCCCGGCCCCCACCCATGAGTGGTGGGTGGTGGCCCTAAATGAAAATGGGGGGGGTAGGTTTTTTTTTTTTTTTGTTTTTTTTTTAAATAAAGACATATCTACCCCCCTCACCCTAAAAATATCAAGGGTGGTAACAAGAAAACTAAATCCCTGTAAATTAAAAAAATAACCATTTGATGGGGGGGGGGGGAATAACCAGACGCTAAAAAAAGTAATCCAGCGAGGACACAGCACAGACGAAGCTCCGCAGGGTGGGGAAACACTTATAAAGCCTTCCCACAACCTGTAATTAGGCTCAGAGCACTCTGATTCCGGTCTGGGCACAAAATAAAGATGAAAAAATAGGTAATATGGGGGGCTTAGAGGCATTTGGGGGTAACTAGGTGGACAATTAGATGTAGTGGACTCGGGAGGGGGGTTACAAAAAACAAACAAATGCATTCGGCCATGATCGTGTCGCTTAAATAACACACAAAAGTAACATAAGTATTGATATTAACGATTTCCACCTGCACAAACCAAGAGAAAGTATTATATGTCAGTGTTTTGGTGAGAAATGTTCATCCTAATATAATTTTATATACATATATAGAAATGTTCATCCTAATATAATTTTATATACATATATACACACAGGGATCAAAATTTCAACTAGCCATTGGCAAGTTTAGCCCTAGTAGTAGTTTCACTCCTGCCCATTGTGTCATGGAACTTCTAGGTATTTAAATCCTGGGAATAAATTTAAAAAATAAATTTAATCTGTCAAGGGGTTGGATATATTAGGCAGCAAGTGAACAGTCACTTCTTGAATTTCAAGTGTTCAGAAGCAGGAAATAAGAGCAAGCAAAAAGATCTGAGTGACTTGGACAAGGGCCAGATAATGGCTAGATGACTGGGTCAACGCATCTCCCAAATGGTAAGTCTTTTGGTGTGCTCCTGGTATGTAGTGGTTAGAGATTTAACAAACTAATTTGCATATGCCCACCCATAATCCTTTGCGGTAGTAACATTACTGCAGATTTGTGATCTCTGTGGGAAAAGAAAGTCTTATGGATTGACTGGTGTGCAGATTTTTGTTTAACATTGTATCAACTATTCACAGACTTTAGGTGGAAGGGGTTTTCAATCACAATTTTTCCCCTCCCATAACCTAATTGGATATATGTATTTATATAATTTTTTTTTTTTTTTTTTTTTCCTTCTCTGCAGATAAACAATGCTGGCTGCATGGTAAACAAACGAGAGCTAACCGATGATGGTTTGGAGAAAAACTTTGCCACCAACACTGTGGGTAAGAGGAGAAAAATTGAGGCTCCATGTACAATATCTCTTTAGCACGGCTCTACCACTACTATAGTCTCCATTAAAATAACATATTCTTAAATGCAGATGACCGCTCTACTTCCAGTTCAGCTATCTTTGTCTAAAATTTGAAATTCCCTTTGAATTCTTAACAATTCTCACTTTAGTGACTAGCCCTGCTGGAGAACATCTTCAATACAAGGACATATGTTTAATTTAAAGGTCAAGTGTCCTACTACTGTAAATGCTCTGTGTGTAACCATAGCAGCAAGCAACTTGGGTTGAGGAGCAGTTGCCCATAAAATACATTACAGATGCTAGTGTATCTTTTAAAATATGCCCAGCAATATGAAATGTGTGAATTTTTAACTTCTTCCAGAAATTGCTAAAATTTGTAGAATAGAAGCTTCTACACTTTTCATTTTCTGGGTATGTATGGTAATATGTTTTAAAATGTCTAAAATATATATATATGATGTTTTAAAACAGATTACCATATTTTATACACATATATGTGTGTGTGTGTGTATATATATATATAATTTTTTTTATATCCTATATCAATTATTATTTTTTATTTTTTTCTTCAATCACTTTTTAATTGTATTTCCTATCTTTTTCTCAGGTTTGTATATTCTGACCAAAGCTTTGCTGCCTGTTCTGGAGAAGGAAGATGATGCTCGAGTAGTGAGTTAATGTTTATGTAACCTTTGTTGTTTATACAGGGTGGGCCAATATTCAGAGTTTCATTTGACGGATAACTTGTTAGTAGTTGACATTTTTTGTTTCAGGTACATATTATAACGGAATTTTGGGAGACTCTTCGTGGATAATTTCACATGGGAACAACGAATTGGCTAGAGAAAACAATGAATTTATTTAGTAACTCAATGTCTGAGAAAGCTCACTTTAATTTAAATGGCTTCGTCAATAAACAAAACTGTTTCTGGGGTTGAGAAAATGAACGGATAATTTATCAGAGACTATTGCACCCTACCAAATGCACCATCTGGTGCGGGTTGATCTGATGGGAAGTTATCGGGCTGAAATTCAAGCGCTAAAGCTTCAAACATTAATCACTGTTATGAACAATGCATTCGAAAGAGCCTGACTTTGCGAGGCAGCAAATAGAGTTCCTTTAAAAGCTGTCCTCTTCGTACCTAGTCAAGCAAAGCTCCATGCGTTAAGCATTCATTGTATATAATATCATTGGAATTGATTTATTAATAAAAGTTATTGACTCCACAAACGCTTTTGGCCCACACTGTATAATGTTCTATGGAACAGAGAGGTCCTCTTTCGATCAAACACATGAGTTGTTCACTGGCTTTGCATCTCTTCAGGAGTTCTGTTTCAAAGCTGTTGTATACAGCAAACACAAACTCCAAGGTGTCCATGTTTAAAATGGAATAATGAGGTAATAATTCTTGAACTAAGTAGCATATACCCACCCAGAAACCTTTGCAGTAGTAACATCACTGTAAATTTGTGATTTATGTGGGAAAAGCAAGTCGTATGGCTTGACTGGTGTGCAGATCTGTTTAACATTGTATTGACTATCCAGTTTTTCCCCACCATAACTTTCTTGAGTAGTGTTAACCACAATTCTTAATAACAGAAAGCTGCTATTGTGAAATGACTTTGGGGTATCCACAGGGAGAAATAATTCTTCTCTTTTATTGCAGATAAATGTCGCTTCGGGGGGTATGCTAGTCCAAAAGCTAAATGTCTCAGACCTACAATTTGAAAGTGGGACATTTGATGGGACTATGGCCTATGCACAGAACAAGGTATGCCTTTTTTTTCTTTCCCATGCATGTTTAAACTCCTTTACTGTGTTAACCTCTACCACTTCAGCTGGAAGGCTATTCAATACCCTCTCAGTAAAGTAATATTTCCTGATATTATTTTTAAAACCTTTGCCCCTCTAATTTAAGACTGTCCTCTTGTTGTGGTAGTTTTTCTTCTTTTAAATATAGTCTCCTCCTTTACTGTGTTGATTCCCTTTATGTATTTTAATGTTCCTATCCTATCCCCCCCATCTCGTCTTTCCTCCAAGATATACTTGTTAAGATCCTTTAAACCTTCCTTGTAAATTTTATCCTGCAATCCACAGACCGGTTTAGTAGCCCTTCTCTGAACCCTCTCTAAGGTATCAATATCCTTCTGGAGATGTGTTCTCCAGGACTGCATACAATACTCCAAGTGAGGTCTCACCAGTGTTCTGTACAATGGCATGAGCACGTCCCTCTTTCTACTGCTAATACCTCTCCCTATACAACCAAGCATTCTGCTAGCATTTCCTGCTGCTCTATTACATTGTCTGCCTACCTTTATGTCATCAGAAATAATCACCCCTAAATCCCTTTCCTCAGATGTTGAGGTTAGGACTCTGCCCTTAGTTTTTACGTCCAAGATGCATTATCTTGCACTTATCCACATTCAATGTCAGTTGCCACAATTCTGACCATTTTTCTAGTTTACCTAAATCATTTGCCATTTGGCTTATCCCTCCTGGAATATCAACCCTGTTGCATATCTTAGTATTATCATCAAAAAGACATACCTTACCATCAAGACCTTCTGCAATAACACTAATAAAAATATGAAAGAGTATTGGTCCAAGTACAGATCCCTGAGGTACCCCACTGGTGTCACTCAGCCACTGCCTTACCCATTCAACAATATTGGAATCCAAACTTAAAGACTGCAGTTTATTGATAAGCCTTCTATGTGCAAAAGCCTTACTGAAATCTAGGTAAGCAATGTCTGCTGCACCACCCTGATCTATTATTTTAGTTACCCAATCAAAAAAATCAATAAGATTAGTTTGGCATGATCTCCCTGAAGTAAACACATGTTGTCTCTGATCTTGAAATCCATGTGATTTTTAGATGTTCAACAATCCTATCCTTTAACATGGTTTCCATTACTTGCCTCACTACTGAAGTAAGGCTTAATGGCCTATAGTTGCCCAAATCCTCTCTATTACCTTTCTTGTGAATGGGCACAATATTCGCTAACTTCCAATCTTCTGGGACTAGTCCTGTTAACAATGATTGGTTAAATAAATGGTTTTGCTAGTACACCATTAAGCTCTTTTAATAACTTTGTGTGTATTCCACCAGGTCCCATTGACTTATTTGTCTTTACTTTTGACAGTTGAAATATAACCTCTTCCTCTGTAAACTCACATATAACAAATGACTCATTTATCCTTTTTCTTAACTGAGGCCCCTTTCCTTCATTTTCATCTGTAAATACTGAACAAAAATATTCATTGAGGCAGTCAGCTAGACCTTTATCCTCTTCTACATACCTTCCTTCTTTTGTTTTTAATCCAACTAATCCTTGTTTTACATTCCACTTCTCATTTATGTATCTAAAAAATGTTTTGTCACTTTTATTCTTTTTTTTTTTTTTAATATACTGACTGTGCTATTTTCTCTTCTGTGTGTGATTTGGAAGCTCTTATAACTTGCTTATCCTCTTTCTGCCTAATCTTAAAGATCTGGCTATCTTCCTCACTCTGTTTTCTTTTTTTTTTTTTAATTACTAAATGCTAACTTTTTGGTTTTTTTACTATTTTGGCCACATCTTTGGAGTACCACAGTGGTTTCTTGAATTTTTTGCTTTTACTGACAAGCCTAATGCAATTTTCTGTTGCCTTCAGCAGTGCAACTTTTAAATAATCCCATTTCTCTTGGACTCCATTTAAATTGCTCCAGTCTGATAATGACTCCTCTACACATATTCTAGTTTTAGAAAAGTCTGTTTTTCTAAAGTCTAAAACATTTGTTTTTGTGTGGTGTGACTTGGTCGCTGTTCTTATATTAAACCACACTGACTGATGATCACTGGATCCTAAACTTTCACCTACAGTAATATCTGATTCCAAATCTCCATTTGTTAACACTAAATCTAGTATGGCCTCTTTACGAGGTTTTAAATATAAAACCTATCTAGAGATTGATGCAGACCACGTACTACCGTTCATGGCAATGGTGTTCCCTGGTGGCAGAAGCCTATTTTAGCAGGACAATGCGCCCTGTCACTCTGCAAAAATTTAATTCAAAAAAATCTATCACAGAAGCAGTCCACTGGCCTCTGCTTACTGCAGCCCAGTTTTTCCAAATGGTGTGAAATGTACTGGTTTCTCAGTGGGCCAGCTGGCCTCTGCCCAAGAGTAGAGGGAGTTTGAGACTAGAGCCTATTTTGTGTTGGTATATTCCCATAACCCTGAATAGCTAGACTGATATTTTATGCAATCTTTGTTAGGGATGCACCGAAATTTTGGCTTTTTAAATTTTCAGCGGAAAATGGGCCTATCCCATTTCAGCCGAAAATGATATCTTCTTATAAAAAAACTATATATTATATATGGACTGTCATAAACTTGGCTTAACTGAATGTAGATTTTAAAATTTATTTTTTAACAAGTTATTTTCTGTCCAATTTTGGTGTTACTTTCAATAAAAGTGGAGTTATTTATTTTTATTGGCTTGTAGTTTTTTTTATATTAGATTCATTAAAAAGTCTAATATTAAAATTATAGAAATTTTTTATTTTTTTTTTTTTTTTTTTCATTTGGGGGGGAAAAGTCTTTTTCGGTTTTGGTTTTCTGCCAAGGGCATCCTGAATTTTCAGTTTCTTCCAAGAATTTTCATTTCGGTGCATCCCAACTTTGTTTTAGCTCTGAATCCCATGTTTCAAATAAATTACGTGCTTGTTATGTTCTTATTACTGGTAGTATTTATATAGCGTTGACTTATTTTGCTGTATGTGGTACTGAAGGGGTTAGTGATCGTACTAACTAATGCTGCCCACTGCACATGTTCTATGTGAACGTAGAATGAGCCGGCCTTCTAAAGCTCAGAGGGTCTCTTTGTGCAGAGAACAATGTGTCCTCTATCATTTCTGTTGCAAACACAATGGGTTCTTGTTGGGGTATTGGTTAGAGGGTCATGCATACATCAGCCTTACATTGTGGGAGTGTGATTGGTGTCCCTTCGTTTTAAAGTAAACCGCTTACTGGGAATGTTTATAATACTTTTCCTTGCAGCGCACCTTCAGCAATTTAAACAAATTTGATCAGAGAGTGGCTTAGAACTTATTACCCTGCACCATAAATTTAGCAATCTTGCAGTATTGTCCTAGAGAGAGACAATTTCATGTGCAAAGTTGTAATGGCCATGATCCTTTATTTTAAATATTAGGATTTGTATTCCCTCTTGCGGCTAGTACAGTAATTGGGGAGCTAGGTGGGCTGAAGGCTCAATTTAGCTCCATATCTCTACAGGTGGTGATGGGGCAGCAGTATACTAGTATGTTGTGTCCACACCACAATCCCATTAGGCTCCTCATTATCAAAACAGTCATCTGATATAAGATGACTATTCTAGCGCTCATTCAGGCTCCCTAGATCCTAGGCAGATAGGTGAGTGTATAACCCCTGGGGTGGCGCCCCAGTGTAGGGGTCATTGAGTTTTGGGCTTCAGCGCCAGGTGATTCTGTAAAACGGGCAACACCCCGACACAGGCTTCAATCAGAACAACAAAAATCTGCAAACAACCAGTGTGATATGGCCTTTTCAAAGTAAGATATACTACTATATATGAAAACTTTTATTATTTCTTTAAAGTTTCCTTTAATCTATGATGGAAAACCTAGTCGGTTTGGCACAATATAGTTATGGATTTTGTGTCCTAAAATGCCCTGTTTTAAACAGGGAATGGATGTATTGGCATGTAATGTACCAGTTGTCCTACTGGAAACGGCATAGCTGAGCTGGAAAAATAGCCAATTTGTAGAATTTTTTTAAAAATGTTCCTTTTTGGTCTTAAAGGACCATGTCTGCATGAAAAACATTTTTTCCTTTTACATTTTTCCATCACTGAAACTCCTTCGGCGTTGCTCACTTCTCCACCCCCAGCAACGTCATGGAAGATGCATGGCCTCCTCCGACGCGGCCCAGTCCAATAATCTTCATAGAGCATTTCCTATGGGGGTTTCCGCATCATGTGAGCGAGTCTTACTCTGTCAGTCCAGCGAAAGGGCTTCCATTGGCTGTCTGCATAACAGCCACTGGAGGTGCTTTTAACATCTTGAGGTAAACATTGCCATTTCTGAAAAAACGCAAATTTTTTTATCTTAATAATTATTAAAATGACAGGACCATTGCACCCAGACACATCTCCAGTTGAAACCCCATTGCTTCCTTTGAGTGATTAAAGCAGTATACTTCTTGGTAGGTGTCTTCTGTAGAAAGGGCATGTTTTATGGATTGTAAAGATGTAAAAACTGAGTATGATTTTTCTTTTTTGTTTCTGTTTTAGAGACAGCAAGTAATCCTAACAGAACAGTGGGCTAAGTCCTACCCAAAAATCCACTTCTCTGTCATGCACCCGGGCTGGGCGGACACCCCAGGTAATTAATGCCACAATTCGGACATACTCCATAAAACGCTGCGGAACTGGTTGGCACTATATAAATGCCAAAAAATAAAATCTAAACCCAACCGATCTCCCTGCATTATCTGAAAATCACTTGGACAAGTATTGTTTGTTTATATCTATATACAGCTATTATAGAAACATAGAATGTGACGGCAGATAAGAACCATTCGGCCCATCTAGTCTGCCCAATTTTCTAAATACTTTCATTAGTTCCTGGCCTTATCTTATAGTTAGGATAGCCTTATGCCTATCCCACGCATGCTTAAACTCCTTTACTGTGTTACTATTGTGTATTTTATGGCTAGATTTGTTGAAGAAAACGTTGGCTACAGTCATTTCAGGACATTTTAAGATATATCATCAATAATAGAAATGACTAGTAGCACAGATCTCAAAAGTTTCTGATTCTCTTAATATCTGTTCAGGTTAGTGGCTCTAAGTAGATTATCTGATTTAAGTGCTGCCCAGGATATATTTCAGTAGCCAAGAATGTGAATTAAATCTGTTCTTCACAAAGTCAATATCAAAACTTATTGTTTATATTTAAAGAAGAGCCTGTATATAAATGTAACATTTTGCCAGATAGTAAATTTAAATTGAATGATGACTTGTTTGCATGATCCATTAAAGAAAAAGCTATAATTATTGCACATATTAAATAATGTTCTAAGTATTCTTCTGAATTAGTGATGTCCCGCGGACGGCGAACATATGACCCTGTACCTCACAGTCAGCAGACACATTCCAGCCAATCAGCAGCAGACCCTCCCACCTCCTGGACAGCATCCATTTTGAAGCTGCATTCTTAGTGAGCTGTCCAGGAGGTGGGAGGATCTGGGAGGGAGGGTCTGCTGCCGATTGGCTGGAATGTGTCTGCTGACTGTGAGGTACAGGGTCATATGTTCACCGTCCGCGGCGAACCGTTCGGGACATCACTATTCTGAATTGATTCATTCAATTCATCTCTATGAGGAGATGCTGATTGGCCGGGCTGTGTTTGAATCATGCTGGCTCTGCCCTTGATCTGCCTCTTTGTCAGTCTCAGCCAATCCTATGGGGAAGCATTGTGATTGGATCAGGCCACCACTTCTGAGGATGTCAGCAGACAGCTTGTTTTTCTAAAGGGGAAAGCATGCAGATCTACAGCTTCAGGCTTGAATACAATAAGATTTTTACTATATTTATAGAGGCATGAGGGGCTCAGGGGGACTAGACGGTGGTTTTAACACTATAGGGTCAGGAATACATGTTTGTGTTCCTGACCCTATAGTGATCCTTTAATCACTTTGGCATTGCAGACGTGTGTGAAATACCATGCTGTATGATGCTTAGCTAGCCTTGTGTAATTCTCTATTTCATGTTATTTTTCTTCTAAGCGGTGCGATCCTCCATGCCAGACTTCTACGAGAAAATGAAGAATAGGTTACGCACAGAGGATCAAGGAGCAGATACGGTGATTTGGCTGTCACTGTCTCCAGCTTCCATTAAACATCCCAGCGGGCTCTTCTTCCAAGGTAGCACCTGTTTGGTTCTAACATTCTATAAGAATCTGCTTCCGGTTTGGGAAAAGTAGATTCTATTTTTATTTGTTTTGCTAGTGAAGCCCCATGTACCGTATATACTCGAGTATAAGCCGACCCGAATATAAGCCGAGGCCCCTAATTTTACCCCAAAAAACTGGGAAAACGTATTGACTCGAGTATAAGACTAGGGTGGGAAATGCAGCAGCTACTGGTAAATTTCTAAATAAAATTAGATCCTAAAAAAATTATATTAATTGAATATTTATTTACAGTGTGTGTATATGATGAATGCAGTGTGTGTGTATGAATGCAGTGTTTGTGTATGAGTGTGCAGTGTTTGTGTATGAGTGTGCAGTGTGTGTGTATGAATGCAGTGTGTGTATGAATGCAGTGTGTGTATGAATGCAGTGTGTGTATGAATGCAGTGTGTGTATGAGTGCAGTGTGTGTGTGCATAAATGCAGTGTGTGTATATGAGTGCAGTGTGTGTGTATGAGTGCAGTGTGTGTGTGTGTGATGCACTGTGTGTGCATAAATGCAGTGTGTATATGAGTGCAGTGTGTGTGTATGAGTGCAGTGTGTGTGTGTGATGCACTGTGTGTGCATAAATGCAGTGTGTGTATGAGTGCAGTGTGTGTGTATGAATGCAGGGTGTGTGTATGAATGCAGTGTGTGTATTAGTGCAGTGTGTGTGTGTGTGATGCAGTGTGTGCTTGTGTGGCAGAGCCTTGGTGGGGGGGTGGGCATTTTTATAAAAAAAAAAAAAATATTATTTAAATTTTTTTTGTTATATTATTTTTTTTATTATTATTATTATTTATATATTATTAATATTTAAATTTTTTGTTATATTATTTTTTTATTATTATTATTTATATATTATTAATTAATATTATTTAAATTTTTTTGTTATATTATTTTTTTAAATTATTATTATTATTATTTATATATTTTTAATTTATTTATTTTTTGTCCCCCCTCCCTGCTTGATACATGGCAGGGAGGGGGGCTCTCCTTCCCTGGTGGTCCAATGGCATTGGCAGTTCAGTGGGGGGAGGAGTGGGGCTGGCAGGAAGCACTTACCTCTCCTGCAGCTCCTGTCAGCTCTCTCCTCCACCGCGCTGGTCCGTGCAGCTCCTCTGTCAGTTCACACTGTAACTCTCGCGAGAGCCGCACTATGACCCCGCGGCTCTCGCGAGACTTACACTGGGAGCTGACCGAGGTGCTGACCGGACCGGCGCGGAGGAGTAGGGAGCTGACAGGAGCTGCAGGAGCGGTAAGTAACAGCTCTGCCAGCCCCCAGTCTGTATTATGGCAATGTAAATTGCCATAATACAGACAGTGACTCGAGTATAAGCCGAGTTGGGGTTTTTCAGCACAAAAAATGTGCTGAAAAACTCGGCTTATACTCGAGTATATACGGTAATTTCACTGGGCTAGAATAAAAAAAAGTGTATGTATATGTATGTATGTGTATATTTGTAAGCCTTTTTAAATGCTAATGCAGAAATTGAGTAGAGTGAGGTAGAATATGACAATGTTCATGTGCAGCCAAGGGGTGCAACACCCACCAACCTCGGGCAAACCTGTCTGGTGCTGCTGTAAAATGAAAGAATTATTATTATTTTTTTAATTAATCGCCTTTTTATAATGCTGAAGAGTGTATTCAATTTCACGGTAACTTGGTTTTAGTGCCGATTTTTATGGTCTTCAAAAACAAACTAAAGTGATAATACAATTTAGCCAAAATATCCAAACTGGACAAATTATCCATTATTTATTTATATTTTACATATAACAAGTTTTATTTAGTCTTTAACACAAGTAAGTCACAAATTATGATCGCCCAGTGCCAACACATGCTCTTAGAAGCCTGTTTTTTGTTTTTTTTATTATTATTATTTGCAATACTCACTAAGGGTTTGAAAACTGTTGATCATCTTTACACAGCTAATCTCCCAATACACTGGTTGGAAAATAAACAAATTGTTTTTAGGAAAATGTTAAAAGTATCCTGACATTCCACAATTACATGATGGATATAGAACTAGGATTTGCTGTAAATTTGGCTATTGTCTGGTATTTCTTTTTACATAATCCTAAAGTTGAATTTTACAGCACCTGCTATTGTTTTTGCAGTAAATTATAAAATAAGTAAATTATTCTACAGAATGTTAACTTCTGCTATAAAAGTAACATTTGAAGATGAAAATTCTCATTGGAAACTTGACACAGTGTTGTTTGTGTCCACAGATCGAAAACCTGTTTCAACTCACTTACCCCTGGCGAGTACTCAATCATCTCCTGGGGATGAAGAGAAGCTTTTAGAAACCCTTGAAGAGCTCTCTCAGCGATTTGCACCGGCTGCCTGTAAACTGTAAACTTTCTTACAATTTGATTTACATACTAAACTGGGTGGAAAATGAGGCATCGTTTACTTGGCTGAATAGAATGGCTGATGTTAATAATAAAATGTATTTCCCGTAACCTCCAAATTTTTTTTTTTTTTTTTTTTAATTTAATATATATTCCTCTAAGTATTGGAAGGAAATTGTTTATTTGTTTATTTATTAAGTATATGAAAAAGTCATCCCTAAGATTAGTATATGACCAGATCCTTCCGTGTTCGAAACAGACTTCACTCCAAGTACAGCATAATGACATCACCAGTTACATGTAATGACATTATCCGTTACATGTAATCACATTATCAGTCTTTGCCCTTTGCAGTCTACTTATCAGGGAAGACTTGCAGAAGCCTGAAAACCATAAAGAACAACTCCTACAAATCATTTTCACACACATCCTTTTTATTTTTTTCCATTGACTACACTAAAATTGAACTTTGTCAATCTTTGGCACGCCAGATGTTTTGGACTACACCTCCCATGATGCTTTGCCAGCAAATTGGGTGTAAGAGCATTATGGGGGATGTAGTCCACAACATCTGGAGTGCGAAGGTTGCCTATCCCTGCCATAGAGACTAACTGTTGGGTTGAAATACTGACCCAAGATACATGTAAATGGATGAAGGATTCTGTCTTATACTAAATTATTATTTTATTTTTTTTATACTTCATTGTATGAAAACCTAATGAAAGGATTGTTATACTAAAAAATAGTTTTGCGGTGACGGTTAATAAGGTTTTTGAGATACAGAGTCGGTTCTAGAGTTCTGCACTAATTGACTTAGCGCACTGATTAATTTAAGTGCCTGTACTATCTCACTTCTAAATCCACAGTAAAATTCCTGCCAGTCCAATATGTATTGAATCTATACTAATTCTTCTTGATTACTCTGCATGTTAGACCACACACTTCTTCTTGAAACCTTTTACAGTTTTGTACTCCATTACATTGTTCATTTTGTTACTCTCTTTACCTTTCAGTGTCTCCTTTTGTGGCACTGCGTCCTCTCTGCTAACTTGTACAATGCCCCAAGGGTTAGTTCTGGGTCCCTTATTTATTTTTAATACTCATCCCTTTAACACTTCATACTACCCACATTATTATCTACAATTATTGTTGTAGGGAATCAGTCAATTAACAGGTATTGGGCATTTTTACATTTTTTTTTTTCATGTACCCATTATATCATCAGTCTAACAATTCTGGGTGCTTGTCTTTCACATGGCTACTTATTATAGCACACCATCTGCAAACCAAAGAGGCTAAAGTGTATCTATCATGGGTGCACCAAGTTGTGCTGTAATGTGAGCTATACATTTGCACTAGCAAATGTATAGATTTTCTTAAACCACGTAGATCTGGTCCATCACCTGTCCAATACTTGCCGGCATAGATGGCTACGGTAACAGCACAACCTTCTCTCCTAAAACAGTCACACACTAGAGAAGAACAATGCTACAAGTGGTGCTCTTGCTATGTCACAGCATCTACAGTTATTGTGCTGTAGATGTTGTGATAATTCCTTTGTTGAGCGCAACTGACATTCACTTTAGGCCATTAGATCACCAGTTTCTGCCAAACTGCACTTTTTTCTTTTTTAAATGGAGTCTTTGCACACGTTGCAATTCCCTGAGAATTTAATGGTCTATGTTAAACCCTCAAATGCAATTTGTACGAAGCCCCCATATATACCATAGAAGGATGTATTGGACATTATAGGGTGGAAGTTATAGGGCTAAACTAAAGAAACTATCAGTGTTTCTATGCTCTTCCATGTTTGATGCAAATTTTTTTTTTTTTTTTTTTCTTCCTGGCATCTGTTTTAATCGGGTGAAAATCTGCAGAGAAAAACGTCTAAATTAATACAAAGCTCAGCCAGTGTCACTAAGGGGTTCATACTAGTTAGAAACCTATTTGTTTAGGGATGTCTCACCCGTCCGCAGTCTAAAGCCATTTCACACCAGATGCACTACCATAGTGTGCTTCACATTACTTCTTTATTGGAACGCTACCTCACACATATTGTAAATGCTTGACTGACAATGAACAATGCTATCCTTAATATATCCTTCAGGATTTATTGCTCTTTACCTTGTGTAGTATACTCACTTCACCTGGACTGTAGGCACGCTAAAGCAGGGTCCTCACCATCTCGTGCTTTGCTTTCTTTTATTTACCATACAGGATACATTGTATAGGTAAGTTTCAGGTGTCCCTTTGAGACTGCATTGTTCTTTGCCTAATCTGAAAATAAAATCTAAATCTTCAGCTCCTGCATTTCACAAAACATTTTCAGCAGAACTTGTCCACCAAGCTCTGTGCAGGTATGATTAAGGTGGCACTCTAGCCTCCATAATTGATTCTACTTTCTTCACGTACATGAGTGGGATAATATACATTCCAGGTTTGAGCTGAGACCGGTGCAGAGTTGCTGCTCTTCCTGTGTAATGTCACAGGAGTCAGCATAAAGAGGAAAGGGGTAACATATTCAATTCCAAAACCTATGTGTTCCAATTTTGTTAGCAGTGGTAGCACTCCTACTTTGTGGGGATAAATTGTCATGCTTTGAGCATCTACTCTTGTAATGTGTTTATAACCAGATACAAAGATTTATACGATTTTTGTAACTAAAGTAAAAACCTGCTTTTTGAGAATTAATATTTGTTTGTCATATGTATGATTATTTTGTTTTGAAATGTGACTGTTCAATAAAGTGCCACATCATAAAATCCATTCGAAGTTTGTCTCCATCATTAAAGGGGCCCTCCAGACCCTAAATGGATTCAGCTTACTTTGTGTGAAGTTCTTTTCATGGCAAGTGCAAATTTCACACCAGGTGGTGTGCAATGAGAGAATATATATATATATATATATACACACACACACACACACACACTATATTGTTACAATGGCACCAGTCAAGTGGTGGAATAAATTCCACAGGTGAAATGTCAAGTCTTGACGCTAGATGACTGGGTCAGAGCATCCCCAAAATCGAAATTCTTGTGAGGTGTCCCTGGCAGAGTACTTATCAAGTAATTCAAGGAAGGACAACCGGTATGGGGATAATTGAAACTGGAGAATTTATTATAAGTTGGATTTTCAGTTGAATTTTGGGAAACCACATGAAGCATTCGTTGTGTTATTCTATTTTAATTGCTTTGGTGTGATTTGTCCATTGCAAACCACCGAAAGTCTGCCAATTTTGACTATAAACCTGACTTTCAATGGGGGTTGAATGATTTTGATTACAACTGTACGTGCAGTCAGAGTCCGCCTACTCTGGATTTAAATTCACTTTGAACTTGCCTTCAATTCTCACTTTAGTAAATTATTCTTGCCATTTATATAGCGCCAACAGATTCTGTAGTGTTTACAATATAAGGGGGGGGGGGATTTAACTATAAATAGGACAATTACAAGAAAACTTACAGGAACGATAGGTTGAAGAGGACCCTGCTCAAACGAGCTTGCAGTCTATAGAAGGTGGGGTGTAAAACACAATAGGACAGGAAATGACAATCAAATAGGGTGGGAGTGAAGCAGAGCTGGAGGAGAGTGCTGCCCTTTAGGAGAGAGCAACTAACAGGTATGTGAGGTAGAGGTTACTCTGGGAGGCCATAAGCTTTCCTAAAGAAGACTAGGGGAGAGTCTGATGGCAGTAGGCAGGCTATTCCATAGGAAGGGAGCTGCCCGTGAGAAGTCCTACAAGTGTGAGTTGGCCGTGCGGGTGGGCAGAGCAGAGAGACCGAGAAGGGACATACCTATGGATCTGTGAAGAGATATGAGGGACTAGAATTGTTCAATGCTTTATAGGTATGGATAAGTACTTTGAATTGACTCCTATAGGATACAGGAAGCCAATGTAAGGACTGACAGAGGGTTGGGGTGTGAGAGGACCAACTAGAGAGGAAAATCAGTCTGGCGGCAGCATTCATTACACACTGTAGTGGGGCAATATGGCTTTTGGGAAGACCAGTTAGGAGAGGCTTACGATAATCATGGCGGATAATTACTAGAGCATGGACAAGCTCTTTAGTAGCATCTTGTGTAAGAAAGGGGCACATGTTTTTAATATGGAATCTACAGGATTTGGTAGCATACTGGATGTGAGGCCAGAATCAAGTATGACGCCAAGACAGCGCGCTTGCAAGGATGGACTGATGTGGGATGAAGGGAGAGCGAAAGAGGAGGAACTTTTTAGGAGGAGGAAAGACCAGGAGCTCAGTTTTAGTGAGGTTGAGTTTCAGAAAGCGGGAGGACATCCAGTCAGATGAAAAAGAGGCAAGCAGTGACACATTGCAGGACGGCAGGGAAGAAGTCATATCTGGGTGTCAGCGTACAGGCATACATACCAGGTCGCAGGGCGGCCGGGCCCCCTGGTGGGCCGGGTCACATCTGCGACCCCTGCAACCGTGGTATGTACGCCACTGTCAAGAGGGCAAGTGGTGGGATGAGAGGAAAAGAGAAGAGCTGCCACCTCTTGTGCAGTAGCCGGGGAGAAAGTCTGAAGGGTAGGAAAGGCATGATCTACATGTGGTTGAGAAAGAGAAAGGCGGGGAGAATTCTTTCCTTAGCTGTTCAATCTTGTCGGTAAAGTAGCATGCAAAGATACCAGCTGTAAAGTTAGTTTGAGGGGTGGCCACAGCAGGGCAAAGAAGAGAGTGGGAGCATGAACTAACGAGAGGGGAAAAGTAGGACTGTTTTAGCGAGGGTAAGGGCTGCTCTGTATGAACACAATATGAATCTATAATGGAGAAAGTCTGACTGGGTGTGAGACTTCCTCCAGGAGCGTTCAGCACAACGGGAGCAAGTAATTATTTTTTGGGGGGTGGGGAGGATCTAATAGGTGGAGTTATCAATCCTACCCTGATTTGGTGTTCAGACTAGCTACTACACAGCAGGGTCAACTGGGATTTTGAAGCCATTATGTTTGTGGTTTTACGAATAGACCAAATGCTTGGCATGGTTAAGCAGACATTACATACTATAGCAGTAGCTTGCTCCATGTAATCCTAAAAAAAAATAATTTTAAAGCCAAAACCAGTAAGGCTCTTTTACTCAAATCTGATGTTAATGACAAGGTGACCAATGTGAATCCACATAAATAAATTCCTCCCTTTTCTTTTTAAGTACATGTGTGAGAGGCATGAAGTGAGATTTAGTAATTATCTTACAAATTAAGGAGGAGTTCTGAAGTTTTGTTTTTTTCCCCATAAACTGAAAATATTGAAAATGGTTCCACAAAAACACCATGCAGAATAATAATTCATACAAACTACGTTTCAGAAAGAAATGTTTGGAAATGCTTTATTTACAAGGTATGTGTTAAGTAACAAAGATATTTTAAAATCTACAGCAATCAGAAACCGCGTTTCAGGAAATTTTACACAAACATAAATAATTAGATGAACAGAAAGAAAAGGTATTAATATCTGGTCCCTTTAGTTATTTGAAGTTCTCATTTGTGTAAACAAAAATACATAGCAGCAATGATGTCATAACGACTACAAAAAAAGCCACTGCCTGTTTCAGAAGACACTCTGATGGTGACTTATCAAAAAGTGTCCTGATAAAAAAAAAAAAAAAATTTGTGCAAAAAACAAAAAGGGAAGGAGTCACCAATGGAATGTGCTGGCTGGATCCACTGGTTGTCATGGTGACTGACCCACTTTTTAGAACCGGACACTTTGAGAAAGCTCCCACCAACAGTCACACAGAGTGAACTGCTGGAACACAATACTGCTGGCTGAGAAGAATGGGAGTCATTTCCCACATCAGCAAAAGCACAACATGAAACAATTATTCATACTACAATCCTGTTTCCTCATTTTCGAGAGCACGAGTTTCCTAATGTAGCCCTCCGGCTGATTGAGCTATAATTCTCAGAATACACAAGTCAGTACTTCTAGTGTAAGGTTAGATTTCCTGCAAAATAGTACCCGTCCACTACACAAGTTTAGAAAAATACTACTGAGAGTAAGATTACCGGCATCCCTGGCTAATTGTTTGGTTATGTGTTCCTCACATGAAAAACATGGGATGAAAAACGATTAAGATATTTGCACACTTATTGGTAGTTTTCTAAAAATAAGCATTAAATGGCAGATTACGGTTTTAAAATGCTAATTATTTTATCTCTACAATGTGCAAGCCAAAAGTCTTAGAAATATAGATTAGCTATAGTTACCCCACGTTCCGAGTATCTTAACATGGAAGCCTTATGATTTTTTTTTTTTGCATGCCCTAGCACGCAAACCTTAATCTGTGCTGCACGGAACTTCTGAGCAGTATGCTTGTGGATAGTCAACGTTTAGATACAATTTTAACTGAACTTGTTATTCTACGTATTTTATAAAAATAAAGAAAAAGTTTAGTTTCACTTAAAGGTACTAGGGTGGGATTGGCCCCTTTCTTGCTCCAGTTTAATGTACTAGGACATTTCTAATAGATGCTGTAGAAAATGGAGCATAGGGGCTTCAAATATCCAGTAATTAGAAATTCTGAATGTTTTTTTTTTTTTATGTCGGCATCAAAAAATATATCTTGAAAAATTAAGTCTCAACTGGTGCAGAAAAAAAAAAATAAACAAAAAAAAAAAAGATTGCAATACAATAAGCATTAATAAGTCCAAATAAGGCAAAGGATGACACTGTCTAATTACCATGTTTCTAGAAGGATAAAGGTACTGAGTGGTAATGACATTTATTATCCTTTACTTACGATAACATTAATTTGTACATTCTATGATGGGAAAATTATACAAATGTCATTGCTGAGCTATAAAAGAATGGACTAGTGCTGGTAAGATAACACTCACTATGATGTATTAAAGAAGGTGTAGTTTTAAAACATCTGGAGAGGTTAAGGCTGGTATCCAAATTTAATATGAATAACTATAGCTTTGGAAACACAATTCCAGCATATTTTCTTTTTGCAGGGTAAAGTAAGAAACGAAATGAAAAAAAGGGCATTTATTATTCCATTATCTTGCTCGTTCCCAACTGGCAGAGAAACATAATTTCTATCACAGGCTCCAGTCAGCTCTTCTGAGAAAATGTAATATATCCCTTTACAAATGTGAAAGGCTGCCTGGTCTAATTGGTACGGTGCTGCTCAACACCAGCTGAGGAGGAAGAAGAGCTCAAGAAGAATACTGGGCATACATCAGGTCATACTTGCAGCCTGCAAGAGAAGCTAAAATGCGCAATATCATTTAAAATACAAATGCCCGCTTTTTTTGGCCTGTCGTGAAAAACAAAAACAAACTTAAGATCCCTCCCATATACATTGAATACACACCATCACAAAGATAAATGATTTATTCAATGTAAAATAGAGATCTACTCACCTCTCCATCCCAGCACCACCACCTTCAAGCTTTGTGAGTGTTACTCTTCATGTAACACCTACCTCCGGCCCATCCTCTGCTCCATCTTTGCCCTGGCTTTGTTACCAGTGTTGGAATAGAGTGACGTCACTCTGTTCCTATACACCCTAGTCAGCGCTAGAAAGTAGTTTCCAAAGCAAATGCGCTGTGGTTGCTATACTTAAGAGAGCAAAATGATCACCAGTGGGAGGTCTCTTCTGCTTTGCTTGTCACTTAATGCCTCAGCATGCTGAGGCATGGACTGACAGCTGGGAGAAAAGCATATTTTTAGATGGGTTTTCTCCTAATCTATACATTTGCTAGCAAAACAGATAGCATAATGTATAGACAGAATTTGATGCTCAATCCAATGAGCCTAAGATATTCCGGGCATGACAGGTTCCCTTTAACGTAATGGTTCTGGTCTCTGCAGGTTGACAATTGTAAATACTACATTTTATGAGAAAAGTGTTTAAATGTGTCACTCAAGGCTTTTCCAGGTGTTGTCCTCTGCAGGACCAACATTCTACAACCTTACGCTTTGCATGAAGACAGAAAATTCTCACCATAGAGATGCACTGATCTAATGCAGCTCTGTAAGGAGATGGTGATTGGAACAGAGCAGCAATTGGAGCAGAACTGGAATAGCTGAGAACATCTGTAATGGTGATCGCTGTCAGGGGAGGACTGGAAACTAAAGCACTGTTGGACTACAGGTAAGTAAAACAAACTTATTTTAATTGTTATGGGGGGGCTGGATCTAAATAGAGAGGAAAATACTTTTTGTACTTCTACGTTAGAGTGTTCCTTTAAGCATTAAGAGAACACACACAGTTATATTGTTTATACTATGGTGGAATTTTGGGAATGTACATTCTGAAATAGATCAGGATATCCTTTACAAGATACCTGGACAGCTAGGTTTTTGATTATTTTTATTTTACATCTCATATATTCTATAATTGATCTTCTATGCTATTTTTTTCTGATTCGGTTAGTATTTAAAGAAAGGGGAAGAATTATATTTAATATTTGCCCAAAAAATATTCTCTAAATATACATAACATTTTAATATGTTAGTAATCAACATCCAAAATATTTTGTTTGGTCCTAACTTCAAGTTAGCAGTTATACTTTATTTATTTTTAATTTAATTTTATTTAAAAGTTACACAGTAAAGAAAAGCTGCAATAACCATCTGGGCTATAAATCTCTCTAGATTTGACAATAAACAAGAAAAAAAATAAAAAATAAAAATGAGTTATAAGCGAATGCTTTAACTTGAACATGAATATGGCTGCATTTAAAAATGCTATAAGGTTATACATTAAAGTTACGGGTATTTTTTTATATTATAAAAGCAATTGCATGATTTACATTAACAGTAACTACGAAATATGGTGCAGAAAGTGGATTAACTGTTTTGTTTCCCAATTCATCTGGGATTACTGGAACGGATATGAGAGATTCTAATTAACACCGAGGTTTCTAGAACCATATATAGCCAGTTACAAAGTGAACAATATTCTTTAAATCTTTTCATTAGAAAACCAATAAAAATACAAGACCTGGGTGTAAACAATTAGAGGAATTAAACTGGATTCTAAGTCACATATTTTATTTAATTATTCAATCAAACGTGACATTTGAATAGTTTGGACTCCCTACAGTATCCAAAGTGCTAAAGGTTTTCTCAGATCAAACGTGATATATTGATCCAAAAAAATAGTGTTATTAAACTTTACTGCAAATCTCATGATGTTCCGTTAAGACACCCAATATACATAGCAGCTGAGCTATTGAGGGACAGCAACAAGGTATTTGGGACAACAAAGTCACTCACTTTTCACCACCTGTCCTTTTGTGCTCAACTTGGTCATTTGGAGCCAGACAGATGGAGATCACAAGCTGCTTGATTTTTGTATGAGTTAGTTTCAGCCTCTCGAACTCCAGTTATTATTATTATGATACGACACCGACGTACAGGGAAAATGAGCAGCAGAAGACACTTATAGAGCAAAACACTTTTGTGAAGAAATGTACCAGGTTGCAGGAACACTGGCTTTTATAGGGTTGGAATTGTACATTCAACACTAGGATGGGATTACAAACAATGGCTCGCTATTAACTCTCTCAGCAATATGTCTCCAGGAAGGATGATCATTCTGAGTGTAGCCACGTGAAGTTTCAGGAGGATGAAGAGAAGGAGGATAAGGACCCTCAATCCCTTCACTGCCTCTTCCATTACACAGCCACCATTAACATGTGGGTGGAGGACACATGGTGGTGAACTGAAATTTACTGTAAAAAGAATATCCTTTAGAGGTTCGGACGACATACATATACTGGAAAAATAATATCCTTTAGGGGTTTTGGATGACATAAATCAAGTGGTTTATGATGTATCCAGGGCCTTTCACTGGCCAAGCTACAGATCTACTACTGTGATTACCTTATGCAATCAGCTCTGTTTCGGAGGAAAGGAACACCTGAATGCTCACTAATCCAGAACATTAAGCATAAAACTGACAGCAGTTATGTCAGTGCACACATACAAAGACAGGAAAGGGAGTTCATTTCACATGGTAATCACACAGCAAGTCAACAGAGGACATTTTACTGCAGAGATTATAAGCAACATGTTGCACAGACATATAATTACTCACATGAATTGTACACCAAGTGATACATGGGAATAAGCAAATATTTAAATTATGTGTTTTAAAAATAACATGATCTGTCCATTAAAACAACAGGTCGATCATCACGTACACCATAACTTAGCAAAGTAAGGCTAACAGGATCAGTTGCACAAACAATCCTAGCATGACTGTAAGAGCAGGGTTTTTGAATATCGATTTGCTAGGTTTCAATAAGCTGCTACCACAAACCCTTTTTTGAAGGTTTGATTCACATGTATATCAAAAAAACAGACTGCACGAAAAAAAAAAAAAAAAAAAGGCTGCTGGCAAAATACACTTGTTAGAAAGATAGGCCTAAGTCAATGGGAAACGACTCTCCCAAATTTTGACTCTTGCACAGAACTCACAAAGGTGTAACGAGCATTTCACTGGAATCAAAGAGCAAAGCATCCTTGTTAAGCCACTGGAAATATTAAAACATAAGAGCCCTATATTAAATTTTTTAAAAAAACAAAACCAAAAAATACCCTGATCATCAATTAAATTAGAATATGCCAGATGTTTCTTATAGTCAGGTGTTTATAACACTGTGCCGGACACCACCTCTATCTGTCCCAGTGATTGCACCCGCTACTAAGGCTCTTCTATAGGAATGTGTAATGCACTAGAGGTCCGACAGGCTAAATTAAATTAGAACCATAACACAAAGAGCAGCAATTTGAACAGTTAAATACACTACAAACTATGTGCGTAGCACTAAAAATCCTTTCTGGATGAGACACTTCAAATCTGGTGATAAAGTAAAAAAAAAAAAAAAAAAAACTGAACATGTGCAAACAAGGAGGATATGTTGTAGGACGTATCAATAAATTAGATAAGAACCCTAGCTTTCATTTGCAATCGTGGATTCTGTTTGGGAGTTAAAAAGGGAACGTACAGATCTCATCTTTGGAGAAGTCATTATTCAATAAAAGGCTAACTCCGTTCACTCCTCTAGGGTTTCAAGAAAGACGCTTCTACTCATTGTATGAAGCTCTCTGTGGTCCAACAAGCGATGGACAATCAGGCTCAGTTGCTGCGAAACTGCACATTGGTCAGAGTGTCATCATGAAACTACAGGGGTCATATCCCATAGCTACAAGATAGAAGAAGAAAAACAAACAAAAATAAACTACATCAATCGATAAACTGACACAATATGTAAATACATTCACTCTCTTTTATAATTAATCAGCAAGAACATGATAAGGCTCTCATCGACTGCTTAACTGATACCCACTGAAGAACTGAGTGGATTAACATATGCTCATAGTGCTTAGCAAGGGTTTGGGTTAAGTGTATAGTGACTGTAGATGGACTCAGGCAAGACATTATATGCATGCTGGTAAGATATACTTGCTTCTTATACTGAACTTTAAGAATAAATGTATTGTTATATTGTGGGTCCTATTGGTTTATATGTGTTACAAACATCCACAAATGTAAAAAATCGTCTGAATATCTCCCACTGCCAACATTACATTGACGTTTGTCTCTCCCCCCCTTTTTTTTTTAAATCTTATATAGGAATTGGTGACACAAGAAAGTTATGATTTTTTTTTTTATTAAATAACTATATGCTGACATCTTGGCTAGTGTGCAGTAGCAGTTGCTTCTTGACCAAGCAAGATAATGAAAGGCACTACCTTGTGTCCAGCCCCATTCATGATAATGAAATGTGTCATTAAGCCCCCACAATCACTAAAGGGCAAGGTCACAGGGTGTATTCCTGGCTACAAACATGACATGTAACTCAAACAACAAACCTTTAGGATCTTGTCAGTTCCTGATGTCAATAACCACACTCTTGTTGCATCAAAGTGTACATTGGCAATATTGTGTTTGCTGTCATGGAAAGAAGCAGTCGGCGCACGTCTGAAAGACAAAACAATTAAGACAGTTTCTCTCATTGCTCAAAGTCAGGGGATCACAGCTTTCTGAGTCTATGCTTGGTGGTGGTGGTAGAGGGTGGGGAAACTATAATAAAAACAGCAACATGAATGCAAGAGTGAGAATAAATTATATTATCACCAACATACAAGTTATATAATTTCATACATCTGATCTTTTTCAGTTCCACACATCTACTCCTTCATTCAGGTCTGCCTTGAAAGGTATCCACATGATCTGCAACCACTAAGTCAATATAAAGAGCAGTTGGCATGCTCACTGCATATGTTGTACTGGCAGAATACCTAATTTTGCAGCAAGTGCAGAGAACTGGGGTCAAAATGATATAGGAGGTCAATGCCTGCAAGTAAAGATCATAAAATTTGTAAAATGTGTGGAGCCTCCTTCTCACATTAGGATAAAGCATGGTGGATCCTTCTTCTCTCACTAGGGATAAAAGCATGGTGGATCCTCCATCTTCCACTAGAGATAAAAGTATGGTGGATCATCCTCTCA
Source organism: Pelobates cultripes (assembly GCA_933207985.1). Lineage (NCBI taxonomy): Eukaryota > Metazoa > Chordata > Amphibia > Anura > Pelobatidae > Pelobates > Pelobates cultripes. The sequence goes on along the minus strand of OW240912.1, from coordinate 366,030,571 downwards.
GTAGGGATAAAGCATAGTGGATCCTCCTCCTCTCACTGGGAATGAAGAACAATGGATCCTCCTTCTCTCACTAAGGTTCGAGCACAATTAATCATTCTCTCACTAAGTTTAAGACACAGTGGATGCTCCTGCTGTAACTAAGGATAAAGCACAATGGATCCTCATTCTCACTATGAGTAAAGCATGATGGATCCTTCATCTCTCATTAAGCATAAAGCTCAATTGTTACTTCTCCTCTCAAAGGGTACAAAGCATTAAGGATCCTCTGTCTCCAACCAGAGATAATGCATTATGCGATCTTTCTTCTCCATGTAGGACTATAGGTGACATTACTTGTTCACTGTAACAAATATCTGCTGCCCAGCATAAGTAGAAAAAACATTTGAAATGGGTTGAAATAGTTAAAATGTAAAAAATTAGTTCTGTAGAGTGGAATAAGAAATGGCGCAGAGGGCAAAAAGACTTGGGACTGGAGAAAAGATTTTGTGGGATTGAGGGAGGCACTGGGCCAATGAAATCCCAAAACAGAAATGCCTATGACTAAGCTCTGTTAGTTTAACACTTTTATCATTTGTATCCCCCTCATGTACACTGCTTTCCCCTGTTTTATGTTCCTATAGATATTTTACATTCCTATGTCATTTCTACATAAAATTTCTAAATTTCAAATTCTACAGAAAACAAAAATTATTGATGGCTAAAGTGTGGACCAAGGACAAAAAAAAAAATCACAAAAGTCTGGCTATTAATAGAGGAGTGGGATTTGGCTACCAATATCCATTAAAACATGCTGGCAAGCTTACTCTTCATCTGTTATAGACTGGTGACAGCTGTCACACACCCGTACTTCAAATTCAAAGCCCATGAGTGGAATGGAGGACCTTTTAGAGCTGCATTTCCCACACACTGCCTTCCCACATTTCCTGCAATGATGCTAAAAAGACAGAAATATGATGTCATACATCGATGTCACTAAATAGATAATGTTCGTCTTTGTGCATAAGCAAAAGTAATTCTCTCTATTCAGATAAACACAGCTTAACTAGTAAGTCATGATGACCTAGGCCTTGCATCAGATGATCAATAGGCATGTGCTATGCTAGGGTCATCTTAGAAAAAGGAATAATTCAATATATTTTGCTAAACAGTACAAAGTGAATATATATTCATCATAATAAACAAGACCAAAGGTTTAAGATGACAATATTTTATATAATGCATTCTCTATATATGTACAAACTATTGCGTGCATTTTTTTTTTTTTTTAAACCCACCCACTAGCCCAAACTGCATCACAGTCCTTATAATTTGTGTTGGTCAGTTTATATTGCACTGTCTTTTTCCCAAATGTATAGCACTGCGTAATATGTTGGCGCTTTACAAATGCCAGTAATAAATAAATAAAATTTGTTTATATACAGCTCGATATAGCTTAGTGATTTTCATTTAGGCAAGGAAGTACTCTTGAGGGAAGATCAATTGAATGACAGCAAAGTATTTTGGGAAAAATTTAATCAGACTATAACTACTAGAACCATTAACTCAGATACCTGTCTGAGTCCAATCTTTTTGCTGTCCCACATCTGCTTGAAATTCCAGAAGAAAGGCTGGTCACACTTCTGACAGGAGTCACTGTCCAACCATTCAGGAGTCTGAAACAAAAAATTAAGAAAGTTCATGCAATGCACTTCCTGTTATTAAAGGAACAATTGAAGGGACTGTTATTTGGCCTAAATAATTACGTGCATTTTTTTGCATGCTCAAATTTTGTACAATTTTTTTTTTTTTAAAGAATATTAAACGATAAATGTTTTGTAGCATTCTGCATCTTACCCTGCCCCCTCTCTCCAACCTACTCCATTTTATTTTTGCTAATGTATATACATACAGCTCCCTTTATGCTCTTCCCTCCTAATAAGTGCTGTCCAATAGTGCACTTGAACAGGTCATCAGGAACTAAAGCAAACCTTTTTGAGAGTCTTAGTTCAATTGATGGTTTTCATAACGTGCAAGGAACACATCATGAACACAAAGTGAAACAAGGAACACAAGGTGACACAAGGAACACAACACAAACACAAGGTGAAACAAGGAACACAACACAAATGAATGAAACAAGGAACACAACACGAATGAATGAAACAAGGAACACAACACGAATGAATGAAACAAGAAACACAACACCAATACAATGTGAAACAAGGAACACAGCATGAAATAAGGAACACAAGGTGAAACAAGGAACAAAACACAAACAAAAGGTAAAACAAGGAACATAAAAACAAACACAAGGTGAAACAAGGAACACAACACAAATACAAGGTGACACAAGGACACACAGCATGAATGAATAAAACAATAAATACAACATGAAAACAATGTGAAACAAGGAACAAAGCATGACACAAGGAACACAGCATGACACAAGGAACACAACATGAATACAACACAAATAATTTAAAACAAGTAACACAACATGAATGAAACCAGAAACACAACATAATTACAATCTGAAACAGAAATGAAATGCTGCTGTTTACCTCTTGTCTTTCTATATCCATGTTCCATACTACAATCTTGCCATCGGCACTGCAAGAAATGAGCTGCCGTGAGTGGTGAGCGTAAGAGATTGACTGGATTTTATCTCTGTGAAATAGATAAAAGAATAGTTTTGATTAAAAAAAATTATAAAATAAGATACATGAAGTAAAGGTGATAAATACCTTTTAATTGTGAACCTGGGGGTTATTCAGGTTTTTGGGACACTTGGACCCTTTCTCTATGCCCAAGCACAAATTGAATACCACAAAACCAGATGGGAAAAGTTGGGAGGGGGAGATTATAATGAAAAACAAAACTGTAGTGAATTGTAAACTTTATTACAAAATGTTGGCAAAATTATTAAGATTCTTGTCTAAAGTTTGCAGTTCTAGTTTCCAGTTCACTGCAATTTAGTATTTATATCTCAACGCACCATGCAAATGAATTAAAAGATTATCAGTAAATTGTATGGGAAGGGAGACATCTGGTGGAATTTTATCACACTGCAAAAATGTAGGGCCAGTATTATTTGTATGTATATATATTCCACAGCGTTTTACGATAATAGCATGAGTATTTTTGATAAGTAATTGACATACTAATATTAATAGAGACAAGATGTAAAGAAGGCCTGGCTCAAATGAGCTTACAATCTATGGGGAAGACACACAAGAGAAAAAACAGCAAGTCGGAGTGGGAGGAGGGATTGATACATAAGATGCCTATGTCAAAATAAGCCAGTAAAAGTGGTGTATTATACATTTAATTAGGATTGCTTCAGCCCTCTCAATACTTTACAAATGAAACTACTTGCCACTTTTGACAATTGAAAAAAAGATTTACGGACATTGGATCCCTTGGGAGTTTCCTGGGTGGTTCGTAAGGCGATTGTTAAAATGAAACTCCTCCCTACAGTTCTCTATTTATTTCAAGAATTACCTAACACCTTAAATGGTCTTTTACTTGGAAGGGTAGGAAATCTATGGTCCACAGAACCACTATGTATGTTCCTAAAACTCATGGTAGATTAACAATTTTAGTCATATAAAAGTTTTGAGATTTAGTCGACTAAAAACGAAAACAATTCAGATGACTAAAATATAACTAAAATGGCTTGTTAGTCAAAAGACTATGACTAAAACTAAATTGAATTTTGCCGCCAAACGGAAGGGGCAAAAGAAACAGACCAGGACTTGGGAGAGCGACACCTCCAGCATCTTCAAATATTACACACACACTCTCCCTGTGAGACAAACTTAAAGAATCACTGTAGGGTCAGGAGCAAACATGTATTCCTGACCCTATAGTGTTAAAACCACCATCTAGCCCCTCTGGGCCCCTCATGCCTCCATAAATGTAGCAACATCTTACTGTATTCAAGATTCAAGCCAGAAGCTGTAGATCTGCATGCTGTTTACTATCCCAAAAAAGCAGTCTGCTGACATCATTAGAAGTGGTGACCTAATCCAATCACAATGCTTCCCCATAGGATTGGCTGAGACTGACAAAGAGGCAGATCAGGGGCAGAGCCAGCATGATTCAAACACAGCCCTGGCCAATCAGCATCTCCTCATAGAGATGATTTGAATCAATTAATCTATATGAGGAAAGTTCAGTGTCTGCATGCAGTGGGAGAAGATACTGAATGTTTGGATGCATTTTAGGCAGCCATGACCCAGGAAGGATCTCGAACAGCCATCTTAGGAGTGGCCAGTGAAGTGATCCCTAGGCTGTAAACACTGCATTTTCTCTGAAAAGACATTGTTTACAGCAAAAAGCCTGAAGGTAAGGATTCTACTCACCAGAACAAATTCAATAAGCTGTAGTTGTTCTGGTGACTATAGTGTCCCTTTAAAGACAAATATGACCTTTCCTCATTTCTTTCCTTCCTTATACCAATTCTATGGAATAAACTGTTTTCCCCAAGGTTAAACCCACCATGCACATTTGCCAAGTTTGAGGAAAGAGATATTACTAGAATGGCACACTTCTACAATCAGGACCAAATGATTACATATACTGATATTCCTAACAATACAAGCTAAGTACAGCGGATTTCCTCCCTCCCCCCCACTACATTCAGTTGCACAGTTTCATCTTAATACCAAGAGTCAGACAGGCACTCCTTTTGAGATAGCTTGTGTGGCAACACTCATACAAAAAGGAGAAATCAGGAGACACAACCCTAGCAACACACTCATCTCGTATCACATGGACATATATTGAATTATGAGAATAAGATCTAAATTTACCGGAAGAATTCAGTGATTGGTCCGAAAGTTGAGGAGCAATATCATTTCTAACTATTTGTGTAATCCAGAAAGAGTAAGCTTATAAAATGCGCTATAGACTGTATTTGACCTCTGTTAGACTCTTGAAAATTCATAAACGCCTCACGAACCAATGCTGGGAATTTTGCAGGGGAACTGGCAATTTTCTATATTGCTGATGGTCGTGCCCTAAATTAAAACCATTCTGGACAGTCCATTTCCGAATGCTGGGGAAACCACTCACAGACCCATGGTCGCTCTTACAAACCAAAACCAAACCACTAGACTCTTTAACGAGAGCTGAAAATAAGCGAACAGCAGAAATTACCCTCTCAGCTCGAAGAGCATTAGAGTAACTTTGGGAAGTTAGTTGAGAACCATCCCTCACTGCAGTTGTTCGCAAAACTAATGAAGCTCTTGACCTGGCCAGATTGGCATCTCAATAACAAAAAGCTCCATAAACATTACATAAAGTTTTGAAACCACGGTTGGACCGAACTAATAACCTAGATTTAACATCGCTCACCTAATGCCGCCACGTCCAATATGTTGTCCTGACAATTGAGAAATTGTCTTTTCATAAGAGTCTCAACTATGCCAACCTGCATCTTCCTTCATATCCCATTCCCTGTCTCTAGAGCGATGCCCGGGCATACTCTCCCTATATCCTCATTCTCCAACTACAAGACCCTATCCTTTCAATTACCCACACTCTTGTTTCTTTTTCCCTTCACTTGTTTTACTTAGTTATCTTAACCTAATCTCTCTCACCTGGAGGTTATAACCATATACAGTTGTCACTTAACATTGGAAAGGTGAAAGAACTTATTAGTATCAGCATCAGCCCCATCCTCAGATAAGACTAGGCTGAATCCCCTCAATAGCTTCTTTCAAGCAACTTACTAAACCCCCACATGATGTGTTACCCCATTAAACGGTTATATGCAGGTTATAAAGTTTGCTTTATAAGTGAGCTCAAGGAACTTACAACTCAACGCACAATACTAGGCATTGCCACCTAAAGGTGGTGGTCATAACAACGATGCATACAGAATAATCTTGAAGGATCATGTGGTTGAAGTGCCATTTTGGATGTTATGTCTTCCTTGATCAGCATGAAACATTAAAATAAATAAATGATTGCAGAAACACCTCTCTGGCTGTCACTCAGACAGCCAGGGAGGTTACCATTACAATTCCATTAAATCTACAGAGCCAACAGAAGTGGATGGCGTGCTCTAGCTTTCTCAAGTCACAGTGAACGTCCGTGTCCACAGAACTCATTTTATCTCTGTGTCCCCAAAATCAGCGACTTCTCTGACTGGTTATTTTCCCGGCACAGACTGAAAATCTGTGCTGGGGAAAAAAGGATCTACAAAGGCTGCAGACAAGAGATCTCAGGTGATTTTAATAAAAAATGCATAATTAAATGCAAGCATATTTTCATTGGGGGTAGATCTAATGATTTTATAAATGTTTGTTTTTTTGGCAGTGTGGTGTCCCTTAAACTGTAGAAACCCACAATGTCGAGCTCCCGTTTAGTCGCCTCCACCTTAGCTCCCTGTCAATCATCCTCATAAGTGTTGTCCTTTTCTGCAATTTAACATAGAGGAAGAGAAGAAACCGAAACAGTGCGGTTTTAGTCCTAGATTTTATTTGTATGCTGTCCTAGTTGAGTAGCAAGAACGTTTATAGCGTAAAAAAAACTTTTATAAATGGATTTATTAAAATAAATAAATAGATAGACTGTGCTCAGAAACGTTATATCTGTAGTGGTTATGTGAACGAGAAAGCCCCTTTAACATGCAGGGTCAGCTTATTGATTCTAGGAGAAATCTCATTGATGCTTTGCAGACAAGAAGAATTTTTTTTCCTTTTTGTGACACAATTTGGAATAGTTAAAATGAGGATTTTGTGACATTTTATTTCCATACAATAAACAGTTGCATTTGACCAAAAGCTGACAAAAGGGTGTGATTTTTAGGGCTTGGATCAGTTTCAAGGAGATTTGACCTAATTATTTAGATAAGAATGAGAAATGAGAATATGATCATAAATAATTGACCGACACAAATTACCAATTATCTCACCAGTAAGTTCTACCTTTAATGTATATATATATATATAAAGAAAATTTGGATTGAAACCAAGCAGGGTCATAGTAGATGGTGAAATTCTGTAACTCTGAATCTGGACAAGAATTTGAATATATGCAATATAAATTATAGAGTTTTTTTTGTAGATTCTTCCATAACCCATAGGTCAAAATCCCATGGTACAATACCAGCTCCTGCATATATTATTTTGAAAGATTTTGCCCGGTATATTATAGGAAAACATAGACATATCTACAGCACACAGCTTAACTCCGTAACATACATTTGCTGGTGATTTCATGAGCACTAGGTATTTGCATAAATGGCATACACATTCAATAAATAGTAGGGGAATGCAAATATAAAAGGTAAGCCAGGTGAAACGCTGATATGAAAATAATATACAGAGAGCCTATAATTTATGCAAACTTTTATTTTACATGATAATAAAAATGATGTTTTCCTTTAGTCAGTCAGTTTTTATTATTAAATGATGGAAAGATCACGGAGTTAGAATAAAACAACTGAGAATGAGTTCCTTAAAAAGGACGTTCCCTTAGAAGAAAGCACAAATCATATAAACTACTGCAATAACTTCTTGTTGCCATGTAGAAAATTCAGTTGTTCACTTGCATAGAAGCCTCACTGTATGAGAAAGATACAGTCAGATTTGTTTCTAAGCAACCTTTATTACAGGACCACCCTGGATGCAATACAGATTCCTAGGGGAAAAGTACTCCGATAAAGAGCAGAAGATAAGGTACAGGTGACACCTGTATTAAAAAAACAACAGCCTACGTTAATTAGTGGGTAAACTGCTGGACGCATTCTAGACAAACAACACGTGCGACTGGATTGCCACTTGGGCGTGCAGAGTGATTTAGGAATAAAGAAAAACAATAAATATGAAAGAATAAGCATTTAGCTTTCCAATGTGCTTTCTGACAACACCACTGGCAGTATAGTTTTTGTCTAATACTACTGCAAAGCACTGGGTTCTTACAGGTTTAATTAGTCTTTTTACATGACCTAGATTTTATTATATAGGGCACATATATTCATGTAGGAAATCGGTGCAGTTGAAAGGACACTTCATCGTGTGTTGTCCCTCTTCCCCTTTAATGCAATATGGAGACTGACAAAGCAAGATAAAATACGGGAAAAAAGTAAACAGGCTACAATTCAAGAGTCGGTTTATGCACCATAAGTACATTGTCTAACTGCAAAGTGTACAGTGCTTAGAGCACCCAGAACCTACTCTGATGTTTGAAAGTGGCTTTTTGCAGCAGTAATTTGTAAAAAGAAAAATGCTCCTGCTATACGACAACTCACCAGCGCCTTGTACAAAAGGGAAAGCTCGCTTCCTCCTCACTGGTTCACCCATGGTATTGCGGATATCTGTTTTTTCAGCAGTTCTTATCATCCTGCCGTGTGATGAATGGATCTGCTTATCCAATAATACTCTCCTGGACAGGGGAGTACAGGATGAGTTCATCCCCATGAGAATGAGATACCTGTGACTGGCAGACCCACTAGGCAGTGTACTGAGGGACACTAAAAGTGAGAAACTGTAATTTTTAAGTTTTTTTTCCTCTCCATTTTTTGTCAATATGTTTAACCCTTTATATAGTTATAAACTAAAGATAGTGTGAACAGGAAATAATATTCTGTTCAGTTGTGTAGCCGCAAGACCAAAAAATATTACATTGTACTTGTGAGTCATTCCATCGTTAAATTAACAGGATTCTTGCCACAGTGCTGGGCTTTTCCCAATTATGGACAATGTGTCACAATAGGTGCATGTGGATCCGCACACATAGATAATCCCAAATAATCTATAGAAAAATGATGCATTCGAAAAGAGTGCACATTTATTGATAAGAATGCATATCAAAAAGTCATGGTATCATGCTGTCACTGCAGCCCTCACAGATGCTAAAGGTAGAACAGGCATATCACACCAAAACACTGTAGTACACAGAGAGACAGATTTCCCAGCAAGAGAGAAAACAAAAATTTTTTTCCGGAAAATATCACTTTACCTTATCACCTGCAAATGCCAGACATGGGAGACAACATCCAGAAGACTACCCCGAAAAAGAGTTAGAAAGCCATGTACACGTTTTGCACCTTCCTTGGTGCTTTCTCAACATAAAAAAAGCAGCAAGCAACGTGCGAAAGGCATCCAGGACTTTCACACTCTTATTCGCGGTAGTCGTCTGGGTGGTCTCTCCCATGTCCGGCAGTTGCAAGTAGTACGGCAAAGTGATGCTTTCCGAACATTTTTTTGTTTTCTCTCTTGCTGGGAAATTTGTGTCATCTCCGTGTACTACAATGTTTAGGTGTGATATGCCTGTTCTACCTTTAACATCTATGAGGGCTGCAGTGACAGCCTGATACTATTACTTTTTGATAGGCATACTTATCAATAAATGTGCACTCTTTTCGTATGCATAATTGTTCTGTGGATTATTTGGGATTATCTATGTGTGCGGACCCACATGCATCCTTTATATAGTACATTAAAAATATGATCACTTTTTGCCTACACAATAATAACATTGATGACTGCATCAGGAGCATTACATCTACTTACTGGTGTCCTTGAAGTTCTAGAGCGGTTCCTTTGCGTCCACCAATATCCCACACAATAATGGAATGGTCAGAACTTCCGGAGAACAAAAGTCTCTGTACTGGGTCCCAACACAGTGCTGTCACCCCAGCTTGGAAAGAAGAGACAATGGTGTATTATTAAGGTCACACAAAAAAAAAACACAACAAAATATATAAACAGACAGTATGCCATATCATGGAACATATATACACATATAATCACACAGAATATATTCCGCAGACGTCCGTGTTATTTTGGAAAGGACTATAAAAAGAGTGACACAATCTGCAGACCCATTTTTCCATAATAACAATTATACTGGATTTAAATATAGACTAGACGTTCAAGGACAATGCAGTGGAAGTGCAGGCACAGCATAAATGCCAAGAATACAGCAAACAAGGCATACATTGAGTACCTGGTATTAAAAGGGATTAAAAGAGTTACTGAAACAAAAAAGTAGATAAATAAAAAAGTGTTTTGATAAAACATGTTTTTGGTCTGTCCCCCTGTTAAATAAAACTATTAGGAAATAAAGGGAAACTTAGCTGTGTTCAAGATCGGAGGCCAAGTTCTCCAGAGTCCTGAAGGGGAAAAGATTTAGGAAGGGCAAGCTGAGCTACATGGCCGGCACAGGGGGCTGTGGGTCTCCATTGGCTGCCTGTCACTAGCATGCTGATGACAGAGGCCAACAATGCACGGAATTTATATTAATCAGCCAAGAACTCTTTACAAGTTGGCTACTGACGAATGACACTGCTGGAGGTATCTCTGTATGTGCAGAGTTTTTCTACTTTTTTTTGCTGCACATACAGACTCCAAGCACCATGACCACTTCAAGTTGTTGCTTGGAGTAACCCTTTAAGCTCTGGGAATCATTACTGTGAACTAGTCCTGCTTAAACGGCAATACTAAGAAAATTGTGAGATGAAGTAAGATTAACTCAGTTGTCTGTGACAAGAAGTATGTGCATATGATCAAATAGAGCTTTGGGTCACGACACAATGATCTTTATACTAGAAAAATACCGTGCTATTCATTATGCTAGAGGAAAATAGCCACTATGAATTTCTTATTCTAGCAGCATTGTCTTCACCAATGTAACAGAGAACCATTTGACATTGGGAAACGTCTAAACAAGGTGTTTTGCAGAGTTTATTTTTGTATTAAAATCAATTAATGCATTGCAAAGCTAAGGTACTAACATAGCCTGAGTTGCTACCAAAACGGTAAGAACCATTGGGTTTATATGGATGTACATGCAGTACATTACATCGGAACCACTACAATATAATGTGTTTTTATCCATGCACAAAGGCACTGAAATAGTCTATGGCAGCAGAGATGTTTATATATCCCAAAACATTAGGAGCTAATCAAAACCAGCCTTTCAGATTTTATAGGACTACAATTCCCATTATTCTCAGTTCCTAGACGATGCACTAATGATGAGCTAGAGAACATAGCAGACAATTTAGAAGCCTTTACCAGAACATAGCTGCATTAATAAGAGGTAGTTTGTATTTTGCGATCCAGCACTGGAAGATCAGTCATTTCTTTTGTACACCATAAACATAAACTTGTATTGACAGAACTTATTTTAATGTAAAAAGCAGTCTGTGTGCTGAGAAATCCACTACAAGACCGTCATTCAATGAAACAAACTACAACATGAGTTTGGGGTTAAATGATAGTCTAGTGGTAAATGCCATGTGAACTCACCTGTATGCCCCTTAAACGTAGTGATTAGGCTACAGTTGTCTTGTTCAAGTTTAAGGATTGTAACTTGTCCCGAGTGATCACCAACAAATACATGTCTGGTCTCCACGTCAAATCTATCAGGGTAACGTCAAGGGTAAGAACAAACCGATGCCGATCATAGGCTAACCTACTAACCAAGCAACTGGTCACTCAATAGGAGATTCCCAGTAACTAGAAAATGAGGCTTACCTGTATATCACGGCACAGCCTGAGAGAAAATGCATCACAGACATATTGGATATTTAAAAAGAAAAATGCAAGAGACCATATTTATCAAAGCAAGACAGGTGGAATGCCTAGGGGAAATATTAAGGAACATTAAAGAAATCTCAGAGGACACCAACATAATCTTTTACATGTATCACTTAGCCTGGAAATGCTGCAATTTTACGTTTATAAATGCATCTTACTACACCTCTGCGGTTATATAGAAAAGATACTGCAGACACGAAGCACAGGCCGACGTCCGATAGCTACCCAAGCGCTCCCCACTCTCCGAGCAGTGCCACGTGAAGAGCTTGTCCTGACCAGTGCTCAGAACCCACTCCATTTCCAAGATGAATAATACCATTGTAACTCTGCCCTGGTGAGCTGCAAGGAGAGAGGCTGGGTTTAATCAATGCACAGATTTCCTGCTCTGCACAGGGTTATAAAGGAAAGGCTAAGTCCAAGGTTACATTTCTCCCCACTAATAAACCGCATCTAGGACATCAAAAACAAGCTGAGCCAAAAAATGTAAAAAAATAAAATAAAAAATAATTTAAAAAAGTGATTTTTTTTTTCTCCCTTTTTCCGTTTTTACAACAAACCTGGAACCAATGTTTATCTGGATACATAGCAAGCCTGATGTTTTAAATTAGACAGTTCTGAACAATGCTTCCTGTGATGTGCAGACAGCTGTGGATCAGAAATATCTGGAGGACTAAGGAGGACTAAGGCTGGAAAATGCTTTAAAGGGAAACTGTCACTTACCAGGAGTATAAAATTATGTTTATATGTAACTTAGCACTCTGTCCGTCACTGTTATAAGCTCAGCCCTCTGCACATGGCAGTAAGTATAGAGAAAGCATACAGATAAGAGGAAATATTAAACAATATGAGTTATGAACAAAAAGATTTGTGCTATATTTCCAATTTTGCTTTTCCAGTTTGCTCCAAAAAAATTTATTGCTGAGCATCTTCCATCACTTTATTTCCGGTTTCCCAATGTCAAAACAACAAAAAAAATGGGAGGTGGAAGAGTTAATTTTCTTCCCACAAATCGGTCAGATTGGCAGAATATTTATTTTTATTTTTTTACACAATTCCCTATTTAGTAGATATACCGCCAATGAAAATATGCCTGCATATAGTTATGCATGTCACTGGGAAGGTTTAAAAACCGCTTGCAAAAGCTGCATAACACTTGTCTGAATAATTTTGCATGCCCTCCCATTCTAACCGAGCCTAGATTTTCTGTGGCAGTCAATCACAGAATGCCCAATGCAGTAACATAAGAAATCTTTGCAAGGCAGGTGCTCTGGGAAGTTGCTGCCTCTTGAGTTTAGCACCAATGAGCTAAACAACCAGGAAGCAACTCAATTTAGTAACAATTAATAGACTTTGAATTGACGGCATTGTCTGTCCCTGTAACACCCAGCACTGAGGATTTTTGTACTCTCAAAATCAAAAGGTATTCTGGCAACAAAATAATTCAGATCATATTAATTATCCTTAACCTCCCCAACTGGTTTTAATATGTGAGCATCATTCAAGGTCGTGAAAAACAAGTTCACTTGCCAAAACCAACAGGTTACTTCAGTTTTACTTAAAGTCATTTTTTAGCGGTTGAAAACACATATATAGAAGAGACTTTGCAGAGACATCTTTTTCCTGTTTAACAATTAAGTTTGTTATACTTTATTTTATTGCCAATATTTTTATGAATGTCAGTTAGTTACAGCTAACCAAACAAGTGAATTGTCTGTTCAACGTGTAATACAGATTATATGTCGGTCTAGATGAAAATTCTTGTTCTTGGGTAAAACATTGGCTTAAAATAAATAAATAAATAAATAAATAAAAGAGTACAAAGTTGTCATTAATGGTAAATTTCCAAGCTGGACAGAGATGGCAAGTGGTGTCCCTCATGGTTCTGTTCTGGGACCCCTTCTATTTAACATGTTTATAAATGATCTTGAAAAAAGCATTATGTTTCAGTGTTTGCAGATGACACAAAACTCTAAAATAATACAGTGTGAGCAGGATATTGTTTTGCTGCAGAGGGATTTAGATAGACTGGGGAACATGGCACTCAAATGGCAGATAAAATGCAAAGTTATGCACAAGCAACGTTTACCCTTAAAGGACCACTCTAGGCACCCAGACCACTTCAGCTTAATGAAGTGGTCTGGGTGCCAGGTCCAGCTAGGGTTAACCCATTCTTTTATAAATATAGCAGTTTCAGAGAAACTGCTATGTTTATGAATGGGTTAAGCCTTCCCCCAAAGCCTCTAGCGGCTGTCTCATTGACAGCCGCTAGAGGCGCTTGCGTGCTTCTCACTGTTATAGCACGCCAGCGTCCATAGGAAAGCTTTCCTATGCGACCGGCTGAAAGCGCACGCAGCTCTTGCCGCGCGTGCGCATTCAGCCGACGGGGAGGAGGAGGAGAGCTCCCCGCCCAGCACTGGAAAAAGGTAAGTTTTAACCCCTTTCCCCCTTCGAGAGCCGGGCGGGAGGGGGACCCTGAGGGTGGGGGCACCCTCAGGGCACTATAGTGCCTTGAAAATGAGTATGTTTTCCTGGCACTATAGTGGTCCTTTAATGGAAGAAAATTAGGGATAACAACACACAAAAAGGACTTGAATTGTTATAGACAACAAACTATGCAACAATGTGCAATGTCAATCAGCAGTGGCCAAGGCCAGTAAGGTATTGTCATGCATGAAAAAGGGCATTTATTCTCTGGATGAGAATATCATTTTGCCTCTTTATAAATCACTGGCAAGACCACATCTTGAATATGTTGTGCAATTTTGGGCACCTGTTCTAAATAAGGATATTATGGCACTAGAAAAAGTGCAGAGGGGGGCTACAAAATTAATAAAAGGAATGTAACATATCAGCTATGAAGAAAGGTTAACAAATTTAAACCTCTTTAGTTTAGAAAAACTTTGCATCAGAGGGGATATGATAGCTTTATACAAATATATCCAGGGTCAATACAAACCACTGTGTGGAAATCTATTCACAAACCGGACTTTACATAGGACACGAGGTCATGCGTTTAGACTGGAAGAAAAAATATTTCGTCTAAGGCAAAAAAATAAAAAATAAATATATATATATATTTTTTTATTTTATTTTTTACAGTAAGAGCAATAAGGATATGGAATTTTCTGCATGAAGAGGTGGTTTTATCAGAGTCCATACAAATGTACAAACAACACCTAGATGCATACTTGCAAAAACAGAATATTCAAGGATATAATTTTTCAATGTAGGGTAATAGCTTCTTGATCCAAGGATTAATCTGAAATTTTTTCCTAGTTTATCGCAAAATTGGAAGTGCTTCAAACGTTTTTATTTTGCCTACTTTGCCTTTTGGATCAACAGCAAAAAACAAACATGAGGAAGGCTGAACTTGATGGACGCAAGTCTCTTTTCAGCTATGTAAATATGTTTAGCAGTACTGACCCAGCAACATTTCATCTAGACGAGGTCTTTGTTAATATTGCTTCAGGTCGAAGACTACGGCCTGAAATGCTGGTCCACATTTAAATGGGAATTTAGAGTTGCGGACTAAAAGAGAAGTGAAACAGAAAAAACTTTTATGTTGAAAAAAGTGTATGAAAATACAATGTGTAGTGTCACTGACTATATGGTGTACACTGAAAATTCATAATTAGTGAGAAAAGAAAAAAAAAAAGATCCGACAAAGTTGACATAAAAGTGTTAGGTCGACTTTGTTTTTCAACTTTATTTATTTATTTATTTATTTTCTCTATGTTTTCTCTATGTTCTCTCTATGCGGACTGCCAGGAGCCACTAACAGTGACTGACCGGAGTTGCGGTTGCATGATACATGGGTGTGGATTAAATTTTTTTTCATACCTGACAAATACCTATTTTGCAGTATAGAGAATAGGTAAGGATTGTGTTTTAAGTAAACATGTGAGTACTCCATTTCTGTCTGATTTAAAAAAAAAAAAATATCCCAGACATTTTTGGACAGAAGAAGCAGTTGCTGTGACCCCTATGGAACAGATGTGCACTTCCTTTGCACAAGGACATCTAATGTCTTGTAGTTTTCCTATGGGGAAACTCTAATGTGCATTAGGTTTCCCCATCGGCATGACGTCACGAGAGGGGGCGGCCAAGCCAGCACCAAGGAAGCCTCTGGGCTGGAAATACGTAAGTGGAAAACAAATATTTTTCTAAAGATCTAAAGTAATAGGCTGTAAATCACAGTCTTGTAAAATAGCCAATGTAGATTGGGGTACATTACTACATTTATAGAGAATTTTTGCATCTTACCCAGATAGGTCTTCCCTGGATTCATTTTATTGTAATCTTCTGATAAAATAAATTCCTGAAAATAGAAATGTACTGTATTAATTTGTAAATGCAATATCATTACCTATTTATCTCCATTATGTATTGAGATACTTATGTGCCGACATCTACCTACTGTCCTCTGTAAGCAATGTTTTTGGAGCAATAATTCTCGCACATAACTAGCAATTGAGAAGCCTCAGAAGCTATGTCCCATTCGCCTGAGAAGAAGGTGCACGGCAGTGTGAGGCTCATGTTAGCTAACGGAAGCAGGAAGCAAACCTCCCTGGATGTTTGATTGATAGTCAGGTGATTGTTTCTCAGAAATCGGCACTATTAGAAAGTGCATTTTTACAGGGATACTTTTCACTGAAGGGCTTTATGGGTGTAGAGTGGTCCTTTAAGATCATCAGGCATGTGCTCGAAATATTGTTATAATCTGATGGGATGCTTACCTCAGTCAGTGCATAAATTATACTTATTACAATTAAACAGATGTCAAATGGACTCATGACTTCCTACGTGTTCAAAGCAATTTATACCCCAATTTCAAGGATTTACACAAATCAGAGCACTTCTATGAAGGTTTCCTAAACATACACAAATCTAAAAAAGCATATTATGCATGCTGATGGGGTTTTAAAAAAAACATTGTTACAGATAAACTTTTAATACCATAACCACTATAGTTCATTGTAAAGGTTAAGGAACAAGCAGCCTTTGTCAAAAATGTTACAAGGAGTTTAACAAAAGCTGTACGTTTCTCCAGCGCCCCACGCCTAAACTCTCTGCTTTGGCCAAGAGGATGAGGAAGTTCTACTGCTGTACATACAGGACTACTGAAGCTTACATAAATATTGTGGAGATTTTGTTGAGATAACCTTTAGGTTATGTTATTATTATTGTCATTTATATAGCGCCAACAGATAATTACAATATTATAAGAGGGGGGATTTAGCTATAAATAGGACAAACAAGAAAACTTACAGGAACGATAGGTTGAAGAGGACCCTGCTCAAACGAGCTTACAGTCTATAGGAGGTGGGGTGTAAAACACAATAGGACAGAAAATAGCAATCAAAATAGGTCGGAGTGAAGCAGAGCTGGAGGAGAGAGAGTGCTGCCCTTTAGGAGAGAACAAGAGACAGGTATGTAAGGTAGAGGTTACTCTGGGAGGCCATAAGCTTTTCTAAAGAGATGGGTTTTAAGGCACTTCTTAAACGATTGAAGACTAGGGGAGAGAGTCTGATGGCGGTAGGCAGGTTATTCCATGGGAAGGGAGCCACCCGTGAGAAGTCCTGCAAGCGTGAGTTGGCCGTACGGGTGCGAGTAGCGGACAGGAGAAGGTCAAGGGCAGAGCGGAGAGACTGAGAAGGGGCGTACCTATAGTTCTGTGAAGAGATATAAGAAGGGCTATAATTAGTCAAGGCTTTACAGGTATGGGTTAGCACTTTGAATTGACTCCTATAGGATACAGGAAGCCAATGTAAGGACTGACAGAGGGGTGAGGTGTGAGAGGACCGACTAGAGAGGAAAAATCAGTCTGGCGGCTGCATTCATTACAGACTGTAGTGTAGCAGTACGGTTTTTGGGAAGACCAATTAGGAGAGGGTTACAATAATCCATGTGGGAAATTACTAGAGCATGGACAAGCTCGTTAGTAGCATCTTGCGTAAGAAAGGGGCGGATGTCAGCTATGTTTTTAAGATGGAATCTACAGGATTTAGTAACATGCTGGATGTGAGGCTCAAAGGTGAGGCCAGAGTCAAATATGACACCAAGACAGCGAGCTTGCAAGGATGGACTGATGTGGATACCACTGGAAAGGAGAGCGAAAGAGGAGGATCAGTATTAGGAGGAGAAAAGACAAGGAGTTCAGTTTTAGAGAGATTTAGTTTTAGAAAGCGGGAGGACATCCAGTCAGAGATGGAGGAAAGGCAAGCAGAGACACGTTGCATGGCGGCAGGGGAGAGGTATAACTGTGTGTCATCAGCGTACAAATGGTAGTGGAATCCAAATGAGGCAATAAGTTTGCCAAGAGAGGCAGTATAAAGAGAAAATAGAAGGGGACCAAGGACAGAGCCTTGGGGGACTCCAACAGAGACAGGACCAAGGGAGGAGGTATCATTAGAAAAGGAGACACTGAATGAGCATTGGGAGAGATAAGAGGAAAACCACGAGAGGACAAAGTCACAGAGACCGAGTGATTGAAGAGTTTGAAGAAGAAGAGCATTATCAACGGTGTCAAAGGCAGCAGAGAGGTCAAGAAATATTAATATGGAGTAGTGGCCTTTGGATTTAGCTGCGATTAGGTCGTTAGTAACTTTAATAAGAGCAGTCTCAGTAGAGTGGAGGGGGCGGAAGCCAGATTGAAGAGGGTCAAGGACAGAGTTGGAATTAAGGAAGTGAGACAGACATACAGGTAAAGACAAGTCTTTCCAGAAGCTTTGAGGGAAAAGTGAGCAGGGAAATGGGATGATAGTTAGAGGGGGTGGACGGGTCGAGAGATGTTACAGTGGCATGTTTAAGGTCAGCAGGGACAATGCCAGAAGAAAGAGAGCAGTTGAAGATGTGTGTTAAGGAAGGCACAAGACAAGGGGAGAGAGATCTGATAAGGTGAGACGGGACAGGATCAAGCGGGCAAGTGGTGGGGCGAGAGGAAAGGAAAAGAGCAGCCACCTCTTGTTCAGTAGCAGGGGAGAAAGCCTAAAGGGTAGGAAATGCATGATCTATGTGTGGTTGAGAAAGAGAAATGTTACATTGTTATTCCTGTACCTAAACTATTTATCTCTTAAAGTTATTTAAGTTAAAAAAAACAGCCCTGCCTACCAAGGCAGTGTCAGCACAAGTGTATGGGTTTGTGCACTGGGAAGACTTTTGTTTTCACTAAAACTTCTTGAAAAGGATTAGACAAAATTGAAAAAAAATATTTTTTTTTTAAATGATTACGGTACTTTGACTTCCCTTCATTACAAAGATTTGAGACTCCATTTAAACATTAAGAGTGGCAAAGCATCATGGGAGTGGTTATGTAACATCCAAGGGCCCAGCTTCTGGATACCCCGGCTTTAACCCCTTAAGGACAAGACATGTGTGACATGTCATGATTCCCTTTTATTCCAGAAGTTTGGTCTTTAAGGGGTTAAAAGACGTGCCTTTTTAACCATGCTCAACTTATTTCTTCCTTTGTTTTTTTGTTTTTTTAATTCATTTACTCACGTCTGACTTTACAGTCACATGGTGTTAGAAAATGGTAGTAAATGGTGGTGCTTCGTTCTCCACATCCTTTGAGGCCATAGGCCATGGTTTAGCATTTGTTTCAGTTGAGTCTTAGCAACTCTGATCCTATACTAAACTCCCAGGAGCAGATTACATAAACATAGCTACATATAAAGCATTTGCCTGAGGCCACCATAACAAGGGAGAACCATAGAAATCACACAGAAAATCTGAGGAGGGAAACATGGCAAAGGTTGCTTACAGGAGAGAGTGTACAACTGGTAAAAGCCACCTTAATGCTCACAATCCTCTGCCTTCTTTAGGGTGCTTTCCCTGTGAAACATTTTTTAGGCAGCTGCTAGTTCTCTATTTATACCATGCTCAAATAAAACAGAATTGTGTGGAGGAGGGGAGGGATTATCAATTGTCTTCTTAAAGGACCTGAGCTATTTAATGCCATTCTGGTACATACCCATCTCCCTTTTCTAGGTACTTTGCAAGCATAGAGTGTGCCGTGTGTGCACAGACAAACCCTAAAGCACGAACAAAATGTCCTCTCCGCCCCCCAGTTTTGGTGTATGGGCACGTTTCTATGAGTCTGGGCTAGTCTGTTATGTGCTTGCAGAAAACTAAAATTACGACTATGTATCTCTGTATAAACCTGGGTTATTCATAGAGTAAAATAATATTTTTCCTTAATTATAAATTAGTATTTTTAAGTAAAGATCACATGGGTGCACAGCATGCCCATGCTCTTACAAAAGCAATGAATTGCATATTGTTGCAGCTATAATACCATTGCCCACCCCTCCCCCCAAAAACATTAAACAGGGAAACGAAAGCGTTTCCTTGGCTATAAATCTATCATTTTTAATGTGTGCTTACAGGGCACAGCATGGAACATCATAACCGTTTCCTTGGTTGTCCTTCCCTGCTAATAGGCAGTTTTAACAAGTTTTTTTCTGAGTCAAATATAACCAGAGCCATGCACTGCATTACAGTCAGGTCCCCATGATGACTACCACCATTTCATTCTGATCTCATACCACCTGGCATTTGAATATATGATGGAAATTCTCGGTAAAAGAACACTCTAAGCTCCCAGGCACTGCAGACAAAGAGCATTAATTTTATGGCAAGACAGGAAGCTTCATATTTGCTTATCTTTCTTTACTGAACCTACCAGCAGCAAAGAAATAGTTAACAATAGTGTAAAACAATTCAACCAATCAGAGTGTATAACAGTATTATATGATGTCATCAAGCTACTCCCAAATCCTCTTTCTTTGCTGCTTGCCTCCCAGGTGAGTCTATTCCAAATATATTGCTATATGGTTTTGCCTTTAATGCAATATTTGAATAAATTTCCTTATTAAATTGTAGTTTTCTAGCACAATACATTCATCTATCATTTTAAATAAACTTTTTCTCTGGTAAACCCAGGATTCATGCTCATCTAATTTTCTTCATCAAAGTACTCGTTACACACATTGTACCACAACATGTATGTTACACTTGTGTTTTCTGGATAATTTGTTAAGTTTTTATTTAGTTGGTTTTCCTTTAAAATCGGTTTGCTACTGCGATTCTTTTATACTAGTTTGTTTCCCGCGCTTATATAGTGGCCGCGGATTTTCCCCACGATTCTAGGCAGACTGCGGCTCACCTTACAGCTTTCCTGTCAGTGCCGCGGACTCCAGTTCCCAGGAGTCCGCGGCTCAGTTTTTTCACGCCCTTTCGGGCACCCTGCCCTCCCACGTCTGCACTTACCAGACGCGCTTCCTCCAGCCCTTTTAGATTGCGGTTTATTTTATCGGTGCGATCGCCCCTTCTAACGTCGGATCCGGTAAGTACCTTACTTCTTTGTTGCTCATAGCACCCTTAAAGTGCTAACACCCTGTTTTCAGTTACTCATTTTGCCTGTTTTTCTTGACAGGCTTTAAAATCGAAATACTCGCTGTATATTTCTTATTAAATAAAGGAAGGCCTTGTGAGTGACCCCCACCTTTTTTTCCCTCTGTCACTTTGTTCAATGAGTGTTTGTAGTGGGTGACCCCCACCTTTTATTCACTCCTAATAATCAGTCTATAACAGGTGTCTTAACACCACTATTACAGTGGGTGAACCCCACTCCTGCAAATAAAGAAACACAAAGTGATCCCACACTTTACTTATATTATAAGACATAACCACCTGTCTAATTAAATTAATTAAATTGAGTGGTGAACCCCACTTTCTGTTATAATAGTGGTACAGCCCACTTGTGTATTTTTAGTGGTCAATCCCACTGAATATTGTGTGCCGCCCTTTACATATTAAACTACACAAAATAATTTGGGTGACCCCCATTTATACATTTTACTTAACACAGTCGGGTGAACCCCATTCAATATCTGTTTTCTTAACACTTGACTATTTGTCAGACCAATCTAAAGACCTACCATGTCTGATAATACTGAGCCCGCAATCTCCCAAGAACTTAGAGCTTGGCTGGTCTCAACCATTGCCGATTCCATCCCCAAGGCGTTAGCAGCCTTCCATGAGAAGACTTCTGCCGAAGTCAATCCTACCGCACGTTTGCTTTCTGACTCCGAGGACTCTCAGCCCTCGGATCAGGAGGACACACGTAAGCGCCCTTGGAAAGGGGATAGTAGGTCTGCGGGCAAGGTTAAGGCTCCTGCCAAGTCCCTAAAATTGACTTTCACTTGCCCCGCCCACGTTATCTCCGATCCCTTAGAGGGTTCTACATCCTACACGGGCGACGGGGTTGAAGATTATTACCGTGGCTATTCTGACGAGGACCCCTCGGCAAATGTGCTAGGGGATACCCCATCGGATTTTGTCAAGGAGACATTCATTCACATTCATACAAAAGGACACAAATGCAAAAGTACCTATGTAGAAGGGACCCGACTCAGACATCCTTTTGGATGCTTCGGGTGTCCCTTTTTTCGACCCCAGGGTCATTGGGCATCCACGGTCGGCCTTATGGGCCCCACCGGATCATATTTCTAGCTTCTACAAGATGTGGTTACGCAAGCCACTTGAAAAAGAAATCAGGGCAAAACTCAGAGCCGAGTGCCCTTGACCAACCATTCCAAACAAGGTGGCTCTCACGCCAGAGTTTGACCTACTATTTGTGACCTTCCTCACTAAGACGGGGAAAAATCCCCGCAAGGGCATTGAGCAGGGTCTTAAGACAGCCCAGGATAAACTCCTGGACATCGCTGGCCCAATCATTAAAATTTTCATACTAGCTGACGAAGCCATAACTAGTGGGGAGTTTGACCCAAACACAGTCAGAGAATGGGCCCAGAGAGCCTTATGTTTCCTGGGCAACGCAAATGTGGCTATATCCACTGAGAGACGCAGGGCGGCACTATACAAGCTGCACACTAAATTAGCCGATCTGAGCTCCTGAGAACTGGGACCAGAGGCCAATGGATTGCTGTTTGGAGACTCGTTTATGAGGGATCTCTCCAAACATGTAGCAGCATTCACTACCCTAAATAAGGCCCAATCCTCCTTGCACAGGGTTTTTCGTTCCCAGTCAGGGCGTTTTTCTGGGAGAGCTGGACGTTATAGAGGCCGAACGAACAGCAGAGTTGCCTTCACAGGCTACAGGCCACACCCTTCAGAGAATTATTGGCTCTCAGGACAACCCCGACCCTACCACAGGCAGTTACTCACCAATAGAGGATCTATCCGGGGACGTGGATCTGCCTCCTTACGCGGACGCACTGCTCCAGGTAATAAACCTTCCTTTTTTAAATGTACCTATAGCAGGTCGACTAACCCATTTTTTCCCCAACAGTGGGAATTGCTTTCACAGGATCTATGGGCCCTACACACAGTCCAAGGGTTCAAAATAGATTTCCTTTCCACTCCCTTCCAGGACACACCACCTACACAACTACAGATGTCTGTATCAGACAACCTGACACTGCAAACAGAATTGCACAAACTTCTAAAAAAAGGGGCGATAGAAAAATCCCTGTTCCCACATACCTTTCTCAGCAACATTTTCCTGGTCCACAAAAAAAACTGGAGACCTACGTCCAATTATCAATTTGAAAGACCTGAATCACTTTGTCAGGTATCTTTATTTCAAGACGGAGGGCATCCATCTGCTCAGGGACCTCCTTTGCGTGGGAGATTGGTTCTCCAGATTCGATCTCAAAGACGCATATCTCACAGTCCCTGTTGCTCGCAACCATCGAGCCTTTCTTCAATTTCTCTGGCAAGAGGAAATCTGGCAGATCAAATGCCTCCCGTTCGGTCTTTGCTCCGCACCATGGTGTTTCACAAAACTGATGAAACCAGTGATGGCGTTACTCCGATCACAGGGGATTCGGTCCATTATATATTTGGACGACATCCTGATAATGGCTCAAGACTCAGACCTTTTACACCAACACACAGACATGACGACGGCCTTGCTACAAAACCTAGGTTTTGTAATCAATTTTCAAAAATCGGCCCTGAAACCTTCTCAGAAGGTTCAGTGTCTCAGATTTCTGATAGATTCCGTATAGGCGATTTTGCAACTACCCTCCGCAAAAGTCAAAAACTATATAAAAAAAAAAAAAAAAGACATTCGCAAATTGCTATCAGCCCACCAGATTCGCCTACGCGATCTGGCCCATATCATAGGCCTACTGTCCGCCTCTATCCAAGCCATTTACCCTGGACCTTTACATTACCGAGCCATGCAACGGCTCAAGACATACTACCTAAACCATTCCACCTCCTACGATCAGTACATCCATCTAACAGACGAAGTTCGGATAGAACTTCACTGGTGGCTTCACAACATGGAAGCCTGGAATGGCAAAGCCATTTTCGGATCGCAACCAGACTTCATTCTGGAATCCGATGCCAGTCTCCTGGGATGGGGCGCCACGTGCTAGCCAGACCCCCTCTTCCTAAATATTCCAGTTTCTGGGATGTCACTCGGGTTTTCTCCCTTTTAGAATCCTGGCCCTCTAATGAGAATTTGACGTTACGTCAACTCTCTGCCAAACTGGCCTTACTCCTATGTCTGGTATCCTTCCGTAGGGTCTCCGACATTCGAGCATTTGATTTCCACGCTGTATTTTTCTCGCCGGAAGGCGTTAAATGTCACATCACTAGGCGAACAAAGACTAATTCTACCCTTACTTTCCGAATACTTTCTGTATGGCGCTCTGCGTAAGGCATTATATAGCTGCCACAACCACTCTGCGGCCCCCTACAGGACCCCTTCTCGTGTCCTATGTCAAACCACACAAACCGGTGTCCGCTCCCACTGTCGTGCGGTGGATCAGATGGATACTAGCCCAAGCAGACATTGACTCCTCTTTTGGTGAGCATTCAGTCAGAGGAGCAGCCGCATCCTCAGCCTTTTGTGCGGGTAGCTCCCTCTCAGACATTTTGTCGTCTGCGGATTGGTCCACAGAGTCTAACTTTCGTACATTCTACTTCAATTTTTTTAGGTCACGCGTCCGAACAAACCCCCTTGTTCCACCTGTCAGAGAGGCCCATGAGCTGGCTGGCCACCTTAGGGCCCCCCAGGAGATGGCCGGAAGTTCACAAAGGCAGAGAAAGCCCCTGCTTACCATAACGGCAGGTGCCTACTCTCCAGAAATACAGTGTGCCTGGGAAAGGGGTCAGCATGGGCTGCAAAGTAGCAATCATGCTCCTTCCTCACTCGTGCGACCTCTTTGGTGATGCCGGGAGCCAGAATGAGACATAATTTCAGCCCCAGAATCACTAAACAAAATGGGAGGGAGCCTTGAGGAAGAACAAGAAGATAAAGCATTCCCACACTAGACCCCAGGGGGAGAACCCACACCAACTCTCCCAAAATATAGGGAGGCTGGGTGAGCCTCAAAAAATTTAAACTTAATTTGTGATTGTGTGAGAGAGAATGTGTATTCGTGAATGTATGTCAGTGAGTTTGTCAGTGTGAAAGTGTGTACGCCAATGACTGTCTGACAAACATACACTCACTGACACACTTGTTTTTTTCCTTCTTGTACAATGATTTTCCGAAAAATTAAATTTTCTATTTCCTCCCTAAGATACATAAATCTTCCACTAGCCCAGTAGGTAGGCCTATAATAGGTGGAATGCAAGAGTTTATAGATTTTTATTTATTTTTTTAAATATGCACAATCAGCAAGATCAAATTTAAGAGGCAATAAGCACCTTGTACAGGAACTAGAGTCTTGAGTGAAAAAAAAAAAAAAAAAGATTTCTTGTGCGTTTCTTTATTGTATTGTCACTGTTTTCACTGTATTAGGTTATTGATCATCAAATGGGACTGCAAGCCTTTAAGTAAGAATTTAGAAAAAGATGTTGACTTGGAACCTCAGTTTGGCCATTTTCTTTTTGAATACATTTCCTTCATTTTAACACATAATTATTTTTTTAATACAGAATTTTTTTCTACAAATAAAAGGGGGGGGGGGACCATAGGCAGATTGGTTGATGGAGATAGTCCAACCTTCATTATGCTTCAGCGCCAGTCTTCACTCAGCAGAGAAAGGGTGAATCCGCACAATGTATATACGTTTTTCAGACTACAAAACTTTAATTTATTGAACTGTATATGTGGTGGAATCTCGGTAAAAATAAATTTAGTAGGCCGAGATTACCACGTGGCATGTGTACGTGCATATGCTGACGTATCGATCAGTTGGTTGCACGAGGCAAGATACGATCAGTAGTGTACGGAGCATGTGCAAGAATACAGGATGTAGTATTCCCCTCCTCCATTGTGCTGGACAAGCCATGCGGTCAAGCAGGAAGTTAATTCTTATTTGTAATGATTGGTCAAGAGAATGTGCGGGTGGAGCTTAATATGGGAGGAGTTATGTGCCTATATAGGGAGCCTGCACTATTGTTCAGGGCTCAGAACTTGCTGTATTTTTGGTGACATTAGTCCCTCTGAGTCCCGATCGGTGATCCAATAAAGAATCTCTTCCTTCCTGAAGAAACCTGTGTCCATCCCTCTGTGCTTTGCTTCCGTCAGTTTCTCCGGTATCATTTGGTGCATTGGCCGGGAAGCTCATCGTTCAACGGTAGCTGAGAGGCAGAGGCGTGAGACGGTCTATCTTTGCCCACGTTCTCTACGGCTGCACCCCTGAACTTCTGCGTGGACCTCCCTTCGTCTCGGCGCCACTGGTCTGTTGTCCAGGAGATCATCGGCCTCTACGTAAGAAGTGCTGGGGTGTCCCCGTCGATGAGTGTGAACTCAGGTTCAGGAACGAGGAGGTAAGACAACTGCTGTTTTAGACGGCAGACCCACTAGGGGTATACCGATTGTGCGGTAGGCCCAAAAGGGGTTTAAATCTGTGTATGGAATCTGCCCCCTCTGTCGGAGGGAAGGAGCGAAGGCGCACCGCTCGATCGAACGCTCTTTAGTAAGACCGTTTGATCTGGTTAGTCAGGCGGGGTCCTGTGTAAATAGCCCTAGCCGGACACCGGTGTCTTGTCTAGACTAGCGTTCTAGGGTGTATATTACGTTCGCTAGGTCGGAGGGACCGGGAGACTAAGCGGCGCCTGTGTAAATTCGGTTCGCTAGCTCTCAACCTATCTTGGCTAAGTGGGAAGGCGTGTAAATTTGGAACCCACTAGACTTTTGATAGAGTAAATAGACTAGAAGGGCAATTTTGTAAATTTCGCCCTCTAGTTCGCTATATGTGGTGTTTGGGCAGTGTGGCTAACCAAAACGGGTGTATATAGTTTTAGGTAGTCCATTCAAGGTACTGGCCAATAGTTTAGTTGGGATTGTAAATGTGTTAAAGATTGTTAGTAAAGTGTATATCTTGTTAGATAGCGCGAGCTCAGCCGTCTAGCGAGAGTGTTAATAGTGTGTTGCTGTATCATAGTGCACGGTACCATAACCCTGTATATTTACTGACACTGTATATAAGTACTAATCATTGTCGTCTATTGCATGTTTAACACCGTAACCACTAATAATTGTATTGTGACCTTAAATTGTGCTTTGACCTATGCTAACCGTACTGTAACCGATACTAGTAAAAGACGATGTTACTGGGGTGTGTTATAGACGGGTAATTCATATATAGAGAATTATAGCGTGGGTGACTGTATAGTTTCGCCAAAGGGCATAATATTGATTATTTAGTGACTGGTGTAACAGCTGTGTGTGTACGGGAATTCCCTGAGTGATTATTGTGTTATTGTGTACGTTTCACTCGGTAACTGTACCACGTGGTGCTGTTGCCAGAGGAAACGGGTGTGACTGTTGAATAAGAACGCGTGCATAGTATTCGTTGTCAACGACGTTCCATTGATAAGTATGGGCGCGTCAGAGTCAACGATTTCGGATCCCTTAGGTTGTATGGTAAAGAATTTTAAAAAGGGATTCAAAACATGTGATTTTGGGGTTAAAATGTCTCCTGTACGTTTGGTCACTTTGTGCACTAGGGAGTGGCCTATTTTGGTTGCGGCATGGCCGCCGCGTGGCAGTTTGGATCCAACCCTGGTACAGCGTGTACACGTGGCTGTGTCAGGTAGGCCTGAACTTTACGGACAGTTTCCATACATTGATTGTTGGGGGCAGGCCGTAAACGACTCGCCAAAATGGATCCGGATATGCCACGAGGAGCAATGTCGCCTCATGGTGGCCAGGACTTGTTTGTCCACTAGGACTGGTGTTAGGCCCATTTTGGACACGCCCCCTGAGTCCGAGATCCCTTTGCCGCCTCCTTACTTTCCTTTAAGAGGAAGTGACGCGAATGCAGGAAGCTCTGCACCCCTTCCCCTATTGCCCCCATCCACTTCCGCTTCCTCCTCCAGTACAGAATCCACCCCCCCTCGTATTAAAACTCCCCTTCCGGAACCAGGACCAACCCCCATTAGATCTGAATATCCTGATTTGGCGCCACTTCAAACTTCCGGTCAAGCTTCTTCTAGCTCGGCTCGGAGTATACTATTCACTAACTTTTCCCAAAATCAAGTTCCCACATCCTCATGCCCTATTACCTCTCGACCGGAACCTTTAACTGACGCCCCTCCACGTAGCCCCATACTAACCCGACAACTGACCGGTACCCAACAATTAAAACATTATCAGATGCCTCTTCGTCTGAATCCTGGGTCAGCCTATATCGATGCCGCAGGTCAAATGGCACATGCTGACCCAGTCTTTGTATATGTCCCGTTCACGACTACCGATCTCTTGAATTGGAAGACCCACAATTCCTCGTACACTGAGAAACCACAAGCTATGACCGATCTGTTCACCTCGATAGTTCAGACACATAACCCGACATGGGCTGATTGCCAGCAGTTATTAATGACATTGTTCAATAATGAGGAAAGGACAAGGATTAACCAAGCGGCCATTAAGGCGCTAGAGGAGAGAGCCCGTGCTTTAAATCAAGCCAATCCGGCAGCATGGGCCGCAACACATTACCCTAACACCGATCCTGACTGGAATGTAAATGGTGCAGATATGGCTCAACTTAAAGCCTATAGAGATGCTATAATTGCTGGCATGAAAGCCGGAGGGAAGAAAGCTATTAACATGTCGAAGACAGTTGAGGTGATTCAGAAAAGTGATGAAGCGCCCAGTGTCTTTTATGACCGATTATTGGAGGCATACCGCTTGTATACCCCCTTTAATCCGGAAGACGCTGATAATTCCCGAATGGTAAACTCCGCCTTTGTCAGCCAAGCTTACGGAGATATTAAGCGCAAGCTACAGAAATTAGAAGGGTTTGCAGGTATGTCTATCACCCAACTAATGGAGGTAGCGAACAAAGTATATATGAATAGGGAAACAGAAAGTAAGAAAGAGGAAGAGCGCAAGATGCGTAGAAAGGCAGATATGCTAGCGGTAGCGATCGCAGGCGTAGATAGACGGGGCCCAGATAGAGGCGATGGTAGATGGAATAGGGAGCCTTTGAGTAGGAATCAGTGCGCGTACTGTAAGGAAGAAGGGCATTGGAGGAACGAGTGTCCGCAAAGAGAGCAGTATGAGAGAGACTTACCCAGGGCAGGTTACGGAAACTTTAGAGGCAGAGCGAGAGGTAGAGGAGGCCCCGGAGGGAGTAATGGTAATAGAGGGAGTAATGGGAACAGAGGAAGTGTAAGGAAGATAGGTACTATCCAGCAGCGCAAAGGTCTCGCGATAGAGAAGGTAGGGACTTTGTGGGATTGGCTGACACGGTCATGGAGGACTATTGATACCGACCGGGCTCCATCCCCCTTGGTCGAGCGGAGCCTATGGTCGATGTATCAATAGGGGGAAAAAGGAGTGCGTTTATGATCGACACTGGTGCTGAACATTCGGTGGTGACTAATCAAGTTGCTCCTCCATCTGGAAGAACTATTACTGTAATAGGAGCAACTGGAAGAAGTGCTGAAAAACCGGTTCTTAAAAGTCGACTCTGTACATTGGGAGGCCACGTAGTAAAACATCAATTCCTTTATATGCCTGAGTGTCCAGTCCAATTGCTGGGACGTGATATGCTATCCAAATTACAAGCGCAGATTACGTTCCTACCAAATGGAACAACATCCTTAAAGTTTAATGGACCCTCAGGTATTATGACATTGTCCGTACCAAAGGAAGAAGAGTGGCGACTTTATACAGTGTTGACTAGCCAAAACCCGAGGAGTGATGAATCCTTATTTAACATACCAGGAGTTTGGGCAGAGAACAACCCACCAGGACTGGCCCGCAATATTCCACCTATTAAAATCGAACTAAAACTTGGGGTTTATCCAGTAAGCCTGAGACAATATCATATTCCGCAGAAGGCTAAGAAGAACATCCAATCTTATCTGGATAAGTTCATACGGTATGGTATCCTAAAATTCTGTACTTCCCCCTGGAACACCCCATTGCTGCCTGTTCAAAAGCCCGGTACAGATGAGTATCGACCTGTGCAGGACTTGAGAGCAGTCAATGATGCGGTTGTTAGTATACATCCAGTCGTGCCCAATCCATATAACCTGCTTGCTTTAATTCCGGGCGGGGCTACTTACTTTACAGTCTTAGATCTCAAAGATGCCTTCTTTTGCCTCCGAATTGCCGCAGAAAGCCAATGTATCTTCGCTTTCCAATGGGAAAATGCTGTAACGGGCTCGAAACGCCAAATGACCTGGACAAGATTGCCCCAGGGGTTTAAAAATTCACCTACCCTATTTGGTTCAGCTCTAAGTCAAGATCTACTAGATTTCGAGTCTATCCCAGGAGAGTGTGTATTATTACAATATGTAGATGACTTGTTGATAGCAGCAGTTACAAAGGAAGTATGTCAGCAAGCAACGCACGATCTACTACACATTCTCTGGAAGGCAGGATACAAGGTGTCAAGAAGGAAGGCTCAGTTGTGTTTGCCAACTGTCAAATATCTGGGATTCCATATCTCTGAAGGTCAAAGAATTATGGGGCCAGAGAGAAAAGAAGCTGTGTGCCAAATACCGATACCCAGGAATAGAAGACAAGTGCGAGAATTCTTGGGGGCAGCAGGCTTCTGTAGGATATGGATTCCCAGCTACGCGATACTGGCAAAACCTCTGTATGCAGCTATCAAAGGTACAGAGCACGACCCCTTCTTATGGACTCAAGAACAGCAAACGGCATTCGAAGATGTGAAGAGGGCTTTGATGAGTGCCCCAGCATTAGGTCTACCTGACCACACACGGCCATTCTACCTGTATGTACATGAGCAAAGAAGAATGGCTGTGGGAGTATTGACACAGTACTTGGGATCATGGCAAAGACCTGTTGCCTACATGTCTAAGCAACTGGATGCAGTGGCCAGCGGACTTCCACCTTGTCTAAGAGCTGTAGCTGCAGCCGCCCTGCTAGTAGCTGAAGCCGATAAACTCACTCTGGGTCAAGAACTTTATGTACGAGTTCCACATGCAGTACAGACGTTGTTGGATTACAAAGGAAATCATTGGTTTAGTAACAGCCGTATGACCAAGTATCAAGCAATGTTGTGTGAAAACCCAAGAGTGCATTTAGAGACTGTAAATACCTTAAATCCAGCTACCCTTTTGCCACAACCTACTGAAAGTCAACATGATTGTTTGGAAGTAATGGATGAAGTATTTTCAAGTAGACCAGATCTTCGTGATTTTCCCATCCAGAACCCTGATGTTCAATATTACACCGACGGCAGTAGTTATGTAAAAGAAGGGATCCGCTATGCAGGATATGCAGTAACAACGATAGACAAGGTGATAGAAGCTCGGCCACTGGCAAAAGGAACATCAGCACAAAAGGCAGAATTGATAGCACTGACACGAGCGTTACAATTGGCTGAAGGTTTAAGAGTGAACATCTACACGGACTCCAAGTATGCGTTTTTAACCACTCATGCCCACGGAGCTTTGTATAAAGAAAGAGGACTATTGAATTCAGAAGGCAAAGAAATCAAATACGCAGCTGAGATCCTACAACTATTGGAAGCAGTGTGGGAGCCGAAAGAAGTCGGTATTATACATTGTCGGGCGCATCTGAGAGGAGATGGTGATGTAACCAAAGGGAATCGGATGGCAGATAGTGCAGCTAAGCGTGCTGCTGAATCAGGAAGACAGGAATATGTGGGGCATATAGCTGCTCTTATACCAACTCCACTGTCTCAATGGACTCCAATTTATACAGCTCAAGAAGAGGAGTGGTTAAGGACTGAACCTGGAAAGTATTTGGAGAACAAATGGTATCAGTTAGAAGATGGAAGAATAGTTATTCCAGCATCACTAGCGGTAGAAATTGTCCAAAACTATCATAACGGGACACATTCTGGGAGACAGTACAGAAGAATCTCTCAGAAAACATTTCTACATACCAAGATTGTCCAACTTGACTCAGGCCATTGTACGTAGATGTGTAACGTGTGCTAAAAATAATGCAAGACAAGGACCAGTAAAGCCACCAGGAGTCCAGTTTATGGGGGACTTCCCATGTCCGATTTACAAATTGACTATACAGTGATGCCTAAATCGGGTGGACATCGCTACCTGCTGGTAGTGGTGTGCACCTATTCAGGCTGGGTAGAAGCATGTCCTACTCGTACAGAGAAAGCAGGAGAAGTCGTGAGATTCCTGCTACGAGAAATAATACCCCGATATGGACTACCCTGCTCTATAGGATCGGACAATGGTCCAGCTTTTGTTCATCAGTGCCTACAACAATTGACTCATATGCTTGGTATAAAGTGGAGGCTTCATACGGCATATAGACCCCAGAGTTCTGGTAAGGTAGAGAGAATGAATAGAACTATTAAGAATCAGTTGGCTAAAATGTGTCAGGAAACCCAACTTAAGTGGAACGTTCTCTTGCCCATAGCTCTATTGCGAATCCGTAGTACACCTACCAGAAGGATGGGCCTCTCTCCTTTTGAAATCATGTACGGGCGACCACCTCCCGTGCTTGGTAACTTAAGGGGGGATTTGAGTCAGTTGGGAGAAGGAATTACCCGGCAGCAGGTTGTAGAGTTGGGTAAGACTATGGAGGAGGTACAGAAATGGGTACAAGATAGATTACCTGTGAATATTTATACCCCAATTCATAGTTACCACCCAGGCGACCAAGTGTGGATTAAAGAGTGGAATAATGTGCCGTTAGGGCCCAAGTGGAGAGGTCCTTATGTTGTTCTTCTGTCTACCCCTACAGCGATAAAAGTAGCCGAAGTGGCTCCGTGGATACATCACTCCAGGGTTAAACCAGCAGCAGCCGATTCCTGGCAAGTTACAGCAAATCCAGAGAATCCCTGCAAGATCCGGTTAAAACACACGACTCAGTCGG
Source organism: Pelobates cultripes (assembly GCA_933207985.1). NCBI lineage: Eukaryota > Metazoa > Chordata > Amphibia > Anura > Pelobatidae > Pelobates > Pelobates cultripes. The sequence continues at coordinate 365,997,757 of OW240912.1, read as the reverse complement.
AGTGACGAGGAACCTTGTAGATTACAAATTTTATTGTTTCAGAGACTTGGTAAGTGAGTGAGAAGGCCATAATAAAGCCTGTCCACTCACCAACGAGTGTATAAGTCAGGGAAAGTCTTGAGGGGACCCCTGTGAAGGCGAGCAGAACTCCATTCCCTGCAGTCCTTACATCCTGGAAGCTGAGGTGCCTTCACACGGACGAAGACTGAGGATGACGACGAAAGATGTATTTTTAATAATGTTTATTTATGTGTATTTTTATATTCAGGAAGGTAGAGGTACCAACACTCCTAGCTGTGAGGTATGCATTAAGACTACAAGAACAGGTAACCATATATCCCAGACCCTAATTTGGCATTCGCAATATGAGTGTAAAGGAGATGTATCAAGATGTAGATACTTAAATATAGAATATATTGTGTGTCATTTAGGAGTAGGAGAACCTAAGTGCTTCAGTCCTGAGTATCAACCCCGTACAATTTGGTTGACTCTCAGAAATGGAGATCCTCAGGGGACCCTAATTAATAAGATGGTATTAAAATCCGTATATTCTTCAGGTGCTCTGCTATTTGATGCGTGTAAAGCAATATCAAGTGGTAGAAAGCCGTGGAATGTATGTGGGGATCTTAGATGGGAGAGGACGTATGGGTCTAACGATAAATATATTTGTCCCAGTAGTAAAATAAATATGTAAGTCCAAGATGCCCAAATAGAGATTATAACTTCTGCCCATATTGGTCTTGTGTGGGGTGGGCGACTTGGGGACAGACAGCAGACAAGGACATGATTGTGACTAAGTTACCTACTAATCCATATTGTAAGTCTATGGAATGCAATCCAATCCATATACTTATAAATAACCCTGACAAGTTCTTAGATAAATATGGTAATTTATTTGGGTTTCAAATATATGGGACGGGTTTTGACCCTGGGACAATATTGTTTATAGGGATAGAGACTGATACGGTAACCTCCCAAACTCATCAAGTATACCATTCCTTTTATGAAGAGATGAGCATAGATAATAAGATCCCCATAATGCTAAAAACTTGTTCATTGATTTAGCCGAGAGTATTGCCGGTAGTCTTAATGTTACCAACTGCTATGTGTGTGGAGGTACTAACATGGGAGACCAATGGCCTTGGGAAGCAAAGGAGGTAATGTCCGGTTCTGAGGCAGTTGACCAATTAATATCTACACAAGCCGGCTATCATATGAGTGTTAGAGGTAAATCTGAGTGGAGATTGAAGACCTCCATCATAGGTTATGTTTGCATAGCGAGGAAAGGAATGATGTATAATACTTCTGTAGGAGAATTAACTTGTCTAGGGCAAAAAGCTTATGATGATGATACAAAGAATACAACTTATTGGTCGGCTTCAAATGTCTCAGAACCATCTAACCCGTTTGCAAGATATGCCAATTTAAAGGACGTATGGTTTGATCTATCCATCACATCTAACTGGAGAGCCCCAGCGAATTTGTACTGGATCTGTGGTAAGAAGGCCTATTCGGAGTTACCACAGGACTGGGAAGGAGCATGTGTGTTGGGTATGTTAAAACCATCCTTCTTCTTGTTGCCTATTGAAACAGGTGAGACTTTAGGTGTTAAAGTGTATGATGTGAATCATAGGAAGAAAAGGGGACCCATAGAGATAGGTACCTGGGAAGATAATGAATGGCCTCCCCAGCGTATTATAGATTATTATGGGCCAGCCAAGTGGGCAGAGGATGGTACCTTTGGTTATAGAACCCCTATTTATATGCTCAACCGCATTATAAGGTTACAGGCGGTGGTTGAGATCATTACTAACGAGACATCACAAGCGCTCAATCTTCTAGCGAAGCATAATACCAGGATTAGGACAGCAGTTTACCAAAATAGATTAGCCTTGGATTATCTTTTGGCAGTAGAGGGAGGTGTATGTGGGAAGTTTAACCTGAGCAATTGCTGTCTTCAAATAGATGACGAAGGGCAAGCAATAGCTGAGCTTACTAGCCATATGGTTAAACTAGCGTATGTGCCTACTCAGGTATGGAAAGGGTACAATCCAAGTAGTTGGTTTGGTAGCTGGTATGAGTGGTTTGGAGGGCTTAAGGCAGTGGTAGGTGGAGTCCTACTGATTTTAATGTTGTGTCTACTCCTGCCGTGTCTTATACCCTTAGTAGTTAGGTCTGTGCAAAGCCTGATAGAAAATATAGCAGAGAGGAAGGCTGCTGCACAGATAATGGCAATTTATAAATATAAGGCTCTAGATCAGGGAGAACCAATGCAGGAAGGCGAGTGTTGAAGATTCACATCATAGGATAAGTCTGGTCTGGTTCAAAGGTAACTTGTGGTGTATGCAAACCAAGGTTAAGTGATGCCTCAAGTAATTGTAAAATATCAAGAGGCATCAAAGGGAATGTGGTGGAATCTCGGTAAAAATAAATTTAGTAGGCCGAGATTACCACGTGGCATGTGTACGTGCATATGCTGACGTATCGATCAGTTGGTTGCACGAGGCAAGATACGATCAGTAGTGTACGGAGCGTGTGCAAGAATACAGGATGTAGTATTCCCCTCCTCCATTGTGCTGGACAAGCCATGCGGTCAAGCAGGAAGTTAATTCTTATTTGTAATGATTGGTCAAGAGAATGTGCGGGTGGAGCTTAATATGGGAGGAGTTATGTGCCTATATAGGAGCCTGCACTATTGTTCAGGGCTCAGAACTTGCTGTATTTTTGGTGACATTAGTCCCTCTGAGTCCCGATCGGTGATCCAATAAA
>OW240912.1:365885035-365994888 GCA_933207985.1 Pelobates cultripes | reverse complement strand
AGTTGCAGAGAAGAGAGGTCTGTGTTCATAGATCCTACACTCTGAAATATATTTTACAATACATAGATGATGGTTTTCTTCCAGCGCAGGATAGCCTGTAGTAGAAAGAATATATTCAGAGAAATCACATTTCTGCCCAGAGAGCTTACATTCTAATAATTAGGCGCAGAGTGAAAAGATCTATGCTGACAGAACTTACACTCTATTTTCGTTTTACCATACATAGTATAGGTATTGTTCTCTGCTCACAAAGCTTACACTCTACTAAAGAGTTGCAGAGAAGAGAGGTCTGTGCTCATAGATCCTACACTCGAAAATATATTTTACTATACATAGACAACGGTTTTCCTCCAGCATACAATAGACTGTTATACAAAGATTAAAATACATGAATAAAATTCCTGCCCAGAGAGCTTACATTCTAATAAATAGGCGCAGAGTGAAAAGATCTATGCTGACAGAACTTACACTCTATTTTCGTTTTACCATACATAGTATAGGTATTTTTCTCTGCTCACAAAGCTTACACTCTACTAAAGAGTTGCAGAGAAGAGAGGTCTGTGCTCATAGATCCCACACTCGAAAATATATTTTACTATACATAGACAACGGTTTTCCTCCAGCATACAATAGACTGTTATACAAAGAATACAATACATGAAAACAATTCCTGCCCAGAGAGCTTACATTCTAATAAATAGGCACAGAGCAGAAAGATCTATGCTGACAGAACTTACACTCTATTTTCGTTTTAACCATACATAGTATAGTCATACTTCTCTGCTCACAAAGCTTACACTCTACTAAAGAGTTGCAGAGAAGAGAGGTCTGTGCTCATACATTCTAGACTCTGAAATATATTTTACTATACATAGATGATGTTTTTCTTCCAGCGCAGGATAGCCTGTAGTAGAAAGAATATATTCAGAGAAATCACATTTCTGCCCAGAGAGCTTACATTCTAATAAATAGGCGCAGAGCGGAAAGATCTATGCTGACAGAACTTACACTCTATTTTCATTTTACCATACATAGTATAGGTATTGTTCTCTGCTCACAAAACTTACTCTACTAAAGAGTTGCAGAGAAGAGAGGTCTGTGCTCATAGATCCTACACTTGAAAATATATTTTACTATACATAGACAACGGTTTTCCTCCAGCATACAATCGACTGTTATACAAAGAATACAATACATGAAAAAAATTCCTGCCCAGAGAGCTTACATTCTAATAAATGTGTGCAGAGCAGAAAGATCTATGCTGACAGATCTCTATTTTCGTTTTAACATACATAGTATAGTTATAGTTCTCTGCTCACAAAGCTTACACTCTACTAAAGAGTTGCGGAGAAGAGAGGTCTGTGTTCATAGATCCTACACTCTGAAATATATTTTACTATACATAGATGATGGTTTTCTTCCAGTGCAGGATAGCCTGAAGTAGAAAGAATATATTCAGAGAAATCACATTTCTGCCCAGAGAGCTTACATTCTAATAAATAGGCGCAGAGCGGAAAGATCTATGCTGACAGAACTTAGAGTCTATTTTCGTTTTACCATACATAGTATAGTTATTGTTCTCTGCTCACAAAGCTTACACTCTACTAAAGAGTTGCAGAGAAGAGAAGTCTGTGCTCATACATCCTACACTCTGAAATATATTTTACTATACAAAGATGATGGTTTTCTTCCAGCGCAGGATAGCCTGAAGTAGAAAGAATATATTCAGTGAAATCACATTTCTGCCCAGAGAGCTTACATTCTAATAAATAGGCGCAGAGCGGAAAGATCTATGCTGACAGAACTTAGAATCTATTTTCGTTTTACCATACATAGTATAGGTATTGTTCTCTGCTCACAAAGCTTACACTCTACTAAAGAGTTATAGAGAAGAGACGTCTGTGCTCATAGATCCTACACTCGAAAATATATTTTACTATACATAGACAACGGTTTTCCTCCAGCATACAATAGACTGTTATACAAAGAATACAATACATGAAAAAGATTCCTGCCCAGAGAGCTTACATTCTAATAAATGTGTGCAGAGCAGAAAGATCTATGCTGACAGATCTCTATTTTCGTTTTACCATACATAGTATAGTTATAGTTCTCTGCTCACAAAGCTTACACTCTACTAAAGACTTGCAGAGAAGAGAGGTCTGTGCTCATAGATCCTACACTCGAAAATATATTTTACTATACATAGATAATGGTTTTCTTCCAGCGCAGGATAGCCTGTAGTAGAAAGAATATATTCAGAGAAATCACATTTCTGCCCAGAGAGCTTACATTCTAATAAATAGGCGCAGAGCGGAAAGATCTATGCTGACAGAACTTACACTCTGTTTTCGTTTTACCATACATAGTATAGGTATTGTTCTCTGCTCACAAAGCTTACACTCTACTAAAGAGTTGCAGAGAAGAGAGGTCTGTGCTCATAGATCCTACACTCGAAAATATATTTTACTATACATAGACAACGGTTTTCCTCCAGCATACAATAGACTGTTATACAAAGAATACAATACATGAAAAAAATTCCTGCTCAGAGAGCTTACATTCTAATAAATGTGTGCAGAGCAGAAAGATCTATGCTGACAGATCTCTATTTTCGTTTTACCATACATAGTATAGTTATAGTTCTCTGCTCACAAAGCTTAAACTCTACTAAAGAGTTGCAGAGAAGAGAGGTCTGTGCTCATAGATCCTACACTCGAAAATATATTTTACTATACATAGATGATGGTTTTCTTCCAGCGCAGGATAGCCTGTAGTAGAAAAAATATATTCAGAGAAATCACATTTCTGCCCAGAGAGCTTACATTCTAATAAATAGGCGCAGAGTGAAAAGATCTATGCTGACAGAACTTACACTCTATTTTCGTTTTACCATACATAGTATAGGTATTTTTCTCTGCTCACAAAGCTTACACTCTACTAAAGAGTTGCAGAGAAGAGAGGTCTGTGCTCATAGATCCTACACTCTGAAATATATTTTACTATACATAGACAACGGTTTTCGTCCAGCATACAATAGACTGTTATACAAAGAATACAATACATGAAAAAAATTCCTGCTCAGAGAGCTTACATTCTAATAAATGTGTGCAGAGCAGAAAAATCTATGCGGACAGATCTCTATTTTCGTTTTACCATACATAGTATAGTTATTGTTCTCTGCTCACAAAGTTTACACTCTACTAAAGACTTGCAGAGAAGAGAGGTCTGTGCTCATAGATCCTACACTCGAAAATATATTTTACTATACATAGATGATGGTTTTCTTCCAGCGCAGGATAGCCTGTAGTAGAAAGAATATATTCAGAGAAATCACATTTCTGCCCAGAGAGCTTACATTCTAATAAATAGGCGCAGAGCAGAAAGATCTATGCTGACAGATCTCTATTTTCGTTTTACCATACATAGTATAGTTATAGTTCTCTGCTCACAAAGCTTACACTCTACTAAAGAGTTGCAGAGAAGAGAGGTCTGTGCTCATACATCCTACACTCTGAAATATATTTTACTATACATAGATGATGGTTTTCTTCCAGCGCAGGATAGCCTGTAGTAGAAAGAATATATTCAGAGAAATCACATTTCTGCCCAGAGAGCTTACATTCTAATAATAGGCGCAGAGTGAAAAGATCTATGCTGACAGAACTTACACTCTATTTTCGTTTTACCATACATAGTATAGGTATTGTTCTCTGCTCACAAAGCTAACACTGTACTAAAGAGTTGCAGAGAAGAGAGGTCTGGGCTCATAGATCCTACACTCGAAAATATATTTTACTATACATAGACAACGGTTTTCCTCCAGCATACAATAGACTGTTATACAAAGAATACAATACATGAAACAAATTCCTGCTCAGAGAGCTTACATTCTAATAAATGTGTGCAGAGCAGAAAGATCTATGCTGACAGATCTCTATTTTCGTTTTACCATACATAGTATAGTTATAGTTCTCTGCTCACAAAGCATACACTCTACTAAAGAGATGCGGAGAAGACAGTTCTGTGCTCATAAATCCTACACTCTGAAATATATTTTACTATACATAGACAACGGTTTTCTTCCAGCATACAATAGACTGTTATACAAAGAATACAATACATGAAAAAAATTCCTGCCCAGAGAGCTTACATTCTAATAAATGTGTGCAGAGCAGAAAGATCTATGCTGACAGATCTCTATTTTCTTTTTACCATACATAGTATAGTTATAGTTCTCTGCTCACAAAGCTTAAACTCTACTAAAGAGTTGCAAAGAAGAGAGGTCTGTGCTCATAGATCCTACACTCGAAAATATATTTTACTATACATAGATTATGGTTTTCTTCCAGCGCAGGATAGCCTGTAGTAGAAAGAATATATTCAGAGAAATCACATTTCTGCCTAGAGAGCTTACATTCTAATAAATAGGCGCAGAGTTTAAAGATCTATGCTGACAGAACTTACACTCTATTTTCGTTTTACCATACATAGTATAGGTATTGTTCTCTGCTCACAAAGCTTACACTCTACTAAAGAGTTGCAGAGAAGAGAGGTCTGTGCTCATAGATCCTACACTCGAAAATATATTTTACTTTACATAGACAACGGTTTTCCTCCAGCATACAATAGACTGTTATACAAAGAATACAATATATGAAAACATTTCCTGCCCAGAGAGCTTACATTCTAATAAATAGGCACAGAGCAGAAAGATCTATGCTGACAGAACTTACACTCTATTTTCGTTTTACCATACATAGTATAGTCATACTTCTCTGCTCACAAAGCTTACACTCTACTAAAGAGTTGCAGAGAAGAGAGGTCTGTACTCATAGATCCTACACTCTGAAATATATTTTACTATACATAGATGATGGTTTTCTTCCAGTGCAGGATAGCCTGTAGTAGAAAGAATATATTCAGAGAAATCACATTTCTGCCCAGAGAGCTTACATTCTAATAAATAGGCGCAGAGTGAAAAGATCTATGCTGACAGAACTTACACTCTATTTTCTTTTTACCATACATAGTATAGGTATTGTTCTCTGCTCACAAAGCTTACACTCTACTAAAGAGTTGCAGAGAAGAGAGGTCTGTGCTCATACATCCTACACTCTAAAATATATTTTACTATACATAGATGATGGTTTTCTTCCAGCGCAGGATAGCCTGTAGTAGAAAGAATATATTCAGAGAAATCACATTTCTGCCTAGAGAGCTTACATTCTAATAAATAGGCGCAGAGTGAAAAGATCTATGCTGACAGAACTTAGACTCTATTTTCGTTTTACCATACATAGTATAGGTATTGTTCTCTGCTCACAAAGCTTACACTCTACTAAAGAGTTGCAGAGAAGAGAGGTCTGTGCTCATAGATCCTACACTCGAAAATATATTGTACTATACATAGACAACGGTCTTCCTCCAGCGCATGATAGCCTGTAGTATTCATAGAAATCACTTTTCTGCCCAGACAGCTTACATTCTAATAAATAGGCGCAGAGCGGAAAGATCTATGCTGACAGAACTTACACTCTATTTTCGTTTTACCATACATAGTATAGGTATAGTTCTCTGCTCACAAAGCTTACACTCTACTAAAGAGTTGCAGAGAAAAGAGGTCTGTGCTCATACATCCTACACTCTGAAATATATTTTACTATACATAGATGATGGTTTTCTTCCAGCGCAGGATAGCCTGTAGTAGAAAAATATATTCAGAGAAGTCACATTTCTGCCCAGAGAGCTTACATTCTAATAAATAGGCGCAGAGTGAAAAGATCTATGCTGACAGAACTTACACTCTATTTTCGTTTTACCATACATAGTATAGGTATTATTCTCTGCTCACAAAGCTTATACTCTACTAAAGAGTTGCAGAGAAGAGAGGTCTGTGCTCATAGATCCTACACTCTGAAATATATTTTACTATACATAGATGATGGTTTTCTTCCAGCGCAGGATAGCCTGTAGTAGAAAAAATATATTCAGAGAAATCACATTTCTGCCCAGAGAGCTTACATTCTAATAAATAGGCGCAGAGTGAAAAGATCTATGCTGACAGAACTTACACTCTATTTTCGTTTTACCATACATAGTATAGGTATTGTTCTCTGCTCACAAAGCTTACACTTTACTAAAGAGTTGCAGAGAAGACAGTTCTGTGCACATAAATCCTACACTCTGAAATATATTTTACTATACATAGACAACGGTTTACTTCCAGCACACGATAGACTGTTATAAAAAGAAAACAATACACAAAAAAAATTCCTGCCCAGAGAGCTTACATTCTAATAAATAGGTGCACATCAGAAATTTCTATGCTGACAGAACTTACACTGTATTTTCGTTTTACCATACATAGTATAGGTATTTTTGTCCGCTCACAAAGCTTACACTCTACTAAAGAGTTGCAGAGAAATGAGGTCTGTGCTCAGAGATCCTACACTTTGAAATATATTTTACTATACATAGACAACGGTTTTCCTCCAGCATACAATAGACTGTTATACAAAGAATACAATACATGAAAAAAATTCCTGCCCAGAGAGCTTACATTCTAATAAATGTGTGCAGAGCAGAAAGATCTATGCTGACAGATCTCTATTTTCGTTTTACCATACATAGTATAGTTATAGTTCTCTGCTCACAAAGCTTAAACTCTACTAAAGAGTTGCAGAGAAGAGAGGTCTGTGCTCATAGATCCTACACTCGAAAATATATTTTACTATACATAGATGATGGTTTTCTTCCAGCGCAGGATAGCCTGTAGTAGAAAAAATATATTCAGAGAAATCACATTTCTGCCCAGAGAGCTTACATTCTAATAAATAGGCGCAGAGCGGAAAGATCTATGCTGACAGAACGTACACTCTATTTTCGGTTTACCATACATAATATAGGTATTTTTGTCTGCTCACAAAGCTTACACTCTACTAAAGAGTTGCAGAGAAATGAGGTCTGTGCTCAGAGATCCTACACTCGAAAATATATTTTGCTTTACATAGACAACGGTTTTCCTCAAGCATACAATAGACTGTTATACAAAGAATACAATACATGAAAACAATTCCTGCCCAGAGAGCTTACATTCTAATAAATAGGCACAGAGCAGAAAGATCTATGCTGACAGAACTTACACTCTATTTTCGTTTTAACCATACATAGTATAGTCATACTTCTCTGCTCACAAAGCTTACACTCTACTAAAGAGTTGCAGAGAAGAGAGGTCTGTGCTCATACATTCTAGACTCTGAAATATATTTTACTATACATAGATGATGGTTTTCTTCCAGCGCAGGATAGCCTGTAGTAGAAAGAATATATTCAGAGAAATCACATTTCTGCCCAGAGAGCTTACATTCTAATAAATAGGCGCAGAGTGAAAAGATCTATGCTGACAGAACTTACACTCTATTTTCGTTTTACCATACATAGTATAGGTATTGTTCTCTGCTCACAAAGCTTAAACTCTACTAAAGAGTTGCAGAGAAGAGAGGTCTGTGCTCATAGATCCTACACTCGAAAATATATTTTACTTTACATAGACAACGGTTTTCCTCCAGCATACAATAGACTGTTATACAAAGAATACAATACATGAAAACAATTCCTGCCCAGAGAGCTTACATTCTAATAAATAGGCACAGAGCAGAAAGATCTATGCTGACAGAACTTACACTCTATTTTCGTTTTAACCATACATAGTATAGTCATACTTCTCTGCTCACAAAGCTTACACTCTACTAAAGAGTTGCAGAGAAGAGAGGTCTGTGCTCATACATTCTAGACTCTGAAATATATTTTACTATACATAGATGATGTTTTTCTTCCAGCGCAGGATAGCCTGTAGTAGAAAGAATATATTCAGAGAAATCACATTTCTGCCCAGAGAGCTTACATTCTAATAAATAGGCGCAGAGCGGAAAGATCTATGCTGACAGAACTTACACTCTATTTTCATTTTACCATACATAGTATAGGTATTGTTCTCTGCTCACAAAGCTTACACTCTACTAAAGAGTTGCAGAGAAGAGAGGTCTGTGCTCATAGATCCTACACTCGAAAATATATTTTACTATACATAGACAACGGTTTTCCTCCAGCATACAATAGACTGTTATACAAAGAATAAAATACATGAATAAAATTCCTGCCCAGAGAGCTTACATTCTAATAAATGTGTGCAGAGCAGAAAGATCTATGCTGACAGATCTCTATTTTTGTTTTACCATACATAGTATAGTTATAGTTCTCTGCTCACAAAGTTTACACTCTACTAAAGACTTGCAGAGAAGAGAGGTCTGTGCTCATAGATCCTACACTCGAAAATATATTTTACTATACATAGATGATGGTTTTCTTCCAGCGCAGGATAGCCTGTAGTAGAAAAAATATATTCAGAGAAATCACATTTCTGCCCAGAGAGCTTACATTCTAATAAATAGGCGCAGAGCGGAAAGATCTATGCTGACAGAACTTACACTCTGTTTTCGTTTTACCATACATAGTATAGGTATTGTTCTCTGCTCACAAAGCTTACACTCTACTAGAGAGTTGCAGAGAAGAGAGGTCTGTACTCATAGATCCTACACTCTGAAATATATTTTACTATACATAGATGATGGTTTTCTTCCAGCGCAGGATAGCCTGAAGTAGAAAGAATATATTCAGAGAAATCACATTTCTGCCCAGAGAGCTTACATTCTAATAAATAGGCGCAGAGCGGAAAGATCTATGCTGACAGAACTTAGAGTCTATTTTCGTTTTACCATACATAGTATAGTTATTGTTCTCTGCTCACAAAGCTTACACTCTACTAAAGAGTTGCAGAGAAGAGAAGTCTGTGCTCATACATCCTACACTCTGAAATATATTTTACTATACATAGATGATGGTTTTCTTCCAGCGCAGGATAGCCTGAAGTAGAAAGAATATATTCAGTGAAATCACATTTCTGCCCAGAGAGCTTACATTCTAATAAATAGGCGCAGAGCGGAAAGATCTATGCTGACAGAACTTACACTCTTTTTTCGTTTTACCATACATAGTATAGGTATTGTTCTCTGCTCACAAAGCTTACACTCTACTAAAGAGTTGCAGAGAAGAGAGGTCTGTGCTCATAGATCCTACACTCGAAAATATATTTTACTAAACATACAAAACGGTTTTCCTCCAGCATACAATAGACTGTTATACAAAGAATACAATACATGAAAAAGATTCCTGCCCAGAGAGCTTACATTCTAATAAATGTGGGCAGAGCAGAAAGATCTATGCTGACAGATCTCTATTTTCGTTTTACCATACATAGTACTTGATGGCACTTCTCTGCTCACAAGAAACTACACTCTACTAAAGAGTTGCAGAAGAGAGGTCTGTCAACTCATACATTCCTACACTCTGAAATATATTTTACTATACATAGACAACGGTTTTCCTCCAGCATACAATAGACTGTTATACAAAGAATACAATACATGAAAAAAAGTCCTGCCCAGAGAGCTTACATTCTAATAAATATGTGCAGAGCAGAAAGATCTATGCTGACAGATCTCTATTTTCGTTTTACCATACATAGTATAGTTATATTTCTCTACTCACAAAGTTTACACTCTACTAAAGACTTGCAGAGAAGAGAGGTCTGTGCTCATAGATCCTACACTCGAAAATATATTTTACTATACATAGACAACGGTTTTCCTCCAGTATACAATAGACTGTTATACAAAGAATACAATACATGAAAAAGATTCCTGCCCAGTTTGCTTACATTCTAATAAATGTGTGCAGAGCAGAAAGATCTATGCTGACAGATCTCTATTTTCGTTTTACCATACATAGTATAGTTATAGTTCTCTGCTCACAAAGCTTACACTCTACTAAAGAGTTGCAGAGAAGAGAGGTCTGTGCTCATAGATCCTACACTCGAAAATATATTTTACTATACATAGACAACGGTTTTCCTCCAGCATACAATAGACTGTTATACAAAGAATACAATACATGAAAACAATTCCTGCCCAGAGAGCTTACATTCTAATAAATAGGTACAGAGCAGAAAGATCTATGCTGACAGAACTTACACTCTATTTTCGTTTTACCATACATAGTATAGTCATACTTCTCTGCTCACAAAGCTTACACTCTACTAAAGAGTTGCAGAGAAGAGAGGTCTGTGCTCATACATTCTAGACTCTGAAATATATTTTACTATACATAGACAACGGTTTTCCTCCAGCATACAATAGACTGTTATACAAAGAATAAAATACATGAATAAAATTCCTGCCCAGAGAGCTTACATTCTAATAAATGTGTGCAGAGCAGAAAGATCTATGCTGACAGATCTCTATTTTCGTTTTACCATACATAGTATAGTTACATTTCTCTGCTCACAAAGTTTACACTCTACTAAAGACTTGCAGAGAAGAGAGGTCTGTGCTCATAGATCCTACACTCGAAAATATATTTTACTATACATAGATGATGGTTTTCTTCCAGCGCAGGATAGCCTGTAGTAGAAAGAATATATTCAGAGAAATCACATTTCTGCCCAGAGAGCTTACATTCTAATAAATAGGCGCAGAGCGGAAAGATCTATGCTGACAGAACTTACACTCTGTTTTCGTTTTACCATACATAGTATAGGTATTGTTCTCTGCTCACAAAGCTTACACTCTACTAAAGAGTTGCAGAGAAGAGAGGTCTGTAATCATAGATCCTACACTCTGAAATCTATTTTACTATACATAGATGATGGTTTTCTTCCAGCGCAGGATAGCCTGTAGTAGAAAGAATATATTCAGAGAAATCACATTTCTGCCCAGAGAGCTTACATTCTAATAAATAGGTGCAGAGTGAAAAGATCTATGCTGACAGAACTTACACTCTATTTTCGTTTTACCATACATAGTATAGGTATTGTTCTCTGCTCACAAAGCTTACACTCTACTAAAGAGTTGCAGAGAAGAGAGGTCTGTGCTCATAGATCCTACACTCGAAAATATATTTTACTATAGACAACGGTTTTCCTCCAGCATACAATCGACTGTTATACAAAGAATACAATACATGAAAAAAATTCCTGCTCAGAGAGCTTACATTCTAATAAATGTGTGCAGAGCAGAAAGATCTATGCTGACAGATCTCTATTTTCGTTTTACCATACATAGTATAGTTATAGTTCTCTGCTCACAAAGCATACACTCTACTAAAGAGATGCGGAGAAGACAGTTCTGTGCTCATAAATCCTACACTCTGAAATATATTTTACTATACATAGACAACGGTTTTCTTCCAGCATACAATAGACTGTTATACAAAGAATACAATACATGAAAAAAATTCCTGCCCAGAGAGCTTACATTCTAATAAATGTGTGCAGAGCAGAAAGATCTATGCTGACAGATCTCTATTTTCTTTTTACCATACATAGTATAGTTATAGTTCTCTGCTCACAAAGCTTAAACTCTACTAAAGAGTTGCAAAGAAGAGAGGTCTGTGCTCATAGATCCTACACTCGAAAATATATTTTACTATACATAGATTATGGTTTTCTTCCAGCGCAGGATAGCCTGTAGTAGAAAGAATATATTCAGAGAAATCACATTTCTGCCAGAGAGCTTACATTCTAATAAATAGGCGCAGAGCGAAAAGATCTATGCTGACAGAACTTACACTCTATTTTCGTTTTACCATACATAGTATAGGTATTGTTCTCTGCTCACAAAGCTTACACTCTACTAAAGAGTTGCAGAGAAGAGAGGTCTGTGCTCATAGATCCTACACTCTGAAATATATTTTACTATACATAGACAACGGTTTTCCTCCAGCATACAATAGACTGTTATACAAAGAATACAATACATGAAAAAAATTCCTGCTCAGAGAGCTTACATTCTAATAAATGTGTGCAGAGCAGAAAGATCTATGCTGATAGATCTCTATTTTCGTTTTACCATACATAGTATAGTTATAGTTCTCTGCTCACAAAGCATACACTCTACTAAAGAGATGCGGAGAAGACAGTTCTGTGCTCATAAATCCTACACTCTGAAATATATTTTACTATACATAGACAACGGTTTTCTTCCAGCATACAATAGACTGTTATACAAAGAATACAATACATGAAAAAAATTCCTGCCCAGAGAGCTTACATTCTAATAAATAGGCACAGAGCAGAAAGATCTATGCTGACAGAACTTACACTCTATTTTCGTTTTACCATACATAGTATAGTCATACTTCTCTGCCCACAAAGCTTACACTCTACTAAAGAGTTGCAGAGAAGAGAGGTCTGTACTCATAGATCCTACACTCTGAAATATATTTTACTATACATAGATGATGGTTTTCTTCCAGCGCAGGATAGCCTGTAGTAGAAAGAATATATTCAGAGAAATCACATTTCTGCCCAGAGAGCTTACATTCTAATAAATAGGCGCAGAGTGAAAAGATCTATGCTGACAGAACTTACACTCTATTTTCGTTTTACCATACATAGTATAGGTATTGTTCTCTGCTCACAAAGCTTACACTCTACTAAAGAGTTGCAGAGAAGAGAGGTCTGTGCTCATAGATCCTACACTCTGAAATATATTTTACTATACATAGACAACGGTTTTCTTCCAGCACACGATAGACTGTTATAAAAAGAAAACAATACACAAAAAAAATTCCTGCCCAGAGAGCTTACATTCTAATAAATAGGTGCACAAAAGAAAGATCTATGCTGACAGAACTTACACTCTATTTTCGTTTTACCATACATAGTATAGGTATTGTTCTCTTCTCACAAAGCTTACACTCTACTAAAGAGTTGCAGAGAAGAGAGGTCTGTGCTCATACATCCTACACTCTGAAATATATTTTACTATACATAGATGATGGTTTTCTTCCAGCGCAGGATAGCCTGTAGTAGAAAGAATATATTCAGAGAAATCACATTTCTTCCCAGAGAGCTTACATTCTAATAAATAGGTGCACATCAGAAAGATCTATGCTGACAGAACTTACACTCTATTTTTGTTTTACAATACATAGTATAGGTATTGTTCTCTGCTCACAAAGCTTACACTCTACTAAAGAGTTGCAGAGAAGAGAGGTCTGTGCTCATAGATCCTACACTCGAAAATATATTTTACTTTACATAGACAACGGTTTTCCTCCAGCATACAATAGACTGTTATACAAAGAATACAATACATGAAAACAATTCCTGCCCAGAGAGCTTACATTCTAATAAATAGGTGCACATCAGAAAGATCTATGCTGACAGAACTTACACTCTATTTTCGTTTTAGAATACATAGTATAGGTATTGTTCTCTGCTCACAAAGCTTACACTCTACTAAAGAGTTGCAGAGAAGAGAGGTCTGTGCTCATAGATCCTACACTCGAAAATATATTTTACTATACATAGACAACAGTTTTCCTCCAGCATACAATAGACTGTTATACAAAGAATACAATACATGAAAAAAATTCCTGCCCAGAGAGCTTACATTCTAATAAATGTGTGCAGAGCAGAAAGATCTATGCTGACAGATCTCTATTTTAGTTTTACCATACATAGTATAGGTATTGTTCTCTGCTCACAAAGCTTACACTCTACTAAAGAGTTGCAGAGAAGAGAGGTCTGTACTCATAGATCCTACACTCTGAAATATATTTTACTATACATAGATGATGGTTTTCTTCCAGCGGAGGATAGCCTGTAGTAGAAAGAATATATTCAGAGAAATCACGTTTCTGTCCAGAGAGCTTACATTCTAATAAATAGGCGCAGAGCGGAAAGATCTATGCTGACAGAACTTACACTCTATTTTCCTTTTACCATACATAGTGTAGGTATTGTTCTCTGCTCACAAAGCTTACACTCTACTAAAGAGTTGCAGAGAAGAGAGGTCTGTGCTCATACATCCTACACTCTGCAATATATTTTACTATGCATAGATGATGGTTTTCTTCCAGCGCAGGATAGCCTGTAGTAGAAAGAATATATTCAGAGAAATCACATTTCTGCCCAGAAAGCTTACATTCTAATAAATAGGCACAGAGCGGAAAGATTTATGCTGACAGAACTTACACTCTATTTTCGTTTTACCATACATAGTATAGGTATTGTTCTCTGCTCACAAAGCTTACACTATACTAAAGAGTTGCAGAGAAGAGAGGTCTGTGCTCATAGATCCTATACTCTGAAATATATTTTACTATACATAGATGATGGTTTTCTTCCAGCCCAGGATAGCCTGTAGTAGAAAGAATATATTCAGAGAAATCACATTTCTGTCCAGAGAGCTTACATTCTAATAAATAGGCGCAGAGCGGAAAGATCTATGCTGACAGAACTTACACTCTATTTTCCTTTTACCATACATAGTGTAGGTATTGTTCTCTGCTCACAAAGCTTACACTCTACTAAAGAGTTGCAGAGAAGAGAGGTCTGTGCTCATAGATCCTACTCTCGAAAATATATTTTACTATACATAGACAACGGTTTTCCTCCAGCATACAATAGACTGTTATACAAAGAATACAATACATGAAAAAAATTCCTGCCCAGAGAGCTTACATTCTAATAAATAGGTGCACATCAGAAAGATCTATGCTGACAGAACTTACACTCTATTTTCATTTAACAATACATAGTATAGGTATTGTTCTCTACTCACAAAGCTTACACGCTACTAAAGAGTTGCAGAGAAGAGAGGTCTGCGCTCATACATCCTACACTCTGCAATATATTTTACTATACATAGACAACGGTTTTCCTCCAGCATACAATAGACTGTTATACAAAGAATACAATACATGAAAAAAATTCCTGCCCAGAGAGCTTACATTCTAATAAATGTGTGCAGAGCAGAAAGATCTATGCTGACAGATCTCTATTTTCGTTTTACAATACATAGTATAGTTATAGTTCTCTGCTCACAAAGCTTACACTCTACAAAAGAGTTGCAGAGAAGAGAGGTCTGTGCTCATAGATCCTACACTCTGAAATATATTTTACTATACATAGATGATGGTTTTCTTCCAGCGCAGGATAGCCTGTAGTAGAAAGAATATATTCAGAGAAATCACATTTCTGCCCAGAGAGCTTACATTCTAATAAATAGGCGCAGAGCGGAAAGATCTATGCTGACAGAACGTACACTCTATTTTCGTTTTACCATACATAGTATAGGTATTTTCTCTGCTCACAAAGCTTACACTCTACTAAAGAGTTGCAGAGAAGAGAGGTCTGTGCTCATAGATCCTACACTCTGAAATATATTTTACTATACATAGATGATGGTTTTCTTCCAGCGCAGGATAGCCTGTAGTAGAAAGAATATATTCAGAGAAATCACATTTCTGCCCAGAGAGCTTACATTCTAATAAATAGGCGCAGAGTGAAAAGATCTATGCTGACAGAACTTACACTCTATTTTCGTTTTACCATACATAGTATAGGTATTGTTCTCTGCTCACAAAGCTTACACTCTACTAAAGAGTTGCAGAGAATAGAGGTCTGTGCTCATAGATCCTACACTCGAAAATATATTTTACTAAACATACACAACGGTTTTCCTCCAGCATACAATAGACTGTTATACAAAGAATACAATACATGAAAAAAATTCCTGCCCAGAGAGCTTACATTCTAATAAATAGGTGCACATCAGAAAGATCTATGCTGACAGAACTTACACTCTATTTTCATTTAACAATACATAGTATAGGTATTGTTCTCTACTCACAAAGCTTACACTCTACTAAAGAGTTGCAGAGAAGAGAGGTCTGTGCTCATACATCCTACACTCGAAAATATATTTTACTATACATAGACAACGGTTTTCCTCCAGCATACAATAGACTGTTATACAAAGAATACAATACATGAAAAAATTCCTGCCCAGAGAGCTTACATTCTAATAAATGTGTGCAGAGCAGAAAGATCTATGCTGACAGATCTCTATTTTCGTATTACCATACATAGTATAGTTATAGTTCTCTGCTCACAAAGCTTACACTCTACTAAAGAGTTGCAGAGAAAAGAGGTCTGTGCTCATACATCCTACACTCTGAAATATATTTTACTATACATAGATGATGGTTTTCTTCCAGCGCAGGATAGCCTGTAGTAGAAAGAATATATTCAGAGAAATCACATTTCTGCCCAGAGAGCTTACATTCTAATAAATAGGCGCAGAGTGAAATGATCTATGCTGACAGAACGTACACTCTATTTTCGTTTTACCATACATAGTATAGTTATAGTTCTCTGCTCACAAAGCTTACACTCTACTAAAGAGTTGCAGAGAAGAGAGGTCTGTGCTCATAGATCCTACACTCTGAAATATATTTTACTATACATAGATGATGGTTTTCTTCCAGCGCAGGATAGCCTGTAGTAGAAAGAATATATTCAGAGAAATCACATTTCTGTCCAGAGAGCTTACATTCTAATAAATAGGCGCAGAGCGGAAAGATCTATGCTGACAGAACTTACACTCTATTTTCCTTTTACCATACATAGTGTAGGTATTGTTCTCTGCTCACAAAGCTTACACTCTACTAAAGAGTTGCAGAGAAGAGAGGTCTGTGCTCATACATCCTACACTCGAAAATATATTTTACTATACATAGACAACGGTTTTCCTCCAGCATACAATAGACTGTTATACAAAGAATACAATACATGAAAAAAATTCCTGCCCAGAGAGCTTACATTCTAATAAATAGGTGCACATCAGAAAGATCTATGCTGACAGAACTTACACTCTATTTTCATTTAACAATACATAGTATAGGTATTGTTCTCTACTCACAAAGCTTACACGCTACTAAAGAGTTGCAGAGAAGAGAGGTCTGTGCTCATACATCCTACACTCGAAAATATATTTTACTTTACATAGACAACGGTTTTCCTCCAGCATACAATAGACTGTTATACAAAGAATTCAATACATGAAAACAACTCCTGCCCAGAGAGCTTACATTCTAATAAATAGGCACAGAGCAGAAAGATCTATGCTGACAGAACTTACACTCTATTTTCGTTTTACCATACATAGTATAGTTATAGTTCTCTGCTCACAAAGTTTACACTCTACTAAAGACTTGCAGAGAAGAGAGGTCTGTTCTCATGGATCCTACACTCGAAAATATATTTTACTATACATAGACAACGGTTTTCCTCCAGCATACAATAGACTGTTATACAAAGAATACAATACATGAAAAAAAATTCCTGCCCAGAGAGCTTACATTCTAATAAATGTGTGCAGAGCAGAAAGATCTATGCTGACAGATCTCTATTTTCGTTTTACCATACATAGTATAGTTATAGTTCTCTGCTCACAAAGCTTACACTCTACTAAAGTGTTGCAGAGAAGAGAGGTCTGTGCTCATAGATCCTACACTCTGAAATATATTTTACTATACATAGCTGATGGTTTTCTTCCAGCGCAGGATAGCCTGTAATAGAAAGAATATATTCAGAGAAATCACATTTCTGCCCAGAGAGCTTACATTCTAATAAATAGGCGCAGAGCGAAAAGATCTATGCTGACAGAACTTACACTCTATTTTCATTTTACCATACATAGTATAGGTATTGTACTCTGCTCACAAAGCTTACACTCTACTAAAGAGTTGCAGAGAAGAGAGGTCTGTACTCATAGATCCTACACTCTGAAATATATTTTACTATACATAGATGATGGTTTTCTTCCAGCGCACAATAGCCTGTAGTAGAAAGAATATATTCAGAGAAATCACATTTCTGCCCAGAGAGCTTACATTCTAATAAATAGGTGCAGAGCGTAAAGTTCTATGCTGACAGATCTTACACTCTGCTTTACACTTTACAATTCGTACTGTAGGTATTATTTGCCTATCTAATCTAATCTATCTAAAGAATTGCAGAAAAGAGATACCTATGTGCAAAGATCCTACACTCTAAATTACTCTAAATTACTCTATATTACATAGATATTGGTTTTCTGATGCATTTTAACATATGTTTGCTCTCTGTCCACAAAGCTTACACTCTAATAGAGTTACATAAAAGACAGGTCTATGCTCATTGATCCTGAACTCTAATATATATTTTCCTATACATGCATATTGTGTTACTGCCCATGGAGATAAGACTGTAGTATTGCCTAGGGAGCTTAGATAAATTGGTTCTATGTGGGGAGAACTTTGCTCTATTGTGCATTTATTTCATTTATAATGTAGTTATTAGTTCTCTCCCCACAGAGCTTACACTCTATTAAGTCAAACATTTATAAATATATTTTTTTCCTCCTTCATTAGCTCCTTGTTTACATAAACCTGCATTTTTCTGTGGAGATTAATTCCTTTTCTTACCACCTGATGGATCAGTTTCAGTATGAGAAATGGAGATTGACAGCAGGAGGTTCTGTATTTGGCATAGGGATGATTAGGTAGTTCTCTTGGAATAGTGGGTGTTCTGTCAAATGCTGAATCTCATAACTTCATGTCCTGGCAGAAAAAGGAGTAAGTACGTCTTTGAGGTCTTCAGCTGTGCAATTATCCATATATGTATTTCCATGTGATATAGAAATATGCTTAAAAAAGAGATGAAATATCCAAAAATATGTAGCAGATTTGGAGCTTAAACTGAAAACCTGCCTAACTCTAACACCTACTGTACAGAATGCAGAAACATGTGATGAGTTAGAACATTAAAGATAGCTTCACTATTATGATGTCATCAATCTGTCATAGCTGTGCTCTGATTTTACAATTGAATATGTGCCTACAATACATTTGAATTAATAATTAAACTGATAAAAGTCCCTCACATTTTTTAGAAAACTCGTAGAGATAAAGAAAAAAATGTATCACAATTCAACTATTTCTTGAGATGTTGTCTACAAATGTTTTTTCACTTAGTCATCCATTGACAGATGTGGATGTCCCATATTTCCTGTATTATTTACAAATAACATTATTGTTTTACTGTAAAAGGTTGTTTGAGGCTTGATGGAAAGTTTATGTGGTGATAGGTATTCCTCCCAAGCATCCCTGTTTCAGTGGGACAGTCTCTATTTTTGGCCCAAATCCATTTATCCCTCCTTTTTATTCTATTCTTTCTGCTCTTCACTATATTCTTTTATCTCATTCCCCCTTGTCTCCTATGTATCTATTTATTGGAAGGTTACTGTTAAGGAAGACTTGGCTATTAGCTTGTATTACTTCTTTGCGGCCTACATGCTGTTTTCTGAACATCAATTATACTTGATTAATTTGTAACATTTACTTATGTGCAATAAAAAAGATTAGTAGGTTATGGGCATAGAGGAAAGGTTTTAGTGAGGTATGTTGTGGAGATTAAGAGGTTAAGTGGCCGGATGGGTAGGTAATAGTAAGATTATGTAGCAGGCAATGAGATTTAGAAAGGCTAAATGACAGTATTCAGAGAGATTATTCAGTAAACGGCAGCCTAATCACCATATTAAGGAGGTTAAGGTGCACATTGTGCAGGCGTTACATAAATTATGTACCAGATTGGAGAGGGATCAGTGGGGTTAGATAGCAGGGATATGGAGATTTTATATTAGGCCTTTACATGGAAATTCGGTGGTAGATTTTAGACAGATTAATACTTTGAGAGATTTGATGATTGGCTAGCCGTTTACCATAATTACAATACTGGTTGTTTCATTATTTTTTTTCTTCTTCTAAATTTCTTATTAAAATATATGGGTGTGTCTTGCAGCCTGAAATGCTTTAATTCTCATTGAAAACCTTTTCTCTTTATGCTATCCTTCCAATATAATGGTATGTATTTTATTGTCAGTTTAGCGATACATTCTATGCTGACATAACTTACTCTTTCTTATGCATTTTACCATACATTCTGTATGTATTTGTTCTCTGTCCACAAAGCTTAAACTCTAATATAGAGTTACATAAAAGACAGGTCTATGCTCATTGATCCTGAACTCTAATATATATTTTCCTATACATAATTATTATTTTCCTGCCCATGGAGATAAGACTGTAGTATTGCCTTGGGAGCTTAGATAAATTGGTTTTACGTTGGGAGATCTTTGCTCTATTATGCATTTTTTTCATTTATAATGTAGTTATTAGTTCTCTCCCCACAGAGCTTACACTCTCCTAAGACAAACATTTATAAATATATCCTCTTCACCCCCCCTCCCCCCTTCATTAGCTCCTTTTTCACATAAACTTACAGTTATCTGGAGATTAATTCATTTTCTTACCACCTGATGGATCAGTTTCAGTATGAGAAATGGAGATTGACAGCAGGAGGTTCTGTATTTGGCATAGGGATGATTAGGTAGTTCTTTCGAAATAGTGGGTGTTCTGTTATATATAGAAAATACTGCTTCATCACGTGGATTCAAATGCTGAATCTCATTCCCTAATAACCTGGCAGAAAAAGGAGTAAATACGTCTTGGAAACCTTTTGAGGTCTTCAGCTGTTCAAGCATCCAAATATGTATTTCCATGCGATATAGAAATATTCTTAAAAAATAGATAAAATATCCAAAAATATGTAGAAGATTTGGAGCTTAAACTGAAAACCTGCCTAACTCTAACACCTACTGTACAGAATGCAGAAACATGTGATGAGTTAGAACATTAAAGATAGCTTCACTATTATGATGTCATCAATCTGTCATAGCTGTGCTCTGATTTTACAATTGAATATGTGCCTACAATACATTTGAATGAATAATTAAACTGATAAAAGTCCCTCACATTTTTTTAGAAAACTCGTAGAGATAAAGAAAAAAATGTCTCAAAATCGAACTATTTCTTGTGATGTTGGCCACAAATGTTTTTTGTTTTTTTTCTCTTAGTCATTGACAGATGTGGATGTCCCATATTTCCTGTATTATTCATAAATAAAGTTATCGTTTTACTGTAAAAGGTTGTTTGAGGCTTGATGGAAAGTTTATGTGGTGATAGGTATTCCTCCCAAGCATCTCTGTTTCAGTGGGACAGTCTCTATTTTTGGCCCAAATCCATTTATCCCTCCTTTTTATTCTATTCTTTCTGCTCTTCACTATATTCTTTTATCTCATTCCTCCTTGTCTCCTATGTATCTATTTATTGGAAGGTTACTGTTAAGGAAGACTTGGCTATTAGCTTGTATTACTTCTTTGCGGCCTACATGCTGTTTTCTGATCAACAATTATACTTGATTAATTTGTAATATTTACTTAAATGCAATTAAAAGGATTAGTAGGTTATGGGCATAGAGTAAAAAGGTTTTAGTAAGGTATGCTGTGGAGATTAAGAAGTTAAGTGGCCGGATGGGTAGGTAATAGTAAGATTATGTAGAAGGCTATGAGGTTCAGAAAGACTAGATGGCAGGATTCAGAGGGATTATTCAGTAAACGGCAGCCTAATCGCCATATTAAGGAGGTTAAGGTGCACATTGTGCAGGCATTACATAAATTATGTACCAGATTGGAGAGGGATTAGCGGGATTAGATAGCAGGAATATGGAGATTTTATAGAAGGGTTTTAAAGGGAGAATAGGTGGTAGATTTTAGAAAGATTAATACTTTGAGAGATTTTATGATTGGCTAGCCGAAGTTTACCATAATTACAATACCAGTTGTTTTATTGTTTTTTTCTTCTCCTAAATTGCTAATTAACCCCTTAAGGACCGAGGACGGTTCAGGACAGTCATTGGCATTTTTGCGTTGCCGACCGATGACGGTCCTGAACCGTCCTAACGGTCAGAGCTACTTACCTGATCGCCGTCGTTCCCCTGGCGGCGATCAGCGTGGCTCCGGTTGTGGGGAGACTGTCTGCAGCCCAGACAGTCTCCCCACGGCAGATTAGGACCCCTGTGGCCATGTGATCGCTTAACACAGCGATCACATGGTCACAATAGGTGTCCATGTGTCTGCCTGCAGGGGGACTGTCTGTGCTGACAGGCAGTCTCCCTGCTAATGTAAAATCAATTAAAAAAATAAAGTTAATGTTAATAAAAAATAAATAAATAATTATATATGTGTATATATGATATATAGACATATATTATATCTATATAATATATGTCTATTTATCATATATATATAATGTCATACTAAGTGTATTTTTATATTAATATGTACTTATATTAATATAAAAATACACTTATAATTAAATTACACACGTATATATATAATATATATAATAACTATATATACTGTATATATATATTATTATAAAATATAAATAATAAGTAATTTAAATTAAATATTTTTTTTTTAAATAATAATAAAAAATTTTAAAAAAATTATATAGCTATATGAAATTTTATTCTAACTGTATTTTAAAATTAATATATATATATTTATATCAAAATACACTTAGAATGAATTTGTATATATATCTATGTATATAAAAATAAATAAAAATAATAAGAAATATACATACGTCCATATACAAAATTACATAAATAGTTATATAAATATACACGTAGACTTCAAATATATAAATATGCATATATATTTAAATTCTACGTGCGTATTTATGTAATATTTTTACATAATTCAGTAATTTTATTGATTGCAATTTGAGGGACCTGCCTGCCAACCCAGGCCGAAATTCCAGAGAATTTAATTTTACCCTGTAACGTTCTATGACACCCTAAAACCTGTACATGGGGGGGTACTGTTTTACTCAGGAGACTTCGCTGAACACAAATATTAGTGATTCAAAACAGTAAAACATATCACAGTGATGATATTGTCAGTGAAAGTTACTTTTTTTGCATTTTTCACACACAAACAGCACTTTTACTGATGATATAATTGTTGCGATACGTTTTCCAGTTTTAAACACTAATATTTGTGTTCAGCGATGTCTCCCGAGTAAAACAGTACCCCCCATGTACAGGTTTTATAGCATTTTTGAAAGTTACAAGGTCAAATATATGGGTCAAATATTTTTACATTGAAAATGGCCAGGTTGGTTACGTTGCCTTTGAGAGCGTATGGTAGCCCATGAATGAGAATTACCCCCATGATGGCATACCATTTGCAAAAGAAGACAACCCAAGGTATTGCAAATGGGGTATGTCCAGTCTTTTTTAGTAACCACTTGGTCACAAACACTGGCCAAAATTAGCGTTCAATTTAGTTTTTTTACTTTTTTTCACACACAAACAAATATGAATGCTTACTTTGGCCAGTGTTTTCGACTAAGTGGCTACTAAAAAAGACTGGACATACCCCATATTGAATACCCTGGGTTGTCTACTTTAAAAAAAATATGTACATGTGGGGTGTTATTCGGAGATTTATGACAGATAATAGTGTTACAATATCACTATTGATAAATTTTAAAAATGTATGTTTTGAAACCACAATATCCTACTTGTACCTATAGCCCTATAACATGCAAAAAAAAAGCAAAAAAGCACGTAAACACTAGGTATTTTTAAACTCAGGACAAAATTTTGAATCTATTTAGCAGTTTTTTCATTCGCTTTTGTAGATGAGTAAAAGATTTTTCAAGTAAAAGTCAAAAAACATGTATTTTTTTCAATTTTTCATCAGATTTTTGTATTTTTTAAAATTAAAATACATGAGATTATATAAATAATGGTATGTAAAGAAAGCCCCTTTTGTCCTGAAAAAACAATATATAATTTGTATGGGAACAGTAAATGAGAAAGCGGAAAATTACAGCCAAACACAAACACCACAAAAGTGTAAAAATATGCCTGGTCGCAAATGTACAACATCGCAAAAACAGTCCAGTCCTTAAGGGGTTAAAATATATGTAGTCTTGTAGTCTTGAACGCCTTATATAATGAATGTGGCGGCGAGGCTCATCTTCCTTTCCGTCCGCACCTCCCATGCCTCACCCTTC
This sequence comes from Pelobates cultripes, assembly GCA_933207985.1. Lineage (NCBI taxonomy): Eukaryota > Metazoa > Chordata > Amphibia > Anura > Pelobatidae > Pelobates > Pelobates cultripes. The sequence continues at coordinate 365,971,011 of OW240912.1, read as the reverse complement.
TGTCAGTCCCTACACTGGTTTCCTATAAAAAATAGAGCTCAATTTAAAATTTTGGTTCTTGCTTTCAAATCTCTACATAATGCTGCTCCCACCTATCTATCTATCCTCCCTTATACACAAGTATGTCCCGTCTAGGCCCTTACGATATGCTGAAGACTTACGTCTATCTTCTGTCCGTACTCCCACCTCTGATGCTCGCCTTCAAGATTTCTCAAGGGCTGCATCGTTCCTGTGGAACTCGCTTCCCTCCTCCGTTAGATGCTCACCCAGTCTCCACTCCTTCAAAAAATCGTTAAAAACCCACTTCTTCATAAAAGCGTATCAATTAAACTGTTAATAGCTCCTAACTGATTCCTCTTCTGCAACTGTCACTAGTCTAATACTATCCTTACCTTTTTATGTCATTTTACCCCACTCCCTCTAGCATGTAAGCTCATTGAGCAGGGCCCGCAACCCCTCTGTTCCTGTGTGTCCAACTTGTCTGGTTACAACTACATGTCTGTTCGTCCACCCATTGTAAAGCGCTGCGGAATTTGACTGCACTCTATAAATATCATAATAATAATAATAATATTCTGAAAAAAACAAAAAACTTTCCCTTTATGTAATCCTTTAAATTTTATTGTATGTATTTTATTGTCAGTGTAGCGATAAACCGTATTATATTATGGAATTACACTGCCATCTAGTGACAGGTTTTTTTTATTAGAAAAGCTTACATACTTCTTTAGTGTTTCATAGAATTTAAGCTACCTTGGACAATGGTCCAGTTACTTTTGGGGCTTCTTTCCAACCATGTTGTGAAATAGCTGATGTGAAGGTAGTCAACATCACCTGAGGTTTTATACAGACACTTTATGTAGGACCCTTGACTACCCTATGTCTATGTCACCCTGAACCCATTATAGGTGCAGGATCTATCTATATATATATATATATATCGATATCTATCTATCTATCTATCTATTTATTTCTAGCCATCTATTTCTAGCCATCTCTATCTATCTATCTATCTATCTATCTATCTATCTATCTCTGTCCATATCTATCTATCTATCTATCTATCAATCTATCTCTATCTATTTCTTTCTATCTATTTCTTTCTATAGAAACATAGAATGTGATGGCAAATAAGACTAGGCCCATCTAGTCTGCCCAATTTTTTAAATACTTTTATTAGTCCCTGGCCTTATCTTATAGCTAGGATAGCCTTTTGCCTATCCCACACATGTCTAAACTCCTTTACTGTGTTAACCTCTATCACTTTAGCTGGAAGGCTATTACATGCATCCACTACCCTCTCAGTAAAGTAAGTAAAGTAATACTTCTGGTTATTATTTTTAAACCTTTGCCCCTCTAATTTAAGACTATGTCCTCTTGTTGTGGTGATTTTTCTTCTTTTAAATATAGTCTCCTCCTTTACTGTGTTGATTCTCTTTATGTATTTAAATGTTTCTATCATATCCCCCTGTCTCGTCTTTCCTCCAAGCTATACATGTTAAGTTCCTTTAAACTTTCCTTGTAAGTTTTATCCTGCAATCCATGAAACAGTTTAGTAGCCCTTCTCTGAACTCTCTCTATAGTATCAATATTTGTCTAGAGATACGGTCTCCAGTACTGTGTACCATACTCCAAGTGAGGTCTCACCAGTGTTCTGTACAATGGCATGAGCAGTGCCCTCTTTCTACTGCTAATACCTCTTCCTATACAAATAAGCATTCTGCTAGCATTTCCTGCTACTCTATTACATTGTCTGCCTACCTTTAAGTCATTAGAAATAATTACCCCTAAATCCCTTTCCTCAGATCTATCTATATATCTATCTATCTATCTATCTATCTCACACACTCTCGCTCTCACTCTCACACTCACTAACTCTCACACTTACTCTCTCACACTCACTCACTCTCTCTCACTCACTCTCACTAACTCACTCACTCACTCTCTCTCACACTCACTATCTCACTTACTAACTCTCTCACACTCACTCTCTCACTCACTAACTCTCTCACACTCACTCTCTCACTCACGCTCCCTCACTCTCACACTCACTCACACTCACATTCTCTCACACTGACACTCTCTCACACTGACACTCTCTCACACTCACTCACAGTCACTCTCATTTTCAAATTTTAAAATAAGTTTACTTACTGTTTGAAGTCAGTAGATCCTCCTGCTCAGTCTCCTGACTTCTGCCTTCAGCCTATCAGCCTGTCAGCCCAAGCCGATGCTGTGTGCAGGAGATCCTTATCTCCCACACTGTCGGCTCTGATTGCTGACAGGCTCCAGGTTACTACAGGACACTGGAGGCGCGTTCACAGTGCCTCCAGTGTACTGATAGTATGCTGAACACAAATATGAGTGTTTAAAACAGTAAAACTTATCACAACAATGAAATCAACAGTAAAAGTGCAGTTTTTGTGTAAAAAAAAAATGCAAAAAAAAACATGAGTGCTATCTTTGGCAAGCGTTTGTGGCTAAGTGGCTACTACATAAGACTGGACATACCCCATTTTGAATACCGTGGGTTGTCTACTTTTACAAATGGTATACCATGATGGTGTTAATTTTCCTTCCAGGGCTGGTATACGGTCTCAAAGGCAACATAGGCCCAGCAAAACAATCAGGCAAATTTCAATGTGCAAACACGGAAAAGGGGAAAGCTTTATATTTGATACCTGTAAGTTTGCAAAAACCCATAAAACCTGTACATTGGGGACACTATTGTACTCGGGAGATGTTGCTGACCACATATTGGGGTGTTCTTTGTCAGTAACACATAACAGGAGCTGAGAATCCATGCCTAAAGTACTATGTTTGTGAAAAATAACACAAAAAAAATGACTATACAAAAAGTTGAAAAAAAAGACTGGTGGTAGAATTAGTGCATGAAAAGTGTTAAAATACCACAATTTGAAATACCCTAGGGTGTCTACGTTTCAAAAATATATGGTTTGATGGGGATAAATTACATTGGCCGACTTCAAAAATGTTCCAAATAGGACATGGGTGCATGATGACCAGCTCTGAAAATTCCAAGTTGGAAAACTGGAATGTGGACCCTCCAAATAAGGTCTTTTAGTCCCCAGAGAAACCGACACACCTATACATGGGTGGTATCACTGTACTCGGGAGATGTTGCTGAACACATATTGGGGTGTTCTTTGGCAGTAACCCCTAAAGTTCTGCGTACATGTATTGTTAAATTGCTATGTGTGTCAAAAAAATCACCAGTTTGTTTTAGTTTATTTTAAATTTGGCATAGATTGGTGGTAAAATAGTTGTATGAAAAGAGTCAAACGTTTAATACCTTAGGTTGTCTTCTTTTAAAAAATATATACATGTGAAGGGTTATTCAGGGATTCCTGACAGATATCAGTGTTACAATGTAACTTAATTTTGCGTTCATTTTGAAAAAAAATAGTTTGGAAATAGCAAAGTGCTACTTGTACTTATAGCCATATATCTTTTCAAAAAAAGCTAAGAACATGTTAACATTGATGCGTAACAGATTTTGGGGGTCAAGGTTTGAAAAAGTGTGTTTTTTTTACATTTTTTCATTATATTTTATAATTGTATTATAGTAAATTATATGACATGATGAAAATAATGGTATCGTTAGAAAGATCATTTAATTGCGAGAAAAACTGTATATAATATGTGTGGGTACAGTAATTCAGTAAGAGGTAAATTACAGCTAAACACAAACACCAAAGAAATGTAAAAAGAGCCCTGGTCCTTAAAGGGACACTCCAGGCACCCAGACCACTTCTGTCCATTGGAGTGGTCTGGGTGCAAACTCCCACTACCCTTAACCCTGCAAGTGTAATTTTTGCAGTTTTTATAAACTGCAATATTTACCTTGCAGGGTTAACTCCTCCTCTAGTGGCTGTCTACTAAACAGCCACTAGAAGGCACTTCCGTGTTTATAGCACATAAAAAGTGTGCTATAGCTTCGCTGGACGTCCTCACGCTATGTGAGGACCTCCAGCATCACTGAAATCCCTGTAAGAAAGCATTGAAAACATTTTTCAATGCTTTCCTATGAGGAGGTCTAATGCTCATGCGCGGCATTGCCGCTCATGCGGATTATGTCTCCCCAACCGCCAGCTGCGCCGGCGGGGGAGGAGTGTGGGCAGACCCTGACCCAGCGCCGACGGACATCAGCACTACAGGTGAGTCACTGAAGGGGTTTTAACCCCTTCAGCAACTTGGGATGGGGGGTGGGAGGGAGAAGGGACCTGCAGTGCCAGGAAAATGGTTTGTTTTCTTGGCACTGGAGAGTCCCTTTAATGGTAAGAAAATTGAAAAAAAGGTCTGGTCACTAAGGGGTTAAACAATTCAGTATATTAGCATAAAAATGAGCTCTTAAAAACTGAAAGATTTACAAATCCTCATTACTCTTGGTAATTTAAAGCCTTCCCTTTTCTGCAAAGGAATAGGCAGAGGGGAGGATACATATATGGAAGAAGGGCTGCAGCGGAATAGGGAGACGGGACCATACCTGCCTGGAAATAGAGCTGCAAAAAAAGTATCAATTTATTTTTAAATAATTTCTGTAAAATTAGATGATACACTCTTCACACATAAAGCACTTCAGCAAGAAACGGATAACTCCATATTAATCTTGGTGTCGCAAACAGACACTAGCTGCTCACAGCAGCATCAGGTATCTGAACTAGTAGTGGTTGGCTAGTAGAAAGTAACAACAACATTGGAAAAGAGGCTTGTTAACATGTTAACACGTTGCTGTTTTTTGGTTGGTTTTTTTTTGGTTTTATTTCACTTTGCAAGGTATGCCATCAGAATAAGTATAGCTTTTCTTTAAGTTGGTTGTTTGGTTTTGGTTGGTTTTATTTAAGTTGATAGTTAATGTTTTCGAAGCACACAACCTACTTTAGCTTAATGGAGCAGTTTCGATGTATAGATTATGCCTCTGCAGTCTCACTAATCAGTTCCTCGTTAAATCACTTTTGTTTCCGCTTATGCAGATGCAACATCTCATGATCATCGTGTTCACAATGATCATCGTGCTCACAATAATCAGCTACAATGAAAAAATTATGGGACTTGTATTTGCCTAGCAACATCACCCCTGGCTGTGACTTACATAGTCTCCATGAAAAAAATGGATTCATTTTCAATAGAATCTTACAGCACCGTGTGTTGACTTTAGAATTTCATATCTTCTGCTCTGCAACGTGAACTGGATAGGTATGCTTAAAGAGAAACAAAATTGGTGTAACCTCGCAAAGGCAGAGAATTGACCAATGAGACTCCAAGGGAATGATCTATACCACAAAATTGCTTCATTAAGCTAAAGTTGTTTTGGGGATGCAGAGTGTTCCTTTAATAAAGCAAGGTAGCTATATATTTCCTCTCATGACTAACTTTTATGATATAAAATTATTGTGTGTTTGTTTTTCTATTTTTCACTCCTTTTTCACTTTTCTTTATTTGCTGTGTGTGGTTGGATAGAATGTTTAGCTCTTATTAAATGGATTGAAGGTTTTAATTTTATTACATCTATGTCTCTTTTCCTTACAATTGAAGTTGGGGAATTAATTGAATATTGCACAAGGTTTTAGGCTCAATTACCTGCTACTGTTTTATACTAAGATGTGTTATGTCACATGTTGTTTATTAATAACTAAGGAAAATTGTAAGTTACTGTCATTTTCTTTTCCTGATCATTATTCATGGCAGCATTTACTCGTGGGTTAGCTCCTCCCATCACAGCAGAAAGGACAGGAAATGGAACTCTGAAATAAGTATAAATAGATCCTCCACCTCCATAACATCCAATCTTTGTAACTAGCTTCACAACTCTTATAGTAAATGGGTGGTAAATGGATCAGGAACATAAAATGACAGTAAGTATGAAAATTGTTCCTTATTCCTGATCGATCATGGCAGCTTTTACTCATGAGGAATACCCAAGCAGTATTTATAGTGGGAGGGACAGAGTTCAAATACAGCTAATAGCTATAAAACCATTATTGGGCTGCATAAACCTTTGAAGACTTTTAAAAAGCTAAACAAGTAATCAATTGGATATTGTCATAAAATGAGTTCAGACAAGTTAATTTACCCTAGAGGCTGCTAGGTCAGCAACCCCCTTGCATTAAAATGTCTAAAATATCCTGGAGAAAAATAGAGCCAGATAGGAATTAAGGTCATGATAACCAACCCTAGAGAAGAAACAAGCCTAGACTAATACAAGACAAACTCTTGTAAGAAAAAGACACCGTCCCGTTATGGATAATAAAAAAAACCTAAAGAACCTCCATAAAATCAAGACACGGTCCAGAAATAATAGGCCTATAGTGTTTAAAAACAAGAGATAATGTCCTTCTCTAATATAAATTAAATACCAAATGGATGACAGTATCAAATCAAAACCTTGAAAAAGGCATAACTTCCAGAGATCAGACTGAATGAAACAAGCCATGGCATTTTAGATAGTGTAGACTGCCTGTTAGGGAGGGGGTGGATCTATTTATACCTTTTCAGAGTTCTATTTTCTGTCCTTTCTGCTGTAAGGGAAGGAGCTAACCCATGAGTAAATGCTGCCATGATTAAATAGTAACAAAGCCAATGCTTGTTTTCTTTTTTCATTAGGACATATATAACGAAATTAAATTAAAGGATGACAGTTACGCAAGACAATGTATTATGCATGTTCCTCTTTTCAGACAAAAATTGCCATAGCGGTTTTAAAAATGCAATGCTATTATAATTTCAAAATCATTATAACATTGTAATATTTTGACATTCTGTTTTGTCATTATTTAAGGATATATTTATTAGTCTAAACACCACTTCTGTTACTTTGTCTTGAGAAAAAAGGGAAAATATAGAATTGTCTTTATCTAAAAATACAAACTATCCAAAATGATTTATTATAACACGTGATATTTGCTGTCTTCTAGACAGTTTGGCATTTGGAAAATTAATTGTTTCACACGAATTAGGTTTACATAGATTTACACAATCCCACTGAACCACATTTTAGCAGAGCGGAAATATATATACATCTGTTACAATATTAAAAGTGCAATTATGATTATAGAAAGCTGCATCAGACAAAACGGGTCTTTTTTATTAAACTCTGATTGAGCTTACTGCGTGGAAATAAAGTACAGATTTTATCACCAACAGGTATGGAATTTCAATTTGTGTGAATTAGTCATTGTAAGTTTCATTGGTATTAATTTGTGTAAGAAAATGAAGCATAGACTAATTAATATGATGAATTTGTACAAGATGTGGGTCTCATGGGAGACGTACAAATCCTCTAATGCCAGTTGTATTTTCTTCATCTTTTCTATTGTTGGTGAATGAGTGTCATTGATTTCTTCGTTATATACCCTTTTTTCACTTTACATGTTCCCTTTTATTTTTAAATAGACCTTGTTTAAAATAAATCAGTGCCTCTGTCAAACGACTACTGAGCATCTCTAAGAATAAATGGAGCTAAAATTCTATCAAATAATTTTTATTGAATTTGTTGAACTTGGTAACAACAGGGAAAAGGGTACATAAGAATAAATGGAAAAATGGAAAACAATCTTGCCATCCACAACAACATATGGGGGTATATTCAACCAAAGTTTGAATTTTTTCATTAGCTTTAACCATGGACTAATAAATAGCACCAAGTGATTTTAAAAATGTCTACAGTGCTTTTATTTAGGCTTGCCAATATCTTTATCTGAATCAACCTCATTTTCTTGTATTTGAATGTTTTTTAACCTAAAAATAAATATAGAAAAATGCAAGCAGATAACTATGTAGTGTTCGTGAAAGATCATGTTAAAAGGACCACAACGTTGCTCAACGCAATGTGCTCTGAGATCCATACCAAGGGAGTAAAGTTGGTTTTATGCTTTTACTGTTTATAAACATGTTAAAAACTGGCTATTTGTGAAATATCTTTACATTTATTACACAAAATTAATTTTAAAAACTTAGTTAAAATCACCAGATAGCATTGATTGAATAATTTTGTAGAGTCTCTATCCAATTGCAGATGGTGTAGAACGTCCTTTGGATCCAACTGTGTGATTTGGCATAGTCAAGCTGGTATCTTCCAATGCAAATGAAGATCTTAGCAGTTGGAGTTTGGGACCTGCTTAGGGTGAAGTAACTGCAAACATAAGTATAGAGAGCTGGTGACATAAGTATAAAGAATGTAGGTGAGTTACAAAGAAAGATATGTATTACTAAGTGTCTCAGATACACACAACTGGGCTCTGTGAGAGTAAGGGTAATGTGCTCCCTGACACTGTTGCCCCTTATTCCCTAATGGATTTCTACCATGAAATAACACGGTAGAATATCTCCTGTTATCTTTTATTGCTACATTTTATATAATGTTACCGAAAGGAGTCCAGTTTAACCACCTTCTAACCATTTTTTAATCCATTGCAGGACGAACCTGATTACTCCTCATTTGCTCTCAGTCTTACTTAACTTCATAACTAAATCACCTGTACTTCCCCTTCTCTATTTTGCCTTCCAATGATATGCTGACCTAAGGTCTAACCCAGGAGAAGGCAACGCTCAGCTCTCCAGATGTTGTGAAGTAAATGTCTCCTGATACTCTGCCAGCATTATCGCTATAAGAGTATTGTGGAAGATGGAGTTTACAACATCTGGAAGTTGTGAGAGACGAAACTGGTCAGAGTTTTAGTCTGTTGACCATGCTGTTCGGCTTTATCTGTAGACGAAATGACACTTTACATCAGCTTGTGTAAAATTATCTGTGAATTGGAGACACCGGCCACTGGGGAGAACTATATTGTTGTTTTTGCTGGAGGGGTCCGAGTGACCACATTGCATTTCTTTTAGCACTGTTTACTTTTATCAGTGATTTTTGTTTGTAAGTGCAATGTGTTAGCTACACGTATCTAAAATGTTTTAAATTTTGTAGTATAGTATATTATTTTATCTTTTATAAGCCCCATGTCACACTGTTTTAGTGTTTTACTGTTTTTTACCATTTTTATACAATGCACCTTCTAACATGCTACCTGAGCCAATAAACCGACGGAAAGAACCTGCGCAAATCATAACTGCGCCCAAACCCCCGACAAAAGGAAACTTAGAAAGAAACCTGCTATGCGCAGCACACAAATGGACACGACTCATAGTATACATGTATATGATGGCTTGTATAACAACTGTCTCTTCTCTGTAAAACTCTATATAGAAGGTGAAAAATACAATAAACACAGAATGTTTATATAATTATAAGACTAATAGACATGTGCAATTTATATATTTATATATGCAATTTATATAATATTGGTCAATAGCCCATTTCCTTTTAGTTCAGTTTCCTCTCACTGACAGGTAATGTCTTTTGGGACATTTTTCTTTGTGGGAGAGACAGGAAAACATTTTAGGGAAGATTAAAATATCTAAGGTTATAATATAATATGAGGTTTATTTTATTTATTTTGACTATTAAAATGCCAAGCCGATTGTAGTATATAGTGTAAAAAATTAAAATCCAGCGCACTCCCTATCTACTAAACAGCTACTTTGGTGCTGACCGATGTATTTATTTTGCCAATTAAAATGCCAAGCAGATTGTATAATATATATTGACCACCTCTTCGACACATGCAACACATAATTAAGAATTAAAATCCATTATAAGACAGGACTCCATTTTGGAGCTTGAAAGTCTGCTTTGGTGCATTAGTTACGTATGAGATTTTTTTTACTAAAATTACCTCTGAGGATTGATTGTATTTGTATTTTTCCCAGTGTAAGTACCAGGTTTCAACAACTCTAGGAGAAAACATAGCTTACATGATGTATTACATCTTTAAACCCTAAAATATCTTCCCTTTTTCCAGCCATTATAGCGCCATTTATTTACAAAAAATCTGAAATTGGGTAAATTCTTCTTCTTATTATTATTATAATTTTTTTTTTATTGGGTGCCTCCATTTCACTGATATTGTATTTAAACTTGTCAATTGCACTGTATATTTGATCATGAAAAAGACCCTGAGGTGTCAAAACGCTGATTGGGACAACATATGAATAATATTGATTAAATTACACGTTTGGATTAAGACCTTTGAGTGCACCTCTTTACTTAAGTTATATATATACAGTACGCAGGTTGCACCAAGGCTTCAACAACAAAAGTGGTGAGTGCTAATGTGGTGGAATCTCGGTAAAAATAAATTTAGTAGGCCGAGATTACCACGTGGCATGTGTACGTGCATATGCTGACGTATCGATCAGTTGGTTGCACGAGGCAAGATACGATCAGTAGTGTACGGAGCATGTGCAAGAATACAGGATGTAGTATTCCCCTCCTCCATTGTGCTGGACAAGCCATGCGGTCAAGCAGGAAGTTAATTCTTATTTGTAATGATTGGTCAAGAGAATGTGCGGGTGGAGCTTAATATGGGAGGAGTTATGTGCCTATATAGGGAGCCTGCACTATTGTTCAGGGCTCAGAACTTGCTGTATTTTTGGTGACATTAGTCCCTCTGAGTCCCGATCGGTGATCCAATAAAGAATCTCTTCCTTCCTGAAGAAACCTGTGTCCATCTCTCTGTGCTTTGCTTCCGTCAGTTTCTCCGGTATCATTTGGTGCATTGGCCGGGAAGCTCATCGTTCAACGGTAGCTGAGAGGCAGAGGCGTGAGACGGTCTATCTTTGCCCACGTTCTCTACGGCTGCACCCCTGAACTTCTGCGTGGACCTCCCTTCGTCTCGGCGCCACTGGTCTGTTGTCCAGGAGATCATCGGCCTCTACGTAAGAAGTGCTGGGGTGTCCCCGTCGATGAGTGTGAACTCAGGTTCAGGAACGAGGAGGTAAGACAACTGCTGTTTTAGACGGCAGACCCACTAGGGGTATACCGATTGTGCGGTAGGCCCAAAAGGGGTTTAAATCTGTGTATGGAATCTGCCCCCTCTGTCGGAGGGAAGGAGCGAAGGCGCACCGCTCGATCGAACGCTCTTTAGTAAGACCGTTTGATCTGGTTAGTCAGGCGGGGTCCTGTGTAAATAGCCCTAGCCGGACACCGGTGTCTTGTCTAGACTAGCGTTCTAGGGTGTATATTACGTTCGCTAGGTCGGAGGGACCGGGAGACTAAGCGGCGCCTGTGTAAATTCGGTTCGCTAGCTCTCAACCTATCTTGGCTAAGTGGGAAGGCGTGTAAATTTGGAACCCACTAGACTTTTGATAGAGTAAATAGACTAGAAGGGCAATTTTGTAAATTTCGCCCTCTAGTTCGCTATATGTGGTGTTTGGGCAGTGTGGCTAACCAAAACGGGTGTATATAGTTTTAGGTAGTCCATTCAAGGTACTGGCCAATAGTTTAGTTGGGATTGTAAATGTGTTAAAGATTGTTAGTAAAGTGTATATCTTGATAGATAGCGCGAGCTCAGCCGTCTAGCGAGAGTGTTAATAGTGTGTTGCTGTATCATAGTGCACGGTACCATAACCCTGTATATTTACTGACACTGTATATAAGTACTAATCATTGTCGTCTATTGCATGTTTAACACCGTAACCACTAATAATTGTATTGTGACCTTAAATTGTGCTTTGACCTATGCTAACCGTACTGTAACCGATACTAGTAAAAGACGATGTTACTGGGGTGTGTTATAGACGGGTAATTCATATATAGAGAATTATAGCGTGGGTGACTGTATAGTTTCGCCAAAGGGCATAATATTGATTATTTAGTGACTGGTGTAACAGCTGTGTGTGTACGGGAATTCCCTGAGTGATTATTGTGTTATTGTGTACGTTTCACTCGGTAACTGTACCACGTGGTGCTGTTGCCAGAGGAAACGGGTGTGACTGTTGAATAAGAACGCGTGCATAGTATTCGTTGTCAACGACGTTCCATTGATAAGTATGGGCGCGTCAGAGTCAACGATTTCGGATCCCTTAGGTTGTATGGTAAAGAATTTTAAAAAGGGATTCAAAACATGTGATTTTGGGGTTAAAATGTCTCCTGTACGTTTGGTCACTTTGTGCACTAGGGAGTGGCCTATTTTGGTTGCGGCATGGCCGCCGCGTGGCAGTTTGGATCCAACCCTGGTACAGCGTGTACACGTGGCTGTATCAGGTAGGCCTGAACTTTACGGACAGTTTCCATACATTGATTGTTGGGGGCAGGCCGTAAACGACTCGCCAAAATGGATCCGGATATGCCACGAGGAGCAATGTCGCCTCATGGTGGCCAGGACTTGTTTGTCCACTAGGACTGGTGTTAGGCCCATTTTGGACACGCCCCCTGAGTCCGAGATCCCTTTGCCGCCTCCTTACTTTCCTTTAAGAGGAAGTGACGCGAATGCAGGAAGCTCTGCACCCCTTCCCCTATTGCCCCCATCCACTTCCGCTTCCTCCTCCAGTACAGAATCCACCCCCCCTCGTATTAAAACTCCCCTTCCGGAACCAGGACCAACCCCCATTAGATCTGAATATCCTGATTTGGCGCCACTTCAAACTTCCGGTCAAGCTTCTTCTAGCTCGGCTCGGAGTATACTATTCACTAACTTTTCCCAAAATCAAGTTCCCACATCCTCATGCCCTATTACCTCTCGACCGGAACCTTTAACTGACGCCCCTCCACGTAGCCCCATACTAACCCGACAACTGACCGGTACCCAACAATTAAAACATTATCAGATGCCTCTTCGTCTGAATCCTGGGTCAGCCTATATCGATGCCGCAGGTCAAATGGCACATGCTGACCCAGTCTTCGTATATGTCCCGTTCACGACTACCGATCTCTTGAATTGGAAGACCCACAATTCCTCGTACACTGAGAAACCACAAGCTATGACCGATCTGTTCACCTCGATAGTTCAGACACATAACCCGACATGGGCTGATTGCCAGCAGTTATTAATGACATTGTTCAATAATGAGGAAAGGACAAGGATTAACCAAGCGGCCATTAAGGCGCTAGAGGAGAGAGCCCGTGCTTTAAATCAAGCCAATCCGGCAGCATGGGCCGCAACACATTACCCTAACACCGATCCTGACTGGAATGTAAATGGCGCAGATATGGCTCAACTTAAAGCCTATAGAGATGCTATAATTGCTGGCATGAAAGCCGGAGGGAAGAAAGCTATTAACATGTCGAAGACAGTTGAGGTGATTCAGAAAAGTGATGAAGCGCCCAGTGTCTTTTATGACCGATTATTGGAGGCATACCGCTTGTATACCCCCTTTAATCCGGAAGACGCTGATAATTCCCGAATGGTAAACTCCGCCTTTGTCAGCCAAGCTTACGGAGATATTAAGCGCAAGCTACAGAAATTAGAAGGGTTTGCAGGTATGTCTATCACCCAACCAATGGAGGTAGCGAACAAAGTATATATGAATAGGGAAACAGAAAGTAAGAAAGAGGAAGAGCGCAAGATGCGTAGAAAGGCAGATATGCTAGCGGTAGCGATCGCAGGCGTAGATAGACGGGCCCAGATAGAGGCGATGGTAGATGGAATAGGGAGCCTTTGAGTAGGAATCAGTGCGCGTACTGTAAGGAAGAAGGGCATTGGAGGAACGAGTGTCCGCAAAGAGAGCAGTATGAGAGAGACTTACCCAGGGCAGGTTACGGAAACTTTAGAGGCAGAGCGAGAGGTAGAGGAGGCCCCGGAGGGAGTAATGGTAATAGAGGGAGTAATGGGAACAGAGGAAGTGTAAGGGAAGATAGGTACTATCCAGCAGCGCAAAGGTCCCGCGATAGAGAAGGTAGGGACTTTGTGGGATTGGCTGACACGGTCATGGAGGACTATTGATACCGACCGGGCTCCATCCCCCTTGGTCGAGCGGAGCCTATGGTCGATGTATCAATAGGGGGAAAAAGGAGTGCGTTTATGATCGACACTGGTGCTGAACATTCGGTGGTGACTAATCAAGTTGCTCCTCCATCTGGAAGAACTATTACTGTAATAGGAGCAACTGGAAGAAGTGCTGAAAAACCGGTTCTTAAAAGTCGACTCTGTACATTGGGAGGCCACGTAGTAAAACATCAATTCCTTTATATGCCTGAGTGTCCAGTCCAATTGCTGGGACGTGATATGCTATCCAAATTACAAGCGCAGATTACGCTCCTACCAAATGGAACAACATCCTTAAAGTTTAATGGACCCTCAGGTATTATGACATTGTCCGTACCAAAGGAAGAAGAGTGGCGACTTTATACAGTGTTGACTAGCCAAAACCCGAGGAGTGATGAATCCTTATTTAACATACCAGGAGTTTGGGCAGAGAACAACCCACCAGGACTGGCCCGCAATATTCCACCTATTAAAATCGAACTAAAACTTGGGGTTTATCCAGTAAGCCTGAGACAATATCATATTCCGCAGAAGGCTAAGAAGAACATCCAATCTTATCTGGATAAGTTCATACGGTATGGTATCCTAAAATTCTGTACTTCCCCCTGGAACACCCCATTGCTGCCTGTTCAAAAGCCCGGTACAGATGAGTATCGACCTGTGCAGGACTTGAGAGCAGTCAATGATGCGGTTGTTAGTATACATCCAGTCGTGCCCAATCCATATAACCTGCTTGCTTTAATTCCGGGCGGGGCTACTTACTTTACAGTCTTAGATCTCAAAGATGCCTTCTTTTGCCTCCGAATTGCCGCAGAAAGCCAATGTATCTTCGCTTTCCAATGGGAAAATGCTGTAACGGGCTCGAAACGCCAAATGACCTGGACAAGATTGCCCCAGGGGTTTAAAAATTCACCTACCCTATTTGGTTCAGCTCTAAGTCAAGATCTACTAGATTTCGAGTCTATCCCAGGAGAGTGTGTATTATTACAATATGTAGATGACTTGTTGATAGCAGCAGTTACAAAGGAAGTATGTCAGCAAGCAACGCACGATCTACTACACATTCTCTGGAAGGCAGGATACAAGGTGTCAAGAAGGAAGGCTCAGTTGTGTTTGCCAACTGTCAAATATCTGGGATTCCATATCTCTGAAGGTCAAAGAATTATGGGGCCAGAGAGAAAAGAAGCTGTGTGCCAAATACCGATACCCAGGAATAGAAGACAAGTGCGAGAATTCTTGGGGGCAGCAGGCTTCTGTAGGATATGGATTCCCAGCTACGCGATACTGGCAAAACCTCTGTATGCAGCTATCAAAGGTACAGAGCACGACCCCTTCTTATGGACTCAAGAACAGCAAACGGCATTCGAAGATGTGAAGAGGGTTTTGATGAGTGCCCCAGCATTAGGTCTACCTGACCACACACGGCCATTCTACCTGTATGTACATGAGCAAAGAAGAATGGCTGTGGGAGTATTGACACAGTACTTGGGATCATGGCAAAGACCTGTTGCCTACATGTCTAAGCAACTGGATGCAGTGGCCAGCGGACTTCCACCTTGTCTAAGAGCTGTAGCTGCAGCCGCCCTGCTAGTAGCTGAAGCCGATAAACTCACTCTGGGTCAAGAACTTTATGTACGAGTTCCACATGCAGTACAGACGTTGTTGGATTACAAAGGAAATCATTGGTTTAGTAACAGCCGTATGACCAAGTATCAAGCAATGTTGTGTGAAAACCCAAGAGTGCATTTAGAGACTGTAAATACCTTAAATCCAGCTACCCTTTTGCCACAACCTACTGAAAGTCAACATGATTGTTTGGAAGTAATGGATGAAGTATTTTCAAGTAGACCAGATCTTCGTGATTTTCCCATCCAGAACCCTGATGTTCAATATTACACCGACGGCAGTAGTTATGTAAAAGAAGGGATCCGCTATGCAGGATATGCAGTAACAACGATAGACAAGGTGATAGAAGCTCGGCCACTGGCAAAAGGAACATCAGCACAAAAGGCAGAATTGATAGCACTGACACGAGCGTTACAATTGGCTGAAGGTTTAAGAGTGAACATCTACACGGACTCCAAGTATGCGTTTTTAACCACTCATGCCCACGGAGCTTTGTATAAAGAAAGAGGACTATTGAATTCAGAAGGCAAAGAAATCAAATACGCAGCTGAGATCCTACAACTATTGGAAGCAGTGTGGGAGCCGAAAGAAGTCGGTATTATACATTGTCGGGCGCATCTGAGAGGAGATGGTGATGTAACCAAAGGGAATCGGATGGCAGATAGTGCAGCTAAGCGTGCTGCTGAATCAGGAAGACAGGAATATGTGGGGCATATAGCTGCTCTTATACCAACTCCACTGTCTCAATGGACTCCAATTTATACAGCTCAAGAAGAGGAGTGGTTAAGGACTGAACCTGGAAAGTATTTGGAGAACAAATGGTATCAGTTAGAAGATGGAAGAATAGTTATTCCAGCATCACTAGCGGTAGAAATTGTCCAAAACTATCATAACGGGACACATTCTGGGAGAGACAGTACAGAAGAATCTCTCAGAAAACATTTCTACATACCAAGATTGTCCAACTTGACTCAGGCCATTGTACGTAGATGTGTAACGTGTGCTAAAAATAATGCAAGACAAGGACCAGTAAAGCCACCAGGAGTCCAGTTTATGGGGGACTTCCCATGTCCGATTTACAAATTGACTATACAGTGATGCCTAAATCGGGTGGACATCGCTACCTGCTGGTAGTGGTGTGCACCTATTCAGGCTGGGTAGAAGCATGTCCTACTCGTACAGAGAAAGCAGGAGAAGTCGTGAGATTCCTGCTACGAGAAATAATACCCCGATATGGACTACCCTGCTCTATAGGATCGGACAATGGTCCAGCTTTTGTTCATCAGTGCCTACAACAATTGACTCATATGCTTGGTATAAAGTGGAGGCTTCATACGGCATATAGACCCCAGAGTTCTGGTAAGGTAGAGAGAATGAATAGAACTATTAAGAATCAGTTGGCTAAAATGTGTCAGGAAACCCAACTTAAGTGGAACGTTCTCTTGCCCATAGCTCTATTGCGAATCCGTAGTACACCTACCAGAAGGATGGGCCTCTCTCCTTTTGAAATCATGTACGGGCGACCACCTCCCGTGCTTGGTAACTTAAGGGGGGATTTGAGTCAGTTGGGAGAAGGAATTACCCGGCAGCAGGTTGTAGAGTTGGGTAAGACTATGGAGGAGGTACAGAAATGGGTACAAGATAGATTACCTGTGAATATTTATCCCCCAATTCATAGTTACCACCCAGGCGACCAAGTGTGGATTAAAGAGTGGAATAATGTGCCGTTAGGGCCCAAGTGGAGAGGTCCTTATGTTGTTCTTCTGTCTACCCCTACAGCGATAAAAGTAGCCGAAGTGGCTCCGTGGATACATCACTCCAGGGTTAAACCAGCAGCAGCCGATTCCTGGCAAGTTACAGCAAATCCAGAGAATCCCTGCAAGATCCGGTTAAAACGCACGACTCAGTCGGAGTGACGAGGAACCTTGTAGATTACAAATTTTATTGTTTCAGAGACTTGGTAAGTGAGTGAGAAGGCCATAATAAAGCCTGTCCACTCACCAACGAGTGTATAAGTCAGGGAAAGTCTTGAGGGGACCCCTGTGAAGACGAGCAGAACTCCATTCCCTGCAGTCCTTACATCCTGGAAGCTGAGGTGCCTTCACACGGACGAAGACTGAGGATGACGACGAAAGATGTATTTTTAATAATGTTTATTTATGTGTATTTTTATATTCAGGAAGGTAGAGGTACCAACACTCCTAGCTGTGAGGTATGCATTAAGACTACAAGAACAGGTAACCATATATCCCAGACCCTAATTTGGCATTCGCAATATGAGTGTAAAGGAGATGTATCAAGATGTAGATACTTAAATATAGAATATAGTGTGTGTCATTTAGGAGTAGGAGAACCTAAGTGCTTCAGTCCTGAGTATCAACCCCGTACAATTTGGTTGACTCTCAGAAATGGAGATTCTCAGGGGACCCTAATTAATAAGACGGTATTAAAATCCGTATATTCTTCAGGTGCTCTGCTATTTGATGCGTGTAAAGCAATATCAAGTGGTAGAAAGCCGTGGAATGTATGTGGGGATCTTAGATGGGAGAGGACGTATGGGTCTAACGATAAATATATTTGTCCCAGTAGTAAAAATAAATATGTAAGTCCAAGATGCCCAAATAGAGATTATAACTTCTGCCCATATTGGTCTTGTGTGGGGTGGGCGACTTGGGGACAGACAGCAGACAAGGACATGATTGTGACTAAGTTGCCTACTAATCCATATTGTAAGTCTATGGAATGCAATCCAATCCATATACTTATAAATAACCCTGACAAGTTCTTAGATAAATATGGTAATTTATTTGGGTTTCAAATATATGGGACGGGTTTAGACCCTGGGACAATATTGTTTATAGGGATAGAGACTGATACGGTAACCTCCCAAACTCATCAAGTATACCATTCCTTTTATGAAGAGATGAGCATAGATAATAAGATCCCCCATAATGCTAAAAACTTGTTCATTGATTTAGCCGAGAGTATTGCCGGTAGTCTTAATGTTACCAACTGCTATGTGTGTGGAGGTACTAACATGGGAGACCAATGGCCTTGGGAAGCAAAGGAGGTAATGTCCGGTTCTGAGGCAGTTGACCAATTAATATCTACACAAGCCGACTATCATATGAGTGTTAGAGGTAAATCTGAGTGGAGATTGAAGACCTCCATCATAGGTTATGTTTGCATAGCGAGGAAAGGAATGATGTATAATACTTCTGTAGGAGAATTAACTTGTCTAGGGCAAAAAGCTTATGATGATGATACAAAGAATACAACTTGGTGGTCGGCTTCAAATGTCTCAGAACCATCTAACCCGTTTGCAAGATATGCCAATTTAAAGGACGTATGGTTTGATCTATCCATCACATCTAACTGGAGAGCCCCAGCGAATTTGTACTGGATCTGTGGTAAGAAGGCCTATTCGGAGTTACCACAGGACTGGGAAGGGGCATGTGTGTTGGGTATGTTAAAACCATCCTTCTTCTTGTTGCCTATTGAAACAGGTGAGACTTTAGGTGTTAAAGTGTATGATGTGAATCATAGGAAGAAAAGGGGACCCATAGAGATAGGTGCCTGGGAAGATAATGAATGGCCTCCCCAGCGTATTATAGATTATTATGGGCCAGCCACGTGGGCAGAGGATGGTACCTTTGGTTATAGAACCCCTATTTATATGCTCAACCGCATTATAAGGTTACAGGCGGTGGTTGAGATCATTACTAACGAGACATCACAAGCGCTCAATCTTCTAGCGAAGCATAATACCAGGATGAGGACAGCAGTTTACCAAAATAGATTAGCCTTGGATTATCTTTTGGCAGTAGAGGGAGGTGTATGTGGGAAGTTTAACCTGAGCAATTGCTGTCTTCAAATAGATGACGAAGGGCAAGCAATAGCTGAGCTTACTAGCCATATGGTTAAACTAGCGCATGTGCCTACTCAGGTATGGAAAGGGTACAATCCAAGTAGTTGGTTTGGTAGCTGGTATGAGTGGTTTGGAGGGCTTAAGGCAGTGGTAGGTGGAGTCCTACTGATTTTAATGTTGTGTCTACTCCTGCCGTGTCTTATACCCTTAGTAGTTAGGTCTGTGCAAAGCCTGATAGAAAATATAGCAGAGAGGAAGGCTGCTGCACAGATAATGGCAATTTATAAATATAAGGCTCTAGATCAGGGAGAACCAATGCAGGAAGACGAGTGTTGAAGATTCACATCATAGGATAAGTCTGGTCTGGTTCAAAGGTAACTTGTGGTGTATGCAAACCAAGGTTAAGTGATGCCTCAAGTAATTGTAAAATATCAAGAGGCATCAAAGGGGGGAATGTGGTGGAATCTCGGTAAAAATAAATTTAGTAGGCCGAGATTACCACGTGGCATGTGTACGTGCATATGCTGACGTATCGATCAGTTGGTTGCACGAGGCAAGATACGATCAGTAGTGTACGGAGCATGTGCAAGAATACAGGATGTAGTATTCCCCTCCTCCATTGTGCTGGACAAGCCATGCGGTCAAGCAGGAAGTTAATTCTTATTTGTAATGATTGGTCAAGAGAATGTGCGGGTGGAGCTTAATATGGGAGGAGTTATGTGCCTATATAGGGAGCCTGCACTATTGTTCAGGGCTCAGAACTTGCTGTATTTTTGGTGACATTAGTCCCTCTGAGTCCCGATCGGTGATCCAATAAAGAATCTCTTCCTTCCTGAAGAAACCTGTGTCCATCCCTCTGTGCTTTGCTTCCGTCAGTTTCTCCGGTATCATATATAGTTTGTGTTAATGAACAACAACTTTAATATGAAACTGCTTTGTCCACTCTTAGCATGCTAGCAAAGCACCGCATGTTACAAATCTATATTAAGCTTTTTTTATTCTTAAAAAATGAATTTGGGTATGAAGTGATTATTCTGTACACTGCTAAGTCATACAAAAAGACTGACATTGATAAATATCTCAATGAAAAGGAGACAAAAAAGGTATTGAAAGAAAAAAAAAAGTACTCCGTATATCTGAATGAAAACCAGAAATTTAAATATTGAAAGAAAAAAAAAAAAAGGTAATAAAAAGGTAAAAAAATAAAAAAAATATGACAGGCATAATAAAGGGTCAGAAGGCAACAATGTTCTAGTAGCTGGTATCAGTACTAGTATTCTGCTGATAACACGTATCTGCTTACAGATGGTAGGTTTTAGATTAGGTTGAAACTTGCAAGATACTGTGAAAAGGATCTTGATATTTAATACGGAATGCTGAAGGCAGAAACTTGATAGAGTAAACTTTAATTTATAGATTAATTCCAAACATGGCAATAATCCATTAAAGAGTAACTATAGTGTCCAAAACAACTTAGTCTCTTTAAAAAGAAGCATTAAATTCCATGCACACATCGTACTAGCAGTTTTGAAGAGTTTTTTTTTCCTCCCACCTGTCAATCAATGTTTCAGCATAGACTATGAAGAATTGACTAAATATACATGAGAGCATAAGAAACCTTCCACAAAACATCCTTCTAATCTCTATCCATAGCAACTACCGTGCATGTGCAGTGGTTATTATGGAAACTCCCAATCTGGTGCAGCAAGCACTGGCTAGGCAGTATAAGAACGGAGTGACTGACGTCTTCTCTCTGCTCAGACGCCAGCAAGCTTGCAATAAAGCAGGGGAAAATCAGTGAACAGCAAAGTAGAAGCAAAGGAGGACCAGAGGTGGGTTCTACGTAAGTGAAACACCGACCTCTCTAATGAGATTGTGGTGGGAGAGCAAAGACCAAGGAAAGTAGTTACATATTCCTTTAAGCAGCACATTATAAACAACATCATCAAGAAAATCTTCACTGCTATTTTTTTTTTTTTTCTTGGAAATAGCTCAGTGATGAACGAAAGCCTGCAAGGCCTCTGAGTCACATGTTTGGTTTCTGCAATATAAACTCAGACTTTCAACTCTTCTATAACAACAAAAAGATCACGGGATGCACTACAACAGATTACAAGAGTACTTTTCCTGGTTTTATACTTTGATATCACTATTATTTTCCTATACAAAATTATACACTATCTTTGTTATGTATTTGTGCAATACAGGAAGCTTACTCCATGTCTGATAAAAGATCTATATTTATATTCACACAATGTCATATTTAATTACTATAGCAAAACACCAGCATTTAGCAAGTTCTTAGGAAAGAAACTACAGTAGATTTCATAAAGTGCATGTATTATCTCACAAAACATACACACAGATATGCTCTTTGAGTAAAAAAGAAAAAAAAGGGAGAAGCAGCATAAAACCACTTGTTTTACAAAGTTTCCTTTGAAAAACCTGTGTAAAGTACAGCATACAGCAGGGGTCCTCAAACTCCGGCCCCCCAGAAATTGCTGAAGTACAACTCCCATGATTCTCTGGCTATGTAATTCAAAGAATCATGGGAGTTGTAGTTCAGCAACATCTGGGGGGCCGGAGTTTGAGGACCCCCGGCGTACAGGATAATGTGCTAGTTATAAATGCTCATTTAAGGTACATGTCTATTCTCTCGGCCACTACAGGCTTTTAAGAGGCACTCTAAGCACTAAAGCTTTGGATGCAGTTTTTGTGAAATAGTTTTTGTCAGAATTTAAATAAAAACAAAAATAAAGAGGCTTTCTCAGCACCCAAAGCTGGACCTCTGGTCATTGCAAATTCCTCTCATTATCTATCCAAAGACATCAATAATAATATGTAAGCAGCGGGCCTAGCCTGCGTCAATGCTCAAAATCCAACAATGCCCATTCAAGGTTCTACATAGGATGTTCACTTTCAAATTATTCAAGCAGCAGAGTGGGTTTGAATATGAGGTGCCAGGAAAAGCTGGTTTTGTTTTTCACAAATCGCACACAAAAAAATGGCTTGGAAAAAAAAAACAGGTGATGGCACCCAAATATTACCTGTATCATAACCACTACAATGAACTGTAGGGGATATGGAGCTTAGAGTGCCGATTTACACGACAAAAAAAATGGACAGGAAGTGACAATTATGTATCGTGCATGACATTATGGGATTGTTAAATAGAACACCATTTTTTTTAGAGGTGCTGTATATGGTGCATTTTTTATAACTGCCTTAAATGAATAAATACGCAGTTATAGTGCTTAGAGAGCGGTTTTATAACCGTGAGCTTGAAAATCATGAAACATTGAGGATATATTCTGTCAGTATTATTGTCCAATAAGTAGACTATAAGATATAGATATACATGGATATACACTGTTAAGTGGACTGGGCTATGCTAAACTCTCAGAAGAACCAGGACCTGTGGCGTTGTTCTCCTTGATAGCCTGAGGTGTAACACCATGGTAACAAATTTAAAATATTTTCAAATTGGCAGAGGTTCATGCTGAAACAACGCATACAGAGGGTCTTTGAATCACAACAACTCCGCAAGCTGAAGAGTGTATGGAGCTTAAAGAGACCCATCAAGCACATTAAAGCAATAATATGTAAAATGCTAAACCTCAAAACAGTAAATGTTTCATGTTGTACTACTGCACAGATAGGGCCTTGCACCATAACCACTCAGCAAGCTAAAGTGGTTTTGGTGCTTTGAGTAAACCTTTAATAAATTAAAGCAATAAGATGTTAAACTTGAAGCAGTAAATGGGGAAAAGGTTAGGTAGTTGTGTTCATTGTTCCATGAATGCATGCAAGTAATTATCTGCTGTTTGTGAGATTTCTTTGTATTTTGAGTGTCCTTGTTTTTTTATTACTAACAACAGCAAGGAAATGCACTATTACTCCAACTAGGTCAGTCATCAGTGGAAGGCTTTCAGTATTTTCTTTTGACAACGTGTCTGTTTGTATCTGTGTATCCCTGGGTATCACTCTGTACAAAATCCATTCTCAGGGATGTGCATTGACCCTGGGCAACAGACAATCGCTCACGTGGACCAGGCATATCGGCTGAGAACAAAACCAGAAATGTACTCTCACTACATTCTTATCGTGCTCAATTAAATTAAGAGTGACTGCAGGTACAGTAAAACAACACGGTTTCATCAGGTCCCAAGGTAGAAAATGCCAGCTTATGATAACCGTAACGCTATAATATGTATTCATCAACCTGCACAATAATTTTATATAAAAAGTGCATCAACAGTAAGAATATAGTGAGATTTCACTGGCTTGATGAAAAATAACAGCCTCCCTAAAGTCAAACCCATCTGCTTCTTTTGTGACTAATAAGAAAGCTTAAGTTCTCACTATCTGTATAAATTAGGATGGCATTGATAGATTGAAAGCATGACAGATTATTATTCCAGTGCTATAGCAATGGAATATTTTTTTTACATAAATACTTGTTCTTTAGCTACTTATGAGAGGAGCAAAAAAGTTCTAGTAAAGGGATAACAATGTAACAGCAGAATATATGAAAAGATTAAATCTCAACAAAATGAACAAAAAGATCAGTACTCATGTATGTCTGTCTGTACACTGCTATTAAACATCCTCGTTATCACAGTGAAAGCAGAGAGGAGAAGCTTTAGATGCCGGAGAAACACGGTTTTCGTTAAGACATTTGAAAGTTATTTGACAAAAATCTGAATGACAGTGCCCAACCAACACAATGAATTTATTAAAAAAAGCTTTGTTAGGGAGAATGTAGCAAGATTCATATACCCTATGGTATGCCTGAACCATATGGCTCTACCTCTCGGCCTCATATCACACAACTGCAAACACCATCAACTACGGAGGATCCCTTACACTAAAACAGATTATGGGAGTGACACATTAATTAGATATCTGGCTAACTATCTGAATCCTGTGTCCAATCATCTGCTACACATTCTAACTGTCAGAACAGAATTTAAACATCAGGTTTTTGCATGTAAGTTGCAATGTATTTACTCATTTGGCATAGAGGTCTCTCGTATTATGAATAGGATATGTTGCCCACTATCTAAAAGGTTTGCAAATACCTAGAAAATAAGCAATTTATCACTATATTCTGATAGCACACATTTGGTGCAGATGTACTGCAGTGTCAATGCTATAAAGGTATTTTTGCATTTGGTGCAATCTCCCGTTAAAAGTGCATTGTGCATACTGGGATGACAGGAGCATCATTTGGGAGAAGGGGGTTGTTTACTCAGAAACTTGTATCAAATTCTGGTGCCCAGGTTACAGGAAGCATATGTAACGTTTAGGTAAGTGTATGTTTTAAAGAGACAGTACAGTCACCAGAACCACTACAGTTTAATGTAGTGGTTCTGATGGTTATAGCCTTTGTCTGCATGCTTTTCAATGTAAACGCTGCCTCTTCAGAGAAAAGGCAGTGTTTACACTGCTGATTAGTAACACCTCTAGTGGCAGTCATTCAGACAGCTGCTAGAGGTGCTTCCTATGTCAGTGCTGCACTACAGTCACAGTTTTACAGATGGTGAGTAAGAAAGTATATTATCTAACAGTACCTCCAGCAAAATGTACAAATAATTTAGAATTTTTTAGGTAGAATCTCATCTGATGGTATATGACACCTCATAGATCATATATATTCCAGGGAGCATCCTCTGACTATTGGATGGATTGTTCTCAGTCCGGTACATTTTTACAAATTTAGTGGAATTTCCAGAAACTAGTTCCAATATGGAAAAAGGTTTTTAACACGATTTCTAAATTAACTGGAAAAACTTAAGAATTCAACCCTGAAGTAGTTTTGCTTTGTCTATACCCACACAAGCTTCCCATACAGTTATCAAAATTAACTTCTATAGCTTTCCTATGTCTGAAAACACTCATAGCCAAGCAATGGAAACAATAAATTGGAAATGCTGGCATCGGATACTTTGGCCTCCTTTGATAAGACATGGAAACCGAACACCAATTCTTTCATACAACATACTTTGTTTGACCTGCAGAGGTTGTGTATCCAATTGATTTATCCACAGGTATGCTAGACTGGGTTGAGCTACACAATTTTTGGGTATTATGTTTGTTGATTTTTTTTTTACCTCTTTTCTTCCATTATAATAATCCATATGTACAATATTACATGATGACACTGTTATTAGTTAGCATATTCAAATATGTTGATACCCAAGTCAGGACTGGAAGTCTTTGTATTACGCATGTTACTACAATATCTCATGTATGTGACATTATTATGCTGGACTTTATTTATGCTGTACGTTAACCAATAAACATATTGATAGGAAAAAAAATTACATTATATAATTTTACATTGGGGACAGTTATTTGAAAAACATTTTTCCAATATACTTACCGAAATGGTACCATTGTCTAGCCCTATGGTCAGCCTTCTGGTTTCCGGGTTAAAAGACATACATGAACATGGAGCTGAAAGAAATGAACATGGGGTGATGTTAACAAGGTAATGCTTTCACAAATCTGTCTAGATAGCCATTCTATATACACCAGCGATGGCTGACTTTGGCATCCAAGATGTCCCTAAACTACATCTTGTCTGATGATCCTTCACTGGGCATCAAGTAGCTCATAAACATCCAGTTTGCCATGTTCTGCTCTCACAGCATGGCCCTACATACTTAATAAGATTAAATTAATCTTTACAACAAATCAACAGAGCATCAAAACAGTCTAATGGTTCTATTTTACTGACCCCATCCAAAAACAAACACGTAGCAGGCACTGAACAAAACATGAAGAGCCCTTAAACTTATTTTTGGTACAGAACGATCTTCGGAGCCACGGCCTAACTTAACCTGGTGGGATTTAGGACCTCAGAAGCTGTAGACTCTCAGCTAAGTCACCATTTTGCAAGTCTCGGTTTCATGGTAGCCTTCTTTGATGTTAATGCAGATTAAGTGTTTCTGCCTGTTTAGCAGCCTCCATCGTGATTGCATGGTCTGGATTGGAATGTCACATGGAAGGGCCAGCTGATGTCTAGCTGCGATGTTCTCTCTATTCCAAAGGTATTCTGTCCCCGCCACCCCAACTCTGGGGGTTATTGCAGAACCTTCTCACAGCCACATTCATTTTTTTCCATAGTAGAATTCTATGCACACACTGCAATTGTAAACCTTATTGCTACTTTAATCTTGAGTGGACCCTGCTGACCTGGTAACCTATAGGCTTTATTCCATTCCAGAAAATATCTTAAGAAGGGCACCAGTGTTCATGACAATTCAACAGTGTGTTATGACAGGCTACACACAAGGAGCAAGAAGAAACTGCCTACCTTTAGCCCTCCGCCCAAGCAGGCCATTTTCCTGTAATCTTCCCTTCAGTATGCAGCCAAGTGGCTCATGGAGTACACACTTTCAGTACCCTTACATAGTAAAGTCAGTCCCAATTTGTTTGGATTGTTTATGAAACCATGCTGCATTCGCCTAATCATTCATGCATTACGAAGGTGCTGCTGGGATTCATTGAAAACATACAGAATCAGGCGCACTCCAGTTTCACTATAAACTATCTTCAAAGTTTACAAAAATAATAAGTTAAAAACAAAAAAAACACCTGACTGAGAGCTCATCTAAAAAGCCACTGCAACTGAACAGTTGAGTACATGGAATGTTGTGGTACTGCGACTTTGCGGATGACCATTTCAACTCGTGAGTATAGGAGTGCAAGGAATGAATTGTTAAACAGAATAGTTACAGGCAGTAATGAGGTTGGATGCCTGGAATAATTCAAGACTTAAATAATTTGGATCCAGGAGAGGACAGCTATAGCTAGAGGCAGGATAGACTTAACTAACTTAGACAAGGAGAGGTGACCACAAACTTGGCTTGAATGTACTTTGGCAAGTACTGTCAATCAAGAAGAAGTTTTTTTCCAGAGACAGGACTGATTTGATTTGACAAGAAGTACGAGCAGAGAGTTAGATATGGCTGGAATTGGCTGGACGCTGAATGAATAATGCGATTGAACGTTCCAAGGTCATACAGTTATACTTGGAACAGTAACAGGCAAAATGCCAGTAATACCACATGATAGGGATATAAAATTATCAAAACAGACTATTATAGATATATGTTAACAATATAAAGCAAATTTCTTTTATCAAGATCCTGCACCTTAAAAGTCATAGGGAAAGATAAAAAGTTTAGATGTTAGAGAAACAATGTGTAGTTTTTTTTCTCTTGGGACAATCTTTATTTTACTCCAATCAGATACGGATGATATATGGAAACAAAGACAATGATAATCAAAGTAACAAAGTGAAGCAATGAAATGTTAAATTTGCGAATGTTGTTTTCACGCAGTAAGGCAACAAATCCTACATGTTCGTTGCAAATCCACTGCATTTGGAAATTCTGTCATATACATAGCTGTAAACTGGCTGAAGAGAGGGAGAGAGGGAAGGAAGGAAAGACATAATATATATATATATATATATATATATATATATATATATATATATCTCTCAAAGTATAGAAAGTCCTTGCACTCACGCTTAGGTAGAATGTTTGCCGGGTGCTTGAAATCCAGGAAAAATTTGAAATTTTTGTAGATAGTGATCAGCACTCTCGGTCTTTAAAGTTTAAAAACATGAAGTTTATTGATTATCCATTTTAAATTATATATATGATCGACGTTTCAGTCCCAGCAGGGACTTTCATCGGGATCAATGCAGCAAAATATATAGTAGGTAGAACGAATCAAATGTGGAGAAATATCAGCAACTATCAAGCTTTAAAATGTTTAAAGCAAGGCTGTCAAATTATACAGCCCACAAATATGACCAGTGGCAATAAAAGGCAGTACCTCGTGTGTGCAATTTGGTGAGGGCAATCTGGACAGGAGGGTAGTGGTGAAAGCCCATGGGGTAGCTGTGGGACTTGCGAGTGCTCTTAGATCCAGTCGGATCCAGTCGGTCCCTGCTGCACTATTATAGCACAATGGACTAGGTGCCTACCACAGTGTTAGTTTTCCCCAGCTGCCTGCTAGGAGGAAGTGAGTTTAGGTCACTTCTTTTCAGCTTGCGGAGAGCCATGCCGGGAGGCAGAAGCAGGCACACACAGGAGAAGCCTGGAATCTCAGAATCCCATCAGCCTTGGTCAACCTGCTCCCACTGGGCCCAGGGAAGCTGCTCTTCTGCACCCAAAAGATAAGGAAAGAGGAGAATGGCTAAATGAATTGTTATTCATACGTACGTGTGTGTGTATCCGAGTGTGTGCATATATGGGCCAGTGTGTATGCCTGTATGTGTCAGTATGTATATGTACATGTGTGAAAGTGCCTCATCATTCAAATGCTAACACTACAAACAAACACACCCTGCATTCAAACGCCAACACTGGCCCCAAATACACCCATGCATTCAAACGCCAACACTGCACACAACCCTGCATACAAACACAAATACATACAAACACAACCCTGCATTTAAACGTTAACAGTACACACAAATACATCACTACATTCAAATGGCAACAGTACATACAAGCACACAACTGCATTCAAATGCTAGCACTACAAACAAATAAGCTTTGTTATTAGTGTTAGAAAGTGATAACTTACATTTATGACATTATGTGAAGTTATTCTTTGTGTATGTATATATTTTGTGCAGCTGGCCCTCAATACATATTTTAGTAAACAATTTGGCCCTCCAGAACAAACAAGTTTGACACCCCTAGTTTAAAGTAAACCTGTCACTCCAGGAGTTTGAAAGCCTTTCTGCAGGCTTACAATCTAAACTCTTTAATTCCTATGTTTCCATATTTATCCTGATTCACAGGCAAAATAATAAATCTAACAGAGTTTGGTTTGTTAACAGGTTGTATCACAGAAACAAAACTGACTAAAAACCTACAAAAAGAAAAAAATAATAATAATAATATTCTTTAAAAAAAAAAAATTTTAAAGTGTCAACAAGTCCCCCTCGCAATTATAGTCAGCTGCGCATATTTTCTATCTTTAAAGGAGCATAGAATAGGAGTTAAACAATTCATTGTTATGATAGATTCCTGTAATTGCTATGGATACCCACACACTGCAGCATATGCAGAGATTTGCCTACACTAGAAAGTGAGTCAGCCAGTCATGATGGCGATGCTGAGATTATCCCATCAAATTCTGCATAGCAGTGATTAACGATAAGTAGGAGTTTTTATATGTTCAGATGGCAAACAGTAGAACTACAACTCTGAAATCTTTGCTGTGTTTTACATACAGCTATATTTTTGGAGCAAAAAGGGAAATACTGCAGGATTGGTATTTGGACCACACAAAAAAAATAAAAAAATCTAAAATTAAATATTAAACAAAATAGACTACAGGATATTTGTAATACAGAAGAATAACTAAATGCCAAAAGCAATATAATCTATATATTCACTTAACATGTTTTGGTGCTTAGACTCAGAGCATGACTGATAGACCTACCTGCTCGATTCTACACACATCAATGTAAAGCCCATAAAAGATTTAGTCTGATTATTCATCTGGTCGAATCTCAGCTTTTTTAAATCTTTTTATTTCTTTCTCATTTCAATTTCATGCGTATAAATTATTGACATGACAACCTTTTTTTCCCCCTTGTATAAACACTGCCTTTTCAGAGTGTTTACCAGGGCCGGACTGGCCCACCGGGAAATTTCCCGGCGTGCCGCAGCACTTGGGGCCAGGGAGAAACTGGAGAGCCCTATTACCTATAACTATATACCATTTGGTAAGTTTTCCCTCAGACTGTGAGAATCCGAGGGAATTATGGAGCGATGAGCTTGGTACCGGAAAGGTCGCATTGAGAATAGGGCGGCCGGAAGGAGCACTGCAGGGAGGGAGCTTTCTGGCACTCAAGCTCTGCCCCCGACTGCAACTGGTGACCAGGGCCACCAGCAGAAATTTTGGGGCCCCTAACTCAGCTCAGGGTCTGGGCCCCGCCTCCAAGCCTGCCCACAGAGACCGCTTCCAAATCCTGCCCACAGGAATACACACACAGAGACAAACACATTCACTGATACAAAAGGACACAGATACACACACACACACACACAGATACATACTAACGGACACACATACTGAGACATACATACACGCATATAGGCATACATACTGACACACACATACTGAGAAACACATATATACAGACACAGCCATACATAGTGACAGACAGACACATACTAACATACAGACACAGACACACATTCATAATGACATACATACAGACAGACATACATACATTCCTACTGGCATACAGACACTGACATCTATACACACACACACACATACATACATACAAAGACATCCATTCACACTGGCATACATACTTTTATACAGACAGGCATACATACATGCATGCATACAAACACTGACATCCATACATACATACATACACACATTCATAATGACATGCAGATATAATTACACTAACATGCATATAGAGCTCATTTTTCAGCCACCCTCCTGTTTCTTACCTTTTCTTTGCAGTGGGGTGGCTGGGGCCGATGGGAGTCGGCGCGGCTCTCCCTCTTCACTGCCTGGCTGTCTCTCCTCCTGCGCGGAGTGAGCTGGGAGGAAGTGACCACTTCCTCCTAGCAGCACTTGCGCTGCGGCTGCTTTTAGTCGCAAATTATACGGCCACAGCGCTGACCGGGCCCCATGAGAGTTTGTCTGTACTAAGCTTGTGTGTGTCAGAGAGTTTGTCTGTACTAAGCTTGTGTGTGTCAGAGAGTTTGTCTGTACTAAGCTTGTGTGTGTCAGAGAGTTTGTCTGTACTAAGCTTGTGTGTGTCAGAGAGTTTGTCTGTACTAAGCTGTGCTGTGTGTGTCAGAGAGTTTGTCTGTACTAAGCTTGTGTGTGTCAGAGAGTTTGTCTGTACTAAGCTTGTGTGTGTCAGAGAGTTTGTCTGTACTAAGCTTGTGTGTGTGTCAGAGAGTTTGTCTGTACTAAGCTTGTGTGTGTGTGTGTCAGAGGGTTTGTCTGTACTAAGCTTGTGTGTGTGTCAGAGGGTTTGTCTGTACTAAGCTTGTGTGTGTCAGAGAGTTTGTCTGTACTAAGCTTGTGTGTGTATGTCAGAGAGTTTGTCTGTACTAAGCTTGTGTGTGTGTGTCAGAGGGTTTGTCTGTACTAAGCTTGTGTGTGTCAGAGAGTTTGTCTGTACTAAGCTTGTGTGTGTGTCAGAGAGTTTGTCTGTACTAAGCTTGTGTGTGTGTCAGAGAGTTTGTCTGTACTAAGCTTGTGTGTGTCAGAGAGTTTGTCTGTACTAAGCTTGTGTGTGTCAGAGAGTTTGTCTGTACTAAGCTTGTGTGTGTCAGAGAGTTTGTCTGTACTAAGCTTGTGTGTGTCAGAGAGTTTGTCTGTACTAAGCTTGTGTGTGTCAGAGAGTTTGTCTGTACTAAGCTTGTGTGTGTGTGTGTGTGCCAGAGAGTTTGTCTGTACTAAGCTTGTGTGTGTCAGAGAGTGTGTCTGTACTAAGCTTGTGTGTGTCAGAGAGTGTGTCTGTACTAAGCTTGTGTGTGTCAGAGAGTTTGTCTGTACTAAGCTTGTGTGTGTGTGTGTGTGTGTGCCAGAGAGTTTATCTGTACTAAGCTTGTGTGTGTGTCAGAGAGTTTGTCTGTACTAAGCTTGTGTGTGTCAGAGAGTGTGTCTGTACTAAGCTTGTGTGTGTGTGTCAGAGAGTTTGTCTGTACTAAGCTTGTGTGTGTGTGTGTGTGTGTGTCAGAGAGCTTGTCTGTACTAAGTTTGTGTGTGTCAGAGAGCTTGTCTGTACTAAGTTTGTGTGTGTCAGAGAGCTTGTCTGTACTAAGTTTGTGTTTGTGTGTGTCAGAGAGCTTGTCTGTACTAAGTTTGTGTGTGTGTGTCAGAGAGCTTGTCTGTACTAAGTTTGTGTGTGTGTGTCAGAGAGTTTGTCTGTACTAAGTTTGTGTGTATCTGTAAGCTTGTATGTGTTTGTCAATGATCTTGTGTGTGTCAGTGAGATTACCTGTCTGTGAGCCTGTGTACCAGTACCTATGGGAAAGCATTGGATTCATAAATTCTGATGTCAGCAAGGAGGTAGATCAGGGGCAGGGCCAGCAAAGATAAGTTTTGGTTATTGTTTTATAGAGGGGCTAAAGGGGAGGAGCATGTTTGTGTTACTGACCCTACAGTGTTAAAATAAATAAAGAAATGACTAACTTACTTGGCATTGCATGATAAATGCTCGGCCAGAATTGTCCACTGTCCCTCTTCATCCAAACACGCACAGTTCTGAAACAAATTACAAAACACTGTACTTTTAAGAATTTCAAAATCACTATGTAAATATACATAAAATGTAGCGCTTTTACAAATACAGATGGAATAAATCACCTGTTTAGGTTTCAGATAAAGGTTCTCCTTTTCATTCCTTTTTTTGCACTATTTGTTTTGCATTTTCTGTTATGGTGTTATTGTAAGGAAACACTTGAATGTATAGCAGCTAATTGAAATTGATCATATATTGGTTTACCGAAATTGAAATAAATAAGCGCTGGTTCCTAAACATTCCTTTTTTTTGCAATATAAATATACTCATGTCATGAGAAAATACTAATTATTATGTATATTATACACATACACACAAAAACTTAGATGTATTAATATATGTAATAATAAATATATGTAAATATGTAAGTCAGTCTATGTTATATGTTACCTATAACTGTACATTTAATTTCGCTCATATACTGGTAAAGTTTTGTACTGAGTATACAAACTCAATAAAATACAAATTGAAATAAATAAATAAATAAATGGGACTGCTACCATAAACTCCTTGTACTATAACCACTATAATAAGTTGTGGTGATTATAGTGTCTGTTTAATGCTATACGTTTATATGACACAGGGGGAAGGCACTTACAGATTGAAACACATTGGTGCTTGAACTGAAGAAACAGCTATTTAAAATATCTGCAAGTTTGAGTATTTAGAAAGTTTCAGAGAAAGAGAGAGAGCAAGAACCAAAATCATGCTTAAAGGGACACTTCCTTCTCCATAGATTTTACAATGTATAGTGGTGATTCAGGTGCCAGAAATACATCCCTCACCGCTTACCGCTTTAAGCCATATAAATTCCATATTAATCTTCAGAGCCAAAGTTCAACCCCTCCCCAACCCCGGCTGGTCGTTACATGTGCCAATTCCAGTGGTTATGGTACTCGAATGCCAATTTAATTTTCTTTGCTCGCTAGCTGAAGTGCTTTATGAATATGCAGTATCACATTTTGATGGCAGGTTATAAACGTGGGAATTGACACTTCTATAAATTAATTAAGAAACACCTTACTGGCTGTCAGCCAGACAGGTTTTTTTCCTCCTTCCGTTAGCTCCACTGAGTGACAGAAAGTTGCAGGGTGCTCTACTAGAACAAGCCTGTCTTCTCTACAGGTGACACTGAGTTTTTTTTAAATTAATTTCTAGTGTAGTTTACGTCTGTGTGCTTAATACACTACATTCCATGTCTAGAATTCTAAGAAAGAATGCAGAGATTTCCTAGTCCCTGCAGAAAGCACAAATTTGCAGAAAACAATGCCCTTTCAGCTATCTCTGACTTGTCTGTATATGTTTTAATGCAATACTCCCATAATGCACTACAAAACTGATCAGGTTTAGCCTGGAGTGTCCCTTTAAATCACAGAGAACACTACAGTTAAATCCTCTTAACAGCACACTGTATTATTAAATGTCACAGGGTGGAGACCCCTTGTGGGACACTTGCATCATCTCTCACAACATAAGTAAACAGACTGCAGGCTACCAAGAACACACACCAGGTGCAATGTAACATATGGATCAGCTGTACAAAGTGCAACAATGTACAATGCAATGTGGTAATGTGTCTGCATACACAAATTCATAAATAAAAAGTTGACTCATGCAGAATTCTAAAACTGCAATCACTGGTATCTTATTTAAAAGGACACTGTACCTCATCGGAGTGGTCTGGGTGCGATATCCCGGTCCCCATCCCTGTAGCCATTCAATGTAAAATATTGCAGGTTTAGAAAAACTGCAGTGTTTACATTGCAGTGCTGAGACTGCTTCTAGAGGCTGAAAGGGTTTTAAAAATTTTTTTTTTTTACCATTTCACCAAAAGGAAGGGGGTGGGGGGTAAAGGGGGACACCTGCTGGCAAGGTTTGATCAAAAACCAGAGGACCTTTGTTATGGTACCTAGACTGTCCATTTAAGAAAACAAGGATCATTATGTTGTGCAATAAAATCAGCATGTCCCATGAACTACTTAAAAGAGACACTACAGGCACCCAGACCACTTTATCTCATTGAAGTGGTTTCAGTGAAGTGCCCAACCCCCTTAACACTGCAACGTTAAACATTGCAGTTATAGAAAAACTGCAATGTTTATACTGCAGGGTTAAGACAACCTCTTCCAGACAGCCACTAGAGGCACTTCCTGCATTCTCGAGAAGCTTTGCATGAGGACGCCCAGGCGTCTTCAAAACACCCCCTAGGAAAGTACCGATTTATTGCTTTCCTATGGGAAAGGTCTAATGCAGGCAGGCACTTGCCGCATGTGGCCATTATTTCCCCTCCTTCGCCGGAGCAGAGGACCTCGGTACTGGAAAGAGGTAAGTGAAAAAAAGATTTTTTTAATCCTTTACTCAACAGGTGGGGGGGCTGCATGAGACCGACAAACAATTTAGCCTTAGGAGTACAGTTTAATATTTCTAACGCTATAGTGTTCCTTTATGGCTTGTTCAATGTGAATTGTCAGAATTCAGCCAGAGTTTGAATTTTCCAGTTCTATTGTGTTTAAAATGTTCAGTTCATTTTAAATGCCTGAATTGTGAATTCTCATACACTTTGATTTTTAGAACAGGAATCAGACCTGTAGACTATCTGCTTGTGTGCTTAAAGCAGGTTTTCTTTGGGTACGCACCCTGTACAATGCGGCTAAGTATCCTGGGTTCTCTAAACCTTTAGCAGAATTCTACAGTCAATGTAACGCTCATAAAAGATTTAGTCTGACAGCAATGTATTACGCTTCATGTTACAAGTTTACTTTCTTTATTCCCACAGAGTGCCAATACGGATGGAGTTTACTTCAGTTAACAAAACAGTATGTATTACAGGAAAACACCCATTTATCTTTACTTTTAATATAAACGCTAGCCTTGTGTGAATGAAACCATGAAAAATGTCAACATATTTCAAGCTTGTCGAAAGCTTTTTCACTCGACTTACTACAGCTTAGTGTAAAGTATCTAAATAGGTGGCTCAAGATTTTAAAAGTAAACTTAAGTACTCAGAGTTATTCCATAAAGTGTGAATTGTCAGGGATTTAAAATGTAGGCCACAATAACTGAATAATAAACAAATACATTTCAAGCTATGTTTTAGTTCAGCTATTTTGACTGAAAATTTGAGATTGACTTTGGCTTCTTGACAATAGAAACTCACTCTTTAATGAATAATTGTGATTGCAACTTTAAATAGGTTCTTTATTGAACACAATCCTAAAAGGAACACTCCAAGCACCATACCCACTACAGCTCTTACCTTCTGTTCGTCCGGTGCCAGTCACTGCCTCTATTACCATCTCCGGAGAGCCAGAAGTTCCTTACTTAGGTCTTAGCTTACTGGTTGGACAAGTGGACTTCTTACCTGGGATTTACAGTGTGCTGCTCTTCACCTCCACTACCATCTCCAGAGATGGAGTGGGGGTGGGGAGAGACTCCTAAAAGAACACAGGTAAGAAGTAAAATGGTTCCTTACAACAGGGGGCACCAGTGCACTGCTGGCACCAAAACTACCATAGCTAGCTGTAGTGACTGAGGTTCTTGGAGTGTTTCTTTAACAATATATAAGGAAGCAGTATTATTAAATCTAAAGAACTGATGTCTAATCTTAGGCAATGCAGATGTCCGGGTCCTAGGTCCTTCTTTATTCTCAGACAAAAGGAAATGTAGCCAAAGCCAACAGGTAGCCCACGATGCTTCATCAGTGTTCTATAAGCCCTGTGTGTGTGTGTTTGCCATTAGGCAGTGGAAGTATGGAAAATCCTGCATTCAAGTTAACATATAACTCGTGTTGACAAGCGCAGGTACGGACATGACAAAGAACTCTGCATATATGAAATCAATATGCATCCAAGGCCATGAGAGCCAGAAGCAAACAATAACAGCAAGAAAGCACTACATGGTATGTTGACTGGGGAATAAAGGTTCATTATCAGGTTCTTCAATTCTTTTATGATGCGCAACATTTAGCAGGTTAAAAGTCTTCTAAATTAATGTGTACACAGATTTCTGTGCAGGTTCAGTTTTAACCCCATGTTATGGGGCTCCACTGGAATCCACGTTGTGCTCCCTGTGCATGAACTAATGTACACAAAGTAAGCTTACCTAAATGAATGGGTTCATTCTGCGTCCATGTGTCAAAAGGACGGGGTGAGGTATTTGTTCTGGTCGTGTTTCCATGAGACCCTACACGGAACACTTGAAAAACAGTGACTCAAACTACTTTTTTTCTCCGACACCAGAAATATAAAAATACCTTCTGTAGTCCCTTTAAAAAGAGCACCTCCACAGAATGGAGGAATAAAAAATAAATAATAATAAAAAAAAAATTTAAGTCCACGTTAAATGGCAGAAAAGCGGCAAATTTCTGTGTTGAAGTCTGTAAAAATATCAGATAGCTAGCACTAACGATAGCCAAAAATCAGATACAGGCATCGGCAGTTCATTCCAGCACCAGTCCATAAATTTCAAGGCCTTTAGAAGTGAATCACAAATGTCTTTATTCACAGCTTGCGGATGTACCAAAAAGGAAATGCTTAGTAACTGCTTCTACATTAACCAGCAGCTAAACAATTCAAATAGTTACTGCATGCACAGACATTTTCTGTTGACCTTTTGCTGAATTCCAACATCCCAACATCCTGTTTCACAAATGCAGACAAAGTTACACTGACCCTTTGCAAGTTTCATCTGGCATGAAGAAGTGAAAATGCAGATTCTAATTTAGCAATGGGATCTGCCTTGAGATCTATCTTGAGAGAAATGTTTCAGTGTGGTTTCTAAACTTGACCATGTCTTCAAGGGAAGAGTGACCCAGTTTGCATTCATTTTACTGGTTTGACGAATGATACGCAGTATATATGTTGATCTGGATTGAGCACGGTAACGTGTGTTAAAACATCCAATATGTTTAAAGTGAATACCAAAATAAGAGGAAAATTCTTCTGAACACATCAATTTATCATGTAAAAGGTTTTGTTTGTTTTCAGCTAAGCAGTTAGAAATATTGAAAAGAAGAGTAATTAATTTATATATTGATTAAGGGGACACTATAGTCACCTGAACAACTTTAGCTTAATGAAGTAGTTTTGGTGTATAGAACATGCCCCTGCAGCCTCACTGCTCAATCCTCTGCCATTTAGGAGTTAAATCCCTTTGTTTATGAACCCTAGTCACACCTCCCTGCATGTGACTTGCACAGCCTTCCATAAACATTTCCTGTAAAGAGAGCCCTATTTAGGCTTTCTTTACTGCAAGTTCTGTTTAATTAAGATTTTCTTATCCCCTGCTATGTTAATGGCTTGCTAGACCCTGCAAGAACCTTGTGTATGTGATTAAAGTTCAATTTAGAGATTGAGATACAATTATTTAAGGTAAATTACATCTGTTTGAAAGTGACACCAGTTTTTTTGTTCATGCAGCCTGTGTCAATCATAATGTGAAAGAAAAAAGTGAACTTAGTGGATCGTACTACCACCAAAAGATCACTCAGTGGAGCGCTAAATATCAAATTCTTACCCCTATTGGAATAACGTATATATCACTTTAAGGGGCAGACAGCATAATAAAATCTACAACAAGAAAATACACATCATAGTGCAGTATGCTTGTAAGGTGTGAATGGAGTGGAAGAAGATGTATGTCCAACTCACATGGTAAAGAGCCTGGAGATTGGCTCAAATCACAACAGCTGAGGTATGTTTGGTCATCCGATTGAGAAAGCCCCACGGCGAAAACACGTCTCGGAACTCCAAGGAAGACCACCCCAGAGACTTTTACTTTTTGGTATCTGTATATACAGTTTTACTGTGATGGGATTCCAGCATGGTTAAAATTTAGTAGGCCAAAATCTCCATGTGGCATATGTGTATGTTGTGTCAGTTGGTTAGCTACATGTAGCTAGGATACTGTCATCAGTGTACTGAGCATGTGCAGAAATGCAGGAACTGAAATTGCACTTATTTCCTTTGTCTTGGATGGGCCATGTGGTTTGACTAGATGTACAAGTCTATATTCTGCTCATTGATTGGTTAAAGGTATATGTGGGTGTAGCTATTAATGGGAGGAGTTATGTGCCTATATAGGGAGCCTGCACTATTGTTCAGGGCTCAGAACTTGCTGTATTTTTTGGTGACATTAGTCCCTCTGAGTCCCGATCGGTGATCCAATAAAGAATCTCTTCCTTCCTGAAGAAACCTGTGTCCATCCCTCTGTACTTTGCTTCCGTCAGTTTCTCCGGTATCATTTGGTGCATTGGCCGGGAATCTCATCGTTCAACGGTAGCTGAGAGGCAGAGGCGTGAGATGGTCTATCTTTGCCCACGTTCTCTACGGCTGCACCCCTGAACTTCTGCGTGGACCTCCCTTCGTCTCGGCGCCACTGGTCTGTTGTCCAGGAGATCATCGGCCTCTACGTAAGAAGTGCTGGGGTGTCCCCGTCGATGAGTGTGAACTCAGGTTCAGGAACGAGGAGGTAAGACAACTGCTGTTTTAGACGGCAGACCCACTAGGGGTATACCGATTGTGCGGTAGGCCCAAAAGGAGTTTAAATCTGTGTATGGAATCTGCCCCCTCTGTCGGAGGGAAGGAGCGAAGGCGCACCGCTCGATCGAACGCTCTTTAGTAAGACCGTTTGATCTGGTTAGTCAGTCGGGGTCCTGTGTAAATAGCCCTAGCCGGACACCGGTGTCTTGTCTAGACTAGCGTTCTAGGGTGTATATTACGTTCGCTAGGTCGGAGGGACCGGGAGACTAAGCGGCGCCTGTGTAAATTCGGTTCGCTAGCTCTCAGCCTATCTTGGCTAAGTGGGAAGGCGTGTAAATTTGGAACCCACTAGACTTTTGATAGAGTAAATAGACTAGAAGGGCAATTTTGTAAATTCTGCCCTCTAGTTCGCTATATGTGGTGCTTGGGCAGTGTGGCTAACCAAAACGGGTGTATATAGTTTTAGGTAGTCTATTCAAGGTACTGGCCAATAGTTTAGTTGGGATTATTGTAAATGTTGTTAAATATATTGTAGTTGGTGAATTGGTTAACTTGTATGTCCTACTAGAAAGTTAGAGCTCTGCTGTCTAGTGGGCGTGTAAATTGTGTGTATAACTGTAAAATAGCGCACGGTACCATAACTACTGACATGTACCATAACCACTGACTTTGTGTAAAAATTACTAACAATTGCTGTTTTATGTTATATGTATAATACCATAACTGTTACTAACTGATCTGTGACTTTAAAACTGTATTATAACCACTTACTAACTGTACCATAACCACTGACTGTAAAGATGAGGTTACTAGAATGTGATATAGTTGGTTAGTCAAAAGTTGATTTATAGTACAGATAATTGTAGAGATGAATTTGTTGAAATGTTATGTGATCGGTTAGTTTATATGGATTAATAGCGTGGATAGTTGTATGGTTTGAATAATGGTTACATTGATAAGTGTATAGTCTTTGGTGGGTTTTTGATTTAATTTTGTGTGTGCGACGTCGTGATATTGTTGAGCATGTGAGGATCCTGTGTGTTTGGGCCTAGTGACTGCGCAATGTGTTGCTGGTGATAAGGAGATTGGTGTGACTGTTGAAACTGTGTGTATATTTGTACAGCTTTTTGAATCAGACGTTCTGTTGAAA
Organism: Pelobates cultripes; assembly: GCA_933207985.1. Classification (NCBI taxonomy): domain Eukaryota; kingdom Metazoa; phylum Chordata; class Amphibia; order Anura; family Pelobatidae; genus Pelobates; species Pelobates cultripes. The sequence continues at coordinate 365,930,735 of OW240912.1, read as the reverse complement.
TAATCTGATTCACTTGGCTGTTAGTCTTTTGTCTTGTATGTTTAAAAAAAAAAGTAGGGAGTAGCTTGTCCTGGTGGCCGCATGGCCTCCATGTAGCAGTCTTCACTTAAATTTAGTGCAGAGTGTACATGTGGCTGTAACTAGTAGGCTGGAATTCTATGATCAGTTTCTATATATTGACTGTTGGAAACTGATTGTTGCCTTGGTGAATTAAACTGTGTCATATGGGAAACAATGTAGCCACATGGTGGTCAGAACTAAGGACTTAATTACAACTGCTTTGGACATCCCCTCCCCCCCCCCTGGCATCTGATTACCAACCCCCCAAACATCCTCCAGAGCCAGATTAGCCACGCCCATTTCTGGCTGGTATAATCAGTATTTGCACTCCCCCTGCTCTACTGTCCCCGCCTACCCACATACCTATCTGTTCCTGTGTTTCAAACTCTTGTATTTCTGTACTACCCCTCCCCCTAATCAATGATCAATGGTATCAGATGGTATATTGGTTTTTTTTAGTTACTGGATGGGCCCTCCCAGCTTTGTCCAAAATGTCCCCTTTTACTAAACTACAAACTGAAATGTTTAATTTACCTTAGAACTAAAGATTTAATCAAGCCTAGCTAGCAGGGTGGACATTGATTAAAATAAGTAATAATAAAATAGGACATAATTAATTAAAGTCTATTTGTTTCATTTGACTTTAGGGAGGCACTCTAAGCCACCTACTGGCCATCTTCGGGAGTTACATTGATAATACATTGTTTATAACAGATAGATGTAGGATTGCTTACCCTATTTTAATATATTTATTGCTATAAGGTTTTATTTTATGTATAAATATATTAAAAGTTGAGTTTTCTTATTAGACCCATAAAGATTATTTTGATACAATTACCCTCTGGTGACACCTACTGGTAGGTTTTTGGTTTAACACTTTAAACAAAAACGTTTTTTCATCCACCAAATGCCGACTAATAAAATTAGCTCACCCCCTTACACTTATCTTACTACCCGTAGACTGGAACCTATTATTGAGCAGCCTTGCCGAAGTCCCATATTAGACACTGCTTGAGTCAAATAGATTGTACACTCCTTTCAATCCTGAAAGCTTCCGAATGATAGACTCAGCATTTGTCAGCCAGACCCAAGGTGATAGTAATAGGGAGACAGAGGTAAAGTGGGAGCAAGAACGTAAAATGAGGAAAAAGGCAGATATGCTAGCGGTAGCTATCTTAAGTGTAAAAAGACAGGGAAGTGAATAGAGGAGACGAGAATAGGCTGAGCAAGGGACTTTAAGTAGGAATTAATGTGCGTATTGTAGAAAGGAGGGACATTGGAAGAGTGAGTGTCCACAGAGAGAGCAGTATGAAGGTGATAGACAAGGAGAGAGAAGGGTACGAGGAGGTTATAGTGGTAGTTATAGAGTAAGAGGAAGTTTTAGAGGGAATGGTGGGAATAGTAGAGGAAGTGTTCAAGGAGACAGATACTATCCACCCACGCAGAGACCTAGAGAAAGAGAGGATAGAGATTTTGTGGGTCTGGCTGACACTATCATGGAAGACTATTGATACCGACTGGGCTCCATCCCACTTGGTCGAGCGTAGCCTATGGTCGATGTAGCAATAGGGGGAAAGAGAAGTTCTTTCATGATCGACACAGGTGCTGAACATTCTGTGGTGAAGCATTAGTTCCTATATATGCCAGAGTGTCCGATTCAACTTTTAGGACGAGATCTATTATCGAAGCTTTAAACTCAGATAACCTTTTACCTAATGGATTAACATCTCTGAAGTTTAAGGGATTACCAGGCATAATGGTGATATCGGTGCCGAGGGAAGAAGAATGACGCTTCTATTCCATAGTGACAAGTGTTAACCCTAAGAGTGATGAATCCTTACTTGACATTCCAGGAGTATGGGAAGAAAATAATCCTCCAGGACTTGCTCGTAATATCCCACCAATACATATTGAGTTAAAGCTCGGGGTGTATCCTGTTAGCCTTTGTATGTTGTTCTTTTATCTACCCCAACAGCTGTAAAGGTGGCGGAAGTGACTCCTTGGATTCATCATTCTAAGGTTAAACCAGCAGCAGACTCTTGGCAAACTACTCCAGATCCTGAGAATCCTTGCAGGACCCGGTTGAAGCGTGCAACTCAGTCGGAGTGACGAGGGGATATCGAGACATTCTAATTAAAAGTCTACAAAGATCATCAAGTAGGTGTTTTGACGGCCATAATAAAGCCTGACCACCTGCCTACGTGTCATAGCCAGAGTATCTTGAAGGGATCTCTGTGAAGGAAAGTGAGGATCAGAAGAACAACATCCTTGCAGCCCTCACAATCGGGAAGCTGAGAGGCCATCGCACGGTCGAAGAAAAATGAGGATTTCAGGAATAATGTGTTTTATTGTGTCTTAGTATTTTTATGATTTTTCAGGAAGGTAGGAGTACAGACATACCGAATTGCGATAGTTGCATTAAGACTACTAAAACAGGTAACCAAATATCCCAAACTTTCATCTGGCACTCACAGTATGAATGTAAGGGATCTGTATCTAAATGTAGATATTTGGATATTGATTATAGTGTGTGCAAGCCAATATCAGGAGAGTCTAAATGTTTTGATCCCCATTTCCAACCCCGTACAATTTGGTTGGTAATTCGGAATAGTAACTCCCAGGGGACATTAATAAATAGGACTGTGATAAGCACCATACATTCCGCGGGTATTCTACTATTTGATGCATGTAAGGCGATTTCGGGTAGTGGAAGACTTTGGAATGTATGTGGTAATCTTAAATGGGAACGAACTTATGGGTTTAATGATAAATACTTATGTCCCAGTAAAAGATCTACTGATCCTGATTGCCCAAATAGAGACTAACTTCTGCCCCTATTGGTCATGTGTAGGTTGGGCAACCTGGGAAAAACAGTGGATCAAGATATGATTATCCAAAGGTTGCCTACCACACCATACTGTAAACTATGTGTGTAACCCCGTTCACATGACCATTTCCAATCTGCAGTACTTTATTGACAGGTTTGGAGGTCTGTTTGGGTTCCAAATATATGGCACAGGAGTAAATTCAGGAACAATAATATATGTAGGTCTTGAAACTGAGACAGTGGCAACTCAAACTCATCAGGTTTCTCATTCCTTCTATGAGGAGATGAGTATTGAGGATAAAATTCCCCATAATGTTAACAACCTATTTATTGATTTGGCTGAGGGTATTGCAGGTAGTCTTAATGTAACTAATTGCTATGTGTGTGGAGGTACTAATATGGGAGACCAGTGGCCTTGGGAGGCAAAGGAAATATGGTACCCTGGCTCTGAGACATATGAACAACAGATACCTTTCCAGTCTGATCATCAAGTAAGTACTAGAAGTAAATTGGAATGGTGGTTAAAAACCTCCATTATAGGTCATGTTTGTATAGCCAGGAAAGGGACAATGTATAACACGTCTGTAGGTGAGCTAACGTGCTTGGGACAAAAAGCCTATAATGTTAATACTAAAATACTACTTGGTGGTCAGCTTCAAATGTCTCGGAACCTACTAATCCGTTTGCCAATTACACTCATTTAAAGGAGGTATGGTTTGACTTATCGGCTACATCTAGTTGGAAAGCCCCAGCAAATTTATACTGGATTTGTGGTAATAAAATTTATTCGGAGTTACCACAAGATTGGGAAGGGGCATGTGTATTAGGTATGCCAAAGCCATCCTTCTTGTTGCCAATCGAAACAGGAGAGACCTTGGGAGTTAAGGTTTACGATGTAAATCATAAAAGGGAGAGAGCATCCTTGAATATAGGTAGCTGGGAAGATAATGAGTGGCCCCCTCAACGTATTATTAATTATTATGGACCTGCTACTTGGGCAGAAGATGGCACTTATGGATATAGAACTCCGATTATATATGCTCAACCGCATTATTAGACTACAGGCGGTAGTTGAGATTATTACTAATGAGACAGCTCAAGTGCTTAATCTTCTAGCTAAGCAAAATACCAAGATGTGATCAGCCATATACCAGAATAGGCTAGCCCTTGATTACTTACTAGCAGTAGAAGGAGGTGTATGCGGAAAGTTTAATCTAAGTAACTGTTGTCTGCACATAGATGATGAAGGGCAGGCAGTGGCTGAACTTACAAGCCACATGGTTAAATTTGAGCATGTACCTACTCAGGTCTGGAATGGGTATAACCTAAGTAGTTGGTTTGGAAGTTGGTATGAGCAGCTTGGAGGAATTAAGACATTAGTAGGAGGAGTAGAATTTATTATATTTTTTTTGTGCCTCCTCCTGCCCTGTCTAATTCCACTAGTGGTAAGGTCCCTACGTAGCATTATAGAGAGTACTATAGAGAGAAAGACAGCTGCTCATGTAATGGCTGTCTGGAAGATATGATCCCCTAGCCCGAAGAGAATATATTCAGGATGAAGAATGTTGAAGGAGTTTTTAAGATGCTTACAAGGTCTACTCTGGTTCAATGGCTACTTGAGAGATGTAGGTAAAACTGTGATTGGTGATGCATCTGGAATAATGTTATATCAGAGGCATCAAAAGGGGGGAATGTGATGGGATTCCAGCATGGTTAAAATTTAGTAGGCCAAAATCTCCATGTGGCATATGTGTATGTTGTGTCAGTTGGTTAGCTACATGTAGCTAGGATACTGTCATCAGTGTACTGAGCATGTGCAGGAATGCAGGAACTGAAATTGCACTTATTTCCTTTGTCTTGGATGGGCCATGTGGTTTGACTAGATGTACAAGTCTATATTCTGCTCATTGATTGGTTAAAGGTATATGTGGGTGTAGCTATTAATGGGAGGAGTTATGTGCCTATATAGGGAGCCTGCACTATTGTTCAGGGCTCAGAACTTGCTGTATTTTTGGTGACATTAGTCCCTCTGAGTCCCGATCGGTGATCCAATAAAGAATCTCTTCCTTCCTGAAGAAACCTGTGTCCATCCCTCTGTGCTTTGCTTCCGTCAGTTTCTCCGGTATCATTACTTTGCTTAATTGTTTTTTTTTTTTAATAAATTGTTACTTTTACCTTATACATCTGGTAGTGGATCTTCAACTGCTTCCTGCATTTTCTAAAGAAGGGTAGTGCCTCCCTTAAAGGCACCACACGCTTATACATAGAGCCTAGTACAATTGGCTCTATTCCAGGTGAGCACATTCATGCACTGTTATATGTGACCACTTGTTTATTTTAAACATACTTGCACTAGGATTTTTGTCCTTTTTTATCCACATATGTTGTGAGCTGTATATCTGGAGAAGGTCTGGTATTACCAAACATACCTCAGCTGTTGTGATTTGAGCCAATCTCCAGGCTCTTTACCATGTGAGTTGGACATACATCTTCTTCCACTCCATTCACACCTTACAAGCATACTGCACTATGATGTGTATTTTCTTGTTGTAGATTTTATTATGCTGTCTGCCCCTTAAAGTGATATATACGTTATTCCAATAGGGGTAAGAATTTGATATTTAGCGCTCCACTGAGTGATCTTTTGGTGGTAGTACGATCCACTAAGTTCACTTTTTTCTTTCACATTGTGTTTGTGTAGGATTGGGATACCTGCATGCGTGTTTGAGCTGCTGTTCTATTTATATATTATTGTTAAGCGCCTAATTGCACAGAGCACCTTTTTCTTGTGTCAATCATAGCCAGGGGAGGTGTGGCTAGGGCTGCATAAACAGAAACAAAGTGATTTAACTCCTAAATTGAGCAGTGAAATTACAGGGGAATGATCTATACACTAAAACTGCTTTATTTAGGTGACTATAGTGTTCCTTTAACTATATAATACACTAAATTGGAGCATTTTAAGAGAGTGATACTTACCTAGCATAGGTTATGGAGTAATCGGTTTACCGCTGCAGCGGATATATGATAACCTCCCTCCCCCACTATGTGTATACTTACTCTTGGACTCACAAGTCTAACAGGCTCTTCTTTCGGTGGGATGGCAGGTACAGCAGCTGTAGCCATGATAGAGTCATTCATGAAAAAGATGAATGAAGTGATCATGCAAGCCACAGCAATCCCCATTGATGCTTGCTGGGTAACTTAAAGGACCACTATAGTGCCAGGAAAACAAACATACTTGTTTTCCTGGCACTATACTGCCCTGAGGGTGCCCCCACCCTCAGGGTCCCCTTCCCGCCGGGCTCTGGGGAGAGGAAGGGGTTAAACTTACCTCTTTCTCCAGGGCAGGGCGGGGAGCTCTCCTCCTCCTCTTCGGCTGAATGCGCATGCGCGGCAGGAGCTGCGTGCGCAGCCAGTCCATAGGAAAGCATTGTGAATGCTTTCCTATGGACGCTGGCGTCTTCTCACTGTGATTTTCACTGTGAGAAGCACGCAAGCGAGCGCCTCAAGCGGCTGTCAAGAGACAGCCACAGGAGGCTGGATTAACCCTAACATAAACATAGCAGTTTCTCTGAAACTGCTATGTTTATAGAAAAAAAGGGTTAACCCTAGCTGGACCTGGCACCCAGACCACTTCATTAAGCTGAAGTGGTCTGGGTGCCTATAGTGGTCCTTTAATAAAACTACTTGTGAATTCTGAGCCATATATCCTATACTGCTGCAATAAACATTTTAGGAAAAGCAAAATAAATTAGCTAAAACAATAGCAGGACCACAATTGTGCATTTCTTACCGATTTGAACCCAAGGAGGAAAATGTGAAGATTTTTTAAAAATTAAAAGTATTCCTCTTGTTTTGTATATCATTTTAATTGTATTTTGTTGTGCAATACAACGTTGCAATGCAAATTCACATTTCACAAGAAATGGGAACAATCCAGGACAGATGACACGTAAACATGTTTTTACAACGTTGTTAAAATAAGTGCATATATCATCAAAGAAACGCTCCAAGCAAAATAACTACTACAGTGCACTGTAGTAGTTATGGTGTCATTGATGCCATTGTGCACCCGCCGTGTTGTAAGTAGTCAAGCCATTTTAGAACGATTTCATGAATTCCTACCCAGGGTCTGCAAAGCTGGAGCTTTCTCTCTGAAGGCTGTAGTGGAGGTGAGGAGTTGCACCCAGCGGAGCACAGGTAATAATTTCAAACCATTGTAAAAAGCACTTTAACTGCTTACAGTGGTGGAGTGCCAGGGAACTCCTAGCACCATAACCTTTACAGTGCCGTGGTTAGGGTGCTAAGCGTGTTCCTTTAAAGATGTTATTCCAACAAGTATGCATTGGGTATGAAAATAAACATTTGCACATAAAAACTGAAACAAGAACAGTTTGTGTGTAAGTCTCGTTAATGCATACATTTCCCATACTGTGTTTTGCAAACATGGCATCCCCCCAATATGTTATAATTGTCTAGTGTTACTGAACTTCTGAAAATATGAGAAGTAAAATGAGGAGTAAGTATAGAGACGGTAGATCATGTTTACATTTGTACCAAAAGAATAGTATGGGTTGAGGGGCCAGATATACAAGTTGTGTGGTTGGTCTGCAAAGGATTCTGCACATCCAGGCTTACTTGCCAACAATTCTAATTCCTTTGGGGATATCTTATGTTGTGCCTCATCTGGGGTTATCATTTTATGCCGTGCCATTGTAAGGTTAATATTTCTCGCTATACAATCTGTGTATATAGTTCCCTGACTTTTGTGCTAGGTATTTACAAAGTATTACCCTGTAGGAATCATAACAACCTACCAGACCCATCAAAAACTGTTTCTAAGTGGAGAAACATGCATGGTATGTCATTTTAATGACATCTGTTGATAAGAGGCCAGAGATAAAAAAAAAAAAGTTTAGATAGTCACATCTGCTTTGAAGATTGTTTATATTTCAGAGTGTAACATGATGTGTCCACTTTTTGTGGGCGTTATTTAAGTTTATAAAAACTACGCATTTGCAAAACACACAAAAGACGAGCACTGCTCGTTTTGTGCTACAAAAAGGATGTGCTTTTTCATCAATCTGTCTGCAGTTATTTTTGCACTGTCATCAACCAAGATAAAATCATTAAAAAAAAAATTTAAAAAAAAGTTAGTTAGATATATATTTTTAAAGGGACACTATAGTCACCTGAACAACTACAGCTTAATGTAGTTGTCCAGGTGAGATCTATAGCTCCCTGCAGGCAATCTAATGTAAACACTGTATTTTCAGAGAAAATACAGTGTTTACATTGATTGATAGGAATACCTCCAATGGCCGTCAATCAGACGGCCACCAGAGGGACTTCCTATCATGTAGGGCCCTAAAAAGGCCTTGTACACGTCAGACGTATTAAAATACGTCTGACGTGTGCAGGAGAGAGAAGGCACTGTGTGCGCGCCTTCTCTCTCCTGCCTGTCAGCAGAGGAGAGGGGCCGGGCAAAGACCGCAAGCTGAGCGGTCAGTCAGTTCAGCCTGCAGCCGCGCGCATGCGCGGTAGTGCGCTCAAGACTTCAGAGAGCGGCATGAATGTTGCCCTATGAAGTATGTGCGCATGTGCGGCGGAGGCGCGCATGCGCACAAGGGAGCAATGATGCTTCCAAATGGAAGCGTCTGATTGCTCCCTGCTCGCACCCATCCTATTTCGTATTTTAACGAATTAGGGGGCGCGGCTTCACGAGGCTCCCAGCGCTGGAACCAGGTGAGTAAAATTATCTGCCTGGAGAGTCCCTTTAACCTTGGCGTGCTCATTTAAAGCATCATGATAATGTAAATGGGCTAAAGACTCACTTAAGTGCTATTAGAGCATTATTTCAGCAGGTTTATAGATTACATAGAATGTGACGGCAGATAACTATTCGGCCCATCAGGTCTGCCCAATTTCCTAAATACATTCATTAGTCCCTGGCCTTATCTTATAGCTAGGACAGCCTTATACCTATCCCACGCATGGTTAATCTCCCTAACTGTGTTAACCTCTACCACTTCAGCTGGAAGGCTATTCTTTACGAGTCCACTACCCTGTCAGTAAAGTAATACTTCCTGATATTATTTTTAAACCTTTGCCCCTCTAATTTAAGACCATGTCCTCTTGTTGTGGTACTTTTTCTTCTTTTAAATATATAGTCTCCTCCTTTACTTTGTTGATTTAAGCCTCATTGAGACATGTTCCAGAATATTTGCTGGTCACCTTGCACCTACTTTAACATCTACTATGAACCCCTAAAGCATTGCTTAAAACCTTCAACACATAAAATTACGGGATATTTTGACGCATCAAATCTGTTATGCTGCAATGACGTGCAGAGCCTGTATAACATGGGAAGCAGTGCAGTGCATAGGGAATCAATGCATGCTATTTTTACACTCAGCTGTAGTAGTATTCAGTGGTTTGATGTTTAACAATAGATACGCTCATTCATTTAAAGGGATGTTTCAGGCACCCAAACAACTTCATTAAAATAAAGTTGTTGCGGTGTCAGGAGGCTCCCAGGGACACTATTGCCTCAAGTGTTTAAACCGTTCTTGAATCGTTTAACCCCTTAAAGGTGAGGGTGTCCACGGGGGCCTCCTGGCACCATCACAACTTTAAACAAAGTTGTTTTGGTGCCCGGAGTGTCTCTTTAAGAAATAAGATTAGTTATGCTCGCTATGTTGACATTCTTAAAAATTAACACCATTTGGACATTTAATACAATTATGTTTTAGGTTATGTTTGTAATCGTAAAGAAATACTACAGCGTTAGGAATACAAACATGTTTTCTTAAAGGACCACTATAGTGCCAGGAAAACATACTCTTTTTCCTGGCACTATAGTGCCCTGAAGGTGCCCCACCCTCAGGGTCCCCCTCCCGTCGGGCTCTAAGGAGTGGAAGGGGTTAAACTTACCTCTTTTTCCAGCACCGGGCAGGGGACTCTCCTCCTCCTCGGCTGACTATGCATGCGCGGCAGGAGCCACGTGCGCATTCAGCCAGTACATAGGAAAGCATTCACAATGCTTTCCTATGGACGCTGGCGTTTTCTCACTGTGAAAATCACAGTGAGAAGCGCGGAAGCGCCTCTAGCGGCTGTCAATGAGACAGCCACTAGAGACTGGATTAACCCTTATTATAAACATAGCAGTTTCTCTGTTTATAGAAAAAAGGGTTAAACCTAGCTGGACCTGGCACCCAGACCACTTCATTAAGCTGAAGTGGTCTGGGTGCCTATAGTGGTCCTTTAACGATAAAGTGTTATCCTAATTATGTAGGTATTCCCTCACTTCCCCCCTGAGCGTTTAAAGGCGAGTATTATTTACCTTTCTCCCCTAACCGCACTAGTCTCACCACAGCGGCTCCATCTCTTTGCGGATTACAGTAGTCAAGGCGAGAAAGGACAGTGGAATGGACTAACACCTTAGTCGCATCTGGCGTTAAGTAGGGGCGGATGCGCGCGATGTTTTTGAGATGGAAACGACAGGATTTGGCGATAGATTGAACATGAGGCTTGAAGGAGAGGTTGGAGTCAAAGAGAACACCTAGGCACCAAGCCTGCATGGTGGAGCTGATGGTAGTACCATTGACTTGGAGGGAGACAGACACAGGAGTAACAACACTTGAGGGAGGAAAGACCAGAATTTCAGTTTTGGTCAAGTTTAGTTTAAGGAAGTGGGCAGCCATACAGTTAGAAACAGCAGAGGCAGTCAGAGACACTAGTCAAGAGGGACGGGGAGAGATCAGGAGAGGACAGGTAGATTTGCGTGTCATCTGCATACAAATTATATTGGAAGCCAATTATGCATATTTTAAAAGAACTTGATTTATCTTTATTTTGTGTCCACTTTCTGTGTTTAGCTTCTATTGAAAATAAAAATACAGATAAAAAGAAAGAATTATCTTATCAATTTGCATATTGCTTACTGAACATCCAAAGAACAGTGCATTGTGGGCTGACCACTGGAACACTATAGCAATATAAGCCATTCGCTACAGGCATTTACACCTCTCTGAAGACATAGCTGCATAAAACTAAAAACAAGCTACAAAGAAAAAAAAAAAATGAGGAAAAAAAATCCTCTGACAAAATATCTCAACATTATACAGCCTGTAGAATTACCAACATTTCTTGATACATCACAGAGCATTTTCAAACCGGTTATGATGACCAAACTTCAACCTGTTAAATAGTTTGATTTATTTAATTTTTTTAAAGAGGTCATGAGATGCAAGCAGTACAACTATGGAAATGGAAGGTTCTGAATGGCTGATGTCATTACGTGCTCTCATAAGCCTGGTTATTAGTAACAGGAAAATATTTCAAGGTGACCTTACCCCATGAGCAAATTGAACAATGTTCAAGAGATGAGCAACATATTCATACAAACTTGTTTAGTTTATATAAACGTGTAGGGAATACGGTTTAGAGTTTACTTACATAAAGATAATTTCAAGTGACAGTACTGCGTTTAAACAACATTAGGTTTACGAAATTATATAAATGCCATCTTCATCATAAAGTCAGTTGCAAACACTTTCCGAGCCAAGTTGACCGACAACCTAGTTATTTTATTTACTTCCACTGCAATGAGACTTCAATAACTTTGTTATGGTTTCAAAGTACAACTTGAGCGAATCTTTCCTCTCATTCTACATGTGATCCTGGAAAAATGCTCCCTACACTAAACTGCTCCAGCAGTATAAAAGGGACTTTCTGTCATGCATAACAAAAGAGCCTATTAAACTCTGCCTACAATGGAAATAGGTAAACATTATCTGATCCAACAAGGTGTGCGCTAGAAGATATTGTTAAACGAAATGCCACAACCATTGTTGATATCTGAGCCTAAGTTGGCTACACCGAAGTAGCAGGTGCCTCAATTGACGTTTGCAAAGCACTCTGGGTCAGAAAACCCAAGGTGGCTCAGGACATATAAAAAACAAGATGATTTTATTTTAAAATTATCAGCTCTTCTACACATTTACTAGCAATGTATAAAGAGAGCAATTATCACAGTAACATGTTCCCTTTAAAGCAGGGCTGGAAAATCCCAGGTGTCAGGACCCCATGGCCACTAGGAATTTTTGTTTTGGCGTCTGGTTGTTTGTCAGCCCGTTCAACACGGCATCGATGCCTGCCGGTGCAGTGTCGGAACTACAGGGGTCGCTGAGGTCACAAGTGTGGCCGGTGATCTTGATGATTGCAGCCAATCTAATTATTTCCAATAGGAAAGCACTAGGAATTTATAGCGCATGCACGGCAAAAAGCCACGCTGCGCCATTCAGCATATCCTCATAGAGATGAATCAATGCATCTCTATGGAAAACATTCAGTGCCTCCATGCAGAGCGTGAAGACACTGAATGTGTGTGCAGCACCAGTCTAAGAAGCACCTCTAGTTGCCATCTGAGTGACTGCCACTAGAGGTGTAACTAGGCACCAATGCCTTTTTTTCTAAAAAGCCTGGTATAGTTACAGGCTCTAGTTACTCGAACTACTACATTAAGCTCTAATGGTTCAGGTAACTTTAGTGTCCCTTTAAGACCTGGGGTTTTTTTGTCATTGAAAATAAAGCTTTGTAGTTATTTAAAAAAACTGGCTCCTAGATTTAAATCAAATGTTTCAAGACCTACTTTAAAAGTACACTCAATATGGTCGAATTCAAATTAAATTTTTCCCGAACCAGACTCTCTCATGTTATTTAAAGGGACACTATAGTCATCAGAACCACTGCAGCTTAATGTAGTGGTTCAGGTGTCTACAGTCTGTCCCTGCAGGCTATTTAATGTAAACACTGGCTTTTCAGAGAAAAATAAGTGTTTAGATTGCTCCTTAGGGACACCCCCAGTGGTAGTCACTCAGACGGCCACTAGAGGTGCTTCCTGGGTCAGTGCTGCATAGGGTGCAGCACTGGCATTCAGCGTCTCCAAGCACTGCATGGCTGAACGTTTTCCTTAGAGATGAATTGATTATATGTATCTCTAGGAGGAAATGCTGATAGCAGCTTCATAGGTCATGGAGGTAGAGCCAACCGCTGCAAGATCGACATGGGGGAAAAAAAGTGGATAAAAATGCCTCTCATGAGATTCTAGGGGAGCTGGTTATCTAAATAGTGAGTTTAACACTATAGTGCCAGGAATACATGTTTGTGTTACTGACACTATAATGTTCCTTTAAGCTTGGAAACAACTGTACAAAAAAAAAAAAGTTGTTTAATAACATTTTGATATTACTATTTAAAGGGATACTCTAGGCACGATAATCATCTCATCGAATAGTGCCTGGATTTCCATGGCACTGCCCCTCTATTCAGTGTTAAACCCATTCCAAGTAGTTTGATTGAGGCTACCTGGCTTCCAACAGCTTCACCGCCACGGAGGGGATAGCTAAGGCAAAGATTACACACTTCCTTAAAGCCATACCAATTCATACCAACACTATAACCACTTTAATAAGATTAAGTTACAGTGCCTATAGTGTCCCTTTTTTGATTTTTAAAGCGACACTACAAACAGTACAACTTATTATAGTGGTTGGGATGCAAGAACTCTAAAGGTTTAGTGCCTCTGCTTTCTTTGGCAACCCATCTTCAAGCTGTTTGACAAATGGGAGAGGTTTCTCTTGCCAACTCCCACTCTGCTCGAAGGCTTTCTACTCTCTCATTTTAAATCCAAAATATTTCTATGGTGCAGTTAACACTGGACAGGCCACTGGAGACGGTCATTCGTTAGAGCCGAAAGGTTTAGCAATGATTCTGAGCAGCTGAATACCACTTACCTCTACAAATATACCACTATAGGCACCCAGACCACTTCAGATTAATGAGGTGGTCTGGGTGCCTGGTCCAGCTAGGTTTAACCCTTTTTTCTATAAACATAGCAGTTTCAGAGAAACTGATATCTTTATAAATGGGTTAATCCAGCCTCTAGTGGCTGTCTCATTGACAGCCGCTAGAGGGCTTCCGCGCTTCTCACTGTGATTTTCACAGTGAGAAGACGCCAGCGTCCATAGGAAAGCATTATATGCCACGCATGTGCATTCAGCCGAAGAGGAGGAGGAGAGCTCCCTGCCCGGCGCTGGAGAAAGAGGTAAGTTTAACCCCTTCCTCCCCCTAGGGCCCAGCGGGAGGGGGACTCTGAGGGTGGGGGCACTCTCAGGGCACTATAGTGGTCCTTTAACGCTGGCAAAGGATCATTGGAATTGATGGGTGTTTACTTTTTACCCACCACTGAAATACATCTAAATGTACTAAAAGATAATCCATATGGGCCTCCAACTTTTCCATTCTGCAGGTAAATTGGGAAAGCTTTTGATAAAAAACTTTAACTGCGGGGGGCGGGGCCTGACACTCATGGTGACTGGTTGTGTTTCTTGTGAGCTCCCAGGAACACACTAAGCAAACTTGCTATTTTGACGGAAATATCCAAAACTGGGCACCAAGCGACTTACCCCCAACTACATGTAAAAAGACCCGACCTGCGAATGCTTCTAACAGCCTTTTCAAGCACTCCAGACACCAAGATCCACTAAGGCCTAGTGAGCGCTGAGGAGGGGAGAGGCGGCCGCTCTCCCAGACTGGCGTGATCAAAGTGCTGAGCATGTACCTGGAGCCCTGCTAACCCCCCCCTTTGGACCGGTTGGGGTTATCCCGGTCCCCACCCTGATGGCTCCCAAACCCCATCGGAGAGCCGCATCAGAGCCGCAAACACCCGCGAGCAAGGTGGAGCACTACCTAAGATGGCGGACGACACATACCAGCGCCTGGAGGCAATCTTTAACGCCTTTTGTAGGGCGCTGGAGAGCAAGCTGACACCCACGGAGACCATCAAGGCACCTCCTGAACCATCTCGCTATTCCCCGAAGCGCCCTGCTGCACACACCGCGAGCCCAGCATACCGGAGCCAGCGACGACGGCCTAAGCGGCGTAAGGCGGTAAAATTAGCCGGCCGGCAAACCCTGAAGCTCTTTAACCCCAGCACCATGCAGAAGGAAACACGCAGGGATGGTGAGGGGAGTAGAAAGCCACTGCTGCACAAAAATATGAAGACGTCTCCCCTGCCTGACAGCCTGAGAAGCCAAGCACTCTGGGTCACTACATTACCTACAAGGGGGATAGGATAACAACCAAGATGGATCCCTGACCCCAGCGCCTACCCAGAATTGGGGCCATATTGGACTTCTGGTTTGCCATACTTGTGTTACATGATAGCGTTACACTTTGCTTGCTACAACAGGTCCAGAGGGTAATGCAATCTAATCTGCTATCATTCATATAGGGTGCTAGCCAGGGTGTTGGGGCTGTCTGGGGTGGTAAACTCTACTGTACCTCTTACCTTACCATGACTATCTACACATAGTACCTATCTCTTAGCAGTAAGGGAATATGTCATACGCTTGTTACTTACTCTATTTTACTACTCTTATGTTTCACATACGTTATTGCTACTATCCACTATAAAATTGTGCATTGCCTAGCTTTTACCCTACTTGTTACTTATGTTAAGCAGCTCGAGGAATGCCTTTGGGGTACCTCAAGCCAGTCTGTATCCATTATATGCACTGCAAAAATAAAAATTCCACAAAAAAAAACTTTAACTGCTATTTTGTATTGCTTTCAGAACCATTTATCCGCAATTTAGAATACACCTGTTTCCTCTAAAACCTTATTTATTTGTATGGCGCTTCTATAGGAGCTGAGTTAAATTTTTCCTAGTTTACATGCCATTCTTGAATCCAGTTAAACAACAATGAAACAAGATGTGTTTATTTAACTAAATTATTTGTATTTGCATACAAACATTCAGTGGAGTAAACAAGGTATAGCATTTTAATTAAAAACCTAAAAAGCAATTTCAGTTCCTGATTACAATTAGTACTTTAATGTCCAATTATATAAAGCAGTGGTGCACTCAAATGACACATTTAAATAAATGCAACGTTAACATTTGCTTCAGTTTGCCTTATACTATATTTACTCTTTGAAGGTTCTCATCCTGGTCCCATGACAACATATATATATTCAACTAAACCACTGACAAGGTTAATAGTCTTGTACAGAGTTCTTATATGAAGTAATTTGTGGCATACAAACATTAAACCGGGCTGTATTTTTAACATTTTTGACAAATATTGCTTAGTTTAACAAATTCATCAATTCCAGTATTATCTAAACAATAGTTGTTTAAAACGAAGCACACACTGAATATTCAGATTCTATGGTTCTATCTCTACATTCTCATTCCATTTAGTAATCTAGTTTTACATAGTTTGCAAGACAGTTCTTGCTGCTAGAATTATATATAAATAAATACACACACAGTAAAAAAGGACCTATAATTAAATATTCATGGCAACCAAAGGAGCACTCCTGTTCACACCTAATTATTATGAGTACAAGCCTAAAACTATAATGGGCACCCAGGGAATGTCATGCACTGCAAAAAAAAAAAATGGGTGAACTTGCCAACTGTGATCATGCAACAAAAAGTAAATAAATGCCAGCACAGAGGGCACCTGGGCAAGCAAGCTTTTACACCAACCCTGGCATAGCATGATGCAAAGTGCAACCCAAGCAGGGTGTTTATTAATGTACAGCCAGCCAGGGAGAGGGAGAGAGAGAGAGAGGAGCTGTCACCTGAGAGAAAGCATGTGTCCAGGGGGGCCAGGAGAGTGCTGCATCCTCTATAGAGAGAGCTAAGGCTTTACCTGTCCTCTGATACACTGATCACCCCGTCCTCCTTGGGTACAATCACTGCCGTGTTCACCACGTCCTGGGAGCCCTCCAGCTTGCTGAGTAAGATGGGTTTGCGGGTGAGGGGTTTGGGATGGATCTGTGCTGCCATGGTTCCCGGGGCGGACTGTGTGTCTCTAATGGTACAGCCAAGTGTCAGCCCGGGCAGCACCACGACTCACTGTGTACGCATCACCAGGCAGCCTGCAGGCATCAGCCTGTCACATGACCCTACACGTCACTGCTGAAAACACACCCTCTCATACAAGGTGTTTTTGTTTTTTTTGAATACATAGTGGAACTTTATTAGCTGTATGTGTTACAACAACAACAACAACACAGTAATATGCCTAAAATATAGTCACTGGGGTTTTTATTTTCTTCCCCCTATCTCTCTTTTCTTTCTCTCTCTCTCTCTCTCTCTCTCTCTGTTTCTGTTATTATTAGTTTTAGTTCAGGGTTAAGAGGTACAATGCTCAATAAACAGTGACAGAATAGGAAAAGATAAAGGTAATCAAATATATTTACATAAATATCAGAGGCATTTATTGTAAGAGCAGTCATAGCACATAAGTAATGGTGAAAAAAGGCAAACAGCATCTATCAAACATATATATATATATATATATAAATAGAATCCATATAGGTCTGAAGTCTGTTGATAGTTAATACAATGTTAAACAAAAATCTGCACACCAGTCAAGCCATAAGATTTATAACCTATTTGGATTTTGCTTCCCAAGCACTACCAAGCCTCAATAAGCAAACCAGTAACCAACCTCATGCTGACGAGTTGCATTAACAATGAAACAGCTGTCTGTGAGTGGGTCACTGGTTTTGCATCTTTTCCTAAATTGTGTTCCAAGCAGTTGTATACTGCAAACACAGATTAAAAGGAATCCATGTTTAAAATGGAATGAGGCAAAAAATGTGATTCTTTGTTAAACTAATTTGCATATGCCCACCCAGAATCCTTTGCGGTTGTAACATGACTGCAGATTTGGGATTTCTGTGGGAAAAGCAAGTCTTATGGCTTGACTGGTGTGCAGATTTTTGTTTAACATTGTATTAACTACAACATTCGTTAAAATTACCTCAAATATATGAATGGTAAAATGTAACATCCTCAGATAAATGCATCAATATTGGAGGATGGGGGTTGTGCTTAGTGAGAAGTTTGCAGAATCAAGGAATATTTTAGTTTAACAATTTGAACTATTCACCTGTCATGCAGTTAACACATATTACTGGCAATAACATTTAATCTATGTGGTTTAACCCCTTAAGGACACAGCTTCAGAAGCTTGACTTACGCTTAATGACACAAGCAATTTTTGCATTTTCTTGCTGTTTGCGTTCAACTGCAATTTGCATCTCTCTCATTTATTGCACCGACACATATTATATACTGTTTTTTAAAGGACAGAAAGGGCTTTAATTTGATATAACATATATATATATAAATGCTTACTTATTATAAAAAAAATACAGAAAAATGCAAATAAAATGAAAAATATTGTTTTTTTTTACAGTTTTTGCAATAATAATGTGTGCATAATTAGTGCAGGTTAAGGAAAGTAATTAAAAATAAATTTATTTATTTGTTCTGATTTACAGAATATATAATGTGTCTGGGATTTTAAGTTTTTTTTGGTAGTTACAGGTCACAAAGCACAAGGAGTAAAATAAACTTTTAATGTGGAGCGATTTTAGAATTTGGTATGTTTGTCTTGTAAGCTTAATAGCCATAAAAGAAAACAAAATTGCCACACAAAAGTATATATTTATATAAAGTAGACATCACGGGCTATTTACCTAAGGTTGTTTTGACACTTTCTACGTAGCCATTTCATCGCCAACCTCTGCTAAATATTGGAGTAAAATTGTGTTCTTTTTGGTTTTTGGCACACAAACTTATAACAGAGAAATTCTAGTGTATATTTTGTAAAGTTGGTGTGTGCTATTCCTGTACAAAGTTTTATTTTGTGTTCAGTTACATCTGCTGAGTAAAATGACACCCCCATTGTATGTCTTTTGCACTATTTCGTGAAGTTACAGTGCCATACAGGATACCTGTCCTTTTCAGTATTCACAGTAGAATTTTGAGAGATGGATTTAATGAGCCTTAGCTTCCATTTGGGGTATTATAACAGTTTGACTGTTCAAAAAAACCCCACAAAGGCCTACCATTTGTAAAAGTAGACACTCCAGGGTATCTTATAAGGTGCATATTGTGCCTTAACATGCCCCCATTTTTTCACCAATATATGCCAAAGTATGTGGTAAAAAATAATTTTGTGCATTTTTTACATACGGATTGCATTTTTGCTGGGCGTTTTGTATATTTCATATGTGCCACTAAGTTCAAACCCCCCAAATTATGCTCAGCTAAGTCTTCTGAGTAAAATGACACCCCATATGAATGTCTTTGGCACTATTTCGTGAAGCTACAGTGCCATATAGGAGACCTGTCCTTTACAGTATTCACAGTAGAATTTTGAGAGATGGATTTAATGAGCCTTAGCTTCCATTTGGGGTATTATAACAGTTTGACTGTTCAAAAAAAAACCCACAAAGGCCTACCATTTGTAAAAGTAGACACTCCAGGGTATCTTATAAGGTGCATATTGTGCCTTAACATGCCCCCATTTTTTCACCAATATATGCCAAAGTATGTGGTAAAAAATAATTTTGTGCATTTTTTACATACGGATTGCATTTTTGCTGGGCGTTTTGTATATTTCATATGTGCCACTAAGTTCAAACCCCCCAAATTATGCTCAGCTAAGTCTTCTGAGTAAAATGACACCCCATATGAATGTCTTTGGCACTATTTCGTGAAGCTACAGTGCCATATAGGAGACCTGTCCTTTACAGTATTCACAGTAGAATTTTGAGAGATGGATTTAATGAGCCTTAGCTTCCATTTGGGGTATTATAACAGTTTGACTGTTCAAAAACCCCCACAAAGGCCTACCATTTGTAAAAGTAGACACTCCAGGGTATCTCATAAGGTGCATATTGTGCCTTAACATACCCCCATTTTTTCACCAATATATGCCAAAGTATGTGGTAAAAAAATTATTTTGTGCATTTTTTACATACGGATTGCATTTTTGCTGGGCGTTTTGTATATTTCATATGTGCCACTAAGTTCAAACCTCCCAAATTATACTCAGCTAAGTCTTTTGAGTAAAAATACACCCCCAATGAATGTCTTTGGCACTATTTTGTGAAGCTACAGTGCCATATAGGAGACCAAGCCATATCCGTTTTTACCAAACTTTGAATTTTGACGCTGGGCCTATGTGCAATTTCCAAGCATCTTCGCAGGTTTTAAATTCAAACTACCCCACAAAGGCCTACCATTTCTTAAAGTAGACACCCCAGGGTGTTTCAAAAGGTATAGTTTGAACCTTAGCGTGGGATCATTTTTCCGCTAGCTTGTACCAGATGTAGTGGTAATAAGCGTTTTTTCTGCCTTTTGACATACAAAGTGAGTTTGCACAGTATATTTTGCAAACCTTATGTGTGCTACGACTGTATAATACTTCATATGTTGCTCAGCTATGTCGGCTGAGTACAGCAATACCCCCGTATGTACCTTTGCCAGGTATGTGTGGACATCGGAGGGGCACATTTGGGACACAGCCATTCCAGTTTTTTTCAAACTTTGAATTTTTATGCTGTGCCTATGTCCCATTTTAGAGTATTTTACCAGGCTATATAATCCAAATTCCCCATAAAGCCATACCATTTCTTAAAGAAGACATCCCAGGGTATTTCAAAAGGCATATTTTGAACCTTAGCGTGGGATCATTTTTCCGCTAGCTTGTACCAAGTGTAGTGGTAATAAGCATTTTTTCTGCCTTTTTGACATACAAAGTGAGTTTGCGCAGCATATTTTGCAAACCTTATGTGTGCTATGACTGTATAATACTTCATATGTTGCTCAGCTATGTCGGCTGAGTACAGCAATACCCCCGTATGTACCTTTGCCAGGTATATGTGGATGTTGAAGGGGCGCATTTGAGACGCAGCCATTCAGTTTTTTTCTAACTTTGAAGTTTTACGCTGTGTCCATGTTCCAATTTGGAGTAGTTTAGACGGTTGGTTATTGAAACTTCCCCACAAACACATACTATTTATTAAAGAATACACCCTGGGGTAATTCAAAAGGCATATTTTAAACCTTGGCGTGGGATAATTTTTTCTCTAGTTTGTTCCAGGTGTAGTGGTAATGAGCATTTTTAAAATGTATTTTTTTACTTTTTATAACTGTTTTACTTTTAAAAACTAGTTTTTAAACTTTTGTTTTGCTTATAAATTTTTTTTAAACTTTCCTAAACTTTCTTAAAACTTTTTTACAGATTTAACATTTTTCTAAGCTTTTTTTTTACCGTTAACCCCTAACTAGCAGTACGCAGCACTAACAGTAAATTCCCCATTTTCCCATAACTCCCACCCACCCCAGCTAGCAAAATATATAGTTATAAAATATTTAAATTAATTAATTAAATAAATTGAACCCCTGAGGGTTAAAAAATAAATAAAAGTTAATCCTCAGGGGTTAAAAAAAATTAGATCACAGTATAATACTGTGATCTCTATTTGATCGCTGTAGGCAGTGATCGACTGGCAGGGAAGGGGTTAATTTTTATTTGGACTAGGTAAAGTGTGTTTTTTTTGTTTTTTTTACTTAAATGTTATTAAAACATTTTTTTAAGCTTAATTTTTAACTTTTAAAGTTTCTTTTAAAACTTTTTTTAACGTTAACCCCTAGTTAGCCTAACGCCAAATCCCCCAATTCCCCACTAACTTCCACCTACCCCAGCTAGCTAAATATATAATTAAAAAATAATTTAATTAATTTAACCCCTGAGGGTTAAAAAAAAAAGAATCAGATCATAGTAAAATGTAATCCCTGCCAATTGATCACTGTAGTCAGTGATCAATTGGCAGGGAAGGGGTTAATTTTTTATTAAAATGGGTAAGGGGGGGGGGCTTTAAATAAACTTAATTTTTTTAAACAGCAGGGGGCAGGATCAGCACTGATCCGGCTCCCTGCGCTTCACACAGAACCCGGAAGTGCAGGGAGCCGGAAGGTAAGTATACAGAGCACATGTGCTCGCTCTGACTTGCGGTCAGAGCGAGTACATGTGCTGGGCAGCCTGACTGGGTGCTCCCGGTATGCCTCTAATGCAGAGGCATACCGGGAGCACCATTAACCCCGCGATCGCCGCGATAGCGGCGATCCGGGGTTAATTTTACCGCGTGACGGACAAGGTCCGTCACCCGTCGTTAAGGGTCTCCTCTCTGTGACGGTCCTCATCCGTCACCCGTCCTGAAGGGGTTAAAGGGGCACCACACTATATAGGCACCCAAACCACTTCATTTAATAAAGTGATTTGGATGTCACGTACCTCTTGTTTTAGCCCTACAACTGTAATGATTGCCTTTCTGGAGAAACAATGTTTACATCGCAGCATCAACATGCCTCTAGTGGCTGTGCCCATGACAGCTATACGGTATAGAGACAGTATACGGTCAATTGACCGTGTACACATGTGCGCTGCGGGGTTAGCAGTGGGAGGGTTATTGACAGTGGGTCGCGATGGCATCGGCAATGATCTGTGCGATGCCCTCGTGGATATATAGTGCAGAGGTCCACGCGGACTAGTGCTCCAATCATAGGGCACTGTAAGGCGGGAAACCGCAATATACAAGGCACCCTGAGGTAACAGTTGTGCCAAAACAGCTGAAGAAAATCTGTATGCCAAAATAGCTCTGGAAGATTTGTATTATAGCTGTTCCCCGCCCTCCCTCCCTATCATTTTATTTTATTCCATGTTGTGGGTTTTTTATTGGGATTAAGGTCACCTGCCTATTTTAAAGGGAGGGGTACTTGCTAAATTTGGTGATTTATTTGTTTAAGTTCTGGCTAATAGGGCAGAACTCTGGTAATTTGTGTGTTAAATCTCTGGGGGTTTTACCCGTTCAGGACCGAGGACGGTTCAGGACCGTCATCAGCATTTTTGCGTTGCCGACCGGTGACGGTCCTGAATCTTCCTAACGGTCCAATGTACTTACCCGATCGCCGTCGTTCCCCCGGTGGTGATCGGCGGTGCTCCCGGTGTGGCGAGACTGCCTGCAGCCCAGACAGTCTCCCCACACTGGATTAGGACTCCTGTGGCCATGTGATCGCTCAACAAAAAATTGATCCGTGGCCCCCCCCTCACATTGGCGCTGGTCGGGTCGCGGTACCATTTATGTATGGGTACTCATTGCAGGGCTGCGACCCCGCGACCACGGTATGCACACACCTAAAGGACCACTACAGACACCCAGATCACATCAGCTCAATGAAGTGGTCTGGGTGCTAGGTCCCTCTAGTTTTAACCCTGCAGCTGAAAACAGCCGTTTCAGAGAAATGGCTATGTTTCACTGAGGGTTAATCCAGCCTCTGGTGGCTGTCTCATTGACAGCCCCTAGAGGAGCTTCCGCGATTCTCACTGTGAAAATCACAGTGAGAAGACACTGAACGTCCATAGGAAAGCATTGAGTAATGCTTTCCTATGGGCGGTTTAAATGGGCGCGCGCGCCTCTTGCTGCGCATGTGCATTAGGAGCTGAGAGGCGGAGGGATCCCCAGCGCCAAGGGAGTCCGGCGCTGGAGAAAGGTAAATGCTGAAGACACACACTCTCACAAACAGACGCATACACACTAGCTAACAGACACACACATTTACTGACAGAGACACACTCAGCGACAGACATACATACACACACACTCACTTACAAAACATACACTTTCACAGACATCAAACACACTCAGTAACAGACACACAGTAACACACTCACTGACACTCACTAGCAGACACAGGGGCCCTGGGGTGGCTGACTCCTAGGCCCCCCAGGAGAAGAGGCTGGCCCAGTGGGTACATACCGGGTCGCAGGGGCGGCCGGGCCCCCTGGTGGGCTGGGCCCGGTCGCAGCCGCGACCCCTGCGACCCTGGTATGTACGCCACTGTCCATGTGTCTGCCTGCAGGGGGACTGCCTGTGCTGACAGGCAGTATCCCTGCTAGTGTAAAATCATTAAAAATTTTAAGTTAATGTTAATTAAAAAAAAAAAAATTATATGTGTGTGTATATATATATATATCTATATGATATATAGATATATATATAATATATGTCTATATATCATATATAATGTCATACTAAGTGTATTTTTATATTAATATGTACATATATTAATATAAAAATACACTTATAATTAAATTACACACGTATATATATATGTAATATATATAATAACTATGTATATTGTATATAAATATTATAAAATACAAATAATAAGTCATTTAAATTAAATAATTTAAATTACTTATAACATGTAAAAATAATAATAAAAAATATATCTATATGAAATTTTATTTTAACTGTATTTTGATAGTTATATATATATATATATATATATATATATATATCAAAATACACTTAGAATTAAATTGTATATATATCTATGTATATATAAATAAATAAAAATAATACGAAATATACAAATGTCCATATACAAAATTACAAAAATAATTATATAATAATTATATAAATATACACGTAGACTTCAAATATTTAAATATGCATATATATTTAAATTCTTCATGCGTATTTATGTAATATTTTTACATAATTAAGTAATTTTATTGATTGCAATTTGAGGGACCTGCCTGCCAACCCAGGTCAAAAGACCAGAAAATATAATTTGCTACCACTATATTTTACCTTGTAACTTTCTATGACACCCTGAAACCTGTACATGGGGGGTTCTGTTTTACTCGGGAGACTTCGCTGAACACAAATATTAGTGATTCAAAACAGTAAAACATATCACATTGAAAAAGGCCAGGTTGGTTACGTTGCCTTAAAGAGTGTATCGTAGCCCAGGAATGAGAATTACCCCCATGATGGCATACCATTTGCAAAATAAGACAACCCAAAGTATTGCAAATGGGGTATGTCCAGTCTTTTTTAGTAGCCACTTAGTCACAAACACTGTCCAAAATTAGCGTTCAATTTAGTTTTTTACTTTTTTCACACACAAACAAATATGAATTCTAACTTTGGCCAGTGTTTTCGACTAAGTGGCTACTAAAAAAGACTGGACATACCCCATATTGAATACCCTGGGTTGTCTACTTTAAAAAAAAATATGTACATGTGGGGTGTTAGTTAGAGATTTATGACAGATAATAGTGTCAATATTGATAAATTTTAAAAATGTCTGTTTTGAAACCTCAATATCCTACTTGTACCTATAGCCCTATAACTTGCAAAAAAAAGCACATAAACACTGGGTATTTTTAAACTCAGGACAAAATTTTGAATCTATTTAGCAGTTTTTTTCATTCGTTTTTGTAGATGAGTAAAAGATTTTTCAAGTAAAAGTAAAAAAACTTATTTTTTTACATTTTTCATCATATTTTTTTATTTTTTTTAAATTAAATTACATGAGATTATATAAATAATGGTATTTAAAGAAAGCCCCTTTTGTCCTGAAAAAAACAATATATAATTTGTATGGGAACAGTAAATGAGAGAGCGGAAAATTACAGCTAACACCACAAAAGTGTAAAAAGAGGCCTGGTCGCAAATGTACAACATCGCAAAAACAGTCCAGTCCTTAAGGGGTTAAAGACAGGAGATGTTTGGTTACAAGTTATATATTTTAAAGTAATTAAGTTACGGTTGTTATGTTTTGTAAACTAAATAAAAGACCCAGGGGCATACCTAGAGTATTTGGCACCCGGGGCGGGTGCTATTTTTGGGCTGGAGGAGGAGTGGATCCAGACCCTCCTGTGCTGTAGTTGGGGAAGCAGGGACTCCTTCCTGCTTCCCCTCTGTGTGAGCAGTAAGAGGCTGCATTTAGCTCCGCTCCCACATCCGGCTTGGCTCCACCCCCACGGCCGATCTGGCTCGGCCCCTAAATCTCAGTGCGGGTTTCCTGCTTGCTCCCAGCCCCTGCGTGTGAGCTGTGTCGGCTGCCCGGCGCCCCTGCTGCTATGAGGGGTGGCTGGCCATGGAGAGAGCATCGCAACAAGGGAGAAAATGTAAGTAATCTACAATTTAATTTTTTTCCTAATGCTTTAGTGTTCCTTTAAAACCAGATTGAGTGCTGATGTATACATAAAAGCAAATAATTTTGAAAAAAAAAAACTTACTGTAATTTTTAATTCCTGGCTAATATCCATGTCAAGTATCATGGGTTAAGCTTCTTCCTCTCAGCTGCTAGGACAGGAATATTCAAATTAAATTAAATTAATGCTATACAAGTTTCCACCTCCCTCATATCCTCAGTCGTGTATACAAGTTAATACAGATGGGGAGGTAAAGTTGATGCTGACATGGATATTAGACAGGAAAGAAAAATGAACGTATGTATTTTCAATATGTTCTGTTTTCCTGGCAAATCCATGTCAGTATCACTAATGGGATTTCCAGAGTTCAAAAAGCGGTGGGGGGATAAATAGAATACAAATTAATTGCTGCAATAACAATAGACTTTATTAATGGGAAGCTGCAGAATAAAGAACACTTTCTCCAAATAAAGAGGTAGAAGGTCCTAAAACATCTAGGCTATACAGGGAGTGCAGAATTATTAGGCAAATGAGTATTTTGACCACATCATCCTCTTTATGCATGTTGTCTTACTCCAAGCTGTATAGGCTCGAAAGCCTACTACCAATTAAGCATATTAGGTGATGTGCATCTCTGTAATGAGGAGGGGTGTGGTCTAATGACATCAACACCCTATATCAGGTGTGCATAATTATTAGGCAACTTCCTTTCCTTTGGCAAAATGGGTCAAAAGAAGGACTTGACATGCTCAGAAAAGTCAAAAATAGTGAGATATCTTGCAGAGGGATGCAGCACTCTTAAAATTGCAAAACTTCTGAAGCGTGATCATCGAACAATCAAGCGTTTCATTCAAAATAGTCAACAGGGTCGCAAGAAGCGTGTGGAAAAACCAAGGCGCAAAATAACTGCCCATGAACTGAGAAAAGTCAAGCGTGCAGCTGCCGCGATGCCACTTGCCACCAGTTTGGCCATATTTCAGAGCTGCAACATCACTGGAGTGCCCAAAAGCACAAGGTGTGCAATACTCAGAGACATGGCCAAGGTTAGAAAGGCTGAAAGACGACCACCACTGAACAAGACACACAAGCTGAAACGTCAAGACTGGGCAAGAAATATCTCAAGACTGATTTTTCTAAGGTTTTATGGACTGATGAAATGAGAGTGAGTCTTGATGGGCCAGATGGATGGGCCCGTGGCTGGATTGGTAAAGGGCAGAGAGCTCCAGTCCGACTCAGGCGCCAGCAAGGTGGAGGTGGAGTACTGGTTTGGGCTGGTATCATCAAAGATGAGCTTGTGGGGCCTTTTCGGGTTGAGGATGGAGTCAAGCTCAACTCCCAGTCCTACTGCCAGTTCTGGAAGACACCTTCTTCAAGCAGTGGTACAGGAAGAAGTCTGCATCCTTCAAGAAAAACATGATTTTCATGCAGGACAATGCTCCATCACACGCGTCCAAGTACTCCACAGCGTGGCTGGCAAGAAAGGGTATAAAGAAGAAAATCTAATGACATGGCCTCCTTGTTCACCTGATCTGAACCCCATTGAGAACCTGTGGTCCATCATCAAATGTGAGATTTACAAGGAGGGAAAACAGTACACCTCTCTGAACAGTGTCTGGAGGCTGTGGTTGCTGCTGCACACAATGTTGATGGTGAACAGATCAAAACACTGACAGAATCCATGGATGGCAGGCTTTTGAGTGTCCTTGCAAAGAAAGGTGGCTATATTGGTCACTGATTTGTTTTTGTTTTGGTTTTGAATGTCAGAAATGTATATTTGTGAATGTTGAGATGTTATATTGGTTTCACTGGTAATAATAAATAATTGAAATGGGTATATATTTGTTTTTGTTAAGTTGCCTAATAATTATGCACAGTAATAGTCACCTGCACACACAGATATCCCCCTAACATAGCTATAACTAAAAACAAACTAGAAACTACTTCCAAAAATATTCAGCTTTGATATTAATGAGTTTTTTGGGTTCATTGAGAACATGGTTGTTGTTCAATAATAAAATTAATCCTCAAAAATACAACTTGCCTAATAATTCTGCACTCCCTGTAGATTGCCTGACTGTGTGAATGTATATATTTGTGACTGTGTGCCTGAATAACTGTCTGTGAGCCTGTATGATTGTGTGATGTTAAAATATATAGAAGGTGCTTAAAGGAACTTATGTGTCGATATGTCACAAACCTTTTAGCTGCTCACCACTCTCATGTGTAAACCTCAAAAAACACTCTAAAAAGCTTAAAAAGTATGGAATTATAGCCTAGCACTTAAAAATACAAATAAAGGGGGGCGGGGCCTGGCTGCAGAGCTGTGAGGAAGCTCACCACAGCAGCTCCTGCTAAACTCGGCACTTAATGCTAAATTTCACCGTTACACAGGCATTTAATTCACAGATTTTACTATTAGCATGACGTAAAGTCATGATTTTATTAACAACACGGAGGCGAGTATTATGCTGCACTCTTTCTTTATTTTCCCTCAGCAGCAAAGAAAATTTTTTTTAAAAACGTAATCAAAGTTAACAATAAACAGTCTGAGAGGAGTATCCTAGCAACAGGAACAGCCAATCGGATTCCACTCTCCAGCATAATAGGCTCTGTGAACCAATCCAATTCCTCTTGATTTGCGATCCCGAAGTAGTGTAATCATCCAGTCCAGACAAGAGAACCGTGTAACAAGGGAACTTCCAATGACCTGAAGAAGGTTAAGCTGTAAGACAAGGAGAAATATGGTAATATCTTTGTATTAAACTGGATGTCCACATAACTCATAATATGTCCCATGTCACGACATTTGTTTAAGAAGTCTGAGCAGTTAAGTGGAGTATTGGCAAGCCTAATGCGTATCAATCTCAAACTACTAGGACTTACCTTGAAATCAACTTACCCATATTCCATCCTTCCTTGGGATGGGAGGGAGGGATAATACTCGCCTCCGTGTTGTTAATAAAATCATGACTTTACGTCATGCTAATAGTAAAATCTGTGAATTTTATTAAGACACGGAGGCTCCGATTATGCTGGTTTAAAGCTGGGAAATTATAGATCCCGCGAAGTGTTGAATGGGTTTAAAGTAAAAGTCCCTGAAAGTCGATTCTGAGGACCAGTCAGCTGCCTTCAAAATGTCTTCCAGTCGACAACCGATCATGGAGGCTCTGGAAGCCATCGCTCCTCGCACTGAGTGAGGTAAGAATAGTGAAGTGTCGATGCCTGCTATGGACATCATCCATTTGACCCATCGCGCCAGGGTCGGGGTAGACACCGGTAGGTGAGGTTTCTGGAAGGATATGAAAAGCTCTTGTTTTGTCATGTCCCGAAATGTGGAGGTGCGGAGCTCATAGGATTGTAAGCACTTGACTGGGCATAAGAGCGGTCTGTCGGGGAACGCCGGGTATGACACCGACTTTGAGGACGTCTTCGTTCTGCGAGAGATATCGAAGGTGACCCCCTCTGGGGTGTAGGAGCGTGCGGTAATGTCCAGAGCTCTGACATCGGATACCCTTTTGCAAGAAATGAGGCAGAGAAGTATAGCCAGCTTGGCCGACAATTGTTTCAGGGACAGTTGTGCATTGTCCGGCCATGATTCAATGAATTTTAGGACGACGGAGACGTCCCATAACATCGAATATCGTGGGAGCGGGGGTCGGGTGAATTTAATGCCACGTAGGAGTTTACATATCAACGGGTGTCGTCCAATCGGGACACCCGCAGTCCCCTGGTGTGCCGCTGAAATGGCCGAGCGGTATAGGTTCACTGTACGATAGGCCTTGCCATCCTCAAACAGGGACGTGAGGAAGTGGAGGATATCACTCACAGGAGCTGATATGGGATCCAAGTCTCGTTCCAGGCACCAATCACGCCATTTGCCCCATGAAGACTTATAAGCCTGTCTTGTGCCGGGTGCCCATGCGTTCTCGAGAAGGCGGAGAGTCGATTCCGAAATTCCCTCGATTGCCCAAGGTCCCCTGAAATTAGCCACGCTGTTAGCCGTAGCAGATCCTGCTGCACCAGGGGGTGGGGGGCCCCATCTGGGTCCTGCAGTAAATAAATGGAGTGTGGGAGAATTCGAGGCACGTCCACCGCCATCTCCAGGAGGGGAGGGAACCAAGGTTGGGAGGGCCATAACGGTGCGACAAGCACCAGGGTTCCCGACTGTCGTCGTAACTGTAGGAGGCAGCGAGGAATCAGTGCGAACGGTGGAAAGGCATAATTCCTTGTGGACGACCAATCCTGCGTGAACGCATCTGTCGCTAGCGCTGCTGGGTCCGGCCTCCAGCTGAAAAATCGGGGAAGTTGCGCATTCAAGCGGGAGGCAAACAGGTCTTTGTCCATGGGGCCCCATATTGATTGAATAGTTCGGAATACCCTGGGGTCCAATTGCCAATCGCTGGCGTCCCGGAGGTGTCGTGAATACCAATCTGCCGTGGTGTTGCAGAGCCCGGGAATATACTCCGCTGTCACAGAAATGCCTTGAGTCAGGCAAAACTGCCAAAAATCTCGTGCCCCCCAGATGGTTGATATATCGGACTGCCGATATATTGTCCATCTTCAGAAGGATAGAGCATTGTACCAGGGTCGGTGAAAAACTGCGGATCGCAAAGGATCCTGCCAGGAGTTCCAGGCAATTGATGTGGAGTGTAGCTTCACTGTTGGACCACCTGCCACCTGTAGAGATGTCTCCACAGCGAGCACCCCAGCCGTGTAAACTCGCGTCTGATTCTATTACCAGATCTGGTGCGGTGCCAAAAATGGCTCGACCATTCCAGGCTTCCATATGGTAGAGCCACCATGTCAGTTCCACGTCCTTCGCTTCCGAGTTCAGAGTGATCAGATCTGTGTAGGCGACCCCGTCTCTCAGGTTGGCAGCGTGAAGGCGTTGTAACGCCCGGTAGTGGAGCGGCCCCGGGAAGATGGCTTGTATGGAGGCCGCCAGGAGGCCAATCACCCTTGCCAACTGTTTGAGGGACAGCTGAGGAGCTGCCAGGGAGCGTTTGATTTCCTTTTTGATATTGTTCAGTTTCGACATCGGTAGATGTAGGGTCTGAGACGTGGAGTCTACGATGAGACCCAAGAACTCTATGTGCCGAGTGGGGGTCAAGATGGATTTGTCCCAATTGATGAGGAAACCCAAGTTCTGTAATAGGGTCTGAGTCCAGTTCAAATGGGTCCGTGCAATTTGGGTGGATTGGCCCATAATGAGGATGTCGTCCAGATAGATTATAAGACGCACTCCTCGGCTCCGAAGAAAGGCCGTCACGGGCTTCATGAGTTTGGTGAAGCACCACGG
Source organism: Pelobates cultripes (assembly GCA_933207985.1). NCBI lineage: Eukaryota > Metazoa > Chordata > Amphibia > Anura > Pelobatidae > Pelobates > Pelobates cultripes. The sequence goes on along the minus strand of OW240912.1, from coordinate 365,899,660 downwards.
GGCCGATGACAGCCCGAAAGGGAGACAGGTGAACCTCCACTTCTTGCCCTGCCAGATGAATTGCAGGAAATCCTGATGGTGCCGGGCGATCGGCACTGTAAGATAAGCGTCTTTGAGATCCAGTTTCACCATCCAATCCGCTGGTTGGAGGAGATCTCTTAGACAATGTATTCCTTCCATTTTGAAATGGTTGTAAGAGACTTAAGTGTTGAGTTGTTTCAGATTGATCACTGGGCGGACCCCGCCGCCTTTCTTGGCAACCAGGAACAGGTTGCTGACATAACCTGCCGTGGCCATTGGGATTTCTGAAATGGCCTTTTTGTGGTGTAAGTCTGAAACTTCCTGGGTGACCAGGGTCTTGTCTGCTAGGGAAAAAGACATTTCTCGTGGTTGGGAGAATTGCACGGGTAGGGACAGGAAATCTATTGTATATCCTGTTATGGTGTTTAGCACCCAAGAATCTGACGATATGCAAGCCCACATGTGGGAAAAATGTCGGAGTCTGCCCCCCACTGCCCATAGGGAAGAATGTAAATGGAGAGGACTTACCGTAAGGTCGTCGCCCGGAGTGGGCATTCCGTGGTCCACGGGCAACCCATGGCCGCCCACGCTGTGGGAAGAACGCCGGAGCGTTGCGGTGTTCCGTGAAACTGGCTCGTCCCGTATAGGAGCCTCTGTTCTGTCTAAAAGAACTTCTGTTAACACAGCCGGACAGACGGCTCCTTGCTCTTCCGGCCCCACCAAAAACCTTGGGGTGAAACACCTTGCGCATGTTGGATTGCGCCTTATCTAGGGCAGTAAATGTATGGACAAAGGAGCCCAATTCCTTGACAAAATTGTCTCCGAATAGGAGACCCTTAGCTTGGGCGCCCGGTTCGTTCAGGGCCATATTAACCAATTTCGGTTCTATTTTCAATAGTATCGCCTTGCGGCGTTCCGTGGCTATTGCTGTGTTGGCGTTGCCAATCAGGCAAATAATCCGTTGGATCCATCCATTTATGGCGGCCCGATCCAACTCTTGGTCATCTTGGACCACTTCGAATATTTTGGTAGCTGGGCCCAGGATGTCCAAGACCTTGTCTTGGCAATTGCGCAGGGCGAACTCCAAGCCTTTGTTGGGCTTCCAGCCTGTCTTTCCCAAGAATTGGGTAATCTTTGGGTCAACTGCAGGTGTGCAGCAGGCATCATCTGGGACTGTGGGGCGCGGGCATTCTGCCCGTAGTTTATTCCGTGTCGCCTTTTCTAAAGGCTTGCGTACCCTAGACGCTATATATTTGGCCACATGTTCTGGGGGGGACCATTCCGCCGACCGTGGGTGGCGTAATAGGTCGGGATCAAACAGGGGTTCACCGTGTTGATCCACAATCATATCTACATCCCCTTGTGCCTTGTGGTCTACAACAGGCATGTCTGACTGGAGCGGACTGTAGTCCTGAGAATGGCCGTAGTCCCCGGCCGGGCAATCTGAGTCGGGATCCGATGGATCTTCCGAATCTACAGAAGCCTCCTCCTCAATGTCGCTGAGATCAGACTCAGAATCAACTTGGGCCCTTGCCCTTTTCCACAATCTAGCCGATTTTGCCCGGCTAGTGGCTCTTTTGCGCGGTTGTATAGACGCGCCATCTGTGACAGGTGCATGGCTGTCCATCTGTGGCATTGAGGAGTGTTTAATTTTTGCCAAGGCCTTGCGGCCGGTCTGAGGTTGTAAAGGGGTTGTGACAGGCACCATCTGGGCCGAAGTCGGTTGCGCTGATTTTTGCGCCTGGATTAGGGCATGTGTAAGTGTCTGGGATATGGAATCAGACATTAGTCCCATGGCCGACATGAGGGCTTTAGTCATAGCCTGTGACATGGTGTCATCAATCAAGGTCTGCATAACAGCAGGGGTATCAAGCTCAGCGGGTGGAACCGCCATATCATCATATACACCTGAAGGTGCCTGAAAACCAGCCCTGTCAGGGTTAATAGACCCAGAGGGGGTATCCTTGTCAGAAGGCATAGTTATGACAGTGACTGACAGGATTATATATGAATCTGAAATATGATAACCTGTTGGCAACAAAAGCTATAGGGGAGGGTTGAGTAACCCTGTAGGAGGGAATCTATAATACTTGACAGAATATATGAAAGGAAAAAACAGTACAATATAATATAATATAATATAATAAAGTGTTCACTCATAGAATTAATAGAGGTACCGTAGAGAGAGAAAAGCCGTCCGACCGCCACTAGCACTAGCTCCCAACTCAGAGTTCCGGTCTGTGGGGGGCAGTGCTAGTGGCAGAGCGCGGGAAAGCACTAAATGGCCGCCGCAAATAGTGAGAAAAATCCCGAACGGGGATGGGACAGAAGCGTTCGCATAGGCGAACGTCTGTGTCAATGGAGGAAAGCGTTCGCGGATTAGACCGCGAGAAAAACTGTTAATGTAGATTCGTGGTGCGAACGCAATGCCTAGAGTGCGTTCGCATCAAATACCCGAACGCAGGTATCTAAACAGCGGGACAGAGGTGAATGGGCGCAGGGAGGGGAGCGCGCGCCCTCGCCTCATTAACGGTCGGACGGGGTTGGGAAATAGAAAACCCCCCGAGCACGGTGAAACTCACCGGCTCAGGGTTAAGGAAGTCAGCCAAGTGACAGGCAGAAAAAATGCTAAGCTATGAGGGGACTAGTTGAAAAATTCAATAACCCTCAAAAGTTTAACCATCAAGCGCTGCTGGGTCAGCAATGACACATAATATTACAACAAGCGATTTAAAGGAGTAGTATAGTAAAACAATTTAAAGAAGTAATATTAAATAAATAAATAACTAAATAGCAATATAAACAGCAATATAAAATGTAAAAAGCGATCCCACAGTTAAGAAACCATGGGATCTGATGTTACTTAACTGAGGGAGCAGCAAAGAAAGAGGAATTGGATTGGTTCACAGAGCCTATTATGCTGGAGAGTGGAATCCGATTGGCTGTTCCTGTTGCTAGGATACTCCTCTCAGACTGTTTATTGTTAACTTTGATTACGTTTTTAAAAAAAATTTTCTTTGCTGCTGAGGGAAAATAAAGAAAGAGTGCAGCATAATAGGAGCCTCCGTGTCTTAATAAAATTGTGAATTTAAAGCTACCACTCGAGAGTAGACACCGAGGGGAAGAAAACGATACCTCTCCAGCGACGAACCGAGCACAACTCACAATGAGGCCTACAAGCATGGCGGGCACAGGGGAGACGGCTGCTCCCCAGCTGCAATGCCATGCCCAAAATCTGGCTGCAAGCCCTCGTTCCCCCCCCTCTGGACCGGTGGGGGTTATCCCGGTCTACCCCCAACTGACTCCCTGGCAAAGCAATGGGCCAGAATCGGCTCCGTGGAGCCCAAAGCCAACAGACCCAGCGGTCTTTAATATGGCGGAAACCTCCCACACCTCCGACGCATGGCGGGAAACGGAGATGCGGCTGAACAGCATCTTCGCTATTTTCTGGGAGTCCCTGGAAGCCCACATGAGAGCCTCAGAGGCTGAAGAACCACTCCAGACTTCACCACAGCGCACCTCACAGGAGGCCAGATGGGGACAAACAGCAGCGCAGCCCCAACAACAGCTGTATCACAAGGGTGACGCTAACCCGAACCGGCAGGGGCAGAGGCTAGTCACAAGGCCCCAAAAAAACGGAAGCTGGACAGCGGCGGAGGGTCAAGTACTCGCACCCCCCATGCAAGGCAGTGAAATGGAGGGGACCAGCGAAGCTGAGCACAAGACCTACCCAGACAAGGCGAGTGAAGCAGAGGGGAACAGGACCAGGGGAGGTGACTGCGTCAGGAAGGTACATACAGAGCTACCCCAGCCCAAGACAGGCTACACTCAGCGCCCACAGCAACACTGCATAGCCTAGGGGACATCAGCTCCTTCACACCGAGGAGATCGCACCAGCTGCACCGATTACCGCAGGAGGTACATACACAGCCCCAACAAGGCATCAGCTGACCACCAAAGGGACCAAGACTCAAATCTGGGCATAGTACCATCTGTCACACAGCTCTCTGTGCCCCAACTGAACTCTCACAAATGTATACTGGAACATATAATTAGCTTCTTTTGCTTTCTATTTTGTTTTCTGGTCTGTTCGCCCAGGGAAGCACGGGGGGGATTAAAGTCAGAGTTCAGCAATTGTATAATAGGAGTACACAAGCTAAGATTAGCCAGGATTTAAGCAACTAATTTACTTATAGTATGCTTGGCTTTGCGCCATGTCTGTAAACTGCTGTTTAACTGGTGGGCCCCAAGCAAAATATATGCTCCTGGACCCACAAATATTGCTGGAGCATCATAAGATCAGCTATGTTTCTGTACACACACACTATGCACAATGGTGGAATCTCGGTAAAAATAAATTTAGTAGATAAAGTTACCGGTAACGTAATAATGCGTGCATATGCTGGCGTGATATGTCAATTTGGGGTTGCGAAGAGGCAAGATCTGATCAATGGTATTACGAACATGTGCAAGAACTCTGGGAGATGTAGTATTCCCCTCTAATTTGTGCTGGACAAGCCATGCAGTCCAAGCGGAATTTATTCTTATTTGTAATGATTGGTCAAGAGAATGTGCGGGTGGAGCTTAATATGGGAGGAGTTATATGCCTATATAGGGAGCCTGCACTATTGTTCAGGGCTCAGAACTTGCTGTATTTTTGGTGACATTAGTCCCTCTGAGTCCCGATCGGTGATCCAATAAAGAATCTCTTCCTTCCTGAAGAAACCTGTGTCCATCCCTCTGTGCTTTGCTTCCGTCAGTTTCTCCGGTATCATTTGGTGCATTGGCGGGGAAGCTCATCGTTCAACGGTAGCTGAGAGGCAGAGGCGTGAGACGGTCTATCTTTGCCCACGTTCTCTACGGCTGCACCCCTGAACTTCTGCGTGGACCTCCCTTCGTCTCGGCGCCACTGGTCTGTTGTCCAGGAGATCATCGGCCTCTACGTAAGAAGTGCTGGGGTGTCCCGTCGATGAGTGTGAACTCAGGTTCAGAAACGAGGAGGTAAGACAACTGCTGTTTTAGACGGCAGACCCACTAGGGGTATACCGATTGTGCGGTAGGCCCAAAAGGGGTTTAAATCTGTGTATGGAATCTGCCCCTCTGTCGGAGGGAAGGAGCGAAGGCGCACCGCTCGATCGAACGCTCTTTAGTAAGACCGTTTGATCTGGTTAGTCAGGCGGGGTCCTGTGTAAATAGCCCTAGCCGGACACCGGTGTCTTGTCTAGACTAGCGTTCTAGGGTGTATATTACGTTCGCTAGGTCGGAGGGACCGGGAGACTAGCGGCGCCTGTGTAAATTCGGTTCGCTAGCTCTCAACCTATCTTGGCTAAGTGGGAAGGCGTGTAAATTTGGAACCCACTAGACTTTTGATAGAGTAAATAGACTAGAAGAGCAATTTTGTAAATTTCGCCCTCTAGTTCGCTATATGTGGTGTTTGGGCAGTGTGGCTAACCAAAACGGGTGTATATAGTTTTAGGTAGTCCATTCAATGTACTGGCCAATAGTTTAGTTGGGATTGTAAATGTGTTAAAGATTGTTAGTAAAGTGTATATCTTGTTAGATAGCGCGAGCTCAGCCGTCTAGCGAGAGTGTTAATAGTGTGTTGCTGTATCATAGTGCACGGTACCATAACCCTGTATATTTACTGACACTGTATATAAGTACTAATCATTGTCGTCTATTGCATGTTTAACACAGTAACCACTAATAATTGTATTGTGACCTTAAATTGTGCTTTGACCTATGCTAACTGTACTGTAACCGATACTAGTAAAAGACGATGTTACTGGGGTGTGTTATAGACGGGTAATTCATATATAGAGAATTATAGCGTGGGTGACTGTATAGTTCCGCCAAAGGGCATAATATTGATTATTTAGTGACTGGTGTAACAGCTGTGTGTGTACGGGAATTCCCTGAGTGATTATTGTGTTATTGTGTACGTTTCACTCGGTAACTGTACCGCGTGGTGCTGTTGCCAGAGGAAACGGGTGTGACTGTTGAATAAGAACGCGTGCATAGTATTCGTTGTCAACGACGTTCCATTGATAAGTATGGGCGCGTCAGAGTCAACGATTTCGGATCCCTTAGGTTGTATGGTAAAAAATTTTAAAAAGGGATTCAAAACATGTGATTTTGGGGTTAAAATGTCTCCTGTACGTTTGGTCACTTTGTGCACTAGGGAGTGGCCTACTTTGGTTGCGGCATGGCCGCCGCGTGGCAGTTTGGATCCAACCCTGGTACAGCGTGTACACGTGGCTGTATCAGGTAGGCCTGAACTTTACGGACAGTTTCCATACATTGATTGTTGGGGGCAGGCCGTAAACGACTCGCCAAAATGGATCCGGATATGCCACGAGGAGCAATGTCGCCTCATGGTGGCCAGGACTTGTTTGTCCACTAGGACTGGTGTTAGGCCCATTTTGGACACGCCCCCTGAGTCCGAGATCCCTTTGCCGCCCCCTTACTTTCCTTTAAGAGGAAGTGACGCGAATGCAGGAAGCTCTGCACCCCTTCCCCTATTGCCCCCATCCACTTCCGCTTCCTCCTCCAGTACAGAATCCACCCCCCCTCGTATTAAAACTCCCCTTCCGGAACCAGGACCAACCCCCATTAGATCTGAATATCCTGATTTGGCGCCACTTCAAACTTCCGGTCAAGCTTCTTCTAGCTCGGCTCGGAGTATACTATTCACTAACTTTTCCCAAAATCAAGTTCCCACATCCTCATGCCCTATTACCTCTCGACCGGAACCTTTAACTGACGCCCCTCCACGTAGCCCCATACTAACCCGACAACTGACCGGTACCCAACAATTAAAACATTACCAGATGCCTCTTCGTCTGAATCCTGGGTCAGCCTATATCGATGCCGCAGGTCAAATGGCACATGCTGACCCAGTCTTTGTATATGTCCCGTTCACGACTACCGATCTCTTGAATTGGAAGACCCACAATTCCTCGTACACTGAGAAACCACAAGCTATGACCGATCTGTTCACCTCGATAGTTCAGACACATAACCCGACATGGGCTGATTGCCAGCAGTTATTAATGACATTGTTCAATAATGAGGAAAGGACAAGGATTAACCAAGCGGCCATTAAGGCGCTAGAGGAGAGAGCCCGTGCTTTAAATCAAGCCAATCCGGCAGCATGGGCCGCAACACATTACCCTAACACCGATCCTGACTGGAATGTAAATGGCGCAGATATGGCTCAACTTAAAGCCTATAGAGATGCTATAATTGCTGGCATGAAAGCCGGAGGGAAGAAAGCTATTAACATGTCGAAGACAGTTGAGGTGATTCAGAAAAGTGATGAAGCGCCCAGTGTCTTTTATGACCGATTATTGGAGGCATACCGCTTGTATACCCCCTTTAATCCGGAAGGCGCTGATAATTCCCGAATGGTAAACTCCGCCTTTGTCAGCCAAGCTTACGGAGATATTAAGCGCAAGCTACAGAAATTAGAAGGGTTTGCAGGTATGTCTATCACCCAACTAATGGAGGTAGCGAACAAAGTATATATGAATAGGGAAGCAGAAAGTAAGAAAGAGGAAGAGCGCAAGATGCGTAGAAAGGCAGATATGCTAGCGGTAGCGATCGCAGGCGTAGATAGACGGGGCCCAGATAGAGGCGATGGTAGATGGAATAGGGAGCCTTTGAGTAGGAATCAGTGCGCGTACTGTAAGGAAGAAGGGCATTGGAGGAACGAGTGTCCGCAAAGAGAGCAGTATGAGAGAGACTTACCCAGGGCAGGTTACGGAAACTTTAGAGGCAGAGCGAGAGGTAGAGGAGGCCCCGGAGGGAGTAATGGTAATAGAGGGAGTAATGGTAATAGAGGGAGTAATGGTAATAGAGGGAGTAATGGGAACAGAGGAAGTGTAAGGGAAGATAGGTACTATCCAGCAGCGCAAAGGTCCCGTGATAGAGAAGGTAGGGACTTTGTGGGATTGGCTGACACGGTCATGGAGGACTATTGATACCGACCGGGCTCCATCCCCCTTGGTCGAGCGGAGCCTATGGTCGATGTATCAATAGGGGAAAAAAGGAGTGCGTTTATGATCGACACTGGTGCTGAACATTCGGTGGTGACTAATCAAGTTGCTCCTCCATCTGGAAGAACTATTACTGTAATAGGAGCAACTGGAAGAAGTGCTGAAAAACCGGTTCTTAGAAGTCGACTCTGTACATTGGGAGGCCACGTAGTAAAACATCAATTCCTTTATATGCCTGAGTGTCCAGTCCAATTGCTGGGACGTGATATGCTATCCAAATTACAAGCGCAGATCACGTTCCTACCAAATGGAACAACATCCTTAAAGTTTAATGGACCCTCAGGTATTATGACATTGTCCGTACCAAAGGAAGAAGAGTGGCGACTTTATACAGTGTTGACTAGCCAAAACCCGAGGGGTGATGAATCCTTATTTAACATACCAGGAGTTTGGGCAGAGAACAACCCACCAGGACTGGCCCGCAATATTCCACCTATTAAAATCGAACTAAAACTTGGGGTTTATCCAGCAAGCCTGAGACAATATCATATTCCGCAGAAGGCTAAGAAGAACATCCAATCTTATCTGGATAAGTTCATACGGTATGGTATCCTAAAATTCTGTACTTCCCCTGGAACACCCCATTGCTGCCTGTTCAAAAGCCCGGTACAGATGAGTATCGACCTGTGCAGGACTTGAGAGCAGTCAATGATGCGGTTGTTAGCATACATCCAGTCGTGCCCAATCCATATAACCTGCTTGCTTTAATTCCGGGCAGGGCTACTTACTTTACAGTCTTAGATCTCAAAGATGCCTTCTTTTGCCTCCGAATTGCCGCAGAAAGCCAATGTATCTTCGCTTTCCAATGGGAAAATGCTGTAACGGGCTCGAAACGCCAAATAACCTGGACAAGATTGCCCCAGGGGTTTAAAAATTCACCTACCCTATTTGGTTCAGCTCTAAGTCAAGATCTACTAGATTTCGAGTCTATCCCAGGAGAGTGTGTATTATTACAATATGTAGATGACTTGTTGATAGCAGCAGTTACAAAGGGAGTATGTCAGCAAGCAACGCACGATCTACTACACATTCTCTGGAAGGCAGGATACAAGGTGTCAAGAAGGAAGGCTCAGTTGTGTTTTCCAACTGTCAAATATCTGGGATTCCATATCTCTGAAGGTCAAAGAATTATGGGGCCAGAGAGAAAAGAAGCTGTGTGCCAAATACCGATACCCAGGAATAGAAGACAAGTGCGAGAATTCTTGGGGCAGCAGGCTTCTGTAGGATATGGATTCCCAGCTACGCGATACTGGCAAAACCTCTGTATGCAGCTATCAAAGGTACAGAGCACGACCCCTTCTTATGGACTCAAGAACAGCAAACGGCATTCGAAGATGTGAAGAGGGCTTTGATGAGTGCCCAGCATTAGGTCTACCTGACCACACACGGCCATTCTACCTGTATGTACATGAGCAAAGAAGAATGGCTGTGGGAGTATTGACACAGTACTTGGGATCATGGCAAAGACCTGTTGCCTACATGTCTAAGCAACTGGATGCAGTGGCCAGCGGACTTCCACCTTGTCTAAGAGCTGTAGCTGCAGCCGCCCTGCTAGTAGCTGAAGCCGATAAACTCACTCTGGGTCAAGAACTTTATGTACGAGTTCCACATGCAGTACAGACGTTGTTGGATTACAAAGGAAATCATTGGTTTAGTAACAGCCGTATGACCAAGTATCAAGCAATGTTGTGTGAAAACCCAAGAGTGCATTTAGAGACTGTAAATACCTTAAATCCAGCTACCCTTTTGCCACAACCTACTGAAAGTCAACATGATTGTTTGGAAGTAATGGATGAAGTATTTTCAAGTAGACCAGATCTTCGTGATTTTCCCATCCAGAACCCTGATGTTCAATATTACACCGACGGCAGTAGTTATGTAAAAGAAGGGATCCGCTATGCAGGATATGCAGTAACAACGATAGACAAGGTGATAGAAGCTCGGCCACTGGCAAAAGGAACATCAGCACAAAAGGCAGAATTGATAGCACTGACACGAGCGTTACAATTGGCTGAAGGTTTAAGAGTGAACATCTACACGGACTCCAAGTATGCGTTTTAACCACTCATGCCCACGGAGCTTTGTATAAAGAAAGAGGACTATTGAATTCAGAAGGCAAAGAAATCAAATACGCAGCTGAGATCCTACAACTATTGGAAGCAGTGTGGGAGCCGAAAGAAGTCGGTATTATACATTGTCGGGCGCATCTGAGAGGAGATGGTGATGTAACCAAAGGGAATGGGATGGCAGATAGTGCAGCTAAGCGTGCTGCTGAATCAGGAAGACAGGAATATGTGGGGCATATAGCTGCTCTTATACCAACTCCACTGTCTCAATGGACTCCAATTTATACAGCTCAAGAAGAGGAGTGGTTAAGGACTGAACCTGGAAAGTATTTGGAGAACAAATGGTATCAGTTAGAAGATGGAAGAATAGTTATTCCAGCATCACTAGCGGTAGAAATTGTCCAAAACTATCATAGCGGGACACATTCTGGGAGAGACAGTACAGAAGAATCTCTCAGAAAACATTTCTACATACCAAGATTGTCCAACTTGACTCAGGCCATTGTACGTAGATGTGTAACGTGTGCTAAAAATAATGCAAGACAAGGACCAGTAAAGCCACCAGGAGTCCAGTTTATGGGGGGACTTCCCATGTCCGATTTACAAATTGACTATACAGTGATGCCTAAATCGGGTGGACATCGCTACCTGCTGGTAGTGGTGTGCACCTATTCAGGCTGGGTAGAAGCATGTCCTACTCGTACAGAGAAAGCAGGAGAAGTCGTGAGATTCCTGCTACGAGAAATAATACCCGATATGGACTACCCTGCTCTATAGGATCGGACAATGGTCCAGCTTTTGTTCATCAGTGCCTACAACAATTGACTCATATGCTTGGTATAAAGTGGAGGCTTCATACGGCATATAGACCCCAGAGTTCTAGTAAGGTAGAGAGAATGAATAGAACTATTAAGAATCAGTTGGCTAAAATGTGTCAGGAAACCCAACTTAAGTGGAACGTTCTCTTGCCCATAGCTCTATTGCGAATCCGTAGTACACCTACCAGAAGGATGGGCCTCTCTCCTTTTGAAATCATGTACGGGCGACCACCTCCCGTGCTTGGTAACTTAAGGGGGGATTTGAGTCAGTTGGGAGAAGGAATTACCCGGCGGCAGGTTGTAGAGTTGGGTAAGACTATGGAGGAGGTACAGAAATGGGTACAAGATAGATTACCTGTGAATATTTATCCCCCAATTCATAGTTACCACCCAGGCGACCAAGTGTGGATTAAAGAGTGGGATAATGTGCCGTTAGGGCCCAAGTGGAGAGGTCCTTATGTTGTTCTTCTGTCTACCCCTACAGCGATAAAAGTAGCCGAAGTGGCTCCGTGGATACATCACTCCAGGGGTAAACCAGCAGCAGCCGATTCCTGGCAAGTTACAGCAAATCCAGAGAATCCCTGCAAGATCCGGTTAAAACGCACGACTCAGTCGGAGTGACGAGGAACCTTGTGGATTATAAATTTTATTGTTTCAGAGACTTGGTAAGTGAGTGAGAAGGCCATAATAAAGCCTGTCCACTCACCAACGAGTGTATAAGTCAGGGAAAGTCTTGAGGGGACCCCTGTGAAGACGGGCAGAACTCCATTCCCTGCAGTCCTTACATCCTGGAAGCTGAGGTGCCTTCACACGGACGAAGACTGAGGATGACGACGAAAGATGTATTTTTAATAATGTTTATTTATGTGTATTTTTATATTCAGGAAGGTAGAGGTACCAACACTCCTAGCTGTGAGGTATGCATTAAGACTACAAGAACAGGTAACCATATATCCCAGACCCTAATTTGGCATTCGCAATATGAGTGTAAAGGAGATGTATCAAGATGTAGATACTTAAATATAGAATATAGTGTGTGTCATTTAGGAGTAGGAGAACCTAAGTGCTTCAGTCCTGAGTATCAACCCCGTACAATTTGGTTGACTCTCAGAAATGGAGATTCTCAGGGGACCCTAATTAATAAGGCGGTATTAAAATCCGTATATTCTTCAGGTGCTCTGCTATTTGATGCGTGTAAAGCAATATCAAGTGGTAGAAAGCCGTGGAATGTATGTGGGGATCTTAGATGGGAGAGGACGTATGGGTCTAACGATAAATATATTTGTCCCAGTAGTAAAATAAATATGTAAGTCCAAGATGCCCAAATAGAGATTATAACTTCTGCCCATATTGGTCTTGTGTGGGGTGGGCGACTTGGGGACAGACAGCAGACAAGGACATGATTGTGACGAAGTTGCCTACTGATCCATATTGTAAGTCTATGGAATGCAATCCAATCCATATACTTATAAATAACCCTGACAAGTTCTTAGATAAATATGGTAATTTATTTGGGTTTCAAATATATGGGACGGGGTTAGACACTGGGACAATATTGTTTATAGGGATAGAGACTGATACGGTAACCTCCCAAACTCATCAAGTATACCATTCCTTTTATGAAGAGATGAGCATAGATAATAAGATCCCCCATAATGCTAAAAACTTGTTCATTGATTTAGCCGAGAGTATTGCCGGTAGTCTCAATGTTACCAACTGCTATGTGTGTGGAGGTACTAACATGGGAGACCAATGGCCTTGGGAAGCAAAGGAGGTAATGTCCGGTTCTGAGGCAGTTGACCAATTAATATCTACACAAGCCGACTATCATATGAGTGTTAGAGGTAAATCTGAGTGGAGATTGAAGACCTCCATCATGGGTTATGTTTGCATAGCGAGGAAAGGAATGATGTATAATACTTCTGTAGGAGAATTAACTTGTCTAGGGCAAAAAGCTTATGATGATGATACAAAGAATACAACTTGGTGGTCGGCTTCAAATATCTCAGAACCATCTAACCCGTTTGCAAGATATGCCAATTTAAAGGACGTATGGTTTGATCTATCCATCACATCTAACTGGAGAGCCCCAGCCAATTTGTACTGGATCTGTGGTAAGAAGGCCTATTCGGAGTTACCACAGGACTGGGAAGGGGCATGTGTGTTGGGTATGTTAAAACCATCCTTCTTCTTATTGCCTATTGAAACAGGTGAGACTTTAGGTGTTAAAGTGTATGATGTGAATCATAGGAAGAAAAGGGGACCCATAGAGATAGGTGCCTGGGAAGATAATGAATGGCCTCCCCAGCGTATTATAGATTATTATGGGCCAGCCACGTGGGCAGAGGATGGTACCTTTGGTTATAGAACCCCTATTTATATGCTCAACCACATTATAAGGTTACAGGCGGTGGTTGAGATCATTACTAACGAGACATCACAAGCGCTCAATCTTCTAGCGAAGCATATTACCAGGATGAGGACAGCAGTTTACCAAAATAGATTAGCCTTGGATTATCTTTTGGCAGTAGAGGGAGGTGTATGTGGGAAGTTTAACCTGAGCAATTGCTGTCTTCAAATAGATGACGAAGAGCAAGCAATAGCTGAGCTTACTAGCCATATGGTTAAACTAGCGCATGTGCCTACTCAGGTATGGAAAGGGTACAATCCAAGTAGTTGGTTTGGTAGCTGGTATGAGTGGTTTGGAGGGCTTAAGGCAGTGGTAGGTGGAGTCCTACTGATTTTAATGTTGTGTCTACTCCTGCCGTGTCTTATACCCTTAGTAGTTAGGTCTCTGCAAAGCCTGATAGAAAATATAGCAGAGAGGAAGGCTGCTGCACAGATAATGGCAATTTATAAATATAAGGCTCTAGATCAGGGAGAACCAATGCAGGAAGGCGAGTGTTGAAGATTCACATCATAGGATAAGTCTGGTCTGGTTCAAAGGTAACTTGTGGTGTATGCAAACCAAGGTTAAGTGATGCCTCAAGTAATTGTAAAATATCAAGAGGCATCAAAGGGGGGAATGTGGTGGAATCTCGATAAAAATAAATCTAGTAGGCCGAGATTACCACGTGGCATGTGTACGTGCATATGCTGACGTGTCGATCAGTTGGTTGCACGAGGCAAGATACGATCAGTAGTGTACGGAGCATGTGCAAGAATACAGGATGTAGTATTCCCCTCCTCCATTGTGCTGGACAAGCCATGCGGTCAAGCAGGAAGTTAATTCTTATTTGTAATGATTGGTCAAGAGAATGTGTGGGTGGAGCTTAGTATGGGAGGAGTTATGTGCCTATATAGGGAGCCTGCACTATTGTTCAGAGCTCAGAACTTGCTGTATTTTTGGTGACATTAGTCCCTCTGAGTCCCGATCGGTGATCCAATAAAGAATCTCTTCCTTCCTGAAGAAACCTGTGTCCATCCCTCTGTGCTTTGCTTCCGTCAGTTTCTCCGGTATCAATACCTCAGCTAACGATTGCTCCTGATTAATGCTTAATTACTCACACAGGATCAGCCCTGACTTAGGCCAATACTAAACATTTTGCAGCACTAAACCAGCTAAAGTAATCAAGCTGCTGCTTAGCAGATAGGCCCCAAGCGACACATATACCACGACACCCACAAACACTGCTGGAATACAATACTGTATACCTCACATAA
>OW240912.1:365869840-365884935 GCA_933207985.1 Pelobates cultripes | reverse complement strand
GGTAAGAAGGCCTATTCGGAGTTACCACAGGACTGGGAAGGGGCATGTGTGTTGGGTCTGTTAAAACCATCCTTCTTCTTGTTGCCTATTGAAACAGGTGAGACTTTAGGTGTTAAAGTGTATGATGTGAATCATAGGAAGAAAAGGGGACCCATAGAGATAGGTGCCTGGGAAGATAATGAATGGCCTCCCCAGCGTATTATAGATTATTATGGGCCAGCTACGTGGGCAGAGGATGGTACCTTTGGTTATAGAACCCCTATTTATATGCTCAACCGCATTATAAGGTTACAGGCGGTGGTTGAGATCATTACTAACGAGACATCACAAGCGCTCAATCTTCTAGCGAAGCATAATACCAGGATGAGGACAGCAGTTTACCAAAATAGATTAGCCTTGGATTATCTTTTGGCAGTAGAGGAAGGTGTATGTGGGAAGTTTAACCTGAGCAATTGCTGTCTTCAAATAGATGACGAAGGGCAAGCAATAGCTGAGCTTACTAGCCATATGGTTAAACTAGCGCATGTGCCTACTCAGGTATGGAAAGGGTACAATCCAAGCAGTTGGTTTGGTAGCTGGTATGAGTGGTTTGGAGGGCTTAAGGCAGTGGTAGGTGGAGTCCTACTGATTTTAATGTTGTGTCTACTCCTGCCGTGTCTTATACCCTTAGTAGTTAGGTCTGTGCAAAGCCTGATAGAAAATATAGCAGAGAGGAAGGCTGCCGCACAGATAATGGCAATTTATAAATATAAGGCTCTAGATCAGGGAGAACCAATGCAGGAAGACGAGTGTTGAAGATTCACATCATAGGATAAGTCTGGTCTGTTTCAAAGGTAACTTGTGGTGTATGCAAACCAAGGTTAAGTGA
Source organism: Pelobates cultripes (assembly GCA_933207985.1). Classification (NCBI taxonomy): domain Eukaryota; kingdom Metazoa; phylum Chordata; class Amphibia; order Anura; family Pelobatidae; genus Pelobates; species Pelobates cultripes. The sequence continues at coordinate 365,884,067 of OW240912.1, read as the reverse complement.
TGCCTCAAGTAATTGTAAAATATCAAGAGGCATCAAAGGGGGGAATGTGGTGGAATCTCGGTAAAAACAAATTTAGTAGGCCGAGATTACCACGTGGCATGTGTACGTGCATATGCTGACGTATCGATCAGTTGGTTGCACGAGGCAAGATACGATCAGTAGTGTACGGAGCATGTGCAAGAATACAGGATGTAGTATTCCCCTCCTCCATTGTGCTGGACAAGCCATGCGGTCAAGCAGGAAGTTAATTCTTATTTGTAAAGAGAATGTGCGGGTGGAGCTTAATATGGGAGGAGTTATGTGCCTATATAGGGAGCCTGCACTATTGTTCAGGGCTCAGAACTTGCTGTATTTTTGGTGACATTAGTCCCTCTGAGTCCCGATCGGTGATCCAATAAAGAATCTCTTCCTTCCTGAAGAAACCTGTGTCCATCCCTCTGTGCTTTGCTTCCGTCAGTTTCTCCGGTATCAATACCTCAGCTAACGATTGCTCCTGATTAATGCTTAATTACTCACACAGGATCAGCCCTGACTTAGGCCAATACTAAACATTTTGCAGCACTAAACCAGCTAAAGTAATCAAGCTGCTGCTTAGCAGATAGGCCCCAAGCGACACAAATACCACGACACCCACAAACACTGCTGGAATACAATACTGTATACCTCACATAAAGGCGTAAACCAACATGTGACCCAGCTACTTAAACGCTTTTGCCCATACCTGTGTTGAACCGTACACTGCTTAAGGTTGTCTTTCCTGTTCATTAAATTACAAAAACGTGCTGAGTTAACTTATGCCACGAAAATGTTTTACTATGTTATATTTGACTGCGTCTGTTACAGCTGTTGTGGCTACACAGACACTGTTGTAAATTCTTGCACGACAAAAATAAAGAATAAAAAAAAAAAAAAATACAAATAAATAAGTGAAAAATATCCACTCTTCTAAGGTGTCACAATACTTGTGAACAATAAATTCACAGCAAATATGCAGTATATTTGTCAAAAGTGCTCATGTAATAAAACATTAATTATATGTGTAAAACCTTAATGATATCGATCTTTTACATTCGTGTTTAAAACTCTTAATAAGTTGCTTGATGAACAAATTGTTGTGCAAAAGTTGTAAATACAATATTCCAGCCAGGATAAAAGCATAAGTAATACACAAACAGTGGCGTACATACCAGGGTCTCAGGGGTCGCGACTGCGACCGGGCCCGGCCCACCAGGGGGCCCGGCCGCCCCTGCGACCCGGTATGTACGCCCAGGGCCAGCCTCTTCCCCTGGGGGGCCCAGGAGCCGACCACCCCAGGGCCCCCCTGAGGCTGGCCCTCGCTGACTGATGTGGTGCCGGTGTTGGTAGCAGGTGGCGGGAGGGAGACGTGCTTGCCCTCGCTATTTCCAGCCTGATTTTAGAGCCGGAAGATGACGCCATATCTTCTCGGCGCCGCATCCCTGGCACGCCGCCAGGGAGCTGGAAGAGGGAGCACTCAGTGCTTCCTCGCGCGCCCGCCTGCCTGCCCGACCGGCCACCCGCCCAGGAGCCCAGCAGCACCACTGGACCCCAGGGAATCCCCCCAGCACTCCAAAAGGTAAGGAGGCTGGGGGGATTACATTTAAAGAAATTTTTAAAAAATCATGTGTGTGTGAGTGTTAGTGTGTGAGAGTGTTAGTGTGTGAGAGTGTTAGTGTGTGTGAGTGTTAGAGTGAGTGTTAGTGTGTCTGCTAGTGAGTGTTAGTGTGTGTTAGTGTGTGTGTCTGCTAGTGAGTGTCAGTGAGTGTGTTACTTTGTGTGTCTTACTGAGTGTGTATGTGTTAGTGAGTCTGTTTGATGTCTGTTAGTGAGTGTGTGTTTGTCAATGAGAGTGTATGTTTTGTGAGTGTGTATGTATGTCTGTCGCTGACTGTGTCTCTGTCAGTAAATGTGTGTGTCTGTTAGCTAGTGTGTATGCGTCTGTAAGTGTGTGTGTGTGTGTTCTCAGCACTTACCTTTCTCCAGTGCCGGACTCCCTTGGCGCTTGCCGAGGATCCCCAGCCTCAGCTCCTAATGCTTAATCACAAGACGCAAGATTAGTAACCTACCTATAGGAAAACATTACTCAATGCTTTCCTATGGACGTTCAGTGTGCTCCTCTAGCGGCTGTCAGTGAGACAGCCACTAGAGACTGGATTAACCCCTTAGTGAAACATAGCAGTTTCTCTGAAACTGCTATGTTTTCAGCTGCAGGGTTAAAACTAGAGGGACCTGACACCCAGACAACTTCATTGAACTGATGTGATCTGGGTGTCTGTAGTGGTCCTTTAAAGGACCACTATAGTGCCAGGAAAACATACTCGTTTTCCTGGCACTATAGTGCCCTGAGGGTGCCCCACCCTCAGGGACCCCCTCCCGCCCGGCTCTGGAAAGGGGTAAAACTTACCTTTTTCCACCGCTGGGCGGAGAGCTCTCCTCCTCCGATCCTCCTCTTCTCCTCCCCGTCGGCTGTATGCGCACGCGCGGCAAGAGCTGCGCGCGCATTCAGCCGGTCACATAGGTCACATAGGAAAGCATTCATAATGCTTTCCTATGGACGCTGGCGTGCTCTCACTGTGAAAATCACAATGAGAAGCACGCAAGCGCCTCTAGCGGCTGTCAATGGGACAGCCACTAGAGGAAATAGAGGAAGGCTTAACCCATTCATCAACACAGCAGTTTCTCTGAAACTGCTATGTTTATGAAAAAATGGGTTAACCCTAGCTGGACCTGGCACCCAGACCACTTCATTAAGCTGAAGTGGTATGGGTGCCTAGAATGGTCCTTTAAGTGTGTGTGCATCTGCATGCACTGGCGTACATACCGCGGTCGCAGCCCTGTAACCCCTGCGACCAGGTGCCCACCGCCATGTGTTGCGGCCCGGCCCGCGCGCGGGGGGGGCCCACGGATCAATTTTCGCACCGGGGCCCCATGGGTCATGTGTACGCCACTGTACACAAACATGTATTCCTGACCCTATAGTGTTTAACCCACCATTTAGGTGGCTTGCCCTCCTTTAGCCCCCCTATAGAAGTTTAAAACTCACCTTATTTCCTGCGCCCCGCGGGTCCACCGGCACTGGCTCCACCCCCTTTGTGACACCAGCAAAATGGCTGATTTATAGCCAATTTAATGCTTTCCCATTGGCTAAAATCTGCTCGGGCCAGGGTCAAATGCCGTTTTGGCCAATCAGGACCTCCTTATAGAGATGCGTTGAATCAGGACATGGCTGGGTGGGCAGCCTGGTCCTATGACGGCGCTATATAGACGACGTCATTATAATTTGAAAGGGGTCTATCTTACTAACAATGAGTACAATTTAAAGCTCTTTCCTGTATGGAACCAAAGAGAAATTACTTTTCTTGATGTCACTTTATTCATCGAAGAAGATCAGATCAAGACCAGGTGTTATTTTAAGCCGACTAATGGGAACAGTTATGTACATAAAAACAGCTGCCATCACCTTCCCTGGTTGAAAGGGATTACAAAGAGCCAATTAACAAGAGTCAGACGTAACTGTTCCCAGCTCCCAGGATTTTAAAAAAGAAACTTGTACGGAAGGGCTATTCACAAAAAAACATAGACAAGGAGATCAGAGCTATGTCTAAAAGAGATAGAAATGAATTTTTGATGGATCATCCAACAGGGAAGAGAAAAAATAATAAACTAGGAGACAGTTTGAGACAATCTTTTATCACCCAATACAACACGGATCATCATACGATAAAAAGATCCCTTCGGAAATACTGGCCCATCCTCTTGGAGGAACCTATATTGGGGGATATATTACCTAAACAACCATCACTGATTTTTAGAAAAAATAAAAACTTGAAAAATGTTTTGGCACCAAGCTATGCCATTAAGAGAACTTGTGGATACACTGTGGAAATTAAAGGATTTAGAGGATGTAATCGATGTAAGGCATGTTCCTCTACTAACATTGCTAAAACTACTAATTTTGTGAGCGTTACAACTGGCCAAAGCTTTCCCATTAAGTCATAAATAGACTGCCACACGGACCATGTAGTGTATTTACTGCAATGTCCATGCAGAGTAAAATACATAGGTCGTACAAAAAGGACCATTGAAGGTCCCATTGTTGGAACATATTAACAATATTAAAAAAAGATCTGAAAACACACTCTGTTCCACTACACTGCAATAACTGTCCCAAGTTCCAATTGAAAGGTCTCAGGTGTGTCGGCATAGAAAGAGTTTTGCCCCGTTGGAGAGGGGGAGATAGAGTTAAAAAGCTGGCACAGCGGAAGACATACTGGATTCATAAAATGCAGACATTAACACCAAAAGGACTAAATGTTGATATAGACTTAGTGTGTTTTCGAAACTAATTGTCTCAAAAAAAAGGCATAAACCTATTCCTTCTATTTTAATTATTGTTACTGGTTCAAGGATTGGAACTTAAAGGGACACTGTAGTCACTATAACCACTTTGTCTCTTTGAATTGGTTATAGTGCCTGGAGTGCCCTGGCACTGTCCCTCCATTCAGTGTTGCACTATGTTTGTGCAGTATGCCACAAAATAAAAGTCCCTGGACACCCACAGTCCGGCCCCTTCTGTATGTGTAGCTAAGGTAGAGATTACACACTTCCTTGTTGTCATACCCATTCATACCGTCAGTTGGAGCTCTGACAGGTTAAAAGCAGTCAGCTGACACTCTCAGCCAATCACAGCTGCCCATTGCTGCTCAGGGTAATACTTCCTTATTAGCCAAAGCAGCACAGAGGGGATGGACTGCCGGGGTTTCTTGTTTAGCATTAAAACATTACAACATTAAAAACTGTTTAATGCTGAAAGAAATGATGTCACCAGGGGACTTCATACATTATAACCAGTTTAATGAGATGAAGCAGCTACAATGCCTACGGTGTCCCTTTAAGAAATGGAACAAGTAAGTAGATATATTACATTTTCAAAACAAATAAATAGAAATAGAAATAAAAATAAAAATCGGTTTAGTAGATATTCCAAGTGGGTATATTGTGTAGGATGATATCATAGAGTTGTTTATATGAGCTATCATCTTTTTGTATATTATGATATTATCTAATTTGTTTTATGTAGATGGAGGAGGAAGCAGCAAGCCTATGTCCATCAATATAGTATTATAAATGGATATATGAGTATATGATATAAGCAGTTTTTTAACCGCAAGACTTAGGATTTAATAAACCTATTAATCCACCTAATAGGGAAAATAGGCTATGTTCTTTCCGCCTTCATGAATATATTTGTATTATGATTACTTCACAATATGCAAAATTTTAAATAGATTACTATGTTTTCACTACCTAAAATGTGAACGTATATATATTTCTATACTATGTTCATATTGAATTTACTGTATTGGATTTAATAATTGAGTTAAGCCTCTAGTTCTACTAGTGATATTATCAGTTATGGCACATATTTAATTTTTATATATCACATAGAGATCAAACATTTAGGCTAGCTTACTTTTAGATAAAGAAATAATTTTTTCCTCAGGATGAACATCAGGGGGTTCTCGCACCTAGATACATATTGGTTTATAACGAGTCTGGAACGCACGGCCATCTTAATAGACGTCCAGACGTGGACTGCACAGAAGAGAAATTTACAGTAAGCAAAGACAGCTGCTACAAGCAACATACCAACCGGAGTTCAGAAGAGAGGACGCCCACCACTCCACCAATGATAATTTAGGGGATAGCCCTATATAAAGAACATTGGGGGTAAGGGTATTTAGGATGTGATTTTTTTTTTGTATTACATTGTTACTGATTTTACCTATGTGGGTCCCTGAGGAAGTTCTCACGTGAGAAAGAATCGCGTAGGACGACCATATTTTACATGTTCTTTTGTATACTATTTTAGTTTTGTACAATAAATCCTCTTTTTGGAAGAATACTCTGGTTATCGTTGTTGGTGTTTCAAATAGACCGGTCCGGAGAGGAGTCCAAAGGAGGTATTTTAGCCCTTTATATAATCGAGGTTGGCACCCACAAGGCGCTGTTATCATCTTTATCTGTGAGTGCAACTGAGAATTTGTGTTTTCTGTTTATTAGACATTATTGCACTGTTATTTTTTTTATTATTATTATTTATAGGTTCACCAGCAAGATCCCTAAATTCTGTATATATACATATCAAAGAAGAATGTAACTGGGATACATTGACATGAGTGGGAATATTATTATTTTTGGCATTTATAGATCACCAACATATTCCGCAGCGCTTTACAATATTATAAACAATGTGACATTTAACAATAAATGAGACAAATACAAAATGTTACAGATTAATAGGTTGATGTGGACCCTGCTCAAACGAGCTTACACTGGAGTGTCAACATGTAAATTGGTTATGGAGTTAATGTGTTGTAGTATTCTTCGGCGTAGTTGTTAGTACGTTTTACCAATATATTGTAAACCGCACTCACAAGTTATAAGGTAAATGACATTCTTGGAGCTGCAGTTGACAAATGCATTGATAGCGATCTCCTTGGTTGTTCTTTTATTTAGAACTGATTTAGTAGGTAGAATGAAATCTAGAGAAGCTAACGAACTAGTGCTTTCAAGTTTCAACCTTTCCTCAGTCGTGTTTGTCCACTATATGTGCACAATACTACAAACTATCACATAAGAACTCACACTTCTTTTCCTGTAGATGTTGTAAAACAGCTTCAACGTTCACTTTATGAGTGGCATCATTTTTACCAGTGATAAGAATGTCATCTGACATGCAATGTGTGTGGAATATCTCCCAGGATCCTATTAATTATCCGTTGCCACACTGCAGGTGCTTGCAATTTGATTTCCCACACATGCTGTTGACTAGCTCCTTCATAAAAGGTCTGCAAAGAAACACGGTGAACTATTCAGTAGACTCACAGCCCTCCTTCACCTCCTTGGATTCTAGAATACAAACATGAGATCTGACAGGCACCATTAACTGTAGCGTGTGGGAGAATGTATGGGGTTTCATTTACAGTCTCTCTGCAGAAATGGACAGAATGGAGCCTATGCAGAGAAATATATTTCTCAAGGTAAAAAGCAGAACAGGAGCAAATGATAAGGTAAATTAAGTTTTATGGGTGGAAAGGAACTTTTAATTGTTCAGAAATGCAAAGCAAAAGTTAGGTCATGTTTATATATTGCTGGGATGGAAAGAGTTAATGATATCGCAACATCACAACAAAAGACCCTCAGTATTCTAAAAACTGGCTGTTTGTTACAGGCTTAAATATCAATTATATTATGATGTTATAAATATTTTTTAGAGATACGACAATAAAAAAAAAATTACATTCATACAATCTTTAGATCCAATCCTGTAAAGGAACGAAATCTACCTAAATCTATCTAAGTTATGTATAAAAACACTTTAGAAATAAACCGATAATTGTGTGAGTGGAATAGGAGAAAATCTGTTTCAACATTTTATGAGTGTAAATGTACACATTTGAACTCTTGGTCAATTGCTTATTACACAAAAATAGACTTTGGTCTTTTTCCATGGAGACACCAATAAAACAGAAAAAATAGACAATTGGAAAAAATATGAGCATTATGCATATCGACTATGTAAGGTTTCTAAATGGTCAAAGAGTTCCAATTCACAGTTCATGTCATCCTTTACAGGGAACAATTCTTAGTCTACCTAGCTTTTTTAATGTCCTGCTCAATGTGTTCAAACTCCCTATTAGCATACATAGGTGTGCTGAGGCAGATGACACTGCTTGTCCTTTCGATGGATCTTACGAATGTATCTAGCTAGTTTCAGCTCACTATTATACAGAGAACCTAAACCATTTATATATCATACTGATAACACCAAAAAGACAGTCAAAATCTGATACACTGGCCCACATACTCAAACTGTCATATATTTTTTGACACACTCTGATACACAAGCACAAACCCATACACACAATGACAATGACCCAGGTACATAGACTGAAACACAAATACTGACCCGTATAAACACCCCTCATTGACACGATACTGATTTATTCTCACACACTCGCTGACACTCTAACCCACACAAACACAGATATTGATCAATAAACATGCACAGACATTGACCTCCACACATGTTGGCACACAGACACTGACTCATGCACACACATTCACGGACACAGACACTGAATCATACACACACTCAAACATATAAGCACACACTGACAAACAGACAGTGATCCATTCAAACTGACCAATACAAACACACACATTGACCCATACTGATACAAAAACATTGATCCATACACACACTGACTGACCCAAAATAACACACTTTCATTGACACATACACACACTCAAAGACACACATATTTATATAGGTATGTGTGTGTGTATATATATATATATATACACTGTATATACACATATAACCAATCAGAATGTATATAGGTCATTCAAGACCAGGGGTCAGCAACCTATGGCACTCGAGGTACCTTTGCATGGCACTCAAGTCTGCCAGAGCCAAACAGGCTTTGGACAATCAAGAGTTCCAGTGGGCCTTCAGATATCTGCTAGTGCAAACCGAGCAGTGATTGTAGGTGTTGACAGACAATCCTTAATTTACTCATTGCAGCATTTAGCGGAAGTGATCACTGGTGTAAAGCAGCGCTCTCCTTGACCTGCACCTGGCCAGCTCGGTCCCCACTGGACTACAGTGAAGCCACCAACACTGCTAGATATACACCGAGCTGCAGAAGTGGCCTCCTAGTCATACAAATAATACAAAAAGCACACAAACAAACACAGCAACACTGACAATTCACATTCATATACACAACTTGAAAAAGCAGCCTCACATGAGATGCTACAAGCAGCCCCACACATACACACACCACCAAAACAACACATTATGTGACATATCATCTACAACACAATTCCACAAGCAGCCCCCATTCATAGGTATCCTACACAATCCCACAAACTACTCATGAATACATACAGCATAACAGCCCACATACATACATATAGAACGCTACAAAGCAACTGCAGCTCAATTTAAAAAAAATAGGACCGACACACCAGGAGACATCAAGATAGTCTTTAGACACAGTACTACTAAAAGATTGCTTATTCCTGTTCTAGACCATTTAACTTGGGGGAGAAAGGAAATACTTTACTGCCTGGTGCTCTGGTCACTGTGAGTGCACAGATGAGTCAGAGCCTCATTCTGGCTCTCAAAACTCGCCAGACCTTGTAAGAGGAACAGACAGACTGTTCACTTCTCCAAAATATAACGGGCCATGGGCACACAAACCCAATAAGAATAGTAAAACAGAGCCAGAACATATATTATTTACCGGGCTTCAAAGAACCGTGAGGAAGCCTTTTCAGAAACAAACTCTGCAATGTCCTTTTGCAGTTCTGTTCCAATAGATATAAGCAGAAACCACTCTGACTTGGTGCCCAGTGACAGCCGATCCTCTTTACTCCACCTTTTCTATGCCTGTGGCAATTGTGACTCATGTGGCAGCAAAAACACCCCCCGTTGCCAAAGGTTAACGCTTACACAAGTCAAAATAGTCGCTACTTTGTGTAGTGCATATCTTTTGATTGAGTTAGTATTTCATAGAATCAAATCAAAAGATTCTATCTATATGTAAAGCTCAAAAATGACACTTAACAGAGCCTGGTCAAAATAATGCTTTTGAAAACCTTCCTATTGTGCCCCTTAAAGGGACACTATAGTCACCCAGACCGCTTCAGCTCAATGAAGTGGTCTGTGGGCCAGGTCCCTCAGGTTTTAACCCTTCAGGTGTAAACATATCAGTTTCAGAGAAACTGCTATGTTTACATTTGGGGTTAATCCAACCTCTAGTGGCTGTCTTCCTGACAGCCGCTAGAGGCGCATCTGTGACGCTGGATGCGAAATTCGAATTCAACATGCGGAACGTCCATAGGAAAGCATTGAGAAATGATTTCCTATGGACTGTTTAAATGCGCATGTGGCATTTGCCGCGCATGCACATTCCGCTCCACTCGGGAGCTGACATTGGCGGGTGAGAAGATGTCACCTGGATTAAGGTAAGCTGCTGAAGGGGGTTTAAACCCTTCAGCGCCACGGGAGGGGGACCCTGAGGGTGGGGGCACCCATAGGGCACTATAGTGTCAGGAAAACCACTTTGTTTTCCTGACACTATAGTGATCCTTTAAAATCCTCATCCATCCCGCATTAACAATAATTCACAAACCCTATATTATTAACTCATACATTGTTCTCTTTCACGAAGCACTAAATAGGCTGGCACACAGAATTCTCTGAATCTCTCTGAACTCTGACCTGGGCAGGTAGGCCAAAAGTAACATTCCATATTAATATTCCAACTCTACACAAAGAAAGTAATATGGCCCAGACTGTAAGAACTAAAACACTGTAACATTTTTAATTTTTGAAACTACGTTTTGAAATTCACTTTGACTTCCTGGAACTGTTCACTTTAGTGATAAAAACTCATAGACATATATACATAGACGCCGCATTGACTGCTACTGCCTACTGGCGCTGATGAGCTGCGGGGCTGCCATCTTGGATCGGTCACCCGCTCTACTTTGTGTAATCTGTTTGGCAGAGGACGACGAGCAAGTAATCTTTAAGACAGGTAAGTAGCTGTACACAGTGGCATGGGGTGGCTGGCATGTTGAATATATCTATGGGGAGCACCATCACGTGGGAGGGTAGAACACATGGCACCCACAGACTTATGCCCAGTGTGGCCAGAGTGAGAGATCTCCAGCGAGAAAGACAACTCCCATCATGCTTCAGCAAGCCATTAGCTGAAGTTCCTTGGGGGAGGCATGAATGCATATATATCTTTCATGAGTGGGACAGCAATCAATGCATAGAAATATTTATTTTCACTGTGTCAGAACCAAGCACAGGGAAATATATGCTTTTATTTGGGTTATTTCTCAGACTTTATAGACTGCTGTGTAATAAAGTTGCATTTCAGCTATTTGATGAAAATATAGGTTGGAAGAGAGGTTAAACTTTTGTTGTTGCTTGGAATGAAAGCTGAACTGTTGAAACAATTGTCACTGTGGGATGTGAATAAATTTTTCCTACTAGTATTGAGATTTTTAGTTTATATGTTTATAGTTATGTGTATAATGTTTTGTGAGCACATTTGTTTCAAGGTATATTACATCAGCAAGTCTGTCTATCCGTACACACATATTTCTGTCTGTTTTTTTTTTTTCTGCCAACTATGTGTTTTGTCTAATAATGAGCTATTAATTCATTTTACTCCTCCTGAATGACTCCTGCTGATTGTCCCAAAACACATACCACTGTACACCATGAGATGTCCCGCATGCTGTTTCCTTGGATTTCAGTACAGTATCGTGAAGTATGACCGGCCCAAAATGGCGCCCGCATTTCTCGACCACCAGAAGTTAATGCGGCGTCTATGTATATATATATGTCTATGATAAAAACTGATAGATAAATGTGGTGAGTCTCTTCTTTGTATGAGGTGCAATCAGTAAGCATATGAAAACTATTTTAAGAATTTCAAGATGTAAGAGAGGAATATCCTACAAAAGAGGAACAAATTACTTTGTATGATTCATCAGATTTGTAAAATTATGCTTTTTAGAGTAAGATTCCATTTAAGTTTAGAGCACATCACTAAAACAGTGAAGTCTAGCCATACCTCCCAAGTGTCCCTATGAAGCAGGGACAGTCCTTATTTTGGGCTCAGATCCCTCTGTCCCTGTTTTCTGGGAGCTCCATATTGTTTGTTTGCCTGAATTTTAACTTGGCCTCCACAGTAATAATACCCTGTTTCCCCGAAAATAAGACATCCTCCAAAAATAAGCCCTAGCTTATTTTTGGGGGATGCTCGTAAAATAAGCCCTATCCAGAAAAGAAGCCCTAGTTCGCTAATCTATGTTCGGGGAAGTTTCGCCAAACATAGATTTGCGGGATTCCATTCGTGAGTAAGCTAATCTATGGCCGGGGAAGTTTCCCCAAACATAGATTAATGGGATTCCATGCCCTAGTAAACTGGTCTATGTTTGGGAGAATTCCCCTGAATGTAGACCTGCTTTATAGCATTTCCCTGAAATAACATATCCCCCGAAAATAAGCCCTAGTGCGTTTTTCAGGAGAAAAATTCATATAAGACCCGGTATTATTTTCGGAGAAAGACGGTACGCAAAGTAACGTGTCTTTAAACTACAAAAAATTTTTAGAAATCAGTCTATGTAAATAAGATACATTATTATTGTTGTAAATTACATTTTGGTTTCTTAAAATGTTATTAGTAAGGATCCCCCGGATGCAATACTGCTAATGTGGAATTTAAAGAACACTATAGGTTGAGGAACACAAACATGTATTCCTGACCCTATAGTGTTAAGAACACTATCTGGTCCCCTAAATATAGTAAAATCTTAAATTTGTTCCACTCTGCTGGTGCTGGCTCTGTCCCCAATCTGCCTCTTTGGCTGACATCATCAGAAGTGATTATCTCAGCTAATCACAATACTTTTCCATAGGAAAGCATTGGATTGGCTGAGGTTGTCAATTCTGATGATATCAGCCAAGGAGGCAGGTCGGGAGGCTGAGCCAAATGCCACCTTGGCCAATCAGCATCTCCTCATAGAGATTCATTGACTCAATGCATCTCCATGAGGAAGATTCAGTGTCTACATGCAGAGGGTGGAGACACTGAATGTCCCAGGAAGCACCTCCAGTAGCCATCTGATCAGTTGCTAATGGAGGTGTCCTTAGGCTGTAATGTAAACACTACCTTTTCCCTGAAAAGACAGTGTTTACAGCAAAAAGCCAGCAGGGAATGATTATACTCACCAGAACAAATATATTAATCATTAGTTGTTCTGGTGACTATAGTGTCCCTTTAAGTTGAGCTCATCAACCCAACGATGTGGTGACTGAGAAAGAGTTAATCTGCACAGTATGGTAACCTTACTTTGAAGACTTCAGCTAGTTATTAACTACAAATTACTTTGCTACTGGTTGTGTATAAATCAGTTAAGATCATGTCTAATGGTCATCGAATTACTTGACTCTCTGAGAATAATGACTTTTTACAATGGAATCTTGTAGCATTTACAGCCTGTGCAATAATCACCTAAAGAACTAACCTGACAAGACTGATTTTGCTTAGCTTTCTTCTACATTTAGAGAATCAGTCAGAAGTATTTGTTTTTCAATCAATTTTATGGCTAATTAAGCGATAATGTTACAAGTGATTGAGATGTGTGTGGTCAAAAATACAGATAATTTTTGTGCAATTTTGCATACCTAGTTTTTCTTGTATAAAATAGCTGCTACTATACTGAATGTGCAATTCTCCCCAAAACACACAACGTGACACATTTTCAATAAAACCATGGAGTGCTATATATAAAGTGCCAAATCATACCATGTGTATAAATATACTTTAAAAAATTTAGCTTGGTTATTTTGAGAATAACTTCAATCAGGTACGTATTCCCTTAAACATAAAGATAATGCAATAGTTAAAAACTTTAAAACATATTCTAGATTGTAAAATTGCCAATTAAACACTCACAACTTCCAGAGCTATATGACCTAGCTCTGGTATGTATCGCTGATTGGTCCGTTTTGGGTGACCACTCCTCTCTTTGGTGTTGTGGTTATGGTGGTGACTTTTTCTTTCTTATAATATCTCAGGATAAAGGAAGATATAAAATGATAGCAAAGTTCTACTAACACCTCTGTATCATTAATAGGAGATAATTATCATACTCACAAACGTAGAGCCTGCAGGCTGGTATTGTGATTTCTTTTTTTCACGTGATGCTATGTTTTCTTTTAAGAGATCTCCATTGGTGCTGTACACAGTGGTGTATTTCCCATGAGGCTAACAAGGTATTTTCCTTGGGCGGCACTTTTTTTAGGGGGGGCGGCTAAGAATGCAGCCTCCCCCAAGTGCAGATGTCCTGTTAGCCTCTTTCATGGGGGACCAAAGAGCTGGCCGGCTGGCCAACTCAAGGCTTTCAAATGATCATTTTGCCGGCGGGGGGCTGTGAGGGAGCACTGTCCTCTAAGCTCTTCCTGCTCAGCTCCCTTGCGTGATGCTGAAAGCAGGATATGACATCACTCCGGCTCCCAGCATCACGGAGCGGTGCGCAAGGGAGCTGAGCATGAGAATTACAGCTCCCTCGCTGCCACAACGGTGTGCCTTACAGCTGGAAATTAAGCCCA
>OW240912.1:365622537-365865739 GCA_933207985.1 Pelobates cultripes | reverse complement strand
TTGGAGTATAAAAATTGTAAATAAGGGGGCGGAGGCTAGCAGCCAGACCGAGCGGTTGTGCTGAACCTCAGCTCCCGCTCTAATCCGCACTTTCTGGGGGGAATTCCCCTAAAAAACAGCACAATCGCATACTAAAGGGCAGATATCATGTCGGGGACACCCGGGGGAATCTCCCGACACCAAAACCAAGCCTGTAACCCTCCGGGTACCCGACAAAATACCCTGAGGCCTGCCGGAGATTGAGCAGCGGGGAGACGGCCGCTCTAAACAACAGGAGGAGCAGTCACAGGCTGAACCCACAGTTGGACTCACCGCAGCACATGGGCAGCCGAGCACATGGCGCATCCAAAATGGCGGCAGCAAGCACACCACACGAGCCGAACTGCATTCCTGAAACGGAGACCCACACCGATGTTATGCGGCGTCTAGAAGCTGCTTTTGACCGCTTCTGGCACAACCTAAACGAACGGCTGCAAGCACCCCAAGCAACCCTGCAAACCTTACCAAGAACGAGTAAGCTGAATCGTCCCCGTGGAGAAAGAAGACAGGTACCATCGCACAGGCAGGCAGCGCGCAAGACTGGAGTTGTGAGTGGGGGGAAGAGATCCTCCACTCCAGGCAAAGTAACTGCCCCCAAGCTACTAATCCGACATCTGCTGCGGAGGCTGGGGACCCACCGCAGCCACAAGCGACAAAACAGAGGGAGCACCAACCATCCCTTACCCCAGAGGGACTTAGCCAGGAAAAACAGGGCCCGAGTCTGTAGCGTCACAATGATGATCTTCGCTACGACCCAGGGCTGGAGGGCCCCCATGCCCAGCCCCTACCTGGCACAACCCATGGACAGCCAGTATTCCCCCCATGTCGGGGTATCGGCTGAAGATGGACTCTCCTTATTCCAACACCAACATGCTTGAGAATAAGGCGCAAAGTATTGTATGCTTCCTTTTGATGTCTTATTTTATTTTATTTTACCTTTTTCTAAGACCTCTCATATAATCATACCAATTCTAATAACGATGCCGTTAGGAATCCTGAGTTACCACACAAACTGTAGCTTTGATTGAGAGAGGAAAACATGGGGGGCTCGTTACACTAGTCATTTAGTTTTGCTGACTATTCACCTGTCTGCCTAACCCACGCAATTTACACTTCATAGGCCTGCTGTACCCTGTGATTGCTCAGCCAGTCCTGTTTTTCACCCAGGCTAGTATACCCAAGCCTCTAATACGCAGCGGTAGTACACAGCAGTACACAGTAACAAACATACCTCACCCACACACTAACTATACTGCAGTAACTGTTAATCAATGTTTAATCAATGTTATAAATGCTAGAACCGCTATATGTACACAGTTTTGAACAAGGCGACCCCAATATGACCCATTACTGCAGACATACTAAGCTAGCCTGTATTAAAGGACCACTATAGTGCCAGGAAAACATACTCGTTTTCCTGGCACTATAGTGCCCTGAGGGTGCCCCCACCCTCAGGGTCCCCCTCACGCCGGGCTCTGGAGAGAGGAAGGGGTTAAAATCTTACCTTTCTCTAGTGCCGGACGGCACTAGAGAAGCACGCAAGCGCCTCTAGCAACTGTCAATGAGACAGCCACTAGAGGCTCTAGAGGCTAGATTAACCCTCAGTGTAAACATATCAGTTTCTCTGAAACTGCTATGTTTATTAAAAAAAGGGTTAACCCTAGCTGGACCAGGCACCCAGACCACTTCATTCAGCTGAAGTGGTCTGGGTGCCTATAGTGGTCCTTTAAGCATTTTCAATGTTTCAATGTTTTACAACCAACCAATTCGCCACATAATCTTTATATCAAACAAAAATGTGCAATGTTATTTCTCTAAGCCCTACAAGTGTTATGATGATGTATATATGTACTGACTTGCACCAGATGTTAGGGCAGTGCAACCTGGTTGTACTCTTTATGCACAAATAAAATAAAGAATTTTAAAAAAAAAGTCCAAATCAGCCGATCCAAGTAAAAGTCCAAATCAGGTGATTTGGACTTTTATTTGGACTTTTATTTACAATTTTTATACTCCAAATTTCTGGTTTTATATTTACTTTTTATTTGGAATCAATACATTTTTTTTTATCCATTGAAGTCCTTGGAGCCTCTGGGAATCTTTACAGGGAAGTGCCATCCCTTCATACTGGCACATCGCTGACCACCCTCAGAGCCAAGATTTTAAGGCTCTCAACTAGGTGAGCATAACATTTACCACCTATATATTATCTGCCTGTTTGCACATATACCACCCATTGGGTCCTTTTCTCCTTTTGTTTCCTTGTCGTTGTGGAGGTACATCTCAGAGGAAGAGGTGTGTTGTTGCCCAAAGATAACATAGGCTTACGTACAGAGCCAATATTGTATATGCTCCAGTCCATGTGAATGGTTTCAGTTTTTTACTTTCATCACTCATTTTCACCAAAACCATCTACACTATGTTTTTTATCTCTTTGTTCCCTTTATTGTATGTTTAAAAGCATATTCCTGAATTTAAGACAACACAAAATTGTTGGGGTAAGTGAACCCCTTTATCACTTATATTTGTATTAGCGCTCCACTAGGTGGTGTATTTTACACTACATTTCTATATATATTTGAGGAGGTTTTGGATAGTAATGTCCCTTCAATGATAAGCTTCATTGAGCTGATATATAATTTGCATTGTGAGTATATACATAAAAGCACTATCACTTTGATAGTTTAGTTTTGACACTGACTTTTTAAAAGAGTTCAGGTCAAGAGCACGGATGCCAGTCAGGTGTAACCACCTAATAAAGAGCTCATAGAATAAGGGGGTAACACTTCAAATGTGCAAAGACAGAGAGGAAGCAATGTATAGTGTCCCGCAAGGGGAGACTATAAGCAAAGGAGCTCCACTAATATAAAAGAAAGGGGGACCCTACCTTTAATAAATCTAAGTAAAAAAGGGGATATGCAAACAGAAAAGATATAACTAAAAAGAGGGAGATCTACTAAATGGTACTTAGGAGATCTATCAACTGGAGCACAAATAGAATGAAAGCTCCAGTACACCCCTAGTATCCGACAGGTGGAAATGTAGTATAGGTGAGGTGAGGGAGAGCGAGAAACCATGAGGTCCACAGGGGACAAATGGTCAGAGAACTTGTCCGGACACAATACAAAACCTCAAAAAAAACATATAGCTCTCCCTAAGGGTTACCTCGACACCGTGGTCTAGTGTCTACCTAAACCAACTCTCCATGCAACAGCTATAAATAAAGGAAACACCTAATAAACAAAACATAGTGGTAACTAACTAAAAAAGTGCTACCAAGTGCAGTGAAAAAAGGAAAAGCTTGACACGTGTTTCGGCGTATTAGAACCCTGTTGTTAGGAGCCTGTGAATATGAACGGCTTGTTAGTCCATTTAAATACCTATTGCTAATGGGACATGACCATCATCTGTTCAACGTGGGAGGTCCCAAAAGATGGGGTATCTAAGCCTTATTCTACCTCCAGACTGCTCATTTGTATGTTCCCATGTCTATATCTTTTGAAGGCAGTGGGACTCAGCATCAAGGGCAGGCCATCCCTAATATCTCTGATAGATCCACGGCTATCAGTGACGTGCGGTGCCATCCAACACTCCACGTCCCTAGTCGAGATAAAACACACATCCCGTCGGAGCCTGGACCGCCCCTAAGACTGTCTAATAGGTTGGAAAATGTAAGGGTGTGGAGTATACTACCTGATGTGAGTGACCATAGCTACAGACAGTAGGGACATATCGGTGCATAGCCACGCTTTCTCTCACTGGTTGGTCCCTATAATTCACAATGGTCTTACAGATTATTTAAACACACAACTACTTATTTAGCACTAGCACTGTTTAATTTGTCTTCCACATTGGAATTAGTGTAGAACCCACTGATATTGGGATACTGAGAAGTAGTGGTGGGCTTAACAAAATATGGCCATATGGTGCGAATGCATATGTGCTGTGTATCTCTATGTCTGTAACCATGTATAGGGTTGCTGTTTGCAGGGTGTTGTTTGGGGGGCTGCTTGTGGTCTTAATATGTGAGTTGTGTTTGTGGCAAGTCTGTATTGTCTGGAACAAGGTGACTGAGTGTGTCAGGATAAGTGTCAGACTAGAGATACTTCTTCCTTAAGCATCCAACAAACACACCCAAAAAAGTGAAGAACACTGACTTCCACCAATAAAGAACATGTTAAAAAATATTTACATGACAGAATTACATTGGCAGTGTGCAGATTTACTAAAGCCAAATGCAGTCAGGATTTGATCAGTCCGATCGATTTTGTAATATTTGTTCAGATGCATTCGCAAAATCATTAAAGGAGCACTCTAGTGCCAGGAAAACAAACTTGTTTTCCTGGCACTATGTAGTCCTTAGGTGTGCCCCACCCTCATGGCCCTCATTCCCTTTGGGCTGAATGAAGGGGTTAAAACCCCTTGAGTCACTTACCTTTCTCCAGCGCCGGGCTCCCTCGGCGCTGGGGAACTCTCCTCCCCCTGCCGACGTCAACGCCGAATGCGCGTGCGTGGCAAGAGCCGGGCGCACATTGAAACCGCACATAGGAAAGCATTACACAATGCTTTCCTATGGACGTTAGCGTCTTCTCACTGTGATTTTCACAGTGAGAATCGTGGAAGCGGCCTCTAGTGGCTGTCTGTGAGATAATCACTAGAGGCTGGATGAACCCTGACTGTGTGTGTGTGTGTGTGTACGGGAGGCAGTGCATGTAGGACAGTGTGTGGATGGGGGTGCACTGGGAGCACTGTGTGTAGGAGGTAGTGTGTGTTTGTATGAGGGGTGTAGTTTGTGCATGGGAGTGCAGTGTGTATATGTGGGGTGCTGTGGGAGCACTGTGTGTGTATGGGGCCAGTGTGTGTATGAGGGTGTAGTGGGGGCAGTGTGTGTACGGGAGTGCAGTTGGGGAAGTGTGTGTATGAGGGTGCAGTGTTTGTGTGGGGGAGCACTGTGTGTATGGGGGTGCAGTGTGTGTTGGGGGGAGATGTGTGTGGGGTGCAGTGTTTGTGTGGGGGAGCACTATGTGTATGGGGGTGTAGTGTGTGTGGGGGGAGAAGTGTGTGGGTGCAGTGTTTGTATGGAGGAGCACTGTGTGTATGGGAAGAAGTGTGTGTGGAGGGGAGATGTTTGTGGAGGTGCAGTGTTTGTATGGGGAGCACTGTGTATATGGGGGAGAAGTGTGTGTGTGCAGGGTGCAGTGTGTGTAGGGTGCGGTGCAGTGTGTATGGAGGAGAAGTGTGTGTGTGGGAGGGGTGCAGTGTGTGTGGGGTGCAGTGTGTATGGAGGAGAAGTGTGTGTATGGGGGACTATGGGGGAAGTGTGTGTATGGAGAAGAAGTGTGTGTGTGTATGGGGGACTGTGGGGCAGTGTGTGTGTAGTTGAAGGAGGGGGCAGAGCAAAACAAATGTATTTGCTTTTAACCCCTTAAGGACACATGCCATGTGTGACATGTCATGATTCCCTTTTATTCCAGAAGTTTGGTCCTTAAGGGGTTAAATAAAAAATATATTATATATATCCCCCCTTCCTTCTTACCTTTGCCTGGAAGGAGGGATATTATTTCCAATCCCTGGTGGACCGGTGGAATCCCCGGTGGTTCTAGTGGGGAGTGAACTCTAGCCTGTAGCTCCTGAGGCTAGAACTCACTCTCGCGAGAACGAAGCGTTGCCATGGTAACTGCGGCAATGCTCCGTGCTAGCGAGAGGAGAATCGGCAGAGCTGCAATCTCGAGCTCCCAGGTCTCCTCTCCCTCCTGTGCCGGCTGCCCAGCAATGTGCCTTCGGACCTGTGAGGGAGATCTTTGATCTCCTCTCCGGTCCGTGAAGGCACTTAGCAGGGCCGGTGCTTGTATAGCACCGGCCCTGCAGGAGAGAGCATAAGCTCTCGAAGGGGGGGGGGGCAGTGGCCCCCCCCTGACTCTGTGGAGCCCCCACTGCTCTGAAACTGCTATATTTTCAGCTGCAGGGTTAAAACTAGAGGGACCTGGCAATCAGACCACTTCATTGAGCTGAAGTGGTCTGGGTGCCTATAGTAGTCCTTTAATATCCGCATGTGAACCAATTTATTGTACCGGAATTGTAAGATTTATCAACAACCGCATGGTGGCCGAAGATAAATCGAATGCCTCTGGCTCTTTCCAAGTGAATTGATCATTTGGAGAACTATTTGCCCACTGATAGTACAAGTAGACAGTGGGCAAATACTTAAAAAAAAACCTTGGTGCTGCGAGGGTTAATTATGTGGTAGGTTGCCAGTGTTTGCTAGCCAACTGCCACATGGAAAAGTAAATTTTAAAAGTAAAAATTAATTATTTGGTGGTGGACAATGGCATGTCCACATCCCTAATTGTATAAATAATAACGCCCCAACAGGCTATGCTCCAATACAGCATTCTTTACAAATAATTTCCTCCACAGGAAATTCTCTACAGCATTTTATTCTTTTTTTTTAATCACTCTCAGTTGTGTTTACCAGGAGGGATTTGGCCAGTCTCCGACTAGCTATAGAAAAATGTATCTGGCTGTGACTTGGTAGGAGCTTGCTCTATAGACCAAAATTAGCTGTTTGGGATTGTAGGATTGTCCCATTTGTTCATGTATTATTTCTTGGTGCAGTTTGTTAGGAGGAGAGAAGGTGGGTTTATTTAGAGTTCTTGTTGATGGGTTCAAATTCAACTCGAAGGGCGATTCTACGCACAACATTTTTCATTGATAACTTAATTCTCCTTTGCTTTCTCCCTGTCTCCAGTGACTCCTTTTTTTGGAAATCAAGCCTTTTGGGTAGGGATGTGAGCAAGGGATTTTTGAGGATTTTAAAACACCAGTGTACAGCGATCTATGCATTCATATAGAGATCAGTTGGTCATGTTGTTGCTTGTATTGCAGCACTTAGCTACCTTAATGCCTGCGATTACTTTTGCTATTTTCAAGTTAAAGATTTTGCCACTAATGCTACTGTAAAAAAAAAATCTCTTACCTTTTTTTGAGAAACTCTGCTTAGCAGAAACATCATAGAAGGGTTTTGTGAAGCTTTTTTTTTTTTTTTTAAATTCTTTATTTTTTCATCTTGACAAAAGTAGCCAGGAAACATTAACATTACGGCTTATGCAAAAGCCCGATAAGTATCAAACAAGTTCAATTGTAGTTATACAGGTGCTAATGCGTTGCTAAAACAGTGATTGTAATAACGCTATGCTGATTTGGCTACCTGCCAAGGGATTTTTTTTTTTTTGTAAAACTTTGATTCTGCTCAATAGACACAGCAGGAGTACATAAACTTTTGGGCTTACGCAGAAGCCAACTTGGAAATTAATTTTGAAAACATACCGTAAGTTAGCCGATACAACATTGGCCCTTTCCTTGAAATAAGGAAACGTTAGTACCTGTTGTCTACAGAGGGCTATATGTTGTCATACCCAACCCCCGTTTTGATGGGTTAAATTCTTTAAGTTCTTTTTCGGGGAATTTAATTTTCACCATAAACAAAACAGGTGTATATACACTCTTGGGCACACTGGGATGCCAAAAGGAATTACATAGCTTGTAAAGAAAAGGTACGCAACCCAAACCTTGCATGCTCTTTTTGCTAGAGACCCTTAGGGCCCCCATTCTATTAGGTTAAGTTACGTTTTAACCAATGGCAGGCCGGAATCTAGTTCAAGTAGCCTTTATATACGCTTATCTTTCTAGTTCCTAAGCTACATTATTCCTCCGACCGTATGATCCTGCTTGAATAGAGAAACTAAAAACAAAGAGATAGGAAGAGTGAGAGAAGAAAAGAAAAAAGTGGGATTGGAAAAACCAGAGAGATATAAGAAGAAAAGGAGGGGTGAAGGGAGGATGGGGGAGGGGCAGCGCAGCTACGGCGTTGACAGACGTGTCACCTTCCGTAAGGATGTGTAGATCATGGGATCGTTCCCATATGTGTGAGGCTCTTAATACCCATTCGAGCCCATTATGCTATTGTCCCATGGTTCCCACGTTTTTTGGAAAGTCGTGATGTTCCCTCTCACTCTTGCAGTTAGATCGTCCATAATTCTACACTCTTTGATTCTGGAGATAACCCCTGTGAATTCTGGGCCCTCAGGTGTGAGCCACGCTGTCGCAATCGCTCGGCGTGCACACAAAGTAATCTTATGTACTAGTTTCTGTTCCCTCTTAGTCCATCCGTCCACTGATCTATTTAACAAGTAAATCCACGGATCCAGTTTTAGGGGTCGGTCGAAAGTCTGTCTTACCAAATCCTCCACGGACCTCCAAAAACCCCGTAATTTCGGGCATTCCCACCACATGTGGATGTATGATCCTCGGACTCCGCATCCCCTCCAGCAATCGTCAGTCTCCAGTTTGTGCATTCTGTGTAATTTGATTGGGGTAGTATACCACCTAAACATAGTTTTCCAAGCCTGCTCCTGGAGGGTGACACATATTGAGACTTTAGCATTCGCCTCCCATATCTCCTGCCACTCTACCCCCTCTAGAGCCTCCCCGAGATCGGCCTCCCATTGGTCCGTATAGGACAATCTTCCCCATTCTCTGTTTTCTTCACTAAGGTGTGCATATAGTAGCGTGATCATCCCCTTGGGGGCAACCCCATCTGAACATAATTTCTCATAAAAGGTGGGTTTCCCAAGGGCAGCTGTTTTAATGTGTTGTTTTTTCGCGAAATCCCGAATTTGAACATACCTGAAAAAGTCCGCGGGGGTTAGATGGTTACCCGATTGTAAATCTGCAAATCGTATAAACTCCCCGTTTTGATATAGCTGATGTAGCCGTTGAAGTCCCGTTCTTTCTATATTGCGAAAATCTCTGGGGGCCATGCCGGGAGGGAATTCTCTATTTCGAAGGATCGGGGTCAAGGGGGAGGGGGAGGACGCCAGCCCATATTTGGTGTTACATGTGTCCCAAATTCGAATCGAGTTTAGGATTGCCGGGCATGTGACCCTTATCATCGGTCTGTGTGCTTTAGGAACCCATATCGTAAACTGTGGAACATCAACGCCCACCATCATAGACTCAATTTCTACCCACCTTCTCTCATCTGGGGTGGAGTGCCACATGGCTATCTGCGTCAATTGGGCCGCTAGATAGTAGAAGTAAAGATTCGGGAGGCCCAGGCCCCCCCTATCTTTTCGTCTGTATAAGATCTGTTTGGAGATTCTATGTCTCTTATTCTGCCAAATAAAGTCTCCTATAGATCTTTGCAGGGGAATCAGTTGCGTCTTTGTGACCCGGATGGGTAGTGCCTGAAAGAGGAATAATATACGTGGAAGGATATTCATCTTTACGGAATTAATCCTGCCTATCCAGGAAATAGGTTTATCTGTCCACTTGTCGAGATCTCTCGTCAGCTCCCTGAGCATCGGGGCGTAGTTAGCAGGATATAGACGTCCGGGGTCCGCTGTCAGATGAATCCCTAAGTACTTCAGAGAATCCAGTTCCATTCGTATTTGGTAGGTCTCCTGCAATCTAGCAGTGTCATCTTGTGTTAGACAGATCGGGAGGGCGCTGGACTTCTGAATGTTCGCTTTATAGCCTGATACCATACCGAATTCCGTTATCACATCCTTTATTGCCGCCATTGAATCATGAGGGGTTGTGATGGTCAAAAGGACATCGTCTGCATAGGCCGACACCTTAAACTCTTTGTCTCCCACTCGAACACCTGAAATGTTCGGATGCCGGCGTATCGCTTGAAGTAAGGGCTCGAGCGCTAAAACAAAAAGAAGGGGAGATAGTGGGCAACCCTGTCTTGTTCCGTTGTACAATTTGAAAGGATGTAGCGGAGCTCCCGATATCTGCACCTGTGCCCGTACGTTGTGGTACATTGCTCTTGTGATCGTTAGGAATTCGTCCGGAAAGCCCAAACTCTTTAAAACTGGAAATAGAAATTGCCACCTGACCCTATCGAAGGCTTTCTCTGCATCTATGGATACCACTAACGTAGGGGTCTCCGAGGCCACTTGTTTCCAAATCAAGTCGATGTTCCTTCTAGTGTTTTCGAACAATTGCCGACCTTGGATAAAACCTACCTGGTCTGCGTGAATTATAGAGTGTAATAGCGGATTCAATCTATCTGCTTGAATTTTCGCTAAGATCTTCATATCGTGATTAATCAGTGAGATGGGCCTGTAGTTCTCGGGGTAAAGTGGATCCTTTCCAGGTTTGGGCAACAGTACTATGGTTGCCAGTGACATACCTTGGTCTAGTTGACCGCCTCGCCGCAGATTATCAAAAAGACGGACCAATTGAGGTGTGAGTTCTTCTCTGAATATTTTATAGTATGAACCATCAAATCCATCTGGTCCTGGTGCTTTGTTGCCTTTCAGGCTCGATATAGCTTTATCTATTTCCTCTTCTGAGATAGGTGCCGCTAAAGTGTTTGCTGCCTCCTCACTCAATTTTGTCATCCCTAATCTGTCCAGATATTGCCTTATGTACTCCTCCTCGTGTTCCCCGAGGGGACTCCCATCTGGGGTGTGATTATACAACCGTTTATAAAAGTCTTCGAATATCTTTGCTATCTCAGCTGGACTTGATCTTGTCGTGCCGTCCGGGTGTTTAAGTGCAGTTATGTGGGACCTCTCCTGCCTCGGCCGAAGTGTCCTGGCCAGAAGAGTGTCCATCTTGTTTGCCTTTTCGAAAAAGGTCCGTTTTGACCAGGTCATAGATCTAGCCGTATCGTCCAATAGTAAAGTTCGGGTTTCACGTCTGATTGCTTCCAGTTGCCTGAGAGTGCCCTCTGTTGGCGCAGTTTGGTGTTTTTGTTCTAGGGATCTCAGTTGTCCCAGTAAAGTTTCCAGTTTCTGGTGCTTCATTTTCTTTCTCCTGGTGGCCAGTTTAATTAGGGTCCCCCTAATGACCGCTTTGTGGGCCTCCCAGATCGTGCTCGTGTTCACATCGGGAGTGGTGTTGATCTCAAAGTAATCAGCAATTCCTTTCTTAGTTTGTTCCAGGATCATCGGGTCACGAAGCAGGGACGTGTTCAATTTCCATGTCCATGGTGAGGCAACGCATAGGTTGCCCAAGGTGATGGAGATATCCGCGTGATCTGACCAAGATATATTACCCACCTGCGACCCTACCGTTCGGGACATTCCCACAGCATTAGTCAAGAATAGATCTATCCTAGAATATGTTCCGTGGGGAGCTGAATAAAAAGAGTAGTCCTTATCTCCTGGGTGGTGAGCTCGCCATATATCTACCAGTCCGGAATCGGCCATGAAGTCTTTAAGTAGCCGATCCTGGCCGCCCCTACCCTGTGATCTAGGAGTACCCCTCCGTGAGCTCCTGTCTGCCGCTGGGCACGGGACCGCATTAAAATCGCCGCCTAAGAATATCATTCCGTGGGTTAGCCCCGATATTTTCTCTCGTAGCCCTCCCCAAAACTTTGGGTCCGGCTGATTTGGTGCGTATATGTTGATCAGATAAATAGAATGCGAGTGTAAGATGCCCGAAACAACCACAAAACGACCGTCCGGGTCCGCTTCGTGATGTGTCTCACGGAAGGGGCAACTTCCTCTAGTAAGTATTGCTACCCCATTACGTTTGCAGTGGGACCTAGCCTCGTATGAACCGGCATATGTGTGGTCCCTCAACCTAAACTTGGCCTGTTTAGGTAGGTGGGTTTCCTGAACAAAAGCAATGTCCGCTTTCATTCTCTTTAATTCTTTGAACAGGAGTCGACGCTTCTTTGGAGAGTTAAGGCCCTTTGTATTCAGGGAAATTATCTTAATCTCCATCGGGCGAAGCTGTTATGGTGCTATATTTGTTTCTCCTGACCTTAGACACATCCTGTTCCTTGGTAGGACTCTGAAAGAGGACCGCTGCTAGCTCCCCGTATCCACCACCCCTCAGAATAAAGGTAAAGAGTAGGAAAGGAAAAGTAGAAAGTAAATAAAGTAAAAAATAAGTACAACATCTGGACTCAGTCCGATGAACTGAGGATCTGGTCTTACCATTTGCCAGATTATTGTGGGGGACAAAATCCCTCATTCCCGCCACGATCAACGTTGGGAGGGAAATTGGGACCCTGAGCTCCTCCGTATAGGCGCCACATATGTTTTGCTTGGACCTCTATGTTAACCGCTAAGGAAGCTGCAGAACCTAGCCTATGTGGGGCCTCTTCCCACCTCACAGTAGTTCTAATGCTGTCCGGGGAACCTTAACAAAAACTCCGCCCTGCCTGGGCCCCGTAAAGATTGAGACTGTCTGGGCTAGGAGCCCTATGCTACCGGGGTCGCCACCCCTCGTTCATTCCCCTCCTCCCCACTGCCATGCCATTGAAACAAAGGAAACACTGTACTCTAATGAAACCATTTACAGTAATAATCATGTGGCGTGCTAGTAGATTCAGCGTGAACGATATGGATCATAGAACACATTGGGGCCTTGTTTTCTGTATTTCCTTTTTATAAATTTTAAAGTAAATTTTTATTTTATTTATTTTTTATTTATATTTTTTCCCCTTTTTTTTTTTTTTGGTTCCCATTCGTGTGTTTGGCAACCTCCCATCTCCACGCCCCCCCCATCACCATCCCGCCCCCATGCCCGTATAGAGCCAATCTTCACGTTCAACAAATTGAGTATAGCCCCCGTAGTTGGTTGGGTGTTATGGATCGGGGGATTATACTGAAATAATCATAGCTATTTCCATCGTGACGCCATGAACCGTGGCTATCATCCTAGATCCGAGGGGCTAAGAGGGTCCCCCAGTTAATCATAGTGTTTGCACATGCCGTGATGTGACGGGGGTCACAACCCTAGATCCCGCCCGCCAGGAACCCGTTGGAGATAGGCTACCTGCCTGTTCCTTTTAACTCTGTGCCACTGAGGTCACCCCCCCCCCCTGAGCCTCCCCGTGAACCCGTCAGGGATGCTATGTCGTGTGCAGCAGTCAATCAGACTATATTGGTGCAGGCAATCGAACTCAGTGCGTTCATTACGGGTCGTTTATCGTATTGAGTTCTTCCTGCCTCCATCGTCTCGTTACCCACCCCCTCCCTCCGACGCCCCACTCCAAATATCTCATCAGGGACCACCCGCCTCCGACCATCTGCTATTCCTGATCTTCTAATGTCAGTCATAGGCTATATCCTGGAGGAGTATACATGCGAATACGTTAGCATGCAACTCAGTTCAATTGTCCACTTCTAGAACCATATGGCACATACATACATTGGGAAAACATAACATAGAACTCTATTATGCGCTAATACCACGTCGTACACTCCTTGCCAGATACTGCCCTACTGTCAGAGTTATTGTCCACCCGTCCGGATAGTCGCCCCCCCCGGCCGGCCTCCTACGAGACGGTCATCGGACCTGCCAGAGGGGGCAAGCAGCCGCACAGGAAGACAACCTATTGTGCCCAAAGAGCCATCAGTAGTACACTCCCGGCCTGTATCTCCCTAGCTGTATGCCCAGGAAAACCGCATGGTACGGAAATGTCGAGGGGCTTGTCACCAGCTTGAAGGATGCTAATAAAGGGGGTTTAACTAGCTAGGGCATATAATGTAGGGATCTGCCGACACCTTTATTCTGGGAAGGCCTATTGATGTAGCAATTGCAGGACTGACCAGTCCCGCAAAAAGCCACATGGAGAGTTCGTGTTGACAGATACCATGCACCCACTTTGGTATTTCTCGTGTAATCATGTCTAGAGAGTATTGAACCACGTTCGATCCTACCTCCCTTCCCTCACACTCTCTTCCTGTTTTTTCCCTTTTTTTCTTTTCTTTTTTCTCTTTTCTTTTCCTCCCTTCTCCTTCCCCCTTTCCCTTCCCTTCCCTTTCCTCCCCTTTCCCTTTATCAAACAATTTTTCTTTTGATACCATTTAAATTTGAGCAGGGGAGAGAAAAATAAAAAAGAAAACAGAACAATAGGGAGGAGGGGGCCCCCTGCGCCCTCCATTTAACTCTGTTCAGTTCCAGTGGTCACAACAGTGGGACGTTTGCATAATACACAAAAAAAATATCCTGGGGCGACTAAGACCCCTAGTTAGTCCCTCTCTGTTGACCTCGCCCAAAAGCAGGAGGTAAAGGGTGTCCATGTCCCAATTCCAAGGACCGTTGCAGTGGTGCCGTAAGGTAGCCGGGGACCCTCCAAGTCTACCCCTCCGTCCATGAGGGAGGGAGATCAGCGTTCAGAAGTGCCACAATGGCCCCAACGGAGGGCCAGGAGGTCGTCAGGTATCCCTGCTAAGGGCGGGGATGGGCAAAAAACAGGGGGGGACATCGAGACAAAAAAAAAGGGGGGAAACCAGGGACTGACCCGCCACCCCCTCGTTCCCACCCAAACAATGTGATAATGTGCTTCTGGTATAGCAGGTGTAATTGGGCACCGTCAAAACCACTGAGCGACATAGGGATCCCCGGGCTGGCCAGGAGTAGGGCAAATGGCAAACCTGGTGGCCTTCCCCAAGCGCTTCATGTGCTACTGAGGCCCTGCACCCGTATCCCCCACCCAACAAAAAAGAAAAAAGGCCCGATCAACAAAAATAGAGGAGGACTAGGCTGAAGAGACAGTCAGAACGAAACACTATAAATACGATACCGCTATCCGTTAGCGCTGGCTTCTGGGCCCTACTCCGCGCCACTCCGTCTGAAGTTGTGGAAGCTCCGCCGGACACATCGTCAGGTCAGGTAGGTCTGGGGGAGGCTGGATTCCCAAGCCCTGGAACAAGCGCTTCGGATCACCTCCTGGTGACAGGACGTGAGCTCTCCCCTCGCGGAACACCATTAATTTGAAGGGGAAGCCCCAGGCGTACTTCAGGCCTGCCCCTCGCAGAGCCCCGGTTATGGGCCGCCAGTCTCTCCTCCGCTGTAACGTCGAGGGAGCCAGGTCTTGGAAGAACGAGATTGTGGCTCCGGCGTGCCGGATCGGCCCATCACGGCTCTTCTTCATCAGGGCCTCTTTTGTGTTGTAATAGAGGAATTTTATTATAACGTCCCTCGGGGCGTTGGCTTCGGCCCTTTGCGTTTTCATCGCCCTGTGAGCTCTCTCCATATGCCACTGTTCCTCTGGGGTGTGTGGAAGTAGCGGCCTAAAAATTGACAATAAGAGCCCCTGTAGATCTTCGTCCGACCCTTCTGGCAAGCCTCTTACACGGAAATTATTTCTCCGAGAACGATTAGCCATGTCTTCTAGGGCTAGATCCATATCGACCATATGCGTCGTCATGCGGTTTACCCTATCGGCTGCCTCGTTGTGGGCCTGAGTTGTCGCTTCCATGCGGTCTTCAAGTTTTGCCGTGCGCTCTCCCAAGGCACTTATGTCGGCCTGCAGCACAGCCGTCGACCTGGCTATTTCCCCAGCCAGGAACGATCTCACCTCCGCCAATTTTGCGAGGACAGTGCTTTGTTCCGCGGAAAGGGCCTCCTTGTCTGCGCCGGGCGACGCGTGTGGAGATACCCCGTCGCCATCTTGGCTGTCGGCCCGGCCATGCCGATGGGCCGTGAGCAGGTCAAGAACTGAGCCACTGGACTCCGTGGTCCTTTTCGCCTGTTTCTTGGGGAGTCTCTTTTCCATATTGTAGAGGTCAGTGAGGGATAAATTTTCTTAAAAAAGGTCGCTTTTGTCAGCTTATGGCGCCGTTGGGACGGAGCTCTAAGGAAGCACGTCTGGTCTCATCGACAGTCAGACCACGCCCCCCATATTTTTTATTTATTTAGTTATTTAATTTTTTTTTGTACTCAGTCTACCTAGACCTTACTCCCAACTTACTCACCCTATAAACGGTTAGGTGTACCATTAGTTTGGCAACATGGAATCCGACATCCCAACCTAAACATTTATGCACAGCATGACATACTTATTTTAATAATATAAAATTTTATGCACACACTGTCAATATGATATGATACTGTCATAACATGTCTGCAAATGCAAAGTCAGCTCCCCTGTTGTGGCGAGGCAGTCTTACATTGTATTTTATATGTGCAACAAAAATAAAGAATATACAAAAAAAAATTAAAAAATTACAAAATACATGTGACTTAAAGTGGAACTTAAAATGGGTTTCATAGTCAAATTGTGTTATTTACTCATCATATTTTCTCAAGTTGATCAGATTTAGCACGTATAAAATGTAAGAGCACAGTGTGTGTCTCTATTTAGGTATGAGCTCGCTTTTCAGGTGAATATAATTTGCTTTTTCTTTTTCTTTTTACTAAATGTAGGTGCAATTTTTAAGTGCCTTAAATCATTTTTTATCAAATGTAAGAACAGGGAAAGATTAAGACCCCAAGTGATGGTGGTAGGCATTATTTGACTAATTTTCTAAATACAAATAAATTGCAAGAAAGTTGGAGCACTCCACTGAGTTTGGTGAGATAATAGGATGTTAACATATCTGCTATATCACCAAAAAACAACAAAGGAAAATTTCAGATTTATCAGGTATCTATCCCTTTAAACCCTCAATTTCCATGAGTGTAGCGCTTCAGTATAAATTTAACAGTTGTGAATATGCATATGTAGTGCCAAAAAAGCACTTACCATTTATACAATGCTTGTATTCCCGTGTATATATAGGGAAGAAAGAAAAAAGATATATACAAATAATAATGCAATATGTCTAAAAAAATTAATGTTTAAATTATATGTGTGAGTTATAACGTGAATTAACTCACATTTTTTAGAGCCACCTTTCCACAACCTGTGTGTGCACATTCAATTTCTTTGTATATCTGCTAAATCGCTTGTGAGATAACTGACTGAAGTGTAACCAGTTTAAGAATAATCACTTCTTGTTATGGTAGAAACAATACATTGTAATGCATTCTAACACAGGATTGTTTAATTGCCACAAATTGTGTCACTTTCCACATCTTACCTTTAAATTGTTTATTAATCAGTTAATAAATACCAAATTTCTTCTAAGAATAGTTAGATTGTTTCAAAAATAACTTTAAACGCAAATTTTTATTATGTAGAAAGCAATCAATGAGAGATGTATTTTTTTTTTTTTTTTTTCCCTTAATGCAGAACCTGGTTATATTCATTTTTTTTTTTTTTTATATATATATTAACAGGAGGATTTTCCTTTTATATATTTGGCTTTACAAATGTTGGCCCAGGTATTTTAAATCATGACCTATTTTATGAAACAGTTTATTGCTATTCATAATTCATCTGCATAATCATACTTTCAAGTGCGTTCTTAATGTTTGCTACTATATTCCTAGTGTTTGTTAATGCGTGTCCTCCCTCCCCCTTAATTGAGTGGGCCAAGTGTAATAGTACTTGATTTCCAAAAAGTTATTCCAAAAATAAATCTTTTGCAGCCTAGCCATGTAGGTTCTAGTATAGTGTGTCTCAGTTTAACATGATAAATTTGCCACTCCTTACCAGTCCAATCCTTTGTTTGAATGGGCACGCATTGGGAAAATAAATGATCTGCTACATAAACTTGTCTATGATATGTGGCCTTAATCTGGCATTGGAAGCAACAATGTGTTGTTGTTTGTTTGCCTTTTTGCATATCAGTAAACATAATGAGGCTGACATGCTTGTCTCAGCTCAGTTGCCGATTAAAATGCCATTTGGTAAACAAGTTATTCATTACAATTTGTATATAAGCTGGTTACTGGAAATAAAAGTTGATTTTGTTGGAAAAAAAAAAAGAAGAACAAAAAAGTGCACAGCTTTTCTACATAAATATGTTTTTTTTCAGATGTGTTCAGTGTACAGCATGCAGAAATTCAGGCAATGTAAAAAGACATGAGAAAACTTTTAAAAATCTACAAACAGGAAAGGAGTATAAAATAAAGAATATCATTACATGTTACAGTAAGAATGTAGTCTACCTGAGAAGATCTCTACAATCAGAGAAGAGATCGCTTATTTCTCTCCTTCCCCTACCATTACATCACCCAACCCCACTCCCTCCACCACTCTACACTCATTCGCACCTGCTACAGCAGAAGAGGTTTCTGCTCTGCTCCGGTCCTCCCGCCCCACCACCTGTTATCTCGATCCTATTCCTTCATATCTCATGTGCACTATGTCTCCCTCTCTTGCTCTTCCCCTCACTAAAATTTTCAATCTCTCCCTTTCCTCTGGCACATTTCCCTCACCCTTCAAACATGCAACTGTAACCCCAATTCTGAAAAAGCCCAGCCTTGACCCCAACTCCCCATCCAACTACCACCCTATCTCGCTACTGCCATTTACCTCCAAGATCCTCGAGAGTTGTGTACACCAGACTGACTGACTTTCTCGAAACCAACTCTCTGCTTGAGCCCCTTCAGTCTGGATTCCGCGCTGGTCATTCTGTCGAAACAGCTGTGACCAAAGTATCCAACGATCTAATTGCTGCTAAATCTCGCGGCCATTACTCTATCCTAATTCTTCTTGATCTTTCTGTTGCCTTTGACACTGTTGATCATCAACATCTTCTTCGCATTCTCCGTGATTTTGGTCTACGGGATACTGCTCTCTCCTGGTGCTCCTCCTACTTCTCCCAGCGCTCTTTCAGTGTTTCTTGCTCTGACTCTGCCTCTTCCCCCCCCAACCACTTTCTGTCGGCGTCCCCCAAGGTTCTGTCCTTGGTCCCCTACTGCTCTCTATCTACACTGCCTCCCTTGGTAAACTCATCAGCTCCTTTGGCTTCCGTTATCATTTCTATGCGGATGATACGCAAATCTACCTGTCCTCTCCTGATCTCTCTCCGCCCGTCTTGTCTCTGACTACCTCTCTTCGATTTCCAAATGGATTGCTGCTCACTTCCTTAAACTCAACCTGTCCAAAACAGAACTTCTGGTCTTTCCTCCCTCAAGTGTTACTACCCCTGTGTCTATCTCCCTCCAAGTCAACGGCGCTACCATCACCTCTACCTCGCAGGCTCGCTGCCTGGGTGTTTGACTCCAACCTCTCCTTCATCCCTCATGTCCAATCAATCGTCATATCCTGTCGCTTCCATCTCAAAAATATAGCGCGCATCCGCCCCTATTTAACCCCGGATGTGGCTAAGGTGCTGGCCCATGTTCTTGCTCGTTCTCGCCTGGACTACTGCAATACTCTTCTCAGTGGTCTTGCCAGTTCCCAGATTGCACCGCTGCAATCTATAATGAATGTGGCGGCGAGGCTCATTTTCCTGTCCGCCCGCACCTCTCACGCCTGCCTGCTCTGTCAGTCCCTGCATTGGCTTCCAGTTAGATATAGGGCTCAATTTAAAATTATGGTGCTTGCTTACAAGTCCCTACATAATTCTGCTCCAACCTACCTATCCTCCCTAATACACAAGTATGTCCCGTCGAGGCCCCTACGCTCTGCCAAAGACCTCTGTCTGTACTCCCACCTCTAACGCTCGCCTCCAAGACATTTCCAGGGCTGCACCTCTTCTGTGGAACTCCCTTCCCTTCTTCGTAAGAATTTCACCCAGTCTCCACTCATTCAAAAAATCATTGAAAACTCACTTCTTCAAGAAAGCATATCAGTTAAACTGTTAGCAGGTTTTCATCCCCCACCCTCCATGACTCCTGTCCTGCAACTTTCCAAAATTACCTACTAAGCCCTCAATCAATACTTTTCTAACAACCTTTTACCCTTTTACCCTTTGTGTCACTATACCCCACTTCCTTTAGAATGTAAGCTCATGGAGCAAGGCCCTCCACCCCTCTATTCCTGTACGTCCATTTGTCTGGTTACAATTACATGTCTGTTAGTCCACCCATTGTACAGCGCTACGGAGTCTGATGGCGCTATATATATAAAAAATAATAATAATACCTCCTAATATGTACATGCAGTATGTACTACATGGGCAGAACAAATAGACCATTACATATAAGAATAAATGAACAGGTTATGAACAACACGATGTATCAATGCACTTTAAATTGTTTCATAACTGCGACCCACATTGTATGAGATTTTTAGCATTTCAAAAAATAGAGACAAACTGGAGATGGGAAGATGTCATAAAAAAAAAAACTAGGTCTCCTTTGTCTGTCGGTCTCATGAGTAATGTTCTTGGGACCCTGGGGTGTCTCCGCAGCTAAATTAAATCAGGCTAGATTGTAGCCTTTGTAGGTACGACTGCGGCAGGGGTATCTGTAAGGAGCGGAGCATATATTGAATTTTTGGTAAGATTGTCATTTTGATAGCTGCGATTTGGCCTAACCATGACAGAAATTTATTCTGCCATGAGTGTAGTATGTGCTCTACTTCTTTGGCTAGTTTAATGTAGTTGGCAGCAAAGAGGTCCGTGTGTTTTTTTTTTTTTTTTTAGTTTTATGCCCATGAATGTTAGGAAGTCTTCTCTCCAGTCATATTGGAATGTAAGTCGGTATCTCTTTTCCTCTGCTTTCGATATGATTATGCACATGGCTTGGGTTTTAGTTAGATTTAATTGGTAATATGATTGTCTGCTGTAGTCCTGTATTTGTTTATGTAGGTTTGGGAGTGATATTGTCGGGTTGGAAAGTGTGAGTAGGATGTCATCCGTGAATAAGTTAAGTTTATATTCCTTGCCTCCTATGGTGATCCCTTTAATATCTTGGTTGGTTCGGATAGCTATTGCGAGTGGCTCCAGTGCTAGCACATAGAACAGTGGGGAGAGGGGCAACCCTGCCGTGTAATGGTAATTGTGAGAGTGGTGGAACTAAACCCAGAATTTAATACTGTGGCTGAGGGGGAGCTATATAGGGCCTTCACCATATTGAGGAATTCGGGGGGGAATCCGTACCCAATTAGCACATCCTGTAGAAATCGCCAATTAAGTCGGTCGAACGCCTTTTCAGCGTTTAGCGATAGGAGCGTGCTTTGTGTTTTGGATCGGTTAAGGTAATGGAGAATATCTAGCACTTTCCGCGAGTTGTCTGGCCTCTGCCTGCCGGATACAAATCCCACCTGGTCTGTTGAGATCAATCCAGGCAAGATTGTTTTAAGCATTCCACGTATATCTTAGCACACAATTTGGTGTCAGTGTTCAGCAGAGAAATGGGCCTGAAGTTTTGGCATATTGTTGGTGGTTTTCCTGGTTTGGGCAGGGTGATAATATGAGCTTAGAAAGAAGAAATGGAAAGGCGGGTAAACGGTAATAAAAACCAAGTGCAGGCTAGCCTCTGTGTAGAGGTCAACCCAACTCCAATTGCCAAAAATAAAACACTAGAAAGAACAGGACGCCACAGTCACTATATTGGTAATATAAAAATAAGGGTATGAAAAGGAATATTGATGGTGAAGTAAAAACAGCAAAAGTTTATTAATGAAGAAATGTATAAAAACAATCACAGCACAACATAAGTGCAATACATAAAGAATATAAATGCCAAAATGGGCAAGTACATATATATGTTTAATAGAAGTTTTATGGTGTTGATATATTTCTCTATATACACTTATATCTACATGCCTTCCTTTTTAAATTTTTTCTGTTTATGTGCAAAGACTATATTATGGTTCCTGATATTTATATACTTGCTGTTGTTGTCACTACATATATGTACAATATCTGTTCTTGGTGATATGTATGCCTTCATTGTCAATATTTCATAGCTGTGATAAGGTGTGTAATGTGGTATGTTTGGAGTTTAGGCAAGTTAAACCTACATAGGTATTCCGTTATTGTGTCCTGAGTAGGTTGGGGTATTTGCGAAGTATC
The DNA here is from genome assembly GCA_933207985.1 of Pelobates cultripes. Taxonomy (NCBI): domain Eukaryota; kingdom Metazoa; phylum Chordata; class Amphibia; order Anura; family Pelobatidae; genus Pelobates; species Pelobates cultripes. The sequence continues at coordinate 365,844,092 of OW240912.1, read as the reverse complement.
CTTCAGAATATAAAGGGAGCTATAATAGGGTGCGAACTCAGTGCAGATTTGCGTGGGTTGGGTCAGTTTTTGTCCAGTTGTGGAGAGCAGGTAGGGGATTTTAGTTTGCGCTTGTCTGTCCCTAAGTCTTTGGGCTAATGTTTTGCTAGCTCTGTTACAAAGGTAGTGGCTTTTAATTTTTTTATTGCGTAGCTTGCTTTTTGAAAGTTTGTGGCGTTAATTTGTCTTTGTAGGTCGGCTATTGAGGTTTGTGTGGTTTTAGGAGTAAGTTGGTTGGCTCTGTGAAGGTCTTGAAACTTTTTAAGATTTTGGATATATGCCTGGTGGAAGGCCTCATGAGAAGGGCAAAAGGCGTTGAAGGTGCCGGATGCTATTCTCAGCACTTTGGTTACATACACGAGGCTCCAGTATCTAGCGAGACTTACCTCCAGCGTCCCTCCAGGTCCAGATCGTGAAGTCGGCTTCAGTGCACGAGGTAGACACTGTTTCCTCTGGAGGATCGGTTTGCTCCACGGCATACTTGGACTGAACAGAAAAAAGATTGAGTGGAGCAGTATTTTTCCAAGTGGCTGCTTAGATGATATATCCCCAAAACATATATATACACTATATATAGGTGAAGGCAATAGTAGAAAATAATACTTAATATTTAAGGAGAACAGACTTACAATATCCCCCCTTTCAAAACAAAAGGTTCAGGAGAAAGGAGGGGAAAGGAAGAGAGGTGGTAGAAGAGTAAATAAAAATCAAAACAGGAAGAGAGACAACAAATCAGTTGGAATTTTTAATTTATCCCCCAAAATCCTGGGAAGGCACCACATTAGTTTATTGAATAAAGGTTTAAAATTCGCTCCATTGAAAGAACTTGATAAATTTAAATTTTTTTTATAGATGTAAATTGGTTTAATAGAAACTTTATATTTGAAAAAAAAAAAAATTCTAGAGGATGATTTATCTTCCACACCACGTATGGAGAACGTTTTATTTATTTATTTCCCAAGTGGCAGATGTCAGAGGAGAGGACCACATTTCAGAAAATGGTGATTAACGACATAAATAAGATCAAACCGCTAAATAAATATCAAAACAACTTAACACCACAAGAACTTAAAGCTCTGAGAGAATTAAAAAGGGATGAAATTATAGTGATTAAGCCCGCTGATAAAGGGGGGGGATAGTCATTATGTCCCGCGACTCAATGATATAACATACTCACGACTCAATTCCAATCCAACCCCCTTAATCAAAGGGACGCGCAGAGAAGGAAGATCTTTCCGGATCGGTGGAATGCATGTGCATTCCACAGTGACCAGGTGGAAGTCCATATATGGACTTGGACGCTAGAGAACTCAGACCAGGTGTTATGGAGCGCACGGATTGGTGGATAGGGCGTGGAACACGGCGAGAGGGACTTTTTAAAAGAAGATAGAAGACAGGAATTTTATTGATGTAATTTTATTTGATTGTATCATATGTTTTACTATTATTTCTCCTGATGAAGTCTATTGTATAGAGGAAACGCGTAGAGCTGTGTTGATTACTGCCTGCGATTCTTGTTACCTGCTTCTTCTATTTACCATTCTGGAGAGAGGGATACAGATTTTTGATGGGCATTTTTATCTTCCACTTCTTGTAAGTGTTCTAATAAAAGCGTGTTTTTTATATTATCAAGATTTTACACTATGTCCAGTTCTTCTTTTTTTGCATGCACCCTTGAGCAATAAGGAATTTCATTGCAAGATCTAAAGAAACCTTGATGGGCTTGAATTACTCCTTCATTCTGTGAGTGCAATATTTACAGCAGGGACATCTCTACTAAACGGTGTTTCTCTATGATTGTTCTCTGCTTTTGTTTTTTCTAGGTGTATCTTGTCTTATGTATCCCTGAGTTTAACTCATAGGGACATATTCACCAAGCGCTGACACTACATATATTGCACAATGCTGCCGCCAGACTGATTTTCCTCTCTAGTCGGTCCTCTCATGCCTCTGTTATTTCTTACAAGGGCTTTCTGTAAACAATAGGAGTCAATTCAAAGTGCTAACCCATACCTATAAAGCACTGAACAATTCTAGCCCCTCTTATATCTCTTCACAGATCCATAGGTATGCCTCTCCTCGTTCCCTCTGCTCTGCCCGTGACCACCTCCTGCCGCTGCTCGCACCCATACGGGCAACTCGCGCTTGCAAGGCTTCTCGCGGGTGGCTCCCTTCCTATGGAATAGCCTGCCTACCCCCATCAGACTCTCCCATAGTCTTCAATCCTTTAAAAAGTGCCTTAAAACACATCTCTTTAGAAAAGCTTATGACTTCCCAGAGTAACCTCTACCTTACATACCTGTTACTTGCTGTATCCTAAAGGGCAGCACTTTACTCTTTCCTCCAGCTCTGCTTCACTCCCACCTTATTTGATTGCTATTTCCTGTCCTAATGTGTTTTACACCCCACCTTCTATAGACTGTAAGCTCGTTTGAGCAGGGTCCTCTTCAACCTGCTGTTCCTGTAAGTTTTCTTGAAATTGTCCAATTTATAGTTAAATCCCTCCTCTCATAATATTGTAAAGCACTACGGAATCTGTTGGCGCTATATAAAGGGCAATAATATGAATAATAGAGCTCCATGTTCATTTTATGCACACTGAAAATGATTAAAAGTTAGTGTCATCGTTATGTATGTATTACGTTTTGATAACACTATTCTTAGAGAATGAAATTAAATACACACCCAGCTTTCAAGAAGCACAGAAATCATCTGTCTAGGAGAAGTCACTGCAGAAAAATAAGAGCACAAAGTACAATTCCCAACAAAGGTTGTTTAATTTCCTGATAATTCCCATTCAAAAGTCTATATTAAAAAGTTATACAGCATCTCTAATGTGTTCATTACTGTCTTAATTACTGCCATATGACATGGCAACTTTCATACAGTAATTTAATTTGTAAGTACAAGCTCAGGCTTGGGTGGGGTTTTATTTTACCAGTATACTCCCTTGTCTTCTGCTGTGCTATGATCGAAGACATAAAAAAAAAAAAAATCGATAAATTGGGGGAGGCCCTTTGTAATTTACTATAAAAAAAAAAAACTTGAAATTTGGCCCTTACACGGGGGAATGGTCGGTCTCTGCTTCTAACTTGGATCTTGGGATATGGTTACTCACAAGAGGAGATAATGGGTGGGGGCATTAGGGTCGGGAAGTGACAAGGAATGAGCTGATAATCACAACGGAAAAAGATACTTAAGCGCCATTGCACACACAGAAGCCCATCTCATACGCATCCACGATGCGGAAGAAGTCCCAGCCCCGACCCTGTAGCACACACGCCCGACTAGACTCGACAGCACCCCTGACCATAAACCATCACCACTCTAATTTCCCTGACTCAAATCGGCAGACCCTCACCACGAGACCAAATAGCCCCCTTTCCTATGACATGGTGTTGTATGACTTAACCTATGCTTCCTTGGGGGGCGAATGTACATAAGTTAGGTTCGCTTTACCTAAACCACACGGACTACGAACACGAGCGCTGCCTGACTCCTGATTGGCCACACGTTGAGAATACACACATGTACATAAATTCTTTGAACTTGTTATAGCTTGGTGTATATTCCCTTCTCTTTTTGCTTACAACATATATACCTGTATCGCCCGCTGTGAATGTGATAAGTAATGTGGTACGTTATGAGCACACACGTATCTGTGTCTACATATATGGATACACTATATTAGGCCGAAGCACTCCCACTGCACCTTTTCACAGGGGATAGATGTCACAATGCATATACACAGCCAAGAACTCGAAACCTCAAACCACTTCACGACATGTAATGTTTGCTTGTATTTCATTGAACCTTGAACCTTAACGTTTATCCTTTTGCTATCTGAAATATTGCATCTCTACCTGGCCTGCGAGCCGACTTGATATCACTGTTATACTTCAATAAACAGATTTTCAAAAAAAAAAAGAAATTTGGCCCTTACAATGAAACAGCCTTAAATCGCTCTCTTTTTGCATAGATACTAAAGCAAGTAGGGGTGGGGGGACAAAGAGAACATACCAATGTCAATTGTGACCAAAACAAGTCAGGTTTGTTTGACCCATAAATTATCACTCCAACAAGGCCTGAATCAAATATATAGATCATGTTTATTTGGAGAGAGATTCCCCCCCCCCCCATTCTCCAATACTGTAATTTGACTAGGAGGTAGGAAAATGTGACAGCCAAGCTGCAATTTAGCCTTTCAGGGTCTAGATTGAATAATGGACTACTGGTCATATATATCTATGCAAGGATCTCCACTCCCCACCAACCCCCCACTATTCCTGCATTGCTTCAGTGTAATCCATATTTATGTTTATTATATGATAACTACCTCACAAGGGAAAAGCATCCCCCTATTACATGCCCACTACCAGTCACACAGAGGACATGTTTAGGCATTCAATATCTGTATACGATCATTTAAATTAAGATATTTTGAGGGGTACCTCTGTTGGGGAAATCAAACCAAGCGTTTGATGATATCCTGAGTATCTGCCCCTGTCCAGATTAAAAGGTTATACTGTGTGCACGCTTCCCGAGTAATTCACACCGGACACAAGGTTCTGGTTAATGAATCAACTGAGGAATGTTTATTTTCGGGGGTTGGACCCCCTTATAAAGCACTAATACATCATATGCCTAATTACAGATAACAGAGAGGAATACATCAATAATTGATTAGGTGTTAAGTGGTTTTAGTCAAAGCACGTCCTACTGATCATAACGTCACGCAGTGGGACTATTTTCATAAAGTTCTCCCCCAGATTCCAGCGCCATCTTGTATACTGTCGACAGGAGGGGTAACTTATAGCGGCCATTTTGAGTAGTCATTGTTATAATGTGAGTTTGGTTAGTTTAATGAAGTAAATAGGCATTTTACTAAATTGTCTATTATGTCCTTAACAGTCCTCCCTTAAAATGACTATTTACAACAACTAATAACTAACCCTATACTGTCCCTAGAGAAAAATAACAAATGGCTAACATGCTCAAACGTCTGTCCAGGCATTGCACGCTTCACTTCGTGGGTATCCAGCAGTGGCTAGTCCACCACATCTCCCACATCAGACTTTTGCCCGTACAGACAGACGCTATCCCTATATTGTCCCTATAGGGAGGTAATCGTATATTTAGAACGATGGGATTGTAAGGGTGTGTGTGGCATCTCACAGGCTTCATCGTGAATGTCTTGATGGAGCAGAGTTGGGGTGATGTGATTGACGGTCTGATCTACTGTCTTTTGTAGATATTTCTGTACACACGGAAGCACACAGCAGACAAAGATACCGAGTAACAACAACACTGCCAAGACTGCCATACCCACTTCAAGAAGAGTCTTTTGCCAACCATTCAGCCATCCAAACCAATTATCCCATGGATTATTAACCCCTGAGTTACGTTTTAATTCTTCTGAGAGATTTTCTAATTTCTCTATAGCCACGGTTACCTTACCATTTGGGCCAGTATTGTCTGGTATGAAGGTGCAACAGGTCATGGTATCAGGAAGAATCTTACAAACCCCCCCCTTTTTTCAGCCAATATTATAGCCAGGGCTATCCTGTTTTGAAAGGTCATTTGGGAGGTAGCCTGTAACTGTTCTGCCAGGCCCTGGAGGGCATCTCTGTTGTAATTAACAAAACGCTGTTGATTATAATAAATGTAGTTTATCCAATTTAGATTTTTATTGGCGGTGACTATCGTAAGTATAGATTCAAACCCTGTTGCTACTTCGTCTCTTGCTTTAAATTCATTGGGAACCCCCCTTGGCACTCCCACGACATCAATATAGATGTGTGGGTCGAAACTGCCTTTTACAGAAGTATCACGCTTTACCCGGGGATGTATCAGTGATGTGTTCGAGAAACCTTGGTGATTATCTGATATTATATGAATTGGCATAATAATGGCCAAGGTACACTCTCCTCTCCAGGGGCCTAACAATCTGGGTCTAAGTTTCATGTCACCACAAAGCCAATAAATATCACCAAGGGATCGGGTCTGTCTAGTTATTAGATGGATTGGGGGTTCCCGGCGAGTAGTACAATATCCTGAAGGAAATGTTCCCATAAAAACACCTGATTTACCCTGTGTTGTATAACATGTATAGTTACCTGGATACACCGTGACTCCATCAGGTGGTTTGGTATCCTTCTGGATTAATGGATATGCTCTCTTCCATGACTCACACATGGATGAATCATTATTTTACTGTATGTAGAGGCTTAGGAAACAGGTTTCTACCTCCTGGGGGTAGGTTCAAGGGCACAGTACCTAGGTGGGGCCTAGCACCCCCACAGACATAAGTTTGTTTTATTATGAGAATTTGCATGATACCTCATCCATTCAAGCCATAGACTGATGTCTGAGAAACCATGTCTTTAAGAGTCTTAATATGTGGTTTAAGAGGATTGACAGTCATGTGTTGTGTGTCTACCCATTCAGGTGAGTTGTACATGTCTTGTAAATAAAAAGTGCCTAATGTATTATATGAACCACCCCCCTTCCAATACATTCCCATAACATATTCCTAGCATCCTGAGGACTAGGATGTTCAATATTCAGGGTTAATTTTATAGGGGTTGATCCCGTTGGTTTACGTGTAGTCATTCTGTCTAAGAGTGACTTCCCAGTTACGTCCAGTTTTTGTAAGACACTCTGTGGTCTATAACCCCATGGTCGACCTGTATTCCAACCTACTGCTCTCCAAGAGCTACAGTGATGTCCCCAATAGTCACTTGTCACACAGATATATGGGTCCTTTTGTATACTGCTTAAAATAAAGATTGTGGGAATGTACAAGAAACTATATCACAATAATAAAACGTAAAGGTAACGACATGTGTGTTAGATGAGTTATACCAAAATGTGTAAACATGATTATCTTTGGTGATTGCAACCTGTTGGGCCTTTATCAGACCCACTAGCAGCGTGAGACATAGGAAGCTCATGTTGTGGCAGGGCCGTTCCCTCTGGAGTTGGAACCTTTTTACAATGGGATGCGTGTATCCAGTTGGTCTTTCCCGCTAGTTTCACTGAAGTAGAGGTGGTCAGTAGAACCTGGAGTGGACCGTCAAATCTTGGTTCTAAGGTGTGCTTCCTTAGGAATTTCTTTACCAGAACCCAATCACCAGGAAGTAACTTGTGAGAGCCTGTGTCAGAATCAGGATCTGGAATGGAAGAAAACACTTGTGCATGGATTTTGGTTAAGGCATGAGAGAGGGCAGTTACATAATCAACCATTGCATCAGATTGAATTTGCTGAGGGAAATAACCTAGGACCCGAATAAGATCTCATACGGTGACAGGCTAAACCTCCCTCTAGGGGTGTACCGGACGCTAAATAGAGCTATGGGAAGACTCTCTGGCCAGGGTAAGTTAGTCTCTTGGGCCATCTTGAGCATTCTGGCTTTCAATGTGCCATTCATGCGTTTTACTTTACCGCTACTCTGTGGGTGGTATGGTATATTGAATGCAAGGGTCACCCCAGTGCTGCCCAGATCTCCCAAGTCAGTGAGCCGGGAAAGCAGGTCCTTGGTCACTCTCTATAACTTCAGGGATTCCGTATCGACAGACAATTTCGGTTAACAGGCGTTTAGCAGTGGTTTTAGCAGTTATGTTAACCACTGGGTAAGCTTCCGGCCATCCCAAGAACATATCCACAACGACCAGCGCATACTCGTACCGGCCACTTTTCGGCATTTGGATATGATCGATCTGGACTCTGGAAGGGATACTGTGGCTTTGCTAGATGTTTCTGTGGAGCTTTAACCATTTTTCCCGGGTTACATTTGGCACAGATGGTGCAAGACCTGCAATAGCTCTTGGTAAGTATAGTGATGCCTGGAGCCTCGAAGTACTTGTCAATCAAGGAGTTCATGAGCCGTTTAGACAGATGGGCTGCTCCATGCGCCCATTGAACTACTGATGGGTACATGTTCTTAGGCAGACAAACCTTAAGATTTATGGTATATATACCGTCTTGGAAGGTGGCTCCTTTATCTTTCCAGCTTTGTTCCCTCAGGAGTTTGAGGTCTGTGGGTAGGGTTTGCATGGTATACAAGGAGGACTCCTCGGCGGACACTCTTCTGCCCACTTCCCTGGACTGACGTGCTGCATGTTTAGCAGCCTGATCTGCTAAGTAGTTGCCATGGGCCTCTTCAGTATTCAACCTCCCACGGGCCTTCACTTTCAGAATGGCCACTTCCTCCGGGAGTAACAGAGCATCCATCAACAGTTTGATAGCTGTTCCATGCTTGACTGGTGTAGCTGTGAGGAAACCCCTAGTTTTCCAGATCAATCCAAAGTCGTGTGCTACACCTAGAGCATATCTTGAGTCGGTGTATATGTTAGCACGTTTTCCTTCAGACATCTTACATGCCATTGTGAGTGCTGCATAAAGGACCTCATCTTGAGTGGTTACGGCAAATCCAGTGTGATACCTCCCTTTGTTGTCCGCAGACCTAGAACCATCCACAAACATGGTAAAGTCAGGATCTGGTAAAGCAACCTCATGCACTGTGAGGAGATGTGTTATTTCCATCTTCATCTGTTCAAAACAATCATGAGGTGCGTCTGGGTCTTGTTGGGTAGGAGGAACATCATCACTTATCTCCGTGTGATATCTGGGGAAGCTGACAGTTTTGCAGTTCACAGCTCTTTTAGTGACTCCTTCCGCCGTGAGTTGCTCAAGACTCGCTGTACTCCAGGCCTTTGCTAATGGACCGAGTTCCTTCCAAGAGATGTCTGGTGATTTAGTTAGGGATACATGTGGGACTGACACCTCCCAATGATGGAACAAGTGACTCATCTCAATATGAAAGTTGGACCAAGACCACATTGTTACCCTTTGTGTCACTTAACAGGTCTGTTAAAAGAATTTGTACTTCCACCAGGTTGAATAGTTCCTCTTCATAGTGTGGATCTGGCCCAGGGGTATTTCGGAACCATAGGGTACAGTGTAGGTACTCTTCAGGCTGTACATCATGTGGGACAGAAGGTTTCTGTACCTGTAATTCAAAATGGACGTCGAAACTTATGTCAAGGCTGTACCAATAGGTCAGTATCCCCCCCTCGGGAAGTGGCAGAAGAGTGGCTGGATTGAGGGAATAGCAACGCTGTAAGGTGACGTTGTCCAGGAGCAGTAGAGTAGTCTGTAGGCGAAGATGTCGTTGTGAAGACAGGTGTTTGGGCTGGACTTGATTGAGGATTGCTACGATGTCATGAGGAGCAAGGACAGTGAGTTTGTGTCCAAGTACAATGTCATTGGTTTTATCTAGGAGTGCGCTTGCAGCAAAGATGGCACGAAGACAGGATGGCCCACCCCTGGCGACGGGATCCAACTGGCATGAGAAATATCCGATGGGTCGTTGGCGGGAGCCATGAGATTGAGTTAGAACGCCTGAGGCATGACCCAATTTCTCGGAAACAAAGAGTTTGAAAGGCTTCTGGTAATTGGGAAGGCCCAATGTTGGAGCTGATGAAATTGCTCTTTGTAGGGCATGGAAACACTTGCGTGCTTCAGGAGACAGTGAGAAGGGTTCTGTTTTCACAGTGTTATAGAGAGGCTGCATCAGATTGGAGGACTTTGGTATCCAGGCTCTGCAGTAGGAAACGAGGCAGAGGAAGGGATGCATTGATTGGTGACTTGCTGGGTAGTCAATAGACATGATGCTTCGAACTCTGTCTTGGGTCAGATGATGGGTGCCATGGGAAAGACAATGTCCCAAGAAGACCACAGAGGGCCAGCACCACTGTAACTTTTTCTTCAAGGTTTTACAGCCCTGTGCAGCTAGGAAACAGAGTAGATCTTCTGAGAGGCGTTCAACAGAGGGGAGGTCATCTGCACAAAGCAGTAGGTCGTCTACATATTAAAGTAGAACAGCTTCTGGGTGTTTTTTCTGCCAAGGCTCTAGAACCATAGACATAGCTCGAGCAAACTGTGTAAGCGAGTTTTGAGCCCCTTGAGGCATAACAGTCCATGTGTATTGCTGACCATCATGAGTGAAGGCGAAAAGATACTGACAAGAGGGATGTAGTGGAACACTGAAGAAAGCATTAGCCAAATCAACAACCGTAAAGAACCTGGTAGTTAGGGGTACCTGTAAGAGCAAGGTGTGAGGATTAGGAACAAGTGGAGTGTCCTTTACTGTGACATCATTAACAGCACGGAGGTCTTGAACCATTCTGTATTGGTCAGGTTGTCCTTTCTCGGTCCTTTTCTTCACTGGAAATAGAGGAGTATTACAGGATGAGACACATTTGACAAGTGCTCCTTTTGCAAGCAGACTTTCAACTTGTTTGGAGATGGTTAATGCCTGAGCTTGTTTCAAAGGATACTGAGGTCTACGTGGTGGATTTGCACCTTCATAGAGCTTGACAATCACAGGAGGAACTTGTAGACGGCCAATGTCATCAGTCCCAGTAGACCAAAGTTGGGCTGGGACGTGACCTAGAGCACTGGGAGATTCTGGGACCCCTGAATCTTCCTTGCTAGCATCTATGTGTAACATGTGTAGCTAGGGGACCCCTCTTTTGTAGACACTGCCATGACAGGGGTGTTAGACACAGGTTTGCCAGTTACCTATTGCACAAGGTCCAGATGGGACTGATCTGGCCCTGTGTAGTGGTGGTTTGGTTGGGGGGTGGGCAATGCTAGATGATTAGGCACCACAGCACGCTGAGACGGCTCAGGGTGAGCTGGAGTAGAAAAAAAGCTCCTGACTGGTAATATTCTGGGTGGGGATCGGCATGGAGCCTCCTCTACTGCTCTCTCTCTAACAATATCACAAGCCAAACGGCCCTTAGTAGGTCTGTCTGTTCCTGACCCATGTTCGACAACAAACCTTTCCACACCCAAAGGGTTGACACAGACACAAGTTTTAAAGAATTCAACAGTGTTCTGGGTAAAATTCACAGTACAAGAAAAGAGGGAATGAAAAAGAGAATGTAAAAATTCCAAAGAGGGAAAACTTGCAAGTATTACAAATAAAAACGTGCACACTTGTACACAAATCAAGAAGGAACCATAAGCTCCACACCACCGCAATGATGTCACACAACACGCAATTCCAGCAGAGCAACCAGGTCAAAGCAACAAAGTACAGCAGTATTTTGAGCATAATACAGAACAATCACTAATTGAGTCAGCTAACCATCCCTATCCAGGCTAACCTATAGACTCTAACGCCCCTATCCGAGCTAGGTCTGAACCGCTCCCACCAAGCTAGGTCTATATATCTAGTGGAAAATAAAGTGCCGCTCCAATCCGAGCCAAAACAATAGACTTTACCACTCCCACCGAGCTAAGACTTTACCGCTCCTATCCAAGCTAGGTCTGTACCGCTCCTATCCAAGCTAGGTCTATGTCAATAATACAAAAACACAACAATAACGGATATAAACAACAACTGATTAGCAATTAAAGAAAAGACCTGGTTACTCAAGCAACAACAACAATCACACATTCAGAACCCATACCAAGGAGGCAGATAAACAGTGTGACAGGTTCTCAGGGAAGGGAAAAGGGCACCGGGCAAGAAGCACACCTGTCCTTGACGCTCAGCCACGTCCGGAGCTGGCACAGTCGCAAACCTATCTCAAAAGACATGATATACAGGCAAATCATCAAATAATATTTATTTACTGTATCCTAGGAGTTGATCAGACTCCCCCCCGTCTTCGAAGGTATGCTCCCGGTCCTTTGCCCGGCTGGCGCAAAGCAAAACCACGGTGCCCCACGTTGGGCGCCAAATTGTTGGGGAAATCAAACCAAGCGTTTGATGATATCCTGAGTATCTGCCCCTGCTCAGATTAAAAGGTTATACTGCGTGCACACTTCCCGAGTAATTCACACCAGATACAAGGTTCTGGTTAATGAATCAACTGAGGAATGTTTATTTTCGGGGGTTGGACCCCCTTATAAAGCACTAATACATCATATGCCTAATTACAGATAACAGAGAGGAATACATCAATAATTGGTTAGGTGTTAAGTGGTTTTAGTCAAAGCACGTCCTACTGATCATAACATCACGCAGTGGGACTAGTGTCATAAAGTTCTCCCCCAGATTCCAGCGCCATCTTGTATACTGTCGACGGGAGGGGTAACTTATAGCGGCCATTTTGAGTAGTCATTGTTATAATGTGAGTTTGGTTAGTTTAATGAAGTAAATAGGCATTTTACTAAATTGTCTATTATGTCCTTAACACCTCATTCCTTTATTAAAAAAACAACTTCAGATACTAACTCTACCAAGGGTGGGCAGAGGAAGCGGCTGATTCTCGGGCTCATAAGCTAATGCTGAAACCCCGGTAAATCACCCCCCCCCCCCCGGACCGGCGGGGGTTATCCTGGTCCCCACTGGACTGTACTAATCGACTGATACCGCACCTAACCATACAGCAGAACCTGGACCTAGCCGCACTCACCAAAATGACAACAGAACACTGGCCTACAGAGACTGCAAGCGAGCACACTGCAACCCTCTACAGCTCAGTAGACCACTTTATGCACAGGGAGGCTGTCCGGCCTCTCGAGGAAACTGGGTCCGTGGAACGAAGATGTCGGCCTTCAACCTGGCCCGGGGTTGGAGGGTGGACTTGCCTCGCCCCGACCGAACCGCACACGCTGCTCCAAGCCCTACTCCATATGACACGACCACAAGCGGAAGAAAAACGCACGACTGAGCCGGAACGGTGAAACAACCGGTAAATTCCTAACCGCCATCGAGAACTTTCCGCACTTGGGCATCAGCTGAGCTAGGAGGGGTCGTCTGGCACACACCACTGTACCCCACTACTATGGCACCGAACCCCTGCAAGTGCCAATGGACTGTCTCTGGCAACAGGATTCCCTTAAAGGACTGCCCTAATGCCTACCGGCCTTCCCAAGTTCCACACTCACTCTGATATCCATCTGTTTGAACTCATCTTACCCTCTCCGCAAACACGACAAGCCGAAATTTGTACTCAAAACCAGGGAACCGGGAGTGGTAGACGGCAGTCACTCATGCTTAAACCTCCCGGTGACCCCGAAAGGGTACCCAAGTCGTCGGACGGATTGGTAACTACCCTCATGATCATCTATGGGTACCAGGGACTTAACCCAGCATACCGGCTCCGGGTTCGCAAATCCTGATATGTTATTATTAAGTCTGTTATCTATTTGTTTTCCCTCACGTATAGCAAGGTGCAGCCAGTTACAACTGAAGAATAGCCCAGTGGTTTTCACCTTAATTGCATATTCCGCACATGCCTAGTCCTTGCAATCCCAGACAACATTACCCGACTACTCAGACAAGTGCTATGCTTAAACATGATCACAGCTCAGATTAGCATGTATTAAATCATATTTTCTAGCACTCATTAACTTTGTTACTGCCTGCTCGGACATCACAAACTAACTTACCGCTTAAAACAATGATTAGCCATAGCATGCATGTATGTGTGTAGAGCGTCTAGGCAAAGCGTAATGTTTAAACTTTATTACTCACTCGATAGGCACATGAGCAAGCGTTCCTTTATATTTCATTTTATTTTAGTCCCTAGTCCCTTGTAGACTCTTAAGACTCGACTATATTTGGTAACGATGTTTAAAATATACCTATCTGTTTAGCCTGTATAGTGTTACTGTTGTTATAACTCTGCTTGATGTCTCACTTGAGTCTAACCACTTACATTACCACTACGCTAAACTTACTAGAACTACTCTTCTTACTATAAAATGAGGCTAACAGTTACTCAGAAATGATATAAATTGCATTGTATTATACCCGTTATGTATGAAACTTTATCGTCTCCCCTTTCTCATTCTGTACTCCATATAATTTTATGCCTCAATAAAAAAAAAGATTGACAAAAAAATAAATAAAAAAGAATTAAAGGGCTAAATCAATGAACAGATTTTACAACTTAGAAACAGAATTTCAGAGTTTGGAGAAGATGTAATAAATCAAACTAGTATCCCCCCCACCCCTCTCACAGTCCAGTTTAGTTTGTTCTTTTTATTCTTAACTCACTACAATTCAGTGTTTAGTGAATAAAGCCCATTCTAGAGATTGGCCTGTCAGCCCTGTTTTAGCCATATTCAGTGATTTCCATTATTATTATTATTATTATTATTATTATTGCCATTTATATAGCGCCAACAGATTCCGTAGCGCTTTACAATATTATGAAAGGGGATTTAACTATAAATAGGACTATTACAAATAAACTTACAGGAACAATAGGTTGAAGAGGACCCTGCTCAATCGAGCTTACATTCTATAGGAGGTGGGGTGTAAGACACATTAGGACAGGAATGTGCAATCAAAAAAAGGTGGGCTGCCCTTTAGGAGAGGGCAAGAGACGGGTATGTGAGGTAGGGGTTAGTCTTGGAGGCCATAAGCTTTCCTAAAGAGATGGGTTTTAAGGCACTTCTTAAAAGATGCAAGACTAGGGGAGAGTCGGATTATAAAGCATTTCCAATCCCTGGGCTGCTTGCTCCTATCTACCCTCACAGAGACTGTATATAAATACCAGAGCAGGCAATTAGATGAATATTGGGGAAACATTAAGTTTGAGGGGGGGATTTTTTTTTTTTTAATAATAATAATGCTTGAGAAAAAAAAAATTGAGGCTGAAAGCACTGATTTGGAATTTTTTTGCTATAGTCAGTGCTTGGTCGTTGTTAGCCTGAATTTTACAATTCGACGTTTGCTGATCATAAAACGACCTTAATTTAAAAAAAAAAAAAGACAACGTAGACATCCGTTATAAGGGGTGAAACGCGCGCTCCTTCCTGCTCGACCTCGCGCGCTCGCCCCCTCACACAATAGCCCCTCCCATCTAAAGCCACAAAAAAAAAAAAAGTGCACGAGACCAACCGCCGCACGCAGAATTCTCCCCTCCCACCCCCTCTTATTAAGCACACGCCCACCGATGCAAATATGCTACTAAAGATGGAGGAAGCGGCGGACCAATGGCGTGGAGGAGTCACGTGGCCGGTTGACGTTGCCACACCAGGATTCCTTCAAGCCCCTCCCACCCGCTTTAAAAACTGCGAAGGCAAGCGCAAGCTTTCAGTGGAGAGGGACAGAGCCTGCCAGAGAGAGTGAAGAGCGGGGAAGTAGTGCTGAACTCAGTCACACTTCTGTTACATCCACTGAGGGGGGGGTTTATAAACAGCCCACTACCTCTTTAACCCTGAAACCATATACTCTTCTTAAAATATATATATTTATATATAACCAGGCAAGGGGCAACTAGAGAGTGGGTCAGCATTGATTAACCCCTCACACACCATCAGCCTCTGAATAAGCCTTATTATTATTATTATTAGGCTCTCACTTTGAGTGGTCTGGAGGCCACAGTCTGTCATAACAGAAAGGGAGGGAGCATGGGGCTGTGGGAACCCAGTGCTTAGCCCCCCCAGCCCCCCATACTGAAGCAGCCTGCCCTCCTGTTCTGAGCTGGGTGAATGTGGCTGCCCATAGAGGAGCAGCTCCCTGCCAGCCAGCAGCACTATGCCCATTTTACTCTTCCTGCTAGATACCTCCGCTTCCATGAACCAGCGCACTCACCTGGGCACTACCTACCTGGACATAGCTAAAGGCGCTGTAGAGACTTTCATGAAGGTATAGTACCCCTAGCACCATAGAGGGGGGGGGAGGGTGGCAGGGACCCCCCTCTCTCTTGGAATGAGGGGCTGCCTATTGCTTGTGTAATGTCTGGTGATTGCTTTATTTATTATTTCACTGCTGACCCCCATGTGCCCCTCTCTGTCTCCCCAGCTCAGATCCCGGGACCCTGCTAGCAGAGGAGACAGGTACATGCTGGTCACCCTGGAGGAGCCTCCTTATGGTATCAAGGTAATCATGCCCTATGCTGCACTCACACCCTGCCCCCATGCTATGCCCCCCATGCTGTGCCATGTGTGTGCCAGGGCTGGCAGCATGCAGCCTCTCTCCCAGCATACACACAGCAAGGAGCTGACAGAAACATGGCCGACATCCCCCCCCCCCCTCCCAAACAAACCAGCAGCAGTAGTGCACTATGGGAGATGTGGATTCTAGTTAAAAGTGACATCCCCACTGGGAGTATGCATTGCACGGCACAGGCCCTGGAGTGTTAGGGCTGCTAGGCAGAGGCTCTGCAAGTCCCCAGCTCTCCTAATCAGCACATCTCAATATTATTACTGTCATTTTCGTTACCAGACAGTGTTGCTGCCTTTCAGAGTTGCATAGTCTCCTAGGTGGAATACAGAAAAAGGCCATCAAGTTTAACAGATTTTATTTAGTGGGGTGGAAAAATTCCCATTTAATTATATTTGTGTGCGCATATATAAACATAATTTTTTTTTTTTTTTATCTCTGATTTGGAAAGTAACAGGGAAGAAGGATGTTAAAATATTTAGTTTCTGAAAGTTTATAACAAGCCTCTGATAAACGTTTAGGTTGACTGAATGTGAATTTACATAATTCTCCCAATTTTAAAAATAAACTGTTTTTTGGCGCACTATGCGGTTAAAAATATATATATATATATTTTTTTATATATTTAAAAAATATTTGCTTTTATACAATAGGACCACAAAATAATAGAAGGAAAAATGCCTTTAAACTTACCTGTAATTCAGCACTTGTGGTTTTGGTCCAATGTAATTTATGATCTTGGTCCAATACAATACTTTCTATACAGAAGCATTGGGGGCCTATGGTATATGTGTAGCGATTGCTTCACCTATCTGATGATTCTAATGGAAAACACTATATCCAATGCTTCTTTGTCGGAGGCATTAGTCAAGTCGTAATGCTGGGCATGAGGACGCCAAAAGTAAAGACCTTTGACTTTTGTAGAACTTCATGAGGACGTGCGTCTAACGTCGTGTGAAAACAATTAGAGGTGGTCTGTCATAAATGTAAACATTGCCAAAGGATCGGAGCAAGGTCTATGCATCAAAACCTCTACGTTAAGATTATGCTTTTCTTAGATTGTCCTTTTAAATGCTTTTGTATCACTCAGTGCTCTTTACATCATCTTCATAATGCAATATAAAGGACAAAAGCATTTTCAATATCTAAACTGTAAGTCAGTACATTTTTGCCTTTAGGTGTTTTTAGTTCTCATGGCATTGGTACAACAAAATGGCAAGTGTCTACTTGCAGTCATTTGAAACCTGTGTGGCCTGTTGTCTCTTTTTGGATAGAATCAGGGGTCCTCACTGAACAATTTGGACCAAAATTCTTGTTCCAGGACAATGCAAACTTATGGAAAAAATGGCAGTCAAAATAAGCTTGTTTCTTTCTCCCGTTTAACTCCTTCAGGAGGTTATACAAATTCTAACGCATAAAAGATTAGAATAATTTTTAAAAATTAAAAAAAAAAGTTTAAACAAATCTAGAAGCACTGTTTATGAAATCCGATGCAGCTGCTGCCTTTGCACGGTTCAATCAAATGCTTCTCAAAGAAGCATTTGAACGGACAGTTTACACTAGCTTAGAGTGCTTGCACACACTGAGTCGAGGGCTTGGGGTGGGGGACAGGGAAGGTAGAGAGGGTATTGGGGGGTGGGGAGGGAGATGGGATATTGGCAATATAGGGAGATGGAGACAAGTGCAAGGGCTTAAAGTACCACTATAGGCACCCAGACCATTTCATGAGAATGCTTTCCTATGGACTGACTGTGCGCGCGGCTCTTGCCATGCATGCGCATTCAGCCTATGACGTCCAAAGGAGGAGAGTCCCCAGCGCCAAGAGAGCTGGAGAAAGGTAAGTGTTTAACCCCTTCCTCCGCCTTCAGCACCGGCGATAGGGGTGCCATGAGGGTGGGGGCACCTTCAGGGGACTATAGTGCCAGGAAAACAAGTTTTGTTTTCCTGGCACTATAGTGGTCCTTTAATTTAGAGAGGGGAGATACAGGTAGATACCAGCCAACATTAGGCAGATTGCCTAAGTTACATGTGCTGGGTATGTAACTATCTTCTGGCACAAAATAGAATATATCTTTGTATGTGCAGCAGATTTACTGCACAAAATAACTGAACATGGCAAAAAGTACACGCTACATACACTGCTCAGCCATAACATTAAAACCACTGATAGGTGAAGTAAATAGCATTGATCATTATATACAGTGGCACCGATCAATGAATAGGCTATATTGGGCAGCAAGTGAACAGTCACTTCTTGAATATCATGTGTTGGAAGCAGGAAAAATGGGCAAGTGACTTTGACAAGAACCAAATAGTGATGGTTAGACAACTGGGTCAGAGCATCTCCACCACAGCAAGTCTTGTGGAGTGTGCCTGGTCTGCAATGGTTAGTATTTACCAAAAGTGGAAGGGCAACTGGTGAGCTGGCATCAGGGTCACAGATGCCCAAGGCTCAACTCTGTGCACATTTTTCTACACAGAATTGCATTCATTAGCTGAGAGTGGTCAGCTGATGCCCTGAGCCAATGGATGGTTAGCAGGACTGACTTCTGCAACTCTGCAGAAGTTGGATTCTGTCACTGGCCATTGGGGACCCTGGTAAGAGGCAGAATGTTGCAAAATGGTTTACCACGTTACTGAGAACCGTGCCAGGTACTCCTGGCATCATAACCACTACAACGGGCTTTAAGCAACATCGCAACTTTGCATTATGGGAAAGTTGATGGTGTTGAATTCCTTGCTTGCAGTAATTTAGAAAATAAGTAGTTTGTAAAAATAGATGCAGCTCTAAGACAGACCTTTCAGGCAGCTGGTATGCTCATTACGGCCACGCTGAAATTCGCTTTGTTAAAGGTGTATGTGCTTGGCCTAACTGACCGGTCTCCTAAGACTTGCGGCACTGCTAAATGGTGAATGGGGCTTTGAGTAAAATGATAGCTGCTGCATTATGGCTGGTATCCATGTATAGAGCAGTTCCACTTGTCCTATATGCCCTTTAGGGATAAACCTAATTATGCCACAAACTTCTGCTGAACAGAAATTTGTGGCAGAAGAATAGATACCAATACCAAAATGATATGCTCACGTTTGGAGGTATCTGCTTGGCAGCTGCAGGCAGAGCCAATCACCGTATATCTGCTGCGATCTTTAAAGGTAGGTATGTCCTATTTTCTTAATGCATTTTATAGTTCACTACAAATAGGGAATCCTGCCCCCCTATACTTTCCCTTTAAGATTAAATGTTTTCTATGGAATTTTTAACAATGTGGCTGCATTTGATTTAAATGTTTTGAACCGAGTGACATTAGAACTATGACTAGCTGGAAAAAAAAATCAAGCTTATCAGCTGGATAGTAGTGTAGGTTAGCCTTGGGAATCTGAAGGACACGTTTCTTACCTTTCTCTTTACAGGCCGGATGGAAAGAAAATCATGCGACATTTATGAATGAACTGAAACATCTTCAAGCAGTAGGACTCACCACCCTTGGCCAGTCACTAAGGACAGCCTTTGATTTGTTAAATTTAAATAGATTAGTAACTGGCATAGACAACTATGGGCAGGTAGGTTGCATATTATGGTGAACAACCATGTTATTCACGGATACTACACATAGTGATTTATGTTTTAGACCCATTGTGATCAAAGCTGGTAGAGGGGAAAACACAATTTCAGTGCCTTTACACTGATCACAGCCAAGTATCTTTTTGTTGGCTTATTTTGCAGAGAAAGTGATTTAGATAAAAATGGTTTACTAGACCCATTTTACCATCTATCATAAACCATAGCACAGTTTTCAGTGGTTCTGAACCAGGCTTTTGTGTAAAAGGATGGCTGCAACTGTGAAACTTGGAATTAAATTGACAACCCCACCCCCAGGACATTCATCTGGCATACTTGCTAGTGTGGTAAGATAGTATTTTTTCGCTTTAATCTTTCATTTCAAGCATGTTTGTTTTTCAAATGTTGACCCGACCCACCTTCCAAAATATACTTTCTGAAAGACAGTGGTATTATACCCAAGTCATACTGTGGTGGCTGACTGTTCATGTGGTGCAGTATTCCCTTTTATATGTAGAGTTTCTATGTAAATATGCATAATAAATCTGGAAGTATCATCTGCATTAATGTTAATAGATGTTTCACTGTTTTGTATTTGCAAGGAAAACCTAATTGGTTCAGTATAGCTTGTCGTACATTGCTTATTCATAGTGTAGATGTCATGAAACGGAGGTAGACTTACACATCATCCTTTTATATTTCTAGTAAAGCTGTTGAATCTGGGCTTTTCTAGAAATGATACTTGCATCTGGATGAGTTATCTTGCTTTCTTTGTTTCAGCATTTAAAACATGCATTCAGTGAAATCTGTTCATGGATTTAAAATTTAACACTAGGCAGGTAAATGCTGTGTGTTAGCTGTAGTCTGTGCTGTTTAATCAAACAAAATAAAACACTTGTTAAAAATGCATTGTTTGTAGATGTATTAGAAAAAAGTTGCTTAGCTTTAAAGTTTCCCTCTTTAATAGTAAAGTGCACTTAAGGAGTTTGTCTGCAGTTGTTGTTGTTGTCAGGCCCCTCCTACTCAAGGATTAGGTTCCCTAATAAGGTTCCACATGTGGTCTACGGGGACAAATCTTCTTCCATAGACCGCTTATCCCCAAAGAGCTTTTTCACCTATCACGTTATCACAGAGGTAGAATTATTCTGTAGATGAACAATGGGGACCAAATTGATATAAAACTACCCCATACTAGATGCTCTGGGTAACTGATTGACCGCCCAAGTGGGCTGCCTTATCGCAGCAGCAATTTTCTACAATTGACAGAAAAATTGCTGCTTCTATAAGCCTCTCTTTGAAATGACTTGATCCATCTCTAAGGACTATGTAATAATGGTCTTCAGACTGTTTTAATCAATGGTTTGCCTCCTTACCTGTGTCCCTGCTGGATGCTCATTCCAGACTCTACTGAGCTCTGGACCAGGGGTAGTCAACCTTTCAATAATGACCGCCCACTTTTGTATCTTTGATGGTAAAATTTCCTTAGCACTCAACAGTGACACAGTAACTAATTTTATAGCACAAGTTCAATTTTTTTTTTATTAAGAAAGGGTTTTTTTTTTTTTTTTTTGTGCGCGGTGTGAAGGGTGCGCTGTGTGTGTGTGTGGTGCGCGCTGTGTGTGTGTAGGGGGCATAGGGTCTTTGCTGTGTGCAGGTGGGTGAGATGTGAAAATCTATCTTAATGTCTCCCCTCCCTTTTTATCTGGCACTTTTGGAATTAAGTGCCAGCGGACCGGTGAGGGAAATCTCACCAGCCCGAGAGGGGTTACAGCAAGGCAAGCTATGCATATGGGCCGGCAGGGGAGATGAAAGGATCTCCCCTGCTGGCCTTAGTCCATGGCCATCGAGGCCCACTGGGCATTTTCTGAAGAACTCACCACCGCCCACCTGAAATCCCAAACCGCCCACTTGTGGGCGGTAGGGACCAGGTTGACTACCACTGCTCTGGATGAATATGTAGTCACCATTCATTGGCTGACTGTGTTGGCTCACCACTCTGCACAGATTTGACAGCCAGGCTGGCTGATGCCCCAGTAATACTGCTCGAGGTGGAATTAGAGCGCCTGCAACAGAGGGTTAAAAGAAAACTGGTCACCTTTTTAAACTACTGTATTCTTTACATTGAATAATCCTAACTTCAGGTTTTGAATGGACATATAGATTTAAATTTTTTTTTTTTTTATGAATTATATGTAAAAATGCGAATTTTGTCCCTACTTTTAGTGTAAGAGATGATCCTTGAGCCACATACATGAATCTCGGGTCAGAAAGCGTTTTGAAAACAGACTGTTTGTTTAGTCTCTGTGATTTTGTTTGTTTATTTATTTTTTTCCTGCTTCACTCTGCACAGAAACAGACCGCAGGGACTAACTGTAGATGTAAAACACTGTGACCCAAAGTGCTTCTATATGGCTGAAAGATCCTCTCATATACTAAAGGCACAGTGTTCATCACTGCCCCAGGAAGCACCACTAGTAGCCACTTGAGTGGTTACTGGAGGTGTCCATAGGATGGAATGTAAACACTGCCTTTTCTCTGAAAAGACTGTTTACAACAAAAAGCCTGCATGGACAGGCTATACTCACCAGAACTACATTAAGCTGTAATTGTTCTGGTGACTATAGTGTCATTTTAATTAAAATGAATTGCATATATGCAAGCTCATGTTACTGATTCATTAAGTTTGTACTTGTTTGCTTAGCACTGTCACATAGCAATCATAAGGTGGAGTCCTTCTAGGAACAAGTCCTGTCACTTCTCCAGAAATAACTCACCAATGCTGCACACCCATCTGAATCAAAAGAGAAACCCTTTATTTTCTTTACTTTTCACCAGTGTGTGTGTGTGTGTGTGTGTGTGTGTGTGTGTATTTTTTTTTTTCTTGACACATTCTTCTACATGAGCATATCTACTAAACGCATTGGATTTGCTATTCTGATAAGCTTTAACCTGCCTTGTTGGCATCTGAGAAAATCCAATGCAATGTCCTAACTGCTGTCAGTGCTGCTAAGCTGAGTTAGGTGGGGAAGTGCATGCTGCTTGATTTGTTCTTGTTGTAGTAGGGCATTGCACCTCTTGTTCTACTTGCCTGTCCAGTCTCCCCAAGTTATCACAATCTCCTCTAAAAGTAACTTGCAATTCATGTATTAAACTAGATTTGTGGGGGGTTTTATGCAGAGACTGCATGGGTAAGCTAGAGTTGCAGAAAGTGCTCAAAGGTTCTGCTGTAGCGCTCTGGATCAAAATTAATTGCTTGTATTTATACACTGTATGTGGAACCTACTGAATATATATTTCCTTGCACAGTTTTGGACCAATATATCTATATTAGGAAGGCATGCATGCTAATGTGCAGTGTGATTCTAATTTACAGATCTTTTTTTAATCTAAATTCAAGTTCCTAGGTTTTAGCTTGTTTTTTGTTTGCTCTGTGAAAGTCCTTTTCCTGGAATATTTCAGTATGCGATACAATGCTCCTGTTACTGGAATTTCTTCTCCATTATTTAATTTTAATTAAGTGTTCTTGCATAGCAAGACCACTTATTGTTATCTCACATATATATTATTATTCTTATTATAGCCAAATTTGCCACCCTAACTCCACCCACAGTTTTTACACTACATAGACAAAAATTTACCAAAACGTGCAGATTGTTCCCGATCGGATTGCTATTACTTTGTGGAACGTTTCGCCGAATGGTTCACGGAATATCGTCGTTCTTGTGGCGAAATTTGTCCCATAGGAATGAATGGCAAAGCTAGAGTGGGAGCTGGCAAAAGCTGAAAAATCAGGACATGATTTCTAAACTGCCACCACTCCCTTATTTTCAGGCCCACCTACACAAATCATATATCAAAACGTTCAGCTATCCCTGCTGCCACTAAACATGTCAATGGCTAAGCCATAGTCCTGATAGTTTTCACAATATAATCATTTGTTTGCAACTAACGCCGTCCATTGACATTCATTGAAACTTCACTCTACAAAGCTCAAATTTGAAGTGCAATTTGTAAACTGCGACTGTGCCTTCATTATTAATACTTCAGAGACATACTATGCATCAAAATGTAGGTCTGGGTCTTGTGATTCTCACAATATAAAGCTCTTCGCTGTAGGATTTATAGTTTTTAAAATACGACCGTTTGAAGATGGCAACCGCCAAAATACTCTGACCTGTGCCAGGCTGCAGCAGCAAGTGATGTCATAGACAGGGCCTTTTGAACACCTGCTAATGTTTTTATAAATGTATGGTTTAATGTAACTGTGCAACAACGTTGCAATTAAATGTGCTATATAAATGATAACAGTTACTCCGCCCACTCCAGTTGTAGACTACTGGTGGAGGCAAGAACACTTCACACAATTTCCCCAGAAATTGTAGCTTTTCTAGTTTTATTTATATTTTTTTTAGCTCATGAAATTGTCAAACTTATACATACAAATCCCTTACAGTAAAATGGATGATGTGAATGGCCATCACTTCGCTTAGCCCAATGTTGTGCATCCTTCACGGTTTGCAAAAAACAAATAGGGAGGTATAGATTGCAATAACAGTATTCCTACTATTATGCTGACACAACACATGTAAAATGCACTGTAAGAATTTATTTACAAGTCCATGAACAATCTCTTTTGAGGATTCCCATACTGCTTGTTGCCATGCTCCAATTGCACTAATTTACACATTAAATCTGAAGCATAAGTGTGGCAATGGAATCTTCCATAGTGAAGTATAATTATTCCATGAATTATATATTTTCACACCAGTATTTAAAACGTGTTTTTTGTTTTTAAAGCACAGAATTGGTGCCTAACAGCATAAAATCAGTCTAGCTGCTGTTAAACATATACACCTCCTGCATATATGTTTCACAGTGGCTAGACCTTGATTTTGTGCTGGCAATTTGGGATCCAGAGAACAAGGCATATATATACTACCAGGGGCTAGACCATGAGTCTGTGCTGTGATTTGACTGCTGATTTGTACCAAGTTTGTGAGGAAGTCTTTAATACCAGTGTGTTTTTAACTGTATGGAATAAATATATTGCTCTATGGACTATTCCATTGTTTGTTATAGATTAAATGTATGAGTGTATATTGTTATGCACTGTATTAGTGCTGGGTAGGGCCCAAGCAAAAACTTTTAGGTAAATTAATTTGTGAAAAGTGTACATACTTCTGTATGTTTTACCTCTAAGTACGGTAGACTTTTTACAAAAACAAGGCCTAGGTCTGCGCTAGGGTAATGCATTTGAGGTAGGTTAAGATTTATACTTTGTTAAAATCAAACCAAATTTAAATAGATTACAATATGTTGGAGCAAAATGTCATCTCTGACAAAAATAGCTTCATTTAGCATGAGGTTTATTGTATCAAAACATTCTTATGTATGTTTTCGGTGCTTTATACCATTCTGTTAAGTTGAAGAGGCTCCTAGATTTCATTGTGTTGTGTGCTGTGGTTTGCATGTCTGAATTTGGGTGTGAGATTTGTCATGCTATCACCAGGGGGCAGACTAATGCATTCCATTTGCATAGCGTACAAGCTTGTCTGTCTGAAGAATTATGCATTTCTGCAGTAATATACAGACAGGATGGCTTTCCCCCCACCTCTCAACATTTCATGCCAAATGCATGTTGGATTATAAGATGCGTGCTTTTGTGTTTAATATCTTGGACAGCAGAGTTAATTTTAATACTGAAGTAGAACATTTGTTTTAATAATTATGCAGTGGCAGTTAATCTTACCAAGTAATTGTAGTATTTGTGAACCTCTAACAATGTTTATGCATAGAATATGCATTGTACATTATAATTTATAGTGTCAACATATGTTGCAGCACTGTGTGTGTGTATGTATATGTATGTGTGTATGTGTGTATGTGTGTGTGTGTGTGTGTGTATGTATATATATATATATATATATATATATATAAATGAGACAATCCTGCCTAAACGAGTTTACGTTACTACAATGTATTGCCTTGTTAACTTCTAACTTTCTAAACAATGAAGTTCTGATATTGAGTAACTTAAGATGTTAGGAAATGGTCAAATAGGGTATTGCGAATTTAAGTTTTACACTAGGAATAATGCTTGGGTTATCTCACTAAGTGTCTTTATATACAGTTCTGGTATTTTGGTTTGAAGTATTTGTTGGCCTTTGTCTGATTTAAAATTACATTTATGACTTCAAGTCAACACTGATATTTGTGGCTTGTCATGGTCTTGCAATGTTTAGGTGTAGAACCATTTGTTGGTTGATATAGAAGACTCTACTTTTTACCCTTGGAGCGACTGTCCAATTTGTGACCAAACAAGAACACCATGTCATTAGACTACAACATAGTGAAGCTTCAGGGAGGACCCATTGACATCCAGTGACTGCATATTTTTATTTATTTTTTTGATTCCCAGGTTTCCCATTATGCCAGGGGTCATGAATGCACACTAGCTCTCTATTAACTCTATGATCTTAGGTCGGATAAGCAGTGCTTCTGTCCAGAGGACTTAAAGATGGCCGTCACACATGAAGCAATTCTACCCCAAGGAGATATTTACTTATCTTAATACATTACAAACAAACATGCAAAGGCTACAATACCGATAATAGTTCATTTCATCTGATAATGAAACACATGGGCTTCATCTGACTACACAATTAGCTTTATTAATTGTGCACTTTTATTTGAACATTGCACACAATACTATGGTGGGTGTGTGTATTGGGGGGGTGGGTGTGTGTATTGGGGGTGGGTGTGGTGTGGGTGTGTATTGGGGGTGGGTGTGTATTGGGGGTGGGTGTGTGTGTGTATTGGGGTGGGTGTGTGTGTATTGGGGGTGGGTGTGTGTGTGTGTGTGTGTGTGTGTGTGTATTGGGGGTGTGTGTATTGGGGGGTGTGTGTGTGTGTGTTTGGGGGTGTGTATTAGGGGGGGGTGTATTGGGGGGAGTTGTGTGTGTGTGTGTGTCCGTCCCCTCCCCCAAATTCTAGTCTTGGACACAAATCTGAAATGCTTTACAGATACAGGTTTTATATAATCTAAGTGAATACATTTTCTCCTGCAGGGAAGGAACCCTTTCTTCTTGGAGCCAGCAATAATTATTGCAATAACTGATGGAAGCAAACTGACCTCAACCAGCGGCATTCAAGATGAAGTAAGCTTTTCTGCAATACAATGCCATTACTCTGTTATAATTTATAAAACTTGCTTTATCTTTTTGATGCGGGCCATGTGAAATGCCATCAAGTCATTACATTTATCTTGTAGGCTGAACAGGCCACAGGTCGACCCTTCAAGGGCCGCAGGTTTCCCATCACTGCTGTGAAGAAACCACTTTATTTGGCTTCAGTGGATTAATGTAAATATCGATTTGTTTATTTGAACACAATAGTAACTTGGTATGTACCTCATGGCGTGCTTATATCCATTTTTTAAATAAAACAAGACACAACTGTATGATGTAAATTGTGTGAATTTCTAATTTTAAACAGCAAAGTAAAATGCATACAGGGTTGAACTAGCAGTGATTCAACTGGGCCATAGGGCTATCCCACTAAGTTTGTCCTGCAGCCCAGTGTTGGCCTTTATTTGAACAGTAAGTGTCCTGACTACATGTATGTGAGATTACCACTGCTAGTTAGCACTGTTTGGGAGCAGCATTGGTCCAGTAATTGACTTACTAGTCCATTGCCAGGGTAAGAATGGTTAAAATATGACCTGGGACCAAGGTAAAAAACAAATGCAGGGATGGTAGGAAGGAGCAACTAAACAGAGGATTTTGAAATGGTAGAAAGCAGAAATGGAGGTATATGTATTGTAAAGAATGCAAAAGAGGGGACTGTCCTTGTCACAGGACTGGTGCTTGTCCTATAGAGAAAGCTACCCCACTGGGGATATAATACAAGCAGGGGAAAGATGGAGGGAGAAACAATATTTAATCTGCAATATAGGAAAGTACTGGAGATCTGGCTAGTCCAGGAACTCCAAAATATAATACAAGTGTTATATCCAGCATTTATGAACCCCTACATACATGCAAACGTTCTTGTATCATTCAGTTGTTCAACTTAGCCCTGTGATGTAAATTATTGCAATTATAGAGGACACTGTCTCTATTGAATGTCAGATAGCCACCTAGCCGGGAGGGGGGACCTAGAGACCCTATAGAGCCAGGAAAACTAGTGTTTTCCTGGCACTATAGAGGTCCTTTAAAGCACTGTAAGGCTTAAAAAAACCTTTTTAACTTACCAGATTCCAGCACAGACATCCCTCAGTGCTGGGTCGGTTCTCTGCCTCATCAGACGTCTGACGCATGCGCGACGTGTTAATAAGGCCCATCAGGCGACCGGAAGTCTCTTGGCAAGCAGTGCCTCTAGTGGCTGTCTGGCAGCTTTTAGAGTTTTTCTAAAACTGCAATGATTTACACTGCAGGACTAAGGGGACAGGAACATTGCACCCAGGTCACTTCAAAGAGCTGAAGTGGTCGGTGTACCTATAGGGTCCCTTTAATCTTGAGACAGGACACAGTCCAGCCTGCCTGAGATTTGTGGAGTTGCACTCAGACAGCAACTATTTTCAGAGCTACTGGTCTTAATTCAGCCATCTCCATTTCAGATATGCAGAGAGTAGCTGGGAAGGCAGAAACTGTGGAATTCTGCTACCTTGGACCACACCTAGTACATTATTAACCAACATGGAGGTGATCTAATAGCGGCAGCTGCTGCCTGGTAGTGTAACTTACCAATGTCAGGCTGATGGTACATGTATGCGGTGTTCTTTCAAATCATTTAACCAATCGTGCAAAGAAAATAGTCTGATTTTAAACAGATTATTTAATACAGTAAAATCTCCATCATTGCTCCATTTTATAATATTCCCAAGTCTGATTTTACAGTTCAGTTGATAGTCCTCAATATATAGCGACTAAAGCATTGATATTACCAAATGAACATTATTTTGAATAATAGCCAAGTCCAGCAGCAGAGTTTCTACTTGGAGTTGGACTGGTGACAGCTGTAGCCGACAAACTAAAAGTTGCACATAGGGAAACAATAAAGGTACTTTTTTTTTTTTTTTTTTTAATTTATTTTTAATATTTAAATTTTTACCCTTAAAGGAAACACTATAGGGTCAGGAACACAAACATGTATTCCTGGCCCTATAGTGCTAAACACAC
This sequence comes from Pelobates cultripes, assembly GCA_933207985.1. Classification (NCBI taxonomy): domain Eukaryota; kingdom Metazoa; phylum Chordata; class Amphibia; order Anura; family Pelobatidae; genus Pelobates; species Pelobates cultripes. Next base: position 365,815,398 of record OW240912.1, on the reverse strand, counting down.
CATTTAGGTGGCTTGCCCCACCATACAAGTTTAAAACTCACCTTATTTCGAGCGCCGCGCGCGGGTCTGCCAGTGCTGTCTCCGCTCCCTTTGTGACATCAAAATGGCTGATTATTAGCCAATCCAATGCTTTTCCATTTAACATTTTCTATGAAGAAAATTCAGCCTCTCCATGCAGAGCGTGGGGACGCTGAACGGCAGGGCTGCAGCCCTGGGCTAGGAAGCCCCTCCAGTGGCCACTTGGAGGTGTCCCTAGGGGCAATGTTTGCATGAAAATGCGTGAAGGGAACTATTACTACGTTAAACTGTAGTTGTTTTAGTAACTATATAGTGTCCCTTTACATTTTTAAAATGTGTATATAATGCATTTAAATAGGGATGTTTGGTTGAGGAACTATTTTAATGAATTTAAGACTACATCACTGTTTTAGAAAGATTGCTAGTGGATCATTTTTGCCTTGTGCGTATATGGCCAACTATACTATTTATATGCTGGATAGCGGTCTCTTCTTTGTAGCAGTACTTTTTAATTGGCCTCATTTATCTAATCGTATAACTGTATGTAATATATAATCTATAGTTATGTTAAAGTATGCGGTCTTTGAACTGAAGTGCTTACTTTTATGTTTTGCCATAAATTGATGTAAAGAAAAATAAATCCCATTTTAAGTTACAGGGAGGATGTAATGTACCTCCACAAAACAAATGTGTGCTTATTTTGAATTGTGAATCACAGATGTTTTGGAGACTTTAAAGGGATACTATAGTCACCAGGGCCAATGCATATTAATGTGGGGTTTCTGGTGTCTACAGCATGTTCCTGCAGTCTTTTCAATGTAAACACTGCCTTTTCAGGCAGCATCTCTATTGGCTATTACTCAGACTGCCAATAGAGGTGCTTCTTGGGTACACTGTGTCTCATGTTCTGCATGGAGACCTTAAACGCTCCCCATAGAGCTGCTTTGATTCAATGCATCCCTGAGTAGATGCTGATTGGCGCAGCGTGGCATTTTTTCTGAGCATGCGCAATGGCCTCCCAATGCATTACATAGAAACATAGAATATGATGGCAGATAAGAACCATTCGGCCCATCTAGTATGCCCAATTTTCTAAATACTTTCATTAGTCCCTGGCCTTATCTTATAGTTAGGATAGCCTTATGCCTATCCCACGCATGCTTAAACTCCTTTACTGTGTTAACCTCTACCACTTCAGCTGGAAGGCTATTCCATGCGTCCACTAGTCTCTCAGTAAAGTAATACTTCCTGATATTATTTTTAAACCTTTGTCCCTCTAATTGAAAAATTCCTAATTGAAAGCATTGGATTGGCTGAGACCATAAAGATTGATCTCAGCCATGGAGGAGGGGCCAGCCACGGCGATACCAGAAAGTTATAAAATGTAAATAACTTACCTTTTAACTCCAGAGGGGCTGGGCACCTAAACATTTAAAACAACACTACACTGTTCCTTTAATTCCATATTTTAGATATTTGTCCAATCCAGAAGCTATTTGTCTCTGCTCACTAAAGTTTAAGTAGCAGCTTTCAGCTAAAGCTCTTCATTTGTTTACATTGAATGTGACAACCAGTACTACCCATGCATGGAGTTACAATTTCTAAAATCAAAAGAATGTTGCACAGACAAAGCATAATCCTAAGCACTTCAGTGGCACTTAACTGAAGTTGCCAGCATCCTGCCAAATACTAAATAGTTTAAAGCAATGCTAAAATTGAGGCATGATTAAGGCTTTCCAGCCTTGCATAACTTGTTTTGGTGTACTAAAAGCATTGCCTTATTGCCGCTGTACCAAACTGCTTTCTTTTGTCTTTTTTCCTTCATTCCACTATCCTCCAATTCAATCCTCTTATTTCTTCATGTTTTCATTCTTGCTTTGTTTTCCATTTCTGTCATTTAGTTTGAATGTCTCCCAGGTCCACTGGTCTTTAACACTCTACTACTTCCATTAACTCTTATATTGTACTGTCACTGTTAAACTTCTTTATTGCATGTTGTCATTCACCAGCAGACTACTTCCCGACTGATTTTGCTGAAATTGGAATTGAGGCAGCTATTAATGTTACAAAATCACACTAGGACCTTGTTATTCAAAAGGCACCCACATGTGTCAAACAAGTTGTTAAATTATTTTGTTTTTTATTTTTTACTCAAATGTCATGTAATGCAAATATGTAACTGTGCCTAACTAAATGCAATTATAATTCTAGCTTCACTTGCCACTAAATTCTCCATTACCTGGGAGTGAATTAACAAAGGAACCATTTCGTTGGGATCAGAGACTTTTTGCTTTAGTGCTTCGTTTGCCTGGTGCCACCTCTGTAGAGCAAGAACAAATTACTGTCCAGTTAGATGAATCCTCCATTGCTCCAATGTGTGATGTTACAGGGGGTGAGTAAAACAGGGGCTTTTTAAATCAATGCAACAATTCTAAAACCATTTATAGATGTGACACTTATTGATCTTTTAAAACTAAATACATTGAATTGAAAATTGTCAGATTAAAAACAGAAAGTAGATTCTCATTATGGCAGGTTTTAATGATTTGTGGATGGTCATTTCTGTATCTGTTTTTAGAACCGGTTATGGTCATTTCTGTAAAACTGTATTTCAAACCTGACATCTGCTTAAAATGTACCTGTCAGGATACACTTTTCTGGGGCTTTAAATTAAAAAGCAGTATATTTAATCTATACATTGTGCCAGCAGAAATACTTGCGAATATATAGAATTTCATTTTATACTCTTAAGGTTTGGTCCCTCCTACTTCTGCCCCGCTAAAGTCTGTAATGAATGCTGCTGCAAGACTGATTTTCCTCTCTAGTCGGTCCCCTCACCCCTCCGTCAGTCCTTACATTGGCTTCCTGTATCCTATAGGAGTCAATTCAAAGTGCTAACACATACCTATAAAGCACTAAACAATTCTTGCCCCTATTATATCTCTTCACAGATCTATAGGTATGCACCTTTTCGGTCTCTCCTCTCTGCCCGTGACCACCTCCTGTCCGCTTCTCGCACCCGTACAGCCACCTCACGCTTGCAGGACATCTCGCGTGCGGCTCCCTTCATATGGAATAGCCTGCCTACCGCCATCAGACTCTCCCCTAGTCTTCATTTGTTTAATAAGTGACTTAAAACCCATCTCTTTAGAAAAGCTTATGGCCTCCCAGAGTAACCTCTACCTCACATACCTGTTACTTGCTGTATCCTAAAGGGCAGCACTTTACTCTCTCCTCCGGCTGCTTCACTCCCACCTTATTTGATTGCTATTTCCTGTCCTATTGTGTTTTACACCTCACCTCCTATACACTGTAAGCTCTTTGAGCAGGGTCCTCTTCAACCTATCGTTCCTGTAAGTTTTCTTGTAATTGTCCTATTTATAGTTAAATCCCCCATCTCATAACATTGCAAAGCACTACGGAATCTGTTGGCGCTATATAAATGGCGATAATAATCCTCTGCGTTAGGCCTGTATGCTAAGCACTGACCTAATCAGAGGATTCAGTGACTGAGAAAAGCAAGAGAACTGTCCCTCAGGCGACCCTCTGCTCCCTGTCATTGTATTTATATAGGACTCTAATTGAAGCCAGCATGTCTGTGTTATCAGTGAGAAGAGTGCCTTGCTTTGGAAAGTGTCTTGAAGCAGAGAGGGGAGTGTAATATATCGTGTAACAGCGCTGGAAAGAAGTTTGCAAAAAACAAGAGTAAAATGCACACTAGAAAAGAATACTACCTGCAGGGTGCTCCAGAAAGGAATGGCCAATCCCTGAAGACGATAAATGGAAGAAAATAAATATCTAGGCACACCTGAGGTTTCTTCTAAAAGGCACTTTTTATTTGAAACAAGTTGATAAAGGTTCAGAGGAGCCGAAATGTTGTCTCCACTTCATTGTTTCAACTAAAGACTGCCTTTTAGAAGAAACCTCAGGTGTGCCTGGATATTTATTTTCTTTGAAGTGCTGAAAAGAGGGGCAGCAGTGGCAGATCTTCATGTCCAAGGTTTTATATATATTTTTATATTTTCATTATGGTTAGTATAGTCAGTCCCTGCAGGTTTTCATCTAAACACTGCCTTTTCAGAGAAAAAAAAGCCATGTTTATATGAAAGCCTAGGGACACCTCCTGTGGCCTCTCCTCAAATGTTCTGCGTGGAGACTCTGAAGCCTTCCCGTAGAAATGCATTGATTTAATGCATGTCTGAGGAGATGTTGGTGTTTGGCCCCACCTACTTGACAATCTCAATTCTGATTCTGTCTGCCATTGTGTTGGAGCAGGGCCAGCACAATGAATGCCAGTGTTTGGAGTATTGCTGCTGCCCTTAATCATAGGTGGATGCCTGTGCCTTCCCCTGGCTGTTGGCTTTTGCACCACTAATGTACATAATGTGTGCCGATATTAACCTTAGCTGCTGTAGGCTACCTGCTCTAATGGAGCATCACACAGAGTTTATTGATGTTTAATATGCACATAGTGAATGCCATGTCAGAAGTAATTCAGTGCTCTAAATTTACCTGTGGCCTAGGAACAAATTGTGTACCCTACTTTTCCCTTGCACACTTATTGGACTTTCAGGATGTTGAGCTTGTAACAAAAGTTAAAACAGAGGCTTACTAAGGAAATATTATAATGCGAAAATGATTAACTTTAATACTGACATTAAAACCTACAAAACAGACCTGAACACTATATGTAGATGAGAAAGTTTAAAATAGAGTCCTCATCTGTGGCAAAATCTATGCTTTGACACTAAACATTAGTTTGGTTATTTTAGGTCTAGTTAAAGGGACACTATATAGTCACCAGAACAACTACAGCTTAATGTAGTTGTTCTGGTGAGTATAATTTCCTTCAGGCATTTTCATGCAAACACTGCCTTTTCAGAGAAAAGGCAGTGTTTACATTGCCCGCAGTAACACCTCCTAGTGGCCACTCCTCAGATGGCCACAGGAGGTGCTTCCTGGCTCAGTGGTGCACAGTAGGCAGCAGTGCCGTTCAGTGTCTCCACACTCTGCTGAATTTTCCTCATAGAGATGCATTGATTCAATGCATCTCTATGAAGAAGTGCTGATTGGCCAAAACGGCATTTGGCCCCGGCTCCTAGCCGATTTTAGCCAATCCAAAGTGTCTAAAAAAAAATCTGCAATTCTGATATCGGGGTGGGGCCATCACCAGTGGACCCGCGCAGCACTGGAAATAAAGGAGTTTTCATTTCTTTTTAAAGTGGCTGAGAGGGGGCAAGCCACCTAAATGGTGCGTTTAACATTGTAGGGTCAGGAATACATGTTTGTGTTCCTTTAATGTGTCAAGAAGGTGTATGTATGTATGTGTATATATTTTGTTTTCTTTCTGCAGCATACTTATTTCTATAGAGCAGTTTCTCCTCCTAATATAAAATATTAAACAAGTAGCCCACATGGCAATCACTATTCATATTTAGGTTTTATTATTGCAATAATTTTAAATTAACATTTTGTTTTGTTAGAGACCCGCCGCCGCTCCTCCCAGTGATTGAGTCGGCCGGTGGGCGAGACTGACCCGTCCACCGGCCGGGGAGACCTAATGCGCATGCGAGGCAAAGCCGCGTATGCGCATTAGAGCTCCCCACAGGAAAGCATTGAAAATGCTTTTCAATGCTTTCCTATGGGGAAATGAATGACGCTGGAGGTCCTCACATAGCATGAGGACGTCCAGCGACGCTCTAGCACAGGTTTCCTGTGCTAGGGACACGGAAGTGCCCTCTAATGCTGTCTAGTAGACAGCCACTAGAGGTGGAGTTAACCCTGCAAGGTAATTATTGCAGTTTATTAAAAAAAAAAAAAAAAAAATGCAATAAGTACACTTGCAGGGTTAAGAATAGTGGGAGTTGGCCTGGAGTGTCCCTTTAAGGAAAAGGAATTCAGATACTGTCTAATGTAGATTAGATTTTAGTTAACTAGAAGACTGTGGACTGTTTACCCTTTTATGATTTTGACTGTACATTCAAAATAAGAACAAATTTAAAACTGAGAAGTTTTCTTATTTCAAAACTCAATTGAAACCCATGTTTTGTGTGGCTACTTATGATCAATTGTATGCACGTAAGGTTTTATTGCTCTTTATGTTCAGTATTTTGTTTTATTTCTAGGGCGTTCATACTCTGTTTCCTCACAGCGAATGCTTAACCAATGTCTGGAATCATTGGTCCAAAAAGTCCAAAGTGGAGTAGTAATAAACTTCGAAAAATCTGGACCAGATCCTCCCCCTCTCGATGGTAATTTAAAATTAATTTATTTTTTATTTTATTTTTTAAACCTCATATTATGGATTATGCATTTTATTTAAAGTGGCTCCATCACCTGAAATTTGCATTTCACTTATTAACTCTTCTCTTGCTCTTTCAGAATCTGATCTTCTTTCTGATGTATTTCTCTTTAACCCCTTAAGGACACGTAACATGTCATGATTCCCTTTTATTCCAGAAGTTTGGTCCTTAAGGGGTTAAAACAGAAGACAAAGCATGTGAAGTCTGACTTAAGCTACACCCCTTGTTAAGATTACCAAGTGTAGGATAAGTACTTTTTATTATGTTTTAAAGAGAAATACATCAGAAATGAGGGAAAGAACAGATTCTGAAAAAGTAAGCGAAGAGGAAACAGGAGAAATAAGTTTGAGCGCCACTTTAACAAACTTATTGTGGTGAATGCCCCAATGTAAAGTACTAAAATTACTGATCAGATTTAGGGATATAGCCAATAACTGTCTCTCTAGCATTGCATTTTGAAACTATATATAACCATGCTAGCAAAGTGTTTTACATACATTTTTTCACTTGATGTTCTAGCATTAGGGGAGATATATCCCACATCTGGAGTGCTGGAGGTTGCTTAAACTTGGTCAACAAGATAGAGGGATCAGAGCTGAATCATCCCATTGAGAGCGCATTGTTTTATTAAAATATTTTACCAAGGATACATTGAGATTTCTCTCATTTTCAAGTATGTCCTGGATAGTGATGTCGCGAACCGTTCGCGAACTTCCCGCGAACGGTGGCGAACTCCGGTCAGCTGACACATCCCGGCCAATCTCCAGCAGACCCTCCCTCCCAGACCTTTCTGGCTGAGATCCCATAGTACAAAAGCATTTGGAGGCTTACACATGCAACATTGCTCCAATCAGCATCTCCTCATATTCGGGGCCAGTACAAACCATTATCTTGAAATCTATTCATAAACAGGGCTATACATATGACACAAGGTAACGCATTTAGGCTGGAAGAAAGGAGATTTAATCTAAGGCAAAGGAAAGTGTTTTTTTGTTTTTTTTTTAACAGTAAGAAATAGGATATGGAATTCTCTGCCTGAAGAGGTGGTTTTATCAGAGTCCATACAGATATTTAAACAGCAATTGGATAAATACTTCCAAAAACATAACATACAGGGATATAATTTCAAATTTTTCTAATTATTAGAGTAATAGCTGCTTGATCCAAGGAGATATCTGACTGCCTTTTTGGGGTCAAGAAGGAATTTTTTCCTAGCTTGTTGCAAAATTGGAAGCGCTTCAGACTTTTTTTTTTTTTTTGCATTCTTTTGGATCAACAGCAAAAACATATGTGAGGAAGGCTGAACTTGATGGGCGCAAGTCTCTTTTCAGTTATTTAACTATAGACCCGCATGGAATCGGTGCATCTCTGAGGAGCATTCTCCATGCAGAGCATGGAAATGCTGATCATCTGGGTGACTTCCACTAGATGTGATACTAGGCAGTAACAATGAATTATGCTGTAGTTCTAGTGGCGATAATGTTTCTTTAAAGCAAATGTGCTTAGTAACTGTTTTAAACCACTTTACATATTCATAAAAACTAGTATTGCTAAATTAATGTGTCCTCCAAATTGCAAAGACTAATGTAACTCTGCTTGCAATAATGGCAAAATCTGCCTACATGCAAAGTATTTAGAAAAGGTAAATTTGAATGTAATGCATCATTTAGGTCTCTTCAGCTGGAAGTGTAAAGTCTGTTTTGTGTTTTTTTTATTTTATTTTTATTTTTTTTAAATTAAAATCAGTAGTGGCAGGGTCCCTGCGTAAACTATATTTATTTTTAATTTAACGGTGAACTCAAATATTTGAAATAGATCACTCAATGTATCTGGAGTTGTCAGTTTTTGTAGTTTGTGATTAAGATGTACAGAAGCATGCATGAAAAACTTCTAGCTTCTGAGGTATAATGAATAATAAAATATGTTCTGCAGTTCAAATGTAAGGTGAATTTGATAGAGTAGCTCATTCGTGCAGAGCCACCTTTGTTATGACCTTAAAGTTCTAAATCTTCCTCTTGGCTAATGAACAACTCCTGCTATACTACTGTGATCTTGTTACACGCAATGCTGTGGCATGGAAGCCTGCATTCAGATCTACAGCAGTAGGGCATTCTTGCCAAATTTTCAGGTTACCATGGAGATTCAGCAGTCTTCGTTATCTTGCCAACTTAATCCTGGCGTTTTTAATAATGCGTTTAACCTTTGAGGATGTGTGAATCCTTTTCTTGCTAGTAAGGATGGAATGTGTTAATCTTTAGGCTACCTTGCCACTATATTTTGCTGATTATAATGCCAATAAATGGGTAATTATAATGTGTGACAAACTGTACCCTCAGAACTTTATGCATACTTTCCCCATAGTTCAGATGTTTGCTAATTAGGGATTATTCTAGCTTTGGTAAAGGAATAATCTAAATTTTATTAAAGACAGGAGGCGAATGTTTCCTTTGCCTTCTTTACTGAAACCTCCAGCAGCAAAGTAATGGTTAACATAACATTTCAGAAACAACCAATCAGAACTAAGAACAGTAGAACAAACCATTCAGACAGACCCTCCTACTTCCTCTTTCTTTGAGGTCGAGCAGGAGAGCATGAAATACAACTGAGCCAATCTGTAGTAGGCACAATCAAAGGAGAAACCGCCAGAACCAAAAGAAATCCCGATTACACTGCAAGGAAAAAGCAACATTGTGAAAGTAAACTGCCAAGGCAGAATGTCATATAAAACATTAGTACTGCAGTATGTTAAGACATAATGAATACACTCAAACCAGCAACTAGCATTAAATCACTGTAAAATTAAACTAAACACGTGACAAACAATACAAAATCACAACAAATACTCCCCGAAATAACCCACAATCCAGGGAGGGAAATGTCAAAACAAACAGGGGGAGGGGGGGGATATTTGCCTCCTGTCTTTAATAAAATTTAATTATTCCTTCACCAAGGCTAGAATAATCCCTAATTTTAGGGCAAAACAGGAGGCTTCATATTTGCTATTTTAGCGCACAGACCTAAACGCAGAAGAAACCTTGGAGCACAAAATCTACTCCATAGACCAATCTGCGGCTAGGAAAAAATCCGTAAGGGACCCGCCGGATACCAGTCAACAATACTGTAGTGCCCCGAAGGATCTCGCCATGCCTGCAAAGTTAGCCAGAGACTGCCTAACACTGATGCACATATAAAATCAATAGCCATCCACTGGCAGAGAAATGAAGAGACCAAGTCACGGTGAAATAGGTCTGTAGACAACGAGCTACCCAGAGATGTGGCCAATCATTAAAATAAGAGTTCAACACAGACAAAGAAATAAACTTTTTGTTCTGTGAGATACTGAAAATGGAAACCCCGTCAGGGAAAAAGAGTAATAAAAACTTCCACGCTAACAGTGCGAATATCTGAGCGCGATGGGAAGACACGAAACAGAGGAGAAAAAACATCTTGGCTGAAAGCTGATGGGGAGATCAATCTCAGTTAACTGGTTAATCCCCAAGGAAACTAAAGTCAACCGATACGTCCCAGAACAAGGAAGTGTGAAGCAGTGGTCTCGTAAGACATACCTCGGAGCAGCCTGCAGACCGAGATGCTCCATCTCAGTGCTGTTGCATGGGGATAAGCCTAAGTCACAGAGATGGTGGACCGGAAGACAAAAATTGTCCGGAAAGTCTAGCCTTGAAAAAAAACAATGCAGCCAAGGAGTTCAGGACGCCCACAACTTGGGCCCCAAAGGGATCAAAATGCCTCTGCAAATACCAGCAATGCCAGGCTCACCGGACGGTCAGAGAATCGTCCAACAGTCTCAGGGCAACTCTCGAGCCGCAACTCTCAAAGATCAACAGGTGCGGGATCCCAGCCGGAGTCCAAAGGAGAAACCAGGAAGCAGTAACAGGTCTTTGCACAACAAATCCCAGATGTAGAGGGGAACACAGCTGACTCCTTAACAGTGGTGCGGTCAAGACTATCTACACTCAATAACTTGATTTGATGGAAAGTCCTGTGTATCATGGAGAAAGACTGCAACGTATATGCTCCCATGAACGGCCAGACCTGGATGAATGCGTCCACCGCCGCATCTTTAGAAAATCCAGGAGCCAGATGAGGAACAATGCCATAAGCGGTTTGCCCTGGACATGAAGAGGTCCAGTTGGAGGGGACCCTGAAGTAAGTCCAACACGCAAAACACTTGGAATGAAGCTGTCAATCGTTGGCGTCCCACCAAAATTTTAGGATGAAGTCTGTAGGGGAGCCCAAATTGCCACATTGTTCCAGGTCCCCATGTGTTGAAGCCACCATTGGAGTTCTAGTGCACCTTGTCCGAAAGGAGCAAAATCAGGCCGCAGGAAACTGAAGTCCTCTGATAGCGATCCATCAGGCATAATAGAGCCCAATACAGCTTGGGTTGCGGGAAGATGTTCCGAATGGAGGATGAGGGCAGACCCATCGTTCATATCAGTTCACACAAAGTGAGCCGAGGGCTTCGGAGCAAGCGTCTGACATACTTACTGATTGTGGCCACCTTGGAGAGAAGGAGACGGAGCACCGCTTGAGTCAAATCCACAATGAAGCTCAGAAACTGGACCAACCAAAAGTGCACCAGATATGACTTCTCCACATTGATTACGAACCACAGATCCTGGAGCAGAAGGACCACAAGGGGTCCCGTGTCATCCGTATAATGTTGTCCAGATAGACGATACACCATATCCCCTAGGCTCTGAGCCGTCATGACTGGTTTTAACAATGTTATGAAGCACCATGGGGACAGAGCAGGGAAACTGCAGAATGTGGACTAGCGACCAGAAAATTGCCTATAGTTGCAATGAATTGGCACAGTGAGAAAAGCTTCCCTTGGTTTTAGACGCAAGAACCGAACGTCCACGCAGAGCAAAATCCCTAGTAGATGAATGTCCTCCATCTTGAAACATTGTTAAACGCTTTGAGGTCACGAAGGTTGAAAAAATGGAGAGCCTGCCCGTAGTTGGTATGTCAGGCAAATAAGGAAGGACTCTTACCTGAGAAGTATTGAGCCCAGGTGGATGAGGTACCACAGGCGCCTTAGCCTGTCCAGGGACACCTGCATGCGGAGCTTGTCCCCAGGGGGTGGAGAGAACAGTTTGAGTTAGAGCCTCTAGAGCCAGGGGCGAGAGGAGTAGGCTGCGAGGCAATCTGGAGGGGTCAACACCTTAGGGTAGGGTGTCTATGAAAGGGACACACAGGCAGGCCTTCGGGCACATAAGGGCGGAGACATCGGCCATAGTAGTTCCACTGCAACAAAGAAAGCAGCACAGGTCAGTGAGGTAGAGGGCGCAAGGCCGGCTGGGGGTCACCCAACAGGCACTAGAACTTAATGCAGAGCAGCCCAATAGAGGGTCGCCCTCTGTCTGATGGAAATATTTGTAAATCAGAAGATGGCTGGCTGTGAGTGATCGGACAGCACCTTGTGACTGGTCGTGCGTAACAGTATGGCTAGCTGTGAGTGACAGGATGGCCCATCTGTGGCTGGATGTGAGTGACAGGATGACTTATTACTGACCCAACGCCTATCGTGGCAAATGCAGCTGATTGTCTAAATCGCTTGCCGACTGGGAGAGCAAACCGGACGCGGGTGGGTGGGAACATGGCGCGGAGCGCTGAAATCTATGCAGGAGGGTACGGGAGAGAAGACTGGGAAAAATGACACGGCAGACTCACAAGTGCCGTGACTGTAGCAATGCACAGTGAGGGGAGACCAGAGCAGGGGAAAACCCACATAGTCCATCATCATGCACAGTCCAAGAGCCCCACACAAAAACTAGATGAAATAACCAAACATACTAACTGAATATTGCTCTATTGTTCATGTAGTACTATATGCTGCATGTTTGCCTTGATTTCTACACTGTAAACAGCCCAGAGCAGACAAACTCTGAGTTGGTAAGTGCTCACCTGGAGGCAGCTGCAAAGAAAGAGTAAGTGGGTCTGCCTGAGTGTTTTGTTCTTTGTTCTGATTGGTTGTTTCTGAAAAGTTATGTTAACCATTACTCTGCTGCTGGAAGTTTCAGTAAAGGTAAAGCAAATTTGTAGCCTCCTGTCTTGCCTTAAATTTAGTCCTTATGAGAATGTTATTTATTTTTTAGTAGCTATACAGCCAGATGCTGGCCACTTCAATTGAGATGGTAACCAATTCCGTATAATTGAATGTTTTTCCACTTTTATTCTACGAGATCAGTCCATTCAATTTTACACACTAAAAATACTTTGATGAAATTGTTATAGTGATTTATAGTCCCTTTATTTGAATTGGTTATAGTGCCTGGTGTCCCCTGGCACTGCCTCCAAACAGTTTTAAATCATTTTAGAGCAGTTGAACAAAGTGTCCCTGGCCACCCACAGTCTGGCCCCTTCTAGAGGTATGGCTAAGGCAGTGATTACACACTTCCTTGTAGTTATACCCTTCATACTGTCAGAGCTCTGATAGGCTAAAAGCAGTCAGCTGACAAACTCAATCAGTTGCCCATTGCTACTCAGGTTAATACTTTCTCATTGGCTATAGCAGAACAAAGGGGATGGGCTTCTGGGGACTCCCATTTAGCAGCATAACCTTAAAAACTTTTTAATGATTGAAATTTTGGCACTTGGGGATTCCAGACACTAGAACCAGTTTAATGAGACTAAGCCAATACAGTGCCTACAGTGTCACTTTAGTTGTAGACATGATGGGGTTTGGTGAATATTTGGTTTTGATATAATTTGTGACCTATTTAGCACATGTAGGCTTTGCTGTATTGTAAAATTGTGACTGCTCTAGACTCAGCCAAGTGTATGTGTTCTTCCCCTTCATATACTTTAACACCCTCACACAAAGCGCTCTACACATAGCAAGCCACACACGCGTGCACCAGCACACATGCACATTTATAGACCCACAATCATGCATTCAGATGCATATATATATACACACTAGGATGCATACAAATACACACTATTAAAAACTTGCACATTTACTTAAACCTTCTTCTGTTCTCCTCTTGCACCTTTCCACTGTTTGCAGAATTAACATCCTCTCCTCACACTTGTAGTGTCCTTAGTGTTTGGAGCAGTATGGGAGCTGTGTATCTGCTTGGTGTTTGGAGCAGTATGGGAGCGGTGTACTAGGGATCGACTGATATTGATTTTTTATTTTTTTTATGATTTTTATGATGCATTGATTCAATGCATTTCTATGAGGAGGTGCTGATTGGCCCCGCCCCTTGCTGATTTCAGACAATCCAATGCTTTTCCTATGGGAAAAGCATTGGATTGTCTAAAAACCGTCAATTCTATGATGTCACCAAGGGGGCTAAGCTAGCGCCTGCAGACCCACGTGGCGCTGGAATGAAGAGGGTTAAAAAAATTTTTTATTTTTATTTTATTTTTTTGGGGGGGGGAGGGATGTGAAGGGTGGGGCAAGCAACCTAAATGGTGGGTTAAACATTATAGGGTCAGGAATACATGTTTGTGTTCCTGACCCTATAGTGTTACTTTAACTGTGCATTTTTATTATTTATTTATATTTGCAAATTATTGCCAGTCAGATTTTTCTTTGTTTTCAAGAATATTTAGTGTTCCCTTCCCTGTCCCTTAGTGTACCTCTCTGTTCCCTTCCCTGTCCCTTAGTGTACCTCTCTCCTCCCTTCCCTGTCCCTTTATGGTTCTCTCCCCTCCCTGGTGTGCCTCTTTACCGCTCTTGTAGTGTGGCTGAGCAGAGCGGAGCGAGGTACAGGAGCTTCAGATCCTGTACCTGGCTGGACTGATAGGAAGTGCTTTCTGTCAGTCCGGCCGGGTACAGGAAACTGACACTTCTGTACCGCGGTCCGCTGTACTCCACTTGACCAGTGACTGGTAGGGGGAGCGATGTGCTCCTCTCCCTTGCCCTGATGCAGCTGCGTTTTCCGCCTTATGGACGTGCTGGGCTGGTGCAGCCTCACATTATTGGAAATATCGATATCAATAGTGGCCAATACTGTTATTTGCCAAAAATCCTGAATATCTGCTAAACTGATAATCTGTCTATCCCTACTGTGTACTTGCTTGGTGTTTGGAGCAGTATGGAAGCTGTTGCTTTCCCCATGGCTGCACAGTACCTGGAAACTGGTGCTTGTATATTACAGCACATTCTGGGACCCACTGCTGATATGAAGGCATTAAAGCTGACTGTTGGTTTATTGCTAGGAACCCTGTGGGCTGCATAAATGTAACTCGGTGCCACACTTAAAGTTGTGGCCAGTGAGTAGTTAAATTGCTAAATGCAACCTGGTTTAAAAGTCACCTTTTTACTTTATTTCTGCAATGTAACTCTGCCCCTTAGCGCCCCCTCCTCTCTTCTCACAAAGAAATTTACTTGATAGATGTTCTGAGTATATACAGTAGTTTGTTCCCCCAATTGGAGATGAGCATTAGTTGAGTTTATATCCTGACTCCAACACAGTCACTTTTCTTTTCTTATGTCTAGCCCATTTTACACTGGCCTCACATTGAAATACTATACAGATAAGATGACATTGGTTGTGGGGTGGAGTCCAGTTTGCAGCTAATCACAGCACACTAATCCGAGCTCCCACTGTTTATATACCAATCAGATTTGTGAAGAGGGGTTGTTGCTATGAAGGCAGGATTATGCCTACTCCTCCATTGTGCTGCACTAGGTTACTGCACGTCCCTGCATTTTTCCTGAATTTATTAGATTTTCAAGCAGCTAGATAAAAAAGCCAAATAAAAATCTACATTTATTTAAAGATCCTCATGGGTAAAGTGAACTTGCCCACTTTTGGATAATGAAAGTCATGGATACAAACTAAAATGTTGTGGTTATTGGTATTTTATTCTGAAATTTGTTCATCTGCACAGCATTCTCAAGATTCTGTGTAAAATGTACAGATTTGAAATCAAAGAATGCAAGATTTATTGTGATGTACCTGCAAGTTAAGAGTAACATATTTTTTTTATTTTTTTTGTACTCAAACTGTAGCTGTCGAAGTGTTACCATGCACCACTTTTTTTTTTTTTTTCTTGAAAGATTTGCAGGCTCTTTTCCTCTTCGTTCTTAAAGCCATACTTTTAGACGAACATTAACCTTTATGTGCATGTATATTGGTGTTAATAGATGGCCTTCCAGACATGGTAAAACCAGTTGGAGTTCAACCTTGGCACAGCTGTCGAAAACTGATTTATGTCCGACCTAATCCCAAAACAGGAGTCCCATTAGGTCACTGGCCCATACCAGAATCTTTTTGGCCAGATCAGAATTCCCCAACACTGGTGAGTGTGGATTATTTATTTATATATTTATATTTTGTGTTTGTGATTTTATTTTGAAATTGGTGAATGAGATTTTCCTACCTTTTTGATTCAGTCCCCTTACTGACCATTACACAATGTATGGGGTTCCCCCATTCTAGTATTTAGCATCTTATGCTGCTGCTCCCTCACAATCTATTTAGTTCATGGTTTATATTTTGAGCCCGTTACGCTGTTTTAGGCATTATCCTGAGGTCTTGTTCTTACAGTCAATCACTCATCCAAATGATTTGTACTACCCTCAACAATTCCTATTTTTGCTACCTTTGTGAAGCTCTTGCTCATACCCTATTGCGCTTTAGTAATTGCCATTACTCGTCCGACTTGTATGTTCTCTTCCTTTAATCCATCTATTTCTTTGCACTTTATCCCTGTCCCTACACTCTCTCCTATTCATTATGCCTTCCACTGCATTTCAATTATCCCATTGTTTCTTCCTTTACATTATCCACTACTGACCTACTCCACCTATTGTTACATTTTGTATACTGCCATCCCCTGTCACAGAAGATGGAACCATGACCGATTTAGTGATTGAAAAACAAAACTTGTACTGTGGATTTCAGAGGCCATCTTATACACTTTCATAATATGCATTGTATTGGTGTCAAAGGCACCGTCCCTGGTTCATAATCTACAGAAATATTCATGTCCATTCCAGTGTTAATTAACAGTATTTTTAAAATGTTTTCAGTCTCTTACAGTAACCTCAATGTTCCTTCCATGGAAATGTAACATTGTGTAATTTTGCTATTTTGACCTACGATGTAAAATTTCTTGGTCAGTTTGCTGCAATTCTCAGTTTAGTGAATCAACGCTATGGCATCCTGCTTAGCAGAACTTGTAGACATTGATAAGTGTAATTTATTGGTGATTCTACTTGCGCAATGTAGCGATGTTTATTGTATCTGGTGTGAAATTTGCCATCCTAAAATATGCAGAGCACCTTTCAGTTTATATTCAAATTCTTGTGTTGCGTTTTTCAAAATTATAAAGCTGTGGTTTTACAACTCCTAACTTTTTATTCCAAGGATCGGTATAATCTTTTTTTCAGTCCATGCTTGCAATTCATATTTTCTTTACCTCTCCAACACCTTTATTGCCAAATATCTGTTCCATTATAGCCAAACTGGCCAGCATTAGCACTGCAGATGTTTAGTCTGGCAAATGTTTTCAGTACCATGGTTAGCCATTACTGGTATTACTTGTTTTATTTCAACTGCATATCAGTGGGAATCTCTGCTTCAAATAAACAAAGATTTGTTTTTTCTGGAACGGTCTGAAGTGACACTGACTGTGTTCAGTAGATGTATGCTAACTTAATTAACAATCTTTGTCCATCTACAGCCACCTCGAACTTCTCATCCTGTCGTTAAGTTCTCATGCACAAATTCTGAGCCAATGGTTATTGATAAGTTGCCGTTTGATAAATATGAGCTGGAACCCTCACCACTGACGCAGTATATTCTGGAGAGAAAGTCCCCCCATACCTGCTGGCCTGTAAGTCTTAACTCTTGTAATCTGCCTTTCTGTTAAAGCTACCATGTGCTGTATAAGTAAAGTAGTTATCTGTGACACACAGCAATTGTTTCTCTTTTGTAAAGAATGCTGCTAAAGGCACCCAGACCACTTTGACTCATTGAAGTGGTCTGGGTGCAATGCCCCTTAACCCTGCAATTGTAATTATTGCAATTTGTGAGAAACTGCAATAACAACATTGCAGGATTAAGACTGCCTCTAGTGGTGGCTATCAGACAGCCACTAGAGGCACTTGCTGGTGGTTAGGCGACTTTTGGTTGCCTGACACTGGACGTCCTCATGTTCTGCATGAGGACATCAAGCAAAACTCAATAGCAAAGGGATGGACTAATGCGCACCTCAGCGTTCACTGCAGGGAGCGAACGAAAGAAAGCTGCAAAGCTCTCTGGCTGTTTGACAGCCAGGGGTGTTCCTTGTTATTTGAGTGCCAATTTATCATAAATCTGCACTTTTATAAACTGGTGTTAAACTGATGCTCCTCACCCATAAAGCTGAAGTGCTTTTGGAGTGTGGAGTAGTCCTTTAAGAACAAGTTTAGCAAAATTGCAGTTGGTACGAGTTTATGCAGCGGCTTTATTGTGATCAATGGACCTGACTGTTGCCAAGTGCTGAACTAAATATGTAAAAGTTCTGATGTTCAGGAATGTTTGGAAAAAGTTAAACACTCATTGAAAATAATGGGAGCATCTGTGTGCCAATTCCTTGAGTCACCTCCAGCCCAAAGAGTCCCTTAAATATGATGTAAGAGGCAGTTCATCCATACAAAATTGTATGAATTTGCTTTGGAAATGAATTCCTGGAATATACAAATGTTTCAGTTTAGAAAACTTTTCACACAATGTGTTTGACCAGATCAGTATTGGTTATGAAATGTCTCCTTTACATTGTTACCAGTAAATGTCAGCACAGATTGAATGATATACTAGCCTGAAGTCTTTTTGCTAGGGGCTATAGTCTGTGCAACAGTTTCTGCATTCACTCACGACATTCTGTGATAACTTTTATTTAAATGCCTAGTGTTTTTATTTTGTAACCAATATATTTCTGAGCATATTTTTTTTATTTTTTCTATCCCAAGGTGTTTGTGACCAACAGTGCAAAATATAGTGAACTCGGTCATCCTTTTGGCTATTTGAAGGCCAGTACAGCCCTAAACTGCGTGAACCTGTTTGTGATGCCTTATAACTATCCTGTCCTCCTCCCTTTACTAGGTAATTGGCTGTACTGTTATGAAGAATGTGTGTGATATTATGCTATAACAATGGATGAATATGCCTTGTATAGCTTTTAAAGAGAACCGTCTCCAAACTTTTAATTCTTGGTGCCCACGCACAATGTTGTAAATAAAAAATAAAGTGCTTTTATAAAAACGGCTTCACTTTTTTTATTATATTAGATTTAACACAAAACTTAATATTTGTATTTTTTTTATTTCTCATTGTATTTTACATTTTTTAAAGTAAAATTTCACTATAGAATCTGACCCAACATGCTGCTCAAGCAGATCTAGCAAACTGCTGTTTTTCATTAATTAAAATAAACCTAAAAAAAATAAATAAAATTTAATTTGAGTTGTCCTTTAAGTGTGGTTTTCATTTTGGTATCTGTCATGGTTATTGCAAAATTACCAACTGGTGTGCTAACTACAGTCCTAATCCATAAATTAATTCTACCACTTTGTTTCAGACGAGTTGTTTAAAGTGCACAAGGCTAAACCCTCGCTAAAATGGAGGCAAGCGTTTGAAAATTATTTGAAAACCATGCCACCTTACTATATTGGGGTAAGTCAAACCAGGGTTCAGTTCTGCTCAGGCCTTTGTATTAGAATCCCTTTTCTTCTAACAAAATATTTATGAATATAACTTGTATTTCTTTTTACTTCAGCCTCTGAAGAAAGCTTTAAGGGTAATGGGTGCACCAAACCTTATCTCTGAAAACATGGAGTATGGCTTGAGTTATGCTGTTGTCTCCTACCTCAAGAAACTTAGCCAACAGGTATAGTAACAGGACCTTCACAGCCCTGTGCAATGTGACTTTCAGCTTGGAAACTGGCATTTGGGTGTTTTATTTTTTTATTTTTAATATAGAATGGTGAAAAGCTTCCCTTGGTGAAATTCTAAATGCTAGAACAGGACACACCATATTGTTTTTGCTCATAAATGTATTACCTGCTATAATAAAAGTAGTCCAAACTTTTTAAAATTTATTTTGAGTTGTATATACCCTTGAACACTAAATCCAGGCAAGTTTTATTTATAGATTTCGCTCTTCAGTGTTATGTCAAACATATTTCTTTTCACCTTGGTAGTATAAATTAATTTTGGCTTGTACCAGCTAATTCTCTTTTACCGCTGTTCTTGCGTTGAATATTCTTTTACCTACCTCTTCCTTTGCCATCTGCAGTACTTGGTACAGCTTTGGGTAAATTTAGGGGTTGGGGGAGGGGTGGGGGCTAAATCGGCCTGTAGCTTTGATATGTTTGTTATATTGAGCTGAGGATTTTCTTAAAAAAAGTAATTTCACCTCTTTGCAACTTTCCTTTTATAGGCCAAAGCAGAGTGTGATAGAGTAATAAGCTTAATTGGTAGAAAATTCCCTCAAGAGACTGGTATCAAAGTAAAAAGTGGCTCACCGGCTCTTTCATTGGCCGATCGTAAAGATTTCAAACAACTTCTACAAGAAATCACGGGAGAAATACCCCAAAGACAGTTTGATCTCACTGTGAAGGAGTTTGCTGGATTCCAGATAGCCCTGTTGAATAAGGTGAGTGTGATTATCAATGCAGAAGTGTGTTTAAACTCTACTTTTTCTATGGAAAAAAATATTTTTGTTTTCCCCTTACTATGCAGGATTTGAAACCACAAACATTCCGGAACGCATTTGACATCCCGAGAACAAATCTCCTAGATCATCTAACCAGGATGAGGGCGAATCTGATAAAGTCTACGCGCAGATTTTTAAGAGGACAAGATGAGGGTGAGGGTACCAATATTTTTAGAATTGTGCGGAAACTTGTTTGAAAAGGTTCCTCTAAGGCTTGGCAGGCATGCTTCTGCTTCTGGAGGCCCACGTGTCATTCACGCTGCATACAACAAGTCTAGCCACTACCAGTTGTTAACTACTTGGTTTGGACATTTTTTGTTCTTCAGATCAATTGCACAGTATTCCTATTGTTCAGATGGGAAACTACCAGGAATATCTGCGAGCTGTCCCTTCACCTCTCCGTGAGCTAGATTCAGATCAGCCAAGAAGACTGCACACATTTGGAAATCCATTTAAATTGGACAAAAAGGTAAATCCTTTTCTACTCTTTAAAAACTGTTAAATATAGGAGTATCCCTGTGATTACGTTTTTTTTATTTTTTTATCTTTTCAAAAAAAAAAAAATTTGTCTTAAGGTCAAAAAAGTTTCTGTTGCTTCTTTAATATAAAAAAATATTAGATTTTGGCTCGGCCTTACCTACTTTTCTGTTTTTATTCCTAATTTGCTCTTAAGATGTTTAGTGTTCCCGAAGGGTATGGTGTAGTTTGTGTGGATTCTTTTTGACTTCGGGAAAAAGTTAAAAAATATCATGAAGTATTATTTTACTGAGAGGGTAGTGGATGCATGGAATAACCTTCCAGCTGAAGTGGTAGATGTTAACACAGTAAAGAAGTTAAAGCATGCAGGGAATAGGCATAAGGCTAGCCTAACTATAAGATAAGGCCAGCGACTAATGAAAGTAATTAGAAAATTGGGCAGACTAGATGGGCCAAATGGTTCTGCCGTCACATTCTATGTTTCTATGACACTTGTACAATGCTTCAAAGTGCTAAAGGGGCAAATGTTTCACATGAGCATTGTAATTTCTGAATTGCATCTTTGCAGACACTCACTGTAATGACTGGTCCCCACTGTTGATTACATGTGAAAACAAGGTGTGTCACTGCAGATTACTGTTGCCAATTAAAGCAACCTGCATGGTTCATGTTTAAAGGACCACTTCAGCTCAATTAAGTGGTCTGGGTGCGAGGTCGCTCTAGTTTTAACCCTGCAGTTGAAAACATAGCAGTTTCATAGAAACTGCTATGTTTCATTGAGGGTTAATCCAGCCTCTAGTGGCTGTCTCACTGACAGCCGCTAGAGGCGCTTCTGCAATTCTCACTGTGAAAATCAGTGAGAAGACACTGGATGTCCATAGGAAAGCATTGAGTAATGCTTTCCTATGGGCAGTTTGAATGCGGCGCATGCGCATTCGGAGCTGACGTCGGCAGAGGGTGGAGAGTTCCTTGGCAGTGGAGAAAGGTAATTTGCTGAAGGGGATTTTAACCCCCTTCAGCCCAACGGGAGGGGGGCCCTGATGACCCTAGAGTGCCAGGAAAACAAGTTTGTTTTCCTGGCACTATAGTGGTCCTTTAAGTATTTGGCTGCTGATTTCATGGCAATTTATGTTTAGTAGCTTGGAGGCACAAATTGAATATTTATACCAGGGCACATGAATGGATGTTTAGTCCTGGCAAATAGAAATTCACTCTTGGTGAGCCTTGTATGGCTTGCAGTGGCAAGAAACTTTAATGGCCAGGCTAGTAGTATAAGACTTCAAATATTAAGCCCTGTTTATACTACATAAATAGCAAATGTGCTATGGAGTATCACATTATTTGTACAGCTTATTTATGTTGAGGATTTTTTTACATTCTTATTAACCCCTTTTATACAAGCATTGTGCATTTTATTAATGTTTGACTCCTTGCTGTTTGTCCTTAGCCTGATCTAGATATACATGCAGACACACACTTTTTTTTTTTTTGTCCATATTGTCTTTATTCTGCATCCGTTGCCGTTTACATTTATTTTTTTATTAATGTTCTCTTATTCTAAGAGAAGCAAACATTTTAAAATTTTTAATACTTTTAAAGTATTTTTTTTCCCAGCATTGGTAGTCAGGATAATGTTAAGAGGTTGCATATTTCTTCCAGGGAATGATGATTGATGAAGCAGATGAATTTGTCTCAGGACATCAGAATAAGTATAAGCGCCCCGGGGAGCCATACCAGCATGGAGTGCCAAAAAGGAAGCGCAGCATGTCACCCTTGTTGCAAGGTCGACCGCAGACTCCACCTGTAATAAATAACCACATAGGGGGAAAGGGGCCTCCTCCTACGGTAACCCTACCAGTCCAAACAAAACCTGTGCTAGTACACAAATGTATGTATTTCTAAAGTTCACATATTTACTGTATTAACTATTATACTCTGTTCATTGTGTGGTGCTTTTTTTTTTTTTTTTTTTTTTTTTTTTTTTTTAAGCAACATCCCATCTGGAGTATCTTAAATCAGTGGTTTCAACCCTTTTTTTTTTTTTTTTGGCAAGGATTGAAATTACCGTGGCATCAAATTCCTCGCATACAGTATTATGTATACTAGGCAAACCTCTGTAGAACACTTTCAGTTGTAAATCAGTTATTGAACGTGTACCTGTTAACAGGTATACATTGGCTTGGTGACCCAAAGTTTGAGGATCAATGCATTTCAATGGAAAATGTTAAAGCAAAAGAGAAATGTGCACCAACCTATATAATTTAAGGGCACAATGTATTACGGACAATGTCTGTACCATGGAGTATAAGTTATTTGTTGTAACTAGAATCCTGTAATGTTCATGTTGTAATCATTTGGAAAAGTAAAAGCACTGCTTGATAAGGAGGTGTCTCTTCTCTTGATTGCAGATACTGATCAGCGCACTGATGTTCTAGCAAATGATGCTAAAGTAAATCATGTTGAGGAACAAAGTCCTACAGACTCATTGCCTGACAAATGTGAGTCATTTGAAAACTTTTCAACAATTTCTGTGAGCAGTTTGGATGCAAATGCTGATAGTGCCGAAGATCGCGATGTAGGGTTTGGACTCGTTGGGACGGATCATGGCTTCCTTGCAAATACTACAGATTCTGAAGATGTAGAAAACAATTTGGAGAATAATTTGTCCTTATTTACAAACCATATGGAACAGCTGGATCCATTCCAGAGTTGGGAGGAGGTCAACACAGAGTTAAAAGCACAAATTCTAAAAGAAATAAGAAAACCAGGGAGAAGTATGTATACAATGTACTAGGAAAATCCTTGACTTATTAAACTGTTTATTAAATAAATCACACTATGTAACTTTTGTTTCTTAGAATATGAAACGATCTTCTCTTTGCTAAAAGAAGTTCAAGGCAATTTACAAACCAGACTACTGTTCCTACAGAAAGTCATCAAAGAGGCTTCAAGGTATGTGTGGCTTTTTAATAATATAAGAGGTTATGCCACAACTATCATGGGGCCCAACTTGACAAGCAAATAAGCATACGGCCCTAGCGTTTCAGACATCAAACTGCATTTCTGCTGATACCCTTGGCAATGGACACGGTCTTAAAGATAGCTTATGCAGATGAAATCATGACAAATTAAATAACAATGTTGGCAGGTAAAGAGATGATGGCAGGGTGGAGGGGAGGCTGCTTAAATGACTTTAAAAGGTAGGAGATGTAGCCTACACTGAGACTGTCCCACCCAGAAATCCTATAAATGTGTAACCAATTTTGCTAGCAAAATGTAACGTTAAAATGTGGGCTCTCATGTTATTTAAAGTATTTTGTTTTTTATTTCATTTTTTATTTAACGTGTCATATTTTATAGTAATCTAGGGTCTAAGAGTCCATTGAGTTTAACTTTTAAACACCGCTTTTCTAATTTGGAAAAATAAAGTATTACCTATGTTTTCACAGGTTTAAAAAGCGAATGTTGATGGATCAGTTACAAGAGTTTTTGGAAGAAATTAACAGAAGATCGAACCATTTGAACCATTTGAGCTGTTGAACTATTCAGAGAACCACTAAAATTGAGTGGGGTGGCCTGTTCACCTCACATTCATTCTGAAATCATTTGGAACTGAAAGATATGAGGCATCACCAGGGCAGAGAATCATGCTCGTCCTCTTAATGTGCTTCCAAGTTTTTTTGTTTTGTTTTTTATTTAAATTTTTTTACAACCGAAAGTGACAAATGATACCATTAAGGAGAGGAGTGCGAAGGGAGCAATACATATCTTGCCCCTCTAGCACCCAACGAATTTGTAGGATGATGGAAAGTTTAAAAAAAAAAATACTCAGTGGTCATTGGCAAATGTGTCTATCTCAGGTTCTACAGTGTATTTTCTTAGCCTCCCAATCGCGTCTACAATAAGAGTTGCCAAAAAGAAACTTAAGAACTCTTTTTTTTAGAGATACTTATATGATGCAGCATGAAGTTATATGAACCAGAAACATTTTCGTTACATATGAGCTGCAGTTACATATCTTGACATGTAGGTAGTTCTATTTATGTAATTACAACTTAACTAGGAAGAAGCACATGTCATACGGTAATATTTTGTACATAGTTATTTTGAATATACTATTGTAAATTGTACAGACGTATTTTGAAAACTATTTAAACAGAAGCACTTTTGTTATTTGAACAATAAAAAAGCTATTTTAGGTTTTGTCAAGATGTATTATTTGCCTTTTTGATAGGTGTCAAAATATATGTGCACTTTGCCTATGTGGGTGCTCAATAACTTGTGGTTGTTTATTGACAAGCGATCCAATTTTGAGCTCTATTGGATAATCGAACGCGCCTTGTTTGATATCATGTTAAAGGGGCATTCTAAGACACAATTTACTATCTTACTATCACTAGTTTGTGTATATAAACCTCCAATAAAAAACATGTGCACATTTAGTTATGCAGTTTTTTTCATTGGAGATATATGTAAAAACGGCTTACAAAAGCTGCAGATCTGTTGCCTGCTGTTTTATCAAGCCCTCCCCTTTACAAAAGTACTAATTTTATTGAAATATCTGCTTTGTGTGAAATGATGAATAAAAAGGATACAATGTATCCTTTAGTACTTTAGGTGCTTGGAGCATTCCATTAATGTAGTAATTTTGGTGCGTAGATGCTCTGCATTTTTCTTTTACAATGTAAAACATTGATATTTCTAAGAAAATAAGTTTTAAAATTGGCAGATAATTTGCCCCTAGTGGCTGTTGGTCAGTGACAAAAGACACTTAAATAAAATCAGTCTTCTTATTCGACTTCATCGCACACAGCATGATGATGCCAAACGTGCAGCGCATCTCATGGAGAAGATTGCCAAACATGCACTGTAGTTTTAGAGAAGCATTTGATTGGAGCAATATGAGTGCTGATAATCTAGAAGCAGTGGAAGAGGAGACTGTCCCAGTATTTGATTGTATATTTCTAACCTTATAGTGTTCATTTGCGCTTTAATTGCCACAGTGGAATCAACAGAAGATTTTCAAAGGTTTTACTTGCCAAACATTACAAAAATCAGTTTTATTTTTTTTATTTTGAGAATTTGGCTAAGGATTAAAGTTTACAGTGTTTGTAGTAACAGCTCAGAGGAGGGTGTTCTATACCATAATTAAATCAGAGATTCAATGGGTTATGCATGTGGATAGATTTTCAGCTCTAGTTAACGACACTTCTCCATCCTTTGATAAGCTCTAGGGACCATTGGTTATCTTACTAAAGGTTCTCATTGGTGATCTCATCCGCACTCCGATCTGTTACATTTCACCCATTGTTACTGTTTACAGTTTTTATGTAATCACTTTATTATGAATAGTACTGTTCGTGAATGCTTCTTGTAGATGGAATCTAATATACAAGATGTGCAAATGTGTTCACGAAGTGTTGCTTATTGTTAAAACACTGGAACAAGGAAATGTGGTCTTAAACTGATCAGTAGAATTGGGATCACAGCCACAGTTGACCTCCTGGTATTAGCTCTCACTAATATATCCAAAGCAGTGATTTACAACTATGTACAAAGTGGTTGAGTTGGCAGTTTCCTCAATCATGACACATAAGAACCAACACAGGCATTGTATAGCTTGTGCACACCCTCCATCTTCCTGGCCTTTGTTCACTCCTAACACCATCACTTATTGTGCTCCAAACTTTATATAACGATTTCCATCCTTACTTCATTGTCCATTCCACTAGACTGCCCATTTTCCAGCATGTTATGGAGCCTTGTTAAATGGAATTACATCCTCCTTAAGCTGATTTCATGAGGTTGGGGATCGGAACTTCACGGCAAGAAAATTTTGCAGGGATTTTAACAAATTCTCTAAAGTGAAAAATGTATTCATGAAAAGTTTTATTTTATTTCCCATATCATCACTTATGAGTTAGTGTCTCACCTCAGATGATAGGAAGTTGATGTGACAAATTTAGAAGAGGAGGTCTAGAACCCTTTTAAGTAAATTCATATCATGAAGCAAACCAAGATTGCAATTAATGCTGCAATGGAAAATGGCCAAGAAAAACAAATTACAGGAATACATGGTTTCCTGACTAACCAGGGCAGGATCACATGTAGGAAATGCCCAAGCAATAGAAAAGTGGAATAACAGAGACCAGGAAAAGACTTAAAGGGACAATAGTCACCAGAAATAGTTTAATTGAGTTTTTCTGGTACATATGTAATGTCCTTGCAGGCTTTTTAATGTAAACACTGCCTTTAAAAAAAAAAGAAAAAAAAAGTGCAGTGTTTAAATTGCTGCCTGGGGGCACTTCCAGTCACTCAGACTGCCATTAGAGTTGCTTCTTCAGTGTGCAGCACCCCACTGCATGGAGGTGCTGAACTTTAACCATTTAATGCATGTCACTGAGCAGGTGTTGATTGGCCAGTGTTTAACCAGCGGTTTTCTATGAGAAAGCATTGGTCTGGCTGAGATTGTTAATTCTGATGATCTCAGCCAAGGAGGTGGGGCCAGCAAAACAAATCTAAGTTTTAACCCTATTTAAGGGGGTTGGCCACCTAAATAGTGTTTTTAACTCTATAAGGTCAGGAATACACATTTGTATTCTTGACCCTGTAGGCACTCTGACCATTTCAGCTCATTAAAATTGTCTGGGTGCAGTGTCCCTATTGCCCTTAGTCCTACAATAAAAAACATTTCAGTTTTTGAGAAACTGCAATGTTGTCATTGCAGAACTAAGACAGCCTCATGTGGCTGTCTACCAGTTTACTGGACTCCAGGTCGCCTAACTGATGCTAGATGTCCTCATGTTCTGCATGCAATGGGTCTAATGATGGATATAGGCACTGGAATAGAGTAAGGTTTAAAAAAAAAAAAAAAATCTATTGGTTTTTGGGAGGAGGGGGTGGGGGTCTGAAGGCACTATAGTGTTAGGAATACAACTTTGTATTCCTAACACTATAGAATCCATTTAAGAAAATGTTTTGCCTAATATTCAAAACCAACTCTTTCAAGGTTTAAATTTGTCGTCCTCTGCAGTCCCCTTTGTCAATTATGGTCAAATGAGGAAACGAAATAATTGCTTTAACCCCTTAAGGACACAAGACATGTGTGACATGTCATGATTCCCTTTTTTTTCCAGAAGTTTGGTCCTTAAGGGGTTAAAGTTGATTCCTCAATGGTAATTCAGCCAGAGATGCCCAAGAGGTCACTGCTGTTCTGGTAAAATTACTGTTAATTGAAGTTGGCTATTGGTATGTTTCTAAAAGTCTAAAATGGTAATATAAACAACCTAGAAGACTTTCAGAATTTCTGATCAGTTAATCTTTTGAAGAAAACCTCTTAACATCAATTTTATGCCATCTTTTCTAGTCCCCTACAGAGGGATTAAGAGTATGGTTAAACTGTTACATGATGAATATTGAAATGGAACGATACTTTTAGAAATTCCAAAATCGCATGCATGACCGCTCTGCTGTGAGGAAAAAGGTGGTATGAGGTTTGTCACATGAGAGCCTGAATTTCATAAGTATTTTAAACACCGAAGATTACATTCTTAGTGGTTATCACCTCATACAAAGAGCTGCGTATCTGAAATAGATTTTGAGGCTAGACTTGGTAAAGAGGGAACTCTCGTATTTTCTATTAATCTAACCCATATATAATGCTCCCACGGTTAACCGAAAAAAGTTCCAACCCACTGTAACATCCTGATTACTGCCTTTTCACATGCTGAAACGTGGGTCAGGCGTTTTCTTGTTCACCATCATGAGCCCTTTTGGGTAGCACTATGCACTTTTGAGTTTTGTTTGAGGGGCCTTGGTGCAGGTAGGCACTAGCCTTGTGCGGTGCCGAGGTAAATAGGGACAGCAAGTGTGTTTACTGCGGGCTTAGGTCACTTCTATATACTTACCTTTAGTCCCTATCAGTATGGATTCTCTTAGGTGGGTTATGGGTTATATGGATTAGGTTTGCAGTACCCTTGCCCCTTTTATCCCCATTTCCTTCAAAGGTGCACTACAAGGGGGGAGATTTTTCTCTATAGAAGTATCTATTCTCTCAAGCTCAATTTGGAAGATCTTTTTGGATAGAGGATGCTTCTTAGTGTCTAGGACCCATCTCGTTTCTGTTGACACTTGGAGCTTTTTCTCTTTTTACTCCCTACCTTGGCTCTATGGTAGGGGTTGGTTATCTCCTTATACCACATTTGTATCTGCCTGTCTAGAAGAGGATAATTACTTA
The DNA here is from genome assembly GCA_933207985.1 of Pelobates cultripes. Classification (NCBI taxonomy): domain Eukaryota; kingdom Metazoa; phylum Chordata; class Amphibia; order Anura; family Pelobatidae; genus Pelobates; species Pelobates cultripes. The sequence continues at coordinate 365,786,682 of OW240912.1, read as the reverse complement.
TCTGGTTCTCAGACGTACTTACCTCTTTTAATAAAGCATTTTTTTCATTATAGTGATATCTTTTGTGATCTTGGACTGATTTTTATTTCTTTTGTATTTGGCCAGTGGAGTGTCTCTTTAAATCAAGGCCTTTGTGGGAAAGAGTCAGCTGACAAGGACAACATTGAGCATCTATGGTTATGATTATTTTTGTTTAACCAGAAGTGTTATACACAAATGTGAAGCTGTCTGGAGTGACTGTTAGGTAAGAAAATACCTGTTATACTGCATTTAGAATTCATGTAAAACATGGTTATATTGTGACATTGCGTTTCCTTATGTGCTTCAATTATTTACAATGGACCATTAATTAATAAAATTATTTAATTTTCAATAATAAGTAAACAGTTTTTTAATGCCAGGGTGATTAGGAAGACCTGTTTGCCTTCCTTCTTATGATACACAAATGGAATAATAAATATGCAGATGCACAGATTGCATTTCAAAATCTATCCACATCAGAAACATCGCTTGTGAAGGCTATTTAATGTAACGGATTAGTTACTCTTCCAATGAAAAGTATTGCTCCTGAAAAGAATAAGAAAATCCAATTAGCTGAGGAAGGAAATATTCACAAAGTGTTGGGGTATGTAGCTCTCCCTACTACCCTTCCGCCTCTTTTAACCCTCTATTTCTGTTCAGTCTCCACCACCCTAATTCTGTATACCTATTATGACGCATCAGCCCTTACACAAGAGTTTATTAAACAAAAAAAATAAAAATGAGCAGGGAGAAGTGTCAAGTGACCAGCATAATTTAGGCTAATCCTTCAAAGCCGTTATTTCTTTACTTATACAAATGTAATGAGCAAACAAATGAATAGATCATTTAAACCAAAATATCAAATTTGGAAGAATTCTCAGACATAGCATTTTATTTTTATCTATATATAATATATATATACTTTATTCCTCCCACCCCTGTGCGTTTCACAGTTAAGTGGTTTCCCAAGGGAAATCAGATGGTGGACCCATCAATATTTCTAGATTGGCATGGAGTTAAATTACTTAAAACTTAAGTGTGGAACATATTATTATTGAAACAATGTAATTGGATACAGTACCTGAACTGGATTGTCTTAAGAAAAATAAAAATGGTCTATCTGCTTTAAACACAGGCATTCTGGATCTTTTCAGTAACACCATAGCTGTAAGAATGGAATTTTAAACCGTTACATTTCTAATTTATATTGCATTGCACTTATATCTCAAGATGTTTCAGACGATAAAGCATGGAGATTAGGTTCTCATAGTAGGATAGTTACAGGACTGTGTACTAAACTTACCTGTAACACCTGATGCTCTAGTACCTCCTTCTGACACCTCAATCTCTGCTTTATGGATCGCATGAGAAATGTACAGGTTGCCTTGCTCTAAAAAAAGATTGAAGGTAGATAATTCCAACACTGCTATTTTAATGTCATCTGACCCCAGATCACAGGGTTAAATGCCACCACTTCTATCCAGACCCTTCTAACACCTACCTGAAAAGGGATAGGAGATAGGAGGGACATAGCAACTCAAGAATCGGTCTTTTTATTTTTATTTTTACTCTTCCCCTGCTCTTTCATACAAACTGATCTCTGTTTGACTGCCCACACAGTGATGATATCCCAAATTCACATTTGTAGGGCAGGGACCTCTTTTTCAGTATTCAAGTACATTGAACCACTGGTATAAATTTTATATAAATAGTGCACTTATGCTACTTTATGTAATACTGGTCAATTGTTTGTTACATCTGTTATGGACATGAAATGTAGATAAATACACTGCCACCGAAATAACTTAAAACATGGATGGAAAGAGATCTAAGCTATTGAAGACCATGTTTTCCTACTTCAACCTACTAGACATCAGGTGTGGGATAAACCATGTGGGCATGGAACCTGGCAACTTGAGGCATATATCCACCAAAATTTAATCTTATGAAAATGTTAGTTTGACTACTCCCAAGAATAGTTATTCTGGAACTGGGACAGCATGCTCAGAGCTCTTGCAATTAAAGTAGATGATTTTAGAAATACCTGATATTCCCTTAAAATCTGCCTTTCTTGGGTCAAACAGATCAGACACACCCAGAGCTGGCAAAACCATCTTTAAATCACTGTAGCTTTGTAGCTTGAATCTGAAAGTAAGGGTCAGAGACTGAGATTGTGATTTTGTCAAAATAACATTCATACATTTTCAAACAATATTGAACAGTCTATTTTCATAAATAAAGATAATCTGTTCCTCCAGCTACTGTAACCCACCATTTGCAGGTATGTGGACTTTCAATAAGTTGTGATTTGTCAAGCAAATTGCACCCAGGCTGGCCACAAATAACATCCACAGATAAAATACAGGACATCTAAACAGTGGCAGAACTAATACAGAGAGAGGCTGTGGTGTTGCAATTTAATTGTTATGGTATATTTGTTTGTAGTGTTGGTGTTTAGAAAGTAGGGATGTTTGTACATAGTTTTGTTGTTTGAATGCTCCGATGTATGCACATACCCACACAAACATACACTTACAGTTGCACACTGACACGCACCTGTAAAAGTTATAATTTTCCATATTTTTCACCACCCTCCTTTTTTTTTCCTGGGACCCAGTGCATCTGGCTGTTTGGTGTTTCTGGAGTCTGGGCCAAGCATTTCCCCCCGCCCCTTCTGCATCTTTTGCCTCCCCTTGTGGCACTCTGTTAACTGGGATCAAGTGACCTGAATTCACTTCCTCTCAGCACTGTCCTCTTTTATTCTCCATCTACACTGCCTCTCTAATTTTATCAACTCTTATCAATTTAGAATTTCAGTATTATCTATATGCTGACAACACACAGATTTATCTTTCTCCTGCTCTCCTGGAATGCGTTAAAATCTGCCTTCCTTCCATCTCTAATTGGATGTATTCCCATTTTCTGAAATGTAGTCTTTCTAAAACTTAACTCCTCATCCCCCCCCCTTAGGTAATCCTCCTCCATAAATCTCCCTGAAAGTCAATGGGACATCTGTTACCACAACCATGGGCGTCCGCAGGGGGGGTAAGGGGGGGCACTTGCCCCCCCCTGGATTTTTCAGCTTGTTCTGCTATTTTTCCTGTGATTGAAAATGAACTGCAATACCGGCGCCGGCCAGTAGGTGGCGCTGTGTATGGAGAGCGACAGGGCTAGGAAGCTGCATCTATCCCTGCTTCTCTCTGCTGATTGAAACCGCAGGGGAACAACACATGCAGCCAGAGACAGCCTACAGATCAGGTAAGTGGGGGGAGGGAGGAGGGTTTGAGATAGCCTATAGATTTTTTTTTTGGGGGGGGCAGCAGCCTATAGATTAGGGGAGTGAGGCTGGGGGGGCAGCAGCCTATAGATTAGGGGAGTGAGGCTGGGGGGGCAGCAGCCTATAGATTAGGAGAGTGAGGCTGGGGGGCAGCAGCCTGTAGATTAGGGGAGTGAGGCATGGGGGGGCAGCCTATAGATTAGGGAAGTGAGCATAGGTGTGCACAGCCTATTGCATTAGGGTGTGCACCCTAAAGCACAAACACACGCCATGTGTATATGTATATGTATGTGTGTATATATATATATATATATATATATATATACTGCTGTGTGAGGGTGCTGGTAGTGTGCTATGTGGGTGAGGGTGTTTTTGTGTGTGTTTGTGAGAGTGCTGTTAGTGTGCTATGTGTGAGGGTGCTGTTTGTGTGCTGTGTGTGAGGGAACTGGTAGTGTGCTGTGTGTGTGTGTGTGTGTGTGTGAGAGGGTGTTTGTGTGTGCGTGTTTGTTCGGGTCCTGTTAGTGTGCTGTTTGTGTGCTGTGTGTTTGTCAGGGTGCTGTTTGTGAGGATGCTGTTAGTGTGCTGGGTGTGTGTGGGTGCTGTGTGTTGGGGCTGTGTGTGCTGTGTGTGTGAGCTGTATGTTTGGGTGGAGGTGGGGGCAGATTAGTTATTATCCCAGTCCTGCTGCCTTCCCTGGTGGTTCAGTGGAGAGTGAACTCTAGCCCGGGTTCTCTGCTGCCTCCCTCCATGCTGCTGTGGACCGGTGAGGTAGAACTTTGATCTCCCCACCGGCCCATGGAGGCTTAGACCAGAGCCGCCGCTCGGATAGCATCGTCGTGCCGCGGGGATTAGGGTGTGCCCATGCACACCCGACACACCCCGTGCACACGCCTATGGAAGTGAGGGATGGGGGAGACAGCCTACATGAAGAGTCAGCAAGGAGCAGGAAGGTAAAGTAAGAAAAGGAGAAGGAACAGAAATGAGCAGGAAGGGACATCAAGGAGCAGAAAGGGGCAGCAAGGAGCTGGAAGGGACAGCAAGGAGCTGGAAGGGACAGCAAGGAGCACAAAAGGTAAAGTAGGAGAAGGAGCACAAAGGAACAGAAATGAACAGGAAGGGTCAGCAAGGAGCTGGAAGGTAAAGCAGCACAAAGGTAAAGTAGAAGGAGCAGAAAGGGTCAGAAATGAGCTGGAAGTGGCAGAAGGAGCACAAACGTAAAATCGGAGAATGAGCAGGAAGGGCCTGCAAGGAGCACGAAGGAGCACAAAGGTAAAGGAGCAGAAAGAATCAGAAGGAGCACAAAGGTAAAGTAGGAGAAGGAGCACAAAGGGACAGCAAGGAGCACAAAGATAAAGTAGAAAAGGGAGCAGAAAGGGTCTGCAAGGAGCAGAAAGGGATCAGAATGAGAAAGGAGCAGAAGGGCGCTAAATAAGCAGAAAGTAGCAGAAAGGTAAAAGAGCAGAAGGGGCCAAGGATAGAAAACATTGTCAGAAGAAAAAAAAAAGACTGTCAAATGAAGGAGAGGAAAAGGAGATTGGAGCAGGAAGAACAAATGAAGTGAACCCTCCACTTTATTCTGGACACCACATCATAAGGCTTTGGTACCTGGGCCAGGCAGGGAAACGCTGGACCTTCTCATCTCCAAAGGTAAAAAAATATCGGTGTTAATGTGTTCACTTTTATTTACTGAGTGTCAGGAAGCACAGAGTGCCGTGGGTAGGGGTGTTGCTGATTGGCTAGAGCGGTCAGCTGGCACTCTAAGCCAATCAGTAGCTCCCCATTCATAAAAAAGTACAAATATTTTATGAACCGGGAACTAGCAATTGGCTTAGAGTGTCAACTGTCCACTCTAGCCAATCAGCGGCACCCATGCCTGACGTCAATCTGCACTTCCTGACAGTGTTTCAGAAGCCAAATACCACTGAGCGACCTGGAGCTGGAGGAAGCCTTTGGGGTTAAACCATTTGAGAGTGATTTAACCCCTTAAAGGAAAACTAGCACCCAGGGGCTTCCTGGCATCATAGCATTTTCATTTAGGTGAAGTTGTTATGGTGACCAGAAATGTCCTTTAATTTGCTTAAAGGAACACTATAGTGTCATTAATACAAACATATATTCCTGACACCATAGTTGTGAAAACGCTATTCACCCTGGCTTTATGTGATAATGGCTATGCCCCTTCCCTTTCATGACACTGTCAAAAAGGTTCCAAGCATGGATGTCATTACAATTATGCCCCCCCCTGGAAAAATTCCTGCGGACGCCCATGACCACAACCCCTCAATCTTGTTACCTTGGTGTTACTTTTGACTCATGCTTTTTCTTCTCACATCCAGACTGTCTCCAAATCCAAGAACTTCCATCTTAAAAATGTTGCTCACATTCACCCTTTTCTAACTCAAGATACAATTAAGGCATATGTTCATGCACTCATCGGCCTTCCAAACACCTACATTGCCCCTCTCTTTAGTTTGTAATGAATGCTGCAGCCAGGCTCAGTTTCCTGACTGACCGCTACTTTTACACCTCATGCCTTTACCAATCATTACATTGGCTTCCCGTACCTTTCAGGATCAAATTCAAACTGCTAACACAAACCTACAAAGCCATCAATAACTTCACTCCTCACTACATTTCCTCTTTACTCAACAAATATACCCCTCTTCGTTCCCTTCGCTCTGCAAATGACCTTCCCTTGATATCTGCTCACTTCCTAATTGCTCCTCTCATCTACAAGACCTTTTTAGCACTGTCCTGTTCCTTGGGAATTTGCAGACCCCATGCTGTCAGACTCTCCTCTAGCATCCAGTCTTTTAAGAAGTCACTGAAAACACACCTCTTTAGGAAAGCTTACCGTCTTCCTAGGTGACGTTTCTCTTATTTCACTTCCCTCGCCTCCATAGCCCAGTTCACTCTCTCCCCTGTCACTGTTCAGTTATTCCATGCATCACTTTTACTAGTTTATTTCAACACAGGTATCTTATCCATCAATCCCTATACCCCTTGCTTATAGACTGTAAGCTTGTTTGAGCAGGGCCATCTTCACCTCTTGTCTCTGATATATTCCGTATGTAAAACACTTGTCAACTATATCCCCATTTTATAATTGTGAAGTGCTCCGTAATATATTGGCGCTATATAAATGATGATGCTGATATTAGTATGGTGCTGTTTCAGCAATATACTAAATATCTATTAAATTATCTGCAGTTGCAATTTGAGAAGCTGGGGGTGGTGGTACCCAGAGCACTGAATTTATGTGTTGTTTGTGCCCCTGCCCAATCTCCTTGTTCAGTCTTAGAGCTGAATTGGAAGCAGCACTCCGATACAAGGAGCCATTTCCATCCACACTGGTTACTTACCTGGGCAAGAAAACATCCATTTTGATCCTCTTCATACTGCTGGTCCATAATGCAATGCTCTTTGAAGTCAGGTTTGACTCAATGCAGGATAGCGGTGCGTTTCTGTTGGTGGGCCGCACCACAAACATGCTGACAGTATTCCCAAGGTAAGGCAGTTCAACCACTGTAAACTTTTCTGTAGATTTGGTTTCAAATTGACCTATAAATATATTAATTATTAAAATTATTCTTAGATTTTTTTTTTTAAACGCATTTAGATAATTCTTAAAGGGGCACTATAGTCACCTGAACAACTTCAGCTTAATGAGGTTGTTCAGGTGAGAACTATTGCTCCCTGCAGCCTATCTCATGTAAACACTGTATTTTCTGAGAAAATACAGTGTTTACATTGAAAGCTAGGAACACCTCCAGTTGCAGTAACTCAGAGTGAACCAGAGGGACTTCGGAGTTGATGGATGTATAATATGCCTCCATCCACTCAGATTTGCTGTCAGCAGAGCACAGGGCAGAACTGTGCACAGCATCCTGTGATTCAGTAGCTCCTCCCTCTGCATGCAGACGCTGAACTTTCCTCATAGAGATTCATTGATTCAATTCATCTCTATGAGGAGATGCTGATTGGCCAAGGCTGTGTTTGAAGCATGCTGGCTCTGCCACTGATCTGCCTCCTTGTTAGTCTCAGCCAATCCTATGGGGAAGCACTGTGATTGGATCAGACTACCACATGTCAGCAGACTGCTTGTTTTTCTGAGTCTAACAGCATGCAGATTTAAAGCTTCAGGCTTGAATATAGTAAGATTTTAACTGTATTTATGGAGGCATGAGAGGGCACGGGGGGCAAGATGGTGGTGTTAACACTATAGGGTCATGTTTGTTTTCCTGACCCTATAGTGATCCTTTAAATATTATTTTCACTGGGCTCAAAATATCCACTCGACCACTAGCCATTTGCAAATGAAAATTAAGCCCTGAAAAGTTTACCCGTGGTAAACGTGCCATGGACCCTCCTAGTGCGCAGTGGTAAGTAACGTTTCGATCTCGCTAATAGCGTAGGAGTATTTTTTTGTTCCTATTTCTTTTGATCAACTGATTCAGACAATTTATAAAACCAGTTTCACCATCAAATTATGTTTCTAATTTTAAATGAATTGAAGATATTGCTGTAGTTGCAATGTAATGATATACAAGGTTATTTTCAGTTTCTCAACCATGTTTTTTAAGGAAGATTCTCTAATAGTAGAAGCAGAACTGAATTTTATGAACTTCATCTCTGGTAACTGAACAATAACTGGCCGATAGTGATGATTGGGGTGTAGCAAAGTGGTAAAACACCAGGGTCTTCTTTCCAAAGGTAAAATGTATGGTCCTGTATTTCAATTTCAACACTCTGCCTATTGTATATTAAAGCAGCATATAATTGAATAAATTGCAATTACATAACTGAGAGGATCAGTAGAGCAGGTTATTAAATCAGTATTACAAATTGTAATATTGAAAGAGAAATAACAACTCCAATTGTAATTTTTCAAAAGGCTAACAACAAAATGGTGACAAAATCAGACCATGGGCTTTTTAAGCGCACTTGGAGCAATGCCCTTTGTTATGATTGAATGACTATCTCTAAATTATTATGTTAAGGGTTTTCTAAACCGTCACCTGCAACTCAGGAGCTAAACAATACAAAAAAGGTAAAGAAGGGAAATCGTCATCTGAATAGGTGTATTAATAGTGCATAGATCAAAAGACCAAGTTATGAAAAGTATAGAGGTGAGCCTAACTGCCGAGCCAGCCGGGGAAAAACAGCCTAAAACATCGACTAACGATGATTAAAATCGAGTAATCAAAGCTTGTAACACTTACAGCGACTGTGTGAGTCCTCAAGCACATTAATCCACCGGAGTTTGACTGGCGCGTGGCGGTTCTGGACCACGGAAGAATGGAGGCCTACTACATGTGGGGTGGAGGGAGATGGCTGATCCCTCTGCCCCCGGGTTCCAATACCCTCGCAGGGTCCATCAGAGCATGTTCAAATCCCAGCACCTGTCAGCCGTGCTGCAGGGTCTGGGGGCATGTCTGCCCAAGTACACAACAAAACAGATACCACCTGCAAAATGGTGGCACAGAGAACCCCTGACAAGGGAGGACAGCCACCTGACCTCCAGTGCAAACTAGACGAGCTACTCGCAAATTTCTGGCGCAAGCTAGAGGGCAGAGCTCACCCACCTGCCCCACAATCGACAGGCAGCCATATGCCCCACAGGCTGACCCAACAAGGGAGAAAGCCCCTGAAAGCCCGGACTGCAACCCGAGCCTCAAAATGGCGGCGGACCAAGCGGCGCAATCTACCCCAACGCGGGAAACCAAACACCCACATGGGATATAAAGCACGACAGAAGAGCATGACCATGCGACCCCACCTGGCAACTGCGGGGCCCAGAGGACTGCAACACCTCGCTCCCATCCAGCTTCGATCACTGTACAGGTCTGCAGACCAGCTTAAATCGGGACCAGAAGAAATATAAGCCTCAAGACGTCATGCAGGACTATACCTTCCCAATGCAGGGAATAGGCTGACTACATCATGAAAACACCAAGCCCAAGGTCCTGGGAGATACACTGTCTCTAACACGTATGGGACCTAAGTATATACCTCCAAGCACATGCTGAACAACTGTCCTTGTTCTATTACTGTTGGTTATATTCTTTTATTAACATTATATCTACATAGACAGCTGAAGCAAGTATAGTGTTTGCAGCCTTGGGGGATTTAGTGGCTTTGATAAATTACTATCTGATAATTCGCTAGACCACTGTTATACCTACCTTTAGAGACATCAGCCCGACAATTATCTGACTACTCTGACACTAACGCTTTATGTGACACTCCATTAACAGGAGTAATCATTATCTTACAATCCAGATTATCAGTGGCTAGTATCCACAACTATTACTGACCACTAGTGATGTCCCGAACGGTTCGCCGAACGGTTCGCCACGGACTCATCATTGAGTAAACTTTGACCCTGTACCTCACAGTCAGCAGACACATTCCAGCCAATCAGCAGCAGACCCTCCCTCCCAGAACCTCCCACCTCCTGGACAGCTCACTAAGAATGCAGCTTCACAATGAATGTAAAATGGATGCTGTCCAGGAGGTGGGAGGGTCTGGGAGGGAGGGACTGCTGCTGATTGGCTGGAATGTGTCTGCTGACTGTGAGGTACAGGGTCAAAGTTTACTCAATGATGAGTCCGTGGCGAACCGTTCGTGGCGAACCGTTCGGGACATCACTCTGACCACTCATCTACCGATATAGACAGGTTTGATAATGGTTTTGATAAGGGTACTGTGTCATGTTTTAAAGGGGTAAAGGAGGGGAGTATCTGCCAACTCCATAAGTATTATCTGTCTAACCCGGTTGTTTTTGATATTAGCCAGCGACAGCTGAACCGGTTAATGTATAAACGCTTGATGTTAATGCTACCTAATAGGTGCTTTAAACTCCTGACTCTCACACGCTTATGCCCACATAGCATGACTTACAGCGACAAGCCCTCAGGCTAACCTGCAGAGCATTAGCCATACCTTAACGACAACAACAGCATAGACAATGGGAATAGCATACCGTGCAATACTTAAACGGGCCCAAAGCGACAAAGTACGACAGCGAGGCACTAGCCTCATTGAATATATCACACTCGACTCACTGTCATTCTCCTCAGCCTGGTTACAAGATGCTACCATTAATCGACACATAAATATAAAAAACTCGAGGCATTAACACTCTGGAAATGTAATTAACCAAATGTTTTGCTGTATTAACCCTACGATGTAACTCATAAATGCATTTCCCTATATTCGTTCTGTATCCATCACATATGCCTTAATAAAATAAAGAATTAAAAAAAAAGTATATAGGGGAATAGCCCCATATAAAAAGATAGATCTATCAAAGTTTCATACAAACACTCATCTGAACCAAAAAAAAGGGTATTTTGTTACCCAATATTGCCATGTAATGCTTTGGCTTCCACAAACTATCCCGATATTGGCATTTAGGCTGATAACGCTAATAGGAGAAAAGTAATTGTGCCATATTATCAACGTTAGCCATTTCTGTCATATACGAATAGTAATTTGCTTTACCATAATTCACATCCGCCGTCTGGTGCATCATGGGAACCTTCACTACTGAACCATCTGAACTTATGAAGGGCAGGGTTTGCGTGTCTGTGAATGAGAATTTTGTTTTCCAAGTGCTTTTGAAGTACATTGTGCTCACAATAGCTATTTGTGTAAATCCAGGATCGAAGGTTTCAGATGGCTCCAATGTTTGTGTTCCACCTGTGTATTAAAATCAAGAAAATAATTTCAATAGGTTGATCTATTTACAAAAACCAAAACAGGCTGACAACATTCTATAATATATAGTCCCTTGAGTCTTTTGCCATTCTACTGTGGCAGCTCCAACCACAGATTATTGAATTGGTGTTCAATCTAAGGATCACTGTTCTTTATGAATCCTTCTTGACATTTTGACAAATTTTGACACTGTGTAGTATGTAGTTCTTCTTCTTGCTCGTTTGTAAACTATGTCTTTGTGACACTGTTTTTTCGGGATATCTAACCACTTCCACGTTCCACCACTTTTACTACTTCTACTTTTGATACACATCCTCCGGAGTGCTACCTCTTTCAGTTGGAGTGCTAAAACGTTCAGATTTATGTTATCTTCTTATTTTACTTTATACGTCCTTCTTTGACAATATTCAATCTTTCCTTTTCTCTCACTTTAATATTGTACTGATATCCGCATCTTTCCATAAGGACCACATAGGGAGGGGGGAGTAAGGACCACTGAGGGAGAGGGAGGGGGGAAGGTCCACTAGGGGTTTGCCAGAGGGAGGACCACTAAGGGGGAGAAGAGGGGAAGGACCACTGAGGGAGGGAGGACCACTAAAGGGGAGAGGGGGGAGTGAGAAGACCACCAAGGGGGGACTGCAGAGGGGCAGGGGGCCAAGGGAGAGCACTAAGGGACAGAAAGGGAGAACACTGAGGGACAGGAGGGAAGGGGAAATCACTAATTGACAGGAGGGGAGAGCACTATGAATTTTTTAAAAACAAAACAAAGAGCTGCTCCCCTCTCAGTCCCTATTCTACCCCACAAACCCTCTCTTTTACACTACACACATACACAATTCACCCCCCACACACACACACACAACATACAATGCATCCTTACTCACACACAGACACACCCGAAACACACAATGCATCCCTTACGCTCACAAAGACACTCATTCTCTTACACACAGAAACAAAATGCATCTCTTACACACTCAATGCACCCCTTACAGAAACACACTGCATTCAATTACATACACAGAAACACACCTTGCATCCCTTACACACACACATACATAAACATACAATGCATTCCTTACACGCAAACACACACTGCATCCACTATACACACACTACATCCCTTACACAAATTGATATCCCTATACACTACATTCTATAAGAACACATACACATTACATCCTCTACAATAACACATAAAACATCCCCTACACACATACACTCCACTACCTGTGAGAGAACTCATGGGTGGGCCATGTAGGTATTTATGGGTGGGCATTGTAGGCATACTCACGGTCAAGCCCTGGGGGCCCAGACCTTGAGCTGTGTAAGGGGCCCCAAAAAATGGCGCTGCTTCCTGTTCGTTAATTGTTGTGAGCACTGTTACAAACAGTCTCCAGAAAGCCTCTTCTACACCAGACCTGTGGAGCCAGACTGAGCCCATCATCAGCCTCTTGTCCTCATCTGGTGGTATGTAGGCAATCCAATATATTATTAGTGGCACTAATCTCTAATTTACCTCACATTAAATGGATACTATAGTCACCTGAAGCACTACAGCTTAATGTAGTGGTTCTGGTGTCTATAGCCTGTGCCTGTAGGCTTTTTAATGTAAACACACTGTCTTTTCAGATAAAAGTCACTTTGTGCAGACTGACGTTGGCCCATATGGCAGAGCATATGGGCAGGGCATTGTGATGTCACATGGTGGGCAGGACATATGGGGGGCGGCAAAAATCCTTGCACCAGCCCTGGTCATCAATGCATGTTTTTATTTAGTGAAATAGATGAAAATGTAAATCTTGCATTATTATCTTCATTGTACCCGCTTTTAGGACAAGCGAAGGGAAGGAGAATTTACATTGAATATAACGAGTTTAAAACACAACTTTTATAACAGAGTGTGTTTGGATGGATTGTCAATGTAATAAAGTGCCCTTGCTGAGATTTGGTTCTGGATCCGCCCCTGCATGCAGTTTTGTATTATCAAGCCATGATTGGCATCAAGTTTTATGAAAAGAAGAGATGTTTTATTGTGAACAGTTGCAGTTTATTTATCAATTCATTGGTTTTGATTTTAGCAATATCTTCGCCTTTTTGAGTTGTAGAATCCTATTACCAGGTGGCGTCCAGGAACTTTGTATATACCGTGTTTCCCCCGAAAATAAGACATCCCCCGAAAATATGCCATAGCTTATGTTCGGGAGATGCTCCTAATATAAGCCCTACCCTGAAAATAAGCCCTAGTCATTCGCTAATCTGTGTTCGGGGAATTTGCCCCAAACATAGATTTGCGGAATTTCATTCGCAAGTAAGCTTATCTATGTTTGGGGGAGGTTTCCCCCGAACATATATACGCAAGAATCCATTCGCGAATAAGATTATCTATGTTTGGGGAAGTTTCCCCGAACATAGATTTGCAGGATTCCATTCCCTAGTTAATAGGTCTATGTTTGGGGAAATCCCCTGAACATAGACCTGCTTTCTAGCACATGTTTTTCCCCGAAATAAGACCCCCCCATAAATAAGCCCTAGTGAGTATTTCGGGGGAAAAAAAATTAATATACGACCCGGTCTTATTTTCAGGTAAACACGGTATTTCTAGTGGCAGATTATCCTTTATGTCTAAGTCTACACATTGCTGATATAATCTCTGTATTAGTCTCAGAACCAGATCACCCATTAGGCACCAGCTTAGGCCCGGACCTAGAGAGTGGTGTAAAGATGTAAAAGAGTGGAGTCGTTAATGGAATGTGCCTGCATCTGGTTTCAATGGTAATTGCCCCATTTCCTGTACATTAGACCACTTTTTTCAACAGAGCACTTTGAAAAATCTCCCCTTTTGATTCTGTGAAAAAGACGGAGACAGTAAGAGTGCTGAAGATTATGTAGTTTGAAAGGGACATATGTTTATGTAAAAAAATAATATACAAGGCTGGCCCTATCCTTTCAATATACAAGATGTCAGACAGACAGACAATGTGAATTTTGGGTTACATACCACCGGTGTTACTCGTCACCCACTCATTTATCTGCATTGCTGTCCTGTTATGTTCACTGAAGTTTGTTCGCTGCAGGCCACTGTTTGCCCATAGAGCTGCATGCTCTGTAAAAGAGGGTGTAAGTGGGATTCCAGTCTGTACAAACAAGGCGCAGGCCAAATGGATCATTGTGCCTTGGCTTGAATTCTCCAATTCTGTGTGGATGTTTTGCATGAAATCCTGAACTGTTTTATCTGTGTAAGGAGATAAGCAAAACAGATCTAGAGAGTAAGAAACATAAATTGTTATTGTAAGATTTATTTAACTTTTTTTTTAATGTGCTTATTTCTAATAAGCTTCTTAACAAGACAACAATCAGTCCATGGTTTTGACTTCTGCTATCTCTGTACCATCTGAATCTCCTACCTTATCTACTGAGCTGATACTGTCTTCCAGAATTCTTTGTCTCTTAGTATCAAACCATTTATAACGAGTTTAGCTTTAAACATCCTTTGAAACCCCTCTCTCAAGACTTGCCTACTAATCTTCATCAAATTTTCCTAAAAGCAATCAGTTCCTTCACTCCTTTGCCATTATGGTCTCCTAGACTATATTGTTAGCTTCTCTGGGTAGGTCCCTCTTCTCTTTTTGTACTTGTCTCCCCAATTATTTTAAGTTATATATCCCACTAATTGTTTAATAATTGTGAACGACTGCAGATTCGTGTGGAATGTTGAAACTATAAAAACACTACAATTACTAATAAATATTTGGCCATCTAATTTCTCCATTGGATTTCCACACATTCTGAACTTCCTGTCCATGAACTTTCTGTGTCTTCTTTCTTTACAAACCTAATGTCACAACATACATATGCTATAACCTCTCTTGTAACTGTGTATTTTTCATGCTAATTGCAAGTACTATCACACATAAGGTTTTGCTGTACATTAACATTTTTGCAACAAATTTCTACAGTAATATAAAGATAAAATGCATTGCTATAAAATATAAGAATAACATAAGGCCACCAAACACTAGCTGAACTAACAATGCATTTGTTAAATGCTCTGACATTTAAAGTGTTAAATTAAAGATTTAACCTGCAGTAGAATAAATCAATCTGATGAAGCAGTTGTTAAATAACTCTTAGAAAGCATTTAGCACTGGGCAGGGATGCAGAATTTACTCAATAAAATCAATTAATCCCTAGGAAATGAGAAGCAGTACAGGCCATTAACAGCACCTTCTAAACACTGGAGATATTCGATTTATTTCTTTACAATCTAGCCTGCTCTGCTCAAAGCGCTCTTTATAGATGAGTCCTGACCTCAACAATAACAAAGTATCGGTCATTGGGTTTAGTCTTCAAAAATCGATACAATGACGCACAGGAGGGCTTGGTTGTTATCTCAAACAAATTTCTGTTATGAATGGAAATGCTAAAATGCTGGAATGAAAGATGGTCAACATTCTGTGAAGCATAGAAAAATATATGTGACCTTACATTAAACACAGGGAGTCTATATGGAATAGGCATGACCAAACAACCAATACCCAGTGGTTAGAGACGATTTGTGTGTGGCAAGTGCTTTTCGAACAAACACTTAAACCAACTGAGTTTACCTTGTTAAAACTACTCTAGACTGAATGTTAATTCAAGCATTGTCCTCTTCAAACCATTGTCCCTGTAAGTTTTTGTAACTGTCTCATTTATTATTAAATCTCCCCCTCTGATAATATTGTAAAGCGCTACGGAATAGGCTGGCGCTATATAAATACTACTAATAATAATAGTGACAATAATAGTGACATCTCAAGTTTAAAGGCTTGGGTTTGGGTACCAGGGGATACTATATTTTGTGTCAGAGTAGATATTCTACGTTGGATATTTTAAACAACAGCAAATTATGAATCTGTTTTCGGGATGGTTGATAGTGCAGGCTGATTAAAAAATTATAGTTGTAGCGGATGGCACTGGGCTGTCCTGCAAATGTCTGTGAAATAATTGCATTCGTGTGATCTGTAGTTTCCTATGTGTTTTAAAGCCTTGTATTCTTGTGATTGTTCGGTAGTTTCGTTCCCTTAGTTTATTCGAATGAAACTACCGAACAACCAGACCTCCCCTGTGTGAAGTGTGTCCTCAATTACCCGTTGCAACATTGTTGCGAACGGGTAATTGAACAGTAAGTAGCTGTCCTTTGTTCTCGGGGGTGGCCGCCATTCGACAAACGAACACGTGGCGGCGGCCATTTTAAAACTCCCGAACAGCGGTGTTTTGCCGTCGAGTGTCTGGAACTAAAATCGGACACTCGAGTAGGCGAACACCGCTGAGACCTCCACAGCCCTGGTCCGTTCGGTTCCAAACTACCGAACGGCCCCTCGTTCGGTAGATAGAGAATACCGAACGAGGGGATTCAGGCGAACCCTCCCTAGCCTCTATAGCTAGAGGTTTTCGTGTATTTTATTCCCTTATGCCAGGACCGACCGCAGGGCCCATTCACATGGAACCGAATTCGGCTATCTCAGTTCGTGCGGTCGGTCATTTTATTCCCTCCATACTTTTCCCGAACCCCTGGTCTGATCTGGGTGGTTTTTGGATATGTTGTTCACCCAGATCAGGGCTACCAGGGGATGTAGGATTTAAAGAGGTACCCCTACGTTTAGGGGTACATCCAGAAACGGGGGGAATTGGTGTACTGGATAAGAGGATTATGATGCTGGCTGAGGGGAGGAGATGTGTGGGAGGTTACCAGGACAGGATTGGCTACTGTAATAATTACTGTAATCCCTCCCTTGCATGGGAGCATGCTTTATAAGGAGACTGTGATTAAAGGCTTGGCAGTTCTGCTCCTGAAACTGTGTGTCGTCCAGTTATTGGGATTGCTGTGGGGAGATTGCTGTTATTTTACCTGCTGGAAACTTTGCCTATGGATTTATTATTTACTTGTTCCTGAGCCTCACTTGGATTATAAGCGGAGACAACCTGGGGAATATTGCATCTCCGCTACAATAGTCTTCAATCAGTTAAAAATACAGACAATGGGGGCGCAGCTTGTCTGGCAAACTGACCAGAAGTGTGCCAAGTGGGCTCCTACATTTTCGGTCTACAGCCTGGAACCACAACACCATGCATTAGTAGCACAGGGTAAGAACTGACATCTCGGGGGATACCAGACATACTTGGCTACTGGGAACCGTCGGAGAAGCATTGTGGCCTGTGGGTGAAGGAGCTGGGGAGAGGCTATTGCTTTCCTCGCTCTTAAATCTTCCAAGCAGATTAATAGTTCTCCTATCCATATTTTTGCAGGTAAATCATTTGGAATGCTTAATAAATTGAGGACTAAATCAGATGTCCCGCCAAAGTGTTGCAAATCGATTGCCAATTCATGGTTTATTGATTCATTTCCCCCCCTTTGTTACATAACTCTAAACATGTATTTTTAATATCACATTACATTACCGTGAATGCTGTATCCTAGGGTGTTTTCCATCTGGGTGAAAGTATTTCCTCCGGCCCCAAACTGCAGTAGCCCAAGAGAACTGCCCACACTACTTGGTGAGACAACTATATTGGTCCTGTTTTCAATCTCCACCAGTTTTTGGTACAGTCTGACAGCAAACTCTGTGTTCAGTTCCCTTAGTTTATCGTAGGTTTGGCAGCATCCTTTGCTGAGCCAGCAAGAACCCACAAGAAACAGGATTAAACATACAGAAGGCATGGAGAATGTGGGGGCAGCTGATCTAAACTGAAATAGAAAGCAAGTTACAAAAGTCTACTTTTCTTATCTACGTTCAATATCATTTTATTTGGTGCCATTATTAATATATAATAATCTATGAAATGGAATTATCCATCTATCTTTTTGTATTACATTTTCATTTGACCTCTCTATATCTACATTTTTTAAAATCATTTTATTGTGTCCTATTTAATATATTGCAACATGAATTATATCTATTTCCTACAATCTGTACATAATTATAGAATACAATCTGTTTTATTTAATTAAAGGACCACTATAGGCAACCCAGACCACTTCAGCTCAATGAAGTGGTCTGGGTGCCAGGTCCCTCTAGTTTTAACCCTGCAGCTGTAAACAAAGCCGTTTCAGAGAAACTGCTATGTTTACACTAGGGTTAATCCAGCCTCTAGTGGTTGTCTCACTGACAGTCGCTAGAGGCGCTTCCGCGATTCTCACTGTGAAAATTACAGCGAGAAGATGCTGGACGTCCATAGGAAAGCATTGAGTAATGCTTTCCTATGGGCGGTTTGAATGCCCATGCTGCTCTTGCCATGTATGCGCTTTCGGATCTGACGTCGTCATGAGGAGGAGAGGTCACCAGCACCAGGGGAGCCCTGCGCTGCAGAAAGGTAAGTGGCTGAAGGGGACCTAATGACCCTACAGTGCTAGGAAAATGGGTTTGTTTTCCTAGCACTATAGTGGTCCTTTAACTGATGACACAAAATGAAATCTCTCTGAAAAATACTTCCTAGAAATATTAAGATAATGTTTATCCCCTCTATTTAACTAAATTGTGGCATTAGCCATGAAAAGTGTATTTTTTTTGTATTACATTTTCATTTGACCTCTCTATATCTACATTTTTAAAAATCATTTCATTGTGTCCTATTTAAATTGCAACATGAATGATATCTATTTCCTACAATCAGTACAGAAATATACAATACAATCTGTTATATTTCATTAAAGGACCACTATAGGCAACCCAGACCACTTCAGCTCAATGAAGTGGTCTGGGTGCCAGGTCCCTCTAGTTTTAACCCTTTAAATAATAAATATGTGTTTGGCAGGTATGAAAAGTGAGATCAAATGCAGAAATCCAAATCTCTGCAACACGGTACCTTCATCTTGGCCCCTGGCAATTGTTATTATAGGCTCTATCCTTTGCAACTGGCAGTCAGCATAGAGAGAGCATACAGAGAAAAAGATAATGTTTCTATTTTTACTCTTCATTTGCAATGTTTTCCATAGCTTTGCCCTGATTGAACTTGGTAGTGATATAATTTACTAAATCTTTAATTATCCAGTGTGAATTCAAAGTGAATTGTACATTTTAAACATTGCTAGTGGCTAAATTGGAAAACCTTCTGAGTCTGTTATATGTTCAGCTTGTATATTGTGGCCAAAAATATAAAAGTAACTTTGAAATTGAGCTTTGAATTCCAAAGGAATTCCACTTTTAGTGAATAACAATGTAGGCATCCCTGAGGCTTTCTTGTGCCGACTGACTTTAATGCCATATCCAAGTTTTTGGAAATTACCCCAAGGTGAGAAGCTTGCTCATCACTGGACTCAAACCTTTAACTCATATATTTGGTATATTATCAGACTGTCCAGTAATCATCAAATCGCTGCTGCTCGTAATTTACTTAGCTCTGAATTAATAATGGCAATTTGGTGTTTAGTGAATGCTCACGTTTCTAGACTTTTATAGAATTTGGACATTTTCCAGGTTCATTGTTTTAGCAGGCACTAATTTACACAAAAATCTAATTTGCAGATTTGAGACCCATCCTTATCACATACCTTAACAGAACTGCTCGATTTATATCAGGGATTTGCCATAGATTACGCAATTTGAAGCACATTCTGAGTTTAATAAATTACTCTTACTGTCTCTTTTCTGCTTTTTATTTCTTATTACTCTGCTGCTAATCCTATTATTTGCTCCTCAGATTAATTCTAAAAGAGAATTGAGATAAACTAAAGGATTAAAAAAAACAAAAAACTCACCGATACTTATGTACAAATTTTATAAATCAGTCTTTCTTAAATGCAATTTAGGCAATCGAAGTTATTTCTGGAAAACATTGAGCCATTGTTACATGCCATTAAAAAAGAACATAACGTTGCATTTTTGCTGTAGATTGAATGAATCAAGAGAGATCTTGAGCTACTCACAGTTTCTATTTGTCCGATATGACAATTGGATGTGTCCCCTGCGTCCCTCTATCTCCTTCGGTCAAGCACAGTGATATGTCGTTGTTTAAATCTAAGTCATGAGACTTCATTGAGAGGCATAATCAGTGATTGCAGTCTCTATTGGTGATGTCTGTACCACTCTGGACACATTCCTGTACCGTTCACCTCTATATAGTGCCAAGCAGAAAGGCATGTCAGTAGCCAGCAAATCCATTGCCAGAAGATACAAGCGGCTAACTTGTGTGCAGTCATTAGAATACTGTGTGACCCGATTGCACGTGCAAAGATTCCAGAGTAATTTTAGGCTTTGCTTCTATAAATAGAAACCCTTTTACCAAATCCCTAAAGTTTCTTAATAACTCATTATTCATAAAATAGCTTTTTATTTATTTATTATTACAATTTTTTTTAAATTTTTTTTACAGAGTACTAATTTATTCTGCACAGAAGTACAATGGGGGTGTTTTCAGTTAAATAATAAATATCGCTATTTGATATTGTTGGATCGTTTACCATCAAGCTTTTTCTTTATCTAAATCAACACATTTAAAGGTTTATTCACTAAACAGTGACTTGTGCTTAATGGAAACGTAAATATAGAATATAAGGTATATAACTGAAATATGGTAAAGTAAGAATGCTTCCAAAAATGGAAATGTAAAAAGAACACTATAGCGTTAGAAGTACAAACCCGTATTCCTAACGCCATAGTTTTCTCCTTACCATTTAGACTGAGTACCCCCTAAATCCCCCCAAAAACCTAGGAGAGGGTGCTGTTCACTTTTTGTTCTATTCCTCCAGTCTCTACAGATGCCCTACCTGCCTTCTGTGACGTCACACTGACTCTTCTTCTTGTCCAACCCAATGCTCCTTTAACATTGGGGACAAAAAGCGCATGTGCGGCCAGCGCTGTGATACTCCGATCAAATGGTGGTTCATGGTGAGAACTGAGTTTTACTCGGTTCTCGCAGCAGAAGCCTCTCTAGTGGTTATCAGGAAAACAGACACTAGAGGAGTATTTATTTCCTGTAATGTAAGCATTGCTGTTTCTAAACCAAATGTTTTACATTGCAGCGTTAAAACTAAAAAGATGGAGTCTGAGTGTCTCTATTGGTCATTTAATACCTTATTTTTATTTTTTTAGCAATCAACAAAATCCAAAGTGAGTGAATAGAAGACAAAATCTAGGTTAAACCAATATTTGGTTTGTCCACCTTTTGCCTTCTAGGTTCACGTGCACAAAATTAATCAGGTGCACATTTAAAGAATTATACCAAACAGGTGCTAATGATCATAAATGTAATACGTACGTTGAAACAAAATCCTTAAGTGAAACACAAACAACTGTGTAGGAGGAATAAATCTGGATGAGGGACAGCCAAACTCTGCTAACATGGTGAGTTTTCTAAGACAATTTAATGCCAAAAGTCACGACACAAGCTCGTTATACCGGGAAGTATGTTCCAGGTAGAATTCTCAAAGCAGAGAGGGGTTTACAGAAGTGCTATCCAAACTCTTTTAAATAAGCACAATGAAACAGGCAATGTTGAGGACTGCAGAGACAGTGGTCGACCAAGGAAACTAAGGGCAGAAGTTGAATGACGCATCATGCTTACTTTCCTTCGTAAGATGTCCAGCAGTGCCATTCTGTCAGAATTGGAAGAAACCAGTGGTACGCCCATCTATGACTGAAGAAGTCTAGTCAGAAGTGGTCTTCATGGACAACTTGCCTCCAAAAAGCCATGCTTACAACATGGAAACAAGGCCAAATGACCCAACTCTTCATGAAAACTCTGGACCTGGGGTGCAGAAAAATGGCAGCAGGTGCTCTGGAATGATGTGTTACAGTTTGAAATATTTGGCTGTGTCAGAAAGCAGTTTGTTCACCAAAGGGCTGGAGAACAGTACAAGAATGCGTGTCTGCAGGCAACAGTGAAGCATGGTGGAAGTGTTTTACAAGTTCGGGGCTGCATTTGTGCAAATCGACTTGGGCATTTTATCAGAATTAATGGTCTCCTTAATAATAATACCAAAGTTCAGCTTGCTCTGGTTTCCAAGTACGTCCTAAGTAGTTGTAGCGTTGGCAGAACTCCCAAATGCTGTTCGTATAGGTGAACTGGAACTGGAACGAGCCGTGGGTCCATGGTGACCGGTGTTCATGGGAGTGCCTGACCAAAATTAGTTCCAGGCCCTCGACGACCAAGTTCCACTGCCAGCGTTTGGGAGACAAGATGGCCGACCATCCATTGTTTCAGCCACGTGCATGGAATCTGTTGGCGCTATAAAAATGGCAATAATAATAATAATAATAGATAGATGTGTATTTATTGTTGACTAAAATGTAAATTGCAACTTCAATTATTATTTCTAAATAATAATACAATAGAACATAATTTCATGCAAATTGAGCTGTATATAAATGTAACAAAACCTCACTAATTGAAGACCCTATTTTTAGGTAAATATCATTATATGATGCTACATTCCTTTTAATTATGTTTCTTTTTCATTTATTGAACATTCTTCTCATGCAAAACACAAGATGTACCCGAGTGAAACATAGGTTATTGTTGTTGCTCGTTATGCTGTAAATCAGTTTATGGTATTTGCTGGATTTCACATTCCAGGGAACATCTCGCATACTGAAGTATGTGACACTCTATTCAGAACTTCTATTTAGCAGCAATTAATATGTTTGTGGCATCCAGCTAAATATCTGCCATTGTGTTCTGGGAAAGATTGCATGGGAAAAATATTGACTTTTTTTTCCTTAATTTAATTTTTTTTACATGAAAATCAACCCACATGCATTCCCGGATGTACAACTAATATACAACTAACAGAGTCACCATTAAAACCAAATTCTAGAGTTCTTGAGTAGACTGCCATTTTTTCCACTTTTAGTGTGCAAAGTTTATAACAGTAATTAAGGGAGATTAAAAAAAATCATATGTTCTACACCTTGGGGAATTTTTACATATTATTTTTGGATATAGGTATGGCTGATGACTGCCTGACATACCTGAATCTATTTTGACATCAGGAGCACTGGTAAAACATTGATTATTTCCATATATGAACGCTATTGGAGAATGTCTCACTCTGTACTTGACTTCCTCCACTATAAATTTATGCTGCGCTCCTACACTCTGGCTCTTTCCTCTGCAAAAGTAAATTATTTCAATACCCTCATAACCACACTATCCTGCGGACCAAAACGACTATTTCACACTTTTAATGCTCTCCTTCGCCCTGTTGCTCCCTCTCGTCCTACCACCCTGTCCGCCACAAACTTTGCAACTCACTTCACTGAGAAGATTTCTACACTCAGGGAAGAGGTCTCTAACCTCTCTTCCTCCCCTTCCAATACATCACCCAAACCCACTCACACCGCTGTTCTATGCTCATTCGCACCTACTACAACAGAAGAGGTTTTCTGCTCTGCTCCAGTCCTCCCCCACCACCTGTTCACTCGATCCAATTCCCTCATATCTCATCACCCTTTAAGCATGCAACCATAACGCTGATTCTGAATAGAATGAATGCGGCGGCGAGGGTCATTTTCCTGTCTCCACGCACCTCCCACGCCTCCCCCTCTGTTAGTCCCTACATTGGCTTCCAGTTAGATAAAGGGTTTAATTTAAGATTCTGGTGCTTGCTTACAAGTCCCTACATAATGCTGCTCCAACCTACCTATCCTCCCTAATACACAAATAAGCCATGTCAAGGCCCTTGCGTTTTACAGAAGAACTACGCTTATCCTCTGTCCGTACTTCCACATCCGATGCTCGCCTCCAAGACTTCTCCAGGGCTGCACCTTTTCTGTGGAACTCCCTTCCCTTCTTCGGTAGACTTTCACCCAGTCTCCACTCCTTCAAAAAATCTTTGAAAACACATTTCTTCAGGAAAGCATATCATTTAAACTGTTAGCGGATTTTCAATTCCCCTCCTCCCCCATGACTCCTCTCCTGCAACTGTCAAAAATAACCTACTAAGTTCTCAGTGATTACTTTTCTAGCAACCTATTCATTACCCCTACTTATACCCTTTGTGTCACTATACCTACTCCCTCTAGAATGTAAGCTCATTGAGCAGGGCCCGCAACCCCTCTGTTCCTGTGCCTCCACTTGTCTGGTTACAATTACGTGTCTGTTAGTCCACCCATTGTACAGTGCTACAGAATTTGCTGCCGCTACATAAATAATAAAATAATAATAATTATTTACTGATATCAACAAACAGGGTTATTGTCATTAATTCAAAGTAAATTTCAAATGTTAAAGGGACACTCCAGGCACCCAGACCACTTCTGCCCATTGGAGTGGTCTGGGTGGCAACTCCCACTACCCTTAACCCTGCAACTGTAATTATTGCAGTTTTCATAAACTGCAATAATTACCTTGCAGGGTTAACTCCTCCTCTAGTGGCTGTCTACTAGACAGCCACTAGAGGTCACTTCCTGCTTCATAGCACAGGTTTTGCTTCATAGCACAGGTTCTGTGCTAGAGCGTCGCTGGACGTCCTCACGCTGTGTGAGGACCTCGAGCTTTGCTCAATTTCCCATAGGAAAGCATTGAAAAGCATTTTCAAAGCTTTCCTATGGAGAACTCTAATGCGCATGTGCGGCATTGCCAAGCATGCGCATTAGGTCTCCTCACCCGGTGGGTGGGATCAGTCTCCCCGCCGGCTGACGTGATGAAGGGGAGGAGCGGCGGCGACCCGAAACCACCGCCGAGGGACATCGGCGGGGGTCTCAGGTAAGTCACTGAAGGGGTTTCCACCCCTTCAGCAACCGTGGATGGGTGGTGAGAGGGAAAGGGGACCTGCAGTGCCAGGAAAACTGATTTTTTTTTTAGTTTGGCTATTTTAAATTTCTACATTTTTTAAATTTCGGTTTGACTTCCCCACAATTTTTCCTTTCATGAATAACCCAGTAAGTCTCCCTGAGTCTATTCGTATGTAAGAAATGCTGAAGAGAAAGGTGGTAGCGCACTCTTAGATTACCTTTACCTTTTCAGTATATCTTTAACAAGATAAACTCATAAGAAAATCCTGTATAAAGTAAACATACAAAACATCATAGTGAAATCTGTATAAATAATAGTGAAAAAGTGAGGTAAATTGGAGAACTCACACTTTACAGAGCTCTTTAGAAGTTGGCTAAGTACAAACTCTGTTGAGTTGATAGAAATCACTGAATAATTCCCTTTGAAGTCCGATGTCCACTATAGGATATGGCTTGGGCTGGGAGAACAACTTCCATTCCAATTTTCTCCCATTAAAGGGAAATCACAAAAACAAAACACAGGTTTATCCTGTATGAAGGAGCATTTCGAAACATTCCCACATATTACTTAACTTCCTGTTATGGCGTTACTGCAGATCACATCATACAGCTCAGGAAGTGAGCAACCAATTAGAAGTTAGCTTTCTCCAGTCATAAAACAAACAAAAAAACAAACAAAAAAGCCAGTCCTGTCCATCTTAGTTCAGAAAGGTTTTGCATTTTTGCAGCAGTTAAGTTTTTCAGAGTCTACGACACTCTGGGATCTATTTCTAGGGCTCAACTTTTTCAACCAAGGCTGAAAAAACATTGGGATAATTTAAATAACTCTGATAGAAACCTAGAATGTGACGGCAGATAAGAACCATTCGGCCCATCTAGTCTGCCCAATTTTCTAAATACTTTCATTAGTCCCTAGCCTTATCTTATAGTTAGGATAGCCTTATGCCTATCCCACGCATGCTTAAACTCCTTTACTGTGTTAACCTCTACCACTTCAGCTGGAAGGCTATTCCATGCATCCACTACCCTCTCAGTAAAGTAACAATCTCTCTCTTATTTCAAGAGATCTGTGATATCTGAGAGTTTTTAATATTATGTGTACCCAACCCTACAACTAACACTATGCTTGAATTAAAGGACCAATATAGGCACCAAGACCACTTCAGCTTAATGAAGTGGCCTGAGTGCCAGGTCCAGCTAAGGTTAACCCTTTTTTCTATAAACATAGCAGTTTCAGAGAAACTGCTATGTTTATAATAGGGTTAATCCAGCCTCCAGAGCCTCTAGTGGCTGTCTCATTGACAGCCGCTAGAGGGCTTCCGCGCTTCTCACTGTGATTTTCACAGTGAGAAGACGCCAGCATCCATAGGAAAGCATTGTGAATGCTTTCCTATGGACTGGCTGAATGTGCGCGCGGCTTCTGCCACGCATGCGCATTCAGCCGAAGAGGAGGAGAGGAGGCAGAGAGGAGGAGGAGAGATCCCCGCCCGGCGCTGGAGAAAGAGGTAAGTTAACCCCATCCTCCCCCTAGAGCCCAGCGGGAGGCGGTCCCTAAAGGGTGGGAGCACCCTCAGGGCACTATAGTGCCAGGAAAACGATTAACCCTACCCCTACAACTAACCCTACCCTAGCACTAACATTAACCCAAACATGACCCTACCCGTAGCGCTAATCTTAACCCTAATCCAAAGAAAACCCTCTGCTAATATCAATACTGATATCAGCATAGGGTTTCCTAGTTAAAATAGTAGAGCGTGGTATGTTGCCACCATCTACTGGCTGTTTTCAGCATTACAGGCAATTAACTGTAGTGCTGAACCTCCGATTACCAATTACACTGCGATCGGTGCTGGACAGCTGGCATAGCACACCACTGATCACATCTTGGGACCAAAAATGCGTCCCCAGCTGACAGAGGTATCAATTAATACGTGAGACTCCCTGGTGTAAGCAATGATTCAACCATGTTCATACTGCATTGCAGAAATAAGCATTTTAATGCCTGTTTAAATTGTGATAGCGGTGCTCATGTTGAGAGCTGCATACAGCGTATCTGTCAGGCCGAAGCCACTAAAAAAGGCTAAGGGAGAATAGCCCCTGGTTGATACCTGTGTCTCTTGTTGTAAACAGGGATTTTACTCTGCTCACACCACAATGCAGCCAATGGGGATTTCAATTACTGCACATAGCACTCACTTTGAGCTCTGCACTCAGATTATTTTACAGTCTGGGGCCATTATATGATCCCATCTGACAGATGGGATCCATGGGTATCTATTTGAACATGAGATTTCATGGTGTGAGCCCTGATTTAACCCTGCTCACACCAAAATGTTACGGTGTGTTAATGCACCCTGATGGTATTAAAGCCCAGTATAGTTAGGGCGTACTGAAACGTCATATGTGATTTTCAGTTTTATTCAATGGTGCAGTTCCCAGAGAAGTGAAAGTACATGAATTGTGGTGCAACTGTGTATCTTTGGTTATTGTAACTGCCTGTTTTCCCTAATTTGTAGCTGTTAACATTACACAAGTGAAGCTGTAAGGTACTTAACACTTTGTGATCTCCAGAGCCTTATTTACACGGCGAGGGATTAACCTGATCCTAATTAAGAAACTCGCTCATATTTTGAGGTTGTGTATTAATGAGCTGCCAGGTACACAGGGTAACCGGATCCGGATTATCTGTCAATATGAATTCGCCATTTCTGCACAAGACCAATGCACAATTAATAATAAATTACTTGTTGAGGGTTTAATTCAATATCCATTTGTAATTTTGTGCTTTTTTTTTGCATTAACTTTGAGCAGTAATCTGTTCCAAAGTGTTTTTGCATAAATTGAGGGGGAGGAGAAAACAACAAATGCATAACCAGGTTTTGTCTAATTTTGGGAAAAAAGTGCACAAATCATGAGATACATGCCTATTGAAATGATATTGCTGTTCAAGGAAAGCTGGTCTTCCCGATCTTTTTAACAAGTTCAGAAAAGAAGCGTGCATTCCAGGCACGGAATCTGTGTGGTTTTGCCTCCATGCTGCTCTTCCTCCTGGTCTTCTGGTTGAGTCTCGGCCAGGAGTGGAGGTAGAACAGTGTTAGAGACACGGTAACATTGTAAGAGTGCCATTTATCCCACGTCTCTGGAAACATATACAGATGTCCAGGTGCACACAATGGTTTCTTCAAGAGGCAGTCTTTATTTTGGAACAAAATATAGTGACAACGTTTGGGCTCCTACAACAGTCTTTGTCAAGTCTAATGCACCAAGTGAGGTGACCCCAATATAAAGTAATGCCAATAATAATTGCAAAACAAATAATTGAGTTATTACGTAAACACACCCAATTTGTGGTGGAGGCAGGGCATTATCTTTACACCATACTAAGAGCAGCGTCAGGAGCGTCTTATGTCACATGCAAAACGTAGTGATGTCATATTTCCCAGCAGCACAATAAAAAAAAAGAAACAAAACCAATCCAGACAAGTCCAATCAGTGGTGCAAAAACACAGCAGTTATTGGAGCATGTGTTAACAGCACAGCAACAGATAAATGGCGATAATAATAATAATAATAATGTGGGCAGTGGAGGCTCGTCCGTGGGGGCACTTGGGGCAACACTCCACCAGTTTTTTGGGGGGAGGGAATATATTTAAGTAATTTAGTATATGTCATGCTTTTTGCGGAGTTGAGATCATTGCAAGTGCTAAAAGAAAACGGGAAGGCCACTAGTAGAGCAGAGTGGCTGAGAAAGGATGTACCAAAGAATTAATCAAGAAAAAAAGGACTCCTTTTCACAATTATCATTAAAATGCAGACATTAAGGTTTGGTAACATCAATATCATTGCTGCTAAAAAATACCGGTGTTTTTCGTCAACCCCTGCTTTTTAAGTCTGCACTCATGTTTGCATCCACTGATGCCGACCACCAGTTAGTGCTAACAATTTTTGGACACAAATGCAGGACCCATTGCAACTCCACCAGGACTCTATAGAAGGTTTGCTCAGTGCACGTGCACTGTGATTGTCTAGTAAGTTGTCCATAGGCTCTTTTTTACTGTGAATTGAAAACCCAGGAGCAAAATAATTTAGGCAAGATCTGTGGGCAGAGTACAGCAGGAATGAAGCAGCAGGCGGGATTTCTGCAGACTCTTTGTTAGTTCAACAAAGTATGGGTTTATGAATGAGCTGGTAGCCCACAATCTCAATGTTTTCCAGGCCTGGTGCATTGGGGTATTTCTCAGTGGACTGTAGTGTCTGAGATCGATTAAACTTCCAGACTGTGGTAAATATGTATGATGTCCCGAGATGTCTTTCAAGTGGCAAGATAGTGCTCATGACATTCTTAACTCACACTGATTGCCACTGGTAGATGTGTAATCGAAACAATAATCTGTGTCTTTCAGGCATGCGTAGCTCTCTATGAATACAAAGTCTCACTGTATAGGTCAGACTGAGGGAGGTTGCAGAGATACATTATGTCTCAGTTTCACACCTCTTGTAGCCTCCATCTGTCAAACCCATCTATCACATGCTCTGCGTGAGCAGGACCAGACACACAGAGATCTGTGAGTATTGTAGTGGCTTTCCAGGTCGAAATGCGTCAGCCCTCCATTGGGGACAAGTCAGGATTAACGTTTGTAGGTTTTATTTTACTCTCTGTATGTGGAGTTGTGGTTTGAGGGGGAGGGTTGGGAGAGAGTGAAAGAGAGAAAAGGGGATTGGTGTGGTTGATTGTAGATTTGATTTGTAGAAACAAAAAATTAAAAGGAAATATAAAGTTTGAATAAATAAAAAATAAAAACTGTAGTCCTATGCTACAAGTCAGTCCTTAAAAGTTATTTTCCACTGAAAGCCATAATATACCCTTCAAGAGATTAAATTCCCAATTACCAGGGCTACAATTTCAATTGCTAATGGCTAGTGTCAAGTGGAAACGTAAAGCATTATATTAAATTAAAATATTTCCTATTGCAGTATTTAAAGTACAACATACAGTCTCTGCTGCAGAGCCCTCATTATATCTTCATTGGTTAAGGCAATACTATTTATCTTTATGATATATGTTGCCTGACTGAATAAAAACGAAGCAGGTATTTGGGATACGATTATAACACACGGCTACTTAATAATACTAAAAGCAATTTTAGTTTGTTCTGCTTTCAAGAACAATTATTTTCTTGTGCCCAAGAACTGCTTGGTGTAATATCTCCCCCCAGCTTAGATGCATATTCCACGTCAAGCTTTTAATCTTGTGTTTGGTGGCTGGCACCAAAGTGTTAAGATGTTCCAATTTTTTCCCTTTTATGTTGTTTCCCTTCTCTGCTCCCAATGGGAATCTTTGCCTAATAAGTTAAGATCTCGCTGCGTGTTTCCATTTGCTGTGAATGAACATGCCAAAGGCTCAGCAGCGGTGTCTGGAAATGCCGTGGGATTGCTACATGAGAATTGACAATTTGAGCCTTACGGCTTTTATTGTTCATGTCAGATGTAATATTAAGTAATGCCTATTAGAACAGATCTTGATACAAAGCGTGCTTTTTTTTTGCATATAAATGACAACCACATTAAATGCACATCCAAATCTCATTTAAATATTACCAACGGGGGTATTAGATATCAACTTTCAGAAACAACCAAATACTCTTTGGTTTTAACATATTACCCTCAAACCACATGTAACTGCTTTGCACTTGATATTATCCTCTTGTTGTCAGCATGGAAGTACTAAATAAACGTAAAAGAAATGTATAAATAAAATAGATTATTTTTCAGTTTAGATGTGTTTTAATAAATATGTTAATCAAGGTTATTCACTTAAAGGACCACTATAGTGCCAGGAAAACATACTCGTTTTCCCCACCATCAGGGTCGCACTCCCGCTGGGCTGGATGGCGAGGAAAGGGTTAAATCTTACCTCTTTTCCAGCGCCGTGCGGGGAGCTCTCCTCCTCCTCTCTGGCTGAATGCACATGCGCAGCAGGAGCTGCGCGCGCATTCAGCCTGTCTCATAGGAAAGCATTCATAATGCTTTCCTATGTACGCTGGCGTCTTCTCACTGTGATTTTCAATGAGACAGCCACTAGAGGCTTTAGAGGCTGGATTAACCTATTTATAAACATAGCAGTTTCTCTGAAACTGCTATGTTTATAAAAATGGGTTAATCCTAGAGGGACCTGGCACCCAGACCACTTCATTAAGCTGAAGTGGTCTGGGTGCCCAAAGTGGTCCTTTAACACCAGATTTTTTCTGAATGCACGTTCGCAAAAAAGCATTGATAATTTGAAGAACTAGTTATCTGCTGGCTGCGTCCGTGTTCTTTCAAGACTTGGCTGTCAGAGCGTTCTGATTGGTTGGTTAACTAACCAACCAAAAAGAACGCTCCTGGTCATATTGCACAGCGAGGAACATTTTCCCATGCTTTGTGATAGATGTCATAGTGTGGAAAAGCCTATAAAAGGGCTTTCCCCTGTAGGAGCACTCATTCTGCGTCAAGCCCTCCAGTCGGTGAAGATTAATAATTTTTTTGTTGCGGTGCTGGGTTTTTTTTTACGAAAGTTTTTTTTTTAACTGGCTTTTTTACATTTAGATTTGTGGTGTTGGGAATTATGGATTTTTATTTGCTCTTTTTGGAGCTGAATTTCAGAAAAATTTGAAGAATTAATATTAGGGCCCAAACACACAGGCACAGGTGGATAACACCCCCTTTGCTATAAATATTAGGGCCTCTTCTAGCGGCTGCCCAATCGCTAGTTTTTAATGTTTAGCAGACATGGCGGCACATGGAGGTACATTACCTCCATTATAGTAATATGGGGACCTTAGTGACTCCCATAGGATTATCTATTTCTCTCTCTTTTTTTTTTTTTTTTAACTTTGACAATTTTTATTTCAGTTTTATAAGGGTACAGAATAGAATGGGGATGGGGAACAGTGGTAAGGTAAATATCGTCTTATACATTGACATGCATACAATTTGCACATTATTCATATACAACATTTTATATTCAACTTTTTTGTGTACAGGCTTTGTGTTTCTCTAGGTTTGTCTAGCGGTTTGGTCGGTTTTCTACTGTGGGAAGGACTCACGTTCGACTATCGGGGTCCACATTCACCTGGTTTTGTCTTGGTAGAAGTTGCAGGGTATTAGTGTTTCATGTACCACTGGAAGAGGGGGGAACGGTGGAGAAGGGATGGGTTTAGGGGTGTGGGGGCACAGGGGGAGATGAGGTGTAGATAGAAGGGGGTTAGGGTTCTCCCAGGCTTTCGACTTCTTATGGTTGCTTCTATTGAGCATTTGTTCTTTCAACTATATGTTATTTTTATTCACCACGTTATTATCATTATTTACAATTTTGTTATCATTTACAATCTTCATTGTCTAAAAGGGCACAGCTGTCGGTCCGTAGGTTTTTGCCACAGCCTCTTATTTTGAGGGCACAGTGTGACGCCTTATGTACGACTGCCAGGTTTCCCAGACTTGTGACCAAATTTTTTCGGATTGACTTGATTGTCTGGTTGCCTGTTCATAGAGCTTAGTTATTTCTATCGTTTGTATACATTCTGTTATTGTGGGCGGGATAGCGGATTTCCAGTGTCTACTAATGACAGTTAGTGCAGCCATAAGTATGTGGTAAGTTAAGTATTTCTGGCTACCCTGCATTCCCTTCAGGAAAAGCTGGAGAAGGTACGTTTCTGGGTTGCGAGGTAAAAGCATTTTTTAACTGTCTTGTATTATGGTAGTTATGTTGTCCCAGTAGTTTGTTAGGGAGGGGTAGTTCCACCATACATGGAGCCTTTGTGTTGTTGGCATCTCCAACAGAGATCGGAGGCTTGTGGGTATGTTGCTTTTATACGTGTAGGCACTAAGTACCACCGGTATAGGATTTTTCGGGATAGTTCCATGTGGGTGGCGGATTTGGAGAGTGAGTTATGTGCAAGTAGAATTTTATTCCATTGCCGCGCATCGAGAGTATATGTGAATTCCTTCTCCCATGCTGCAATGAATGATAGTTTTGTGTGGTCTTTTTGAGTGTGCATTGTTTGGTATAGTTTGGATATAAGTTTTTTGGGGGTTAATAGACGCGAGCAAATTTTCTCTACCACCGTCAGCTGTTGCCCTTGTACATTATCCATCCTATTCAAGGTTTGCTTGCTGAACCATGAGTGTAATTGCATATAAGAGAATGATGCCATTGGGGTCAAGTGGTGAGAAGTTGTTAGGTCCGTGAAGCTTCTAAGTGTATGTTCCTTCAGTAGTTGGTGTAGGTGTGTTACCCCATGTCGGTGCCACAGAGTTAAAATTTGGTATCATATAATGTAATGCTTTTATAGGGGTGGCAGGCGATATTTTGTGCCAGTGTGCGGCATTATTTGTCCCATATGGACAAAGTTAGAGCTGTGGTTGGGAGCAGTTCGTTTGTTGCTGGCCTGCTGTGTCGAGGGAGCCATGCCAGTATAGTAATGGGTATGTTGTTAGCGTGTTGTGTCTCCAGTTCCATCCATTGAGTTGGGTTGTCCCGGTGACACGCTGCTAATAATAAGCCCCAAAATAGCTGCTCTGTAATAGCTGTCTAGATTGGGTACTCCCATACCCCCTTTTTTGCGTGGCATGTATAGTGTGCTCTTCGCCACTCGCGCTTTATGTTTGTCCCAGATGAAGTTTAGCAGTGTCTGTTGCGCGTTTTGTAGGAATTTGGGTGGTAGTTTTATGGGTAATGTTCTAAATAGGTATTGCAGTTTTGGTATGACTATCATCTTGACTGCGGCTATTCTTCCTGACCAGGATATAAATTTACCTTTCCATCCTAGCAGTAAGTTTTTTATTTCGGTCAGTGTTTTTTGGTAGTTTGTTTTGTAGAGGTTTGCTGAGGTTGGGGTGATATTGATTCCTAAGAATTTGAGGTGGTCATTGCGCCAATCGTATTTGAAAGAGGCCCTCAGCCTGCGCATATCCTCAGCTGGGATGTTTATACCCATTGCTTGAGTTTTATTAACATTGAGTTTATAGTGGGAGCATTTGCTATATTGGGAGAGCGTGTTATGAAGGTAGGGATATATGTGGCTGTTCCAGTGTTAAGAGGACGTCATCTGCAAATAGTGTGAGTTTATGTTCCTTGCCTTGTCTTGTGATGCCATGTATGCCCGGATTGTACCTAATGAGTTGTGTGAGTGGTTCTAGGAATAAAATGTAAAGGAGAGGTGATAGTGGGAAACCCTGTCTCGATCCGTTTGTTATTTTGAATTGTTTGGAGCAGAATCCCCCGTTTGTGACTTTCGCTGTCGGTTTGGAGTACAGCGCTCCCACCAATCTTAAAAAGGCGTTCGGGAATCCATATTTGAGCAGGACTGCCTGGAGGAAGGGCCAGTGCAGTCTGTCAAAGGCTTTCTCAGCATCAAGTGATAACATGACGCACTGGGCCCTCCCCCCCGTCCCCTTTGCAGCAGGTCTAAAACCTTTCGGGTCCCGTCTGCTCCCTGCCTGCCACTGACGAAACCCACCTGGTCCTCATGTATTAGTGTTGGAATAATGTTCGTTAGTCTGTTGGAGAAAATATTTGCTAGCAGTTTGATGTCCGTGTTAAGGAGGGAAATTGGTCTAAGGTTTTGGCATTTCGTAGGGGGTTTGCTTGGTTTCGGTAAGGTGGCTACGTGTGCCATGAGCATATCTTGGGGTATTTGGCCCGTCATGAGGATATGGTTAAAGACTTTTTCTAGATGTGGGGTGAGGATTGTGGTCAACGTTTTGTAGTAGGAGTTTGTGAATCTGTCGGGTCCTGGTGATTTGCCATGGGGGAGTGAGTGTATGGCTTGTTGTATTTCCTCATGCGTTACTGGGTCTTGCAATATGGTTTTCTGTTGCTCTGTCAGTGTTGGCAGTGAGGACAATTGGAGGAAGCTTTGGATTTCCTGGTGTGTGGGTTGGTGTAGGTTTGGGTCATCTTTGAGATTGTATAGTGTGTGGTAGTAGTTTGCCATGGTGTCATTAATGTCCTGTGGGTTATGGATTTTAGAGCCTTTGGGTGTGAGGAGGTATGGGATTTGTTTTTAGAGCCTTTGGGTGTGAGGAGGTATGGGCTTTGTTGCCTTGTGAGTATGTTTTCTGTTTCAGTTTTTGTAATATGTGTGCGGTTTTGGAGATTGCCATGTTGTTGATGCTTGTTGTGGTGTCTTTTATTACGTGGGCTAGTTGCGGTGAGGGTTTTACTATATTTGCTGCCGTCGTATCTCTTAGGGTGCGCAGCAGGTGTAGGTATTCTCTTTGTGCTTTCTTTTTGAGGTAGGAGGCTCGGCTGATGAGGACTCTAATGACCGCCTTATGTGCCTGCCACACAGTGGTCGGTTGTACATCTGGGGTATTGTTATCATGGAAGTATGATTGCAGTGCTTCTGATAGTATTGTAGAGAATGTGTGATCACCTAAAAGTGAGTCATTCAGCCGCCATGGCGGTCTCCCTCTGTGTTGGAAGTCCTCAGTCAGCTCTGCCATGGTCGGGGCATGGTCTGACCATGTTATGTCCCCGATCTCGCTGTGTGCTACCTTAGAGAGTAAGTGGGCCCATAAGAAGGATGAAATCTATCCTTGAATATGATTTGTGTACTGCTGAATAGAAAGAGAACATTTTCTCACTTGGGTGGAATGTTCTCCAAGAGTCATACAGGCCATATTCTCCTAGCAACTTGTTGATTGCCTTGCTTTGTGTTTTAATAGTTTTGTGTCTTTGTGTTGTGGTTTTTAGTGTGGTATCCATGTATGGGTCGAGGGGTTGTTTGACGTTTCCGCATAGTATGATTGAGGCAGTTTGGTGGGTTGGGATTATGGAGAGCATCTTGTGTAAAAAGTTTTGCTGATGTACATTAGGAGCATAAAAGCTGACTATAGTGTATGGTAAGTTGTTTAAGAGGCATTGCAACATCACGAATCTACCTTGTTTATCTTTGATAACGTGTAATGTTTCCACTGCTAGGGATGAGTGTAGAAGGATGGATTTAGATGAATGCGTTGCGTGGTATTGGTGGGGGTAGTGTTGTGCGCCGAAGTTGGGCACTCTGGAGGTAACAAAATGGGTTTCCTGTAGACATATAATGTCCGCTCGATGTTGTTTGGCTTTTATGGGGGGTATTCAGCCCCCTACAGTTGTGTGAGTATATTTTCATGTAATAGGTGTGTGATAAGCGATGCTCGTTTGTAGTTCCGCGGAGTCTATGTTATGTTGTGGTGTGAACAGTGGCTGCGTTATATGCCTTGTTGCCGGCATCTGCGCGGCTGCATATTTGTGCCCGGGAGTAAGAGGTTCAGGAGAGGTGGGGGAAGGAAGGGGTAACAAACAAAGTATATACAAACTGACCCAAACGTGGGTCTTGGCACTTTGGCATTGTGCCATGGGGGATGGACGCCTAGGCAGCGTCTCGAGTAGTGTGGCCATTGGGCTCTCATAATTACACATTTGTATCTTTCCTCAGAGCTGTGATCCAGTGGGTATGTGAGTAGTGTGTATGTTGCTAATTTGCTGGCTAGCGTGTATGGGTGGTTTAGGGTATGCATGTACAGCATTTTAATCCAAGTTTGTCAGGTGTTGAGTATAACTTGAGCTTTGTCTAAGTGGTTATCTTGCTGATATGTTATTCTATTTTCATCTTCTTCTATTAGCGTGGTTTGTCGTGCCTGCTATGGAGATCAGTTCTACATAATGCATTTTGCGGTGCTTATGGCCTAGGTTGTGGGTGCACTTCCTTTGATTTCCGTAGTGTATTGGGGGGGGGAATGAGTGCAGTATACTTGGCCTGCTTGATCATGCAGTATGTGTTTGTGCGATGTGGTTTACAGATAGCGTCTCATTCATAGAAGCAGTCACCCTGCATAATAATCTGACATAATAATCTGCGTCCTTAGGTTACAGTCATCATATATGCACAACATCAGCTATTACAGTTTACAATAGACATCATGATTACCCCTAGCTCTCTGGGGTCGCGTCTTTCAACTTGTACACATATGATACGGGCCCTCTCTGTTTCCCGGAGTACTCCATGAGTATCATATGTGAGGGGTACTCCCCCTGCCAGCATCTATCCTATTGTGTGTATTGTTATTTGGCTATTTAAACATATATGCTAATCAAAGCAATTAACCTTGTTTGAACTGAAACAAGAACTATGTACACGATATTAGTATATGTGAATATCTCACGTGTCCCTGGTTTTGGCTTTGTCAGCAGAGTTCACCGAGCAAGGCACGGGGATTTGGCTTGTGCTGGGGCTTGGCGCCATTCTGGTATCAGTCGCTTAGTTGGGCTCGTCTGGGTTTCGGGGGGGATCTGTTGCCAGCCCCCATTCTCTCAGGGTCCGGGTGCCTTCGTCCGGTGTGTAGATAATTTTGAGCTCGCCGTTTTTCATGATTAATAGCTTGGTGGGGTATCCCCAGCGGTATCTAATTCCAGCGCGGCGCAGCTCCTCTGTCACCGGGTGAAAGTCCCTTCTGCGTTTGAGGGTTGCCGCGGATAAGTCAGCCAGTATCTTAACTTTTGCATAGGTCCCATGCGGTTCTGTGGAGTTCCTACTGGCTCGCAACACCGCTTCCTTTATATGAAAGTAATGTGCTCTCAGCAGGACGTCCCGGGGGATGGAATCAGGTAGGTTGCGTGGCTTGGGCACCCTGTGTACCCGGTCCACTAGGAGCATCTCTGTGGGTATGTCCGGAGTGTATGCCCGCAGGAGGCCTTGGACATAGGCCTGTAGCTCATTCGGCAAAATGCTCTCTGGGACTCCTCTCAATCTGAGGTTATTCCTCCGTGAGCGATCTTCGGCATCCGCCATGCGTGCTTCCATGGTTGCTATTTTATGTTCCAGTGTCGCCACATGGTCAGCCATGTCGTTATATGCTGTAGCATATTCGCTCAGTTTGTTTTCCACGTGTGTGGTTCTGCTGCCAATGTCTTGGATCTCCTTGCTAAGTTGTCCTCTGGAGGATTGCCATGTTTTTATGAGTTTGTCAGCCATGTTGTTCATCGCCTCATCTAGGTGTGATTTTGTCAGGTTTTCCTGGCTTTCATGTGATGGGCCTGTGTTTGTGATGTTTCCCGCTGTTTGGTCGTCGGCGCCATCTTGATTTGGGCCACGATCAACTTCAGAGCTGCTCGCGGTTTTGTGGGTAAAGAAATTCAGTTTTTCAGTTTTCTGTGCGTTCTTCTTCCCTTTGGGGTTTGACATCATGCGTTTGGGTGTGTTTTTTAGTGCCCTGAGAGGCGATGTTGTCGGATTCTGAGAGCCCGGGTGCCAGAGCAATTTCCTAAGCAGCCAGGTTGCTCTGCAGTTGGCCACGCCCCCCCCCATCTATTTCTGTTTTTAATATGGTGGCTGGCTAGCAAGTGCTGGCCAGCCTTCTCATAATTAACCCTTGCACTGCCAGAGTTTTTTTTTAACTATTTGCTCGCTGACTGCTAGCCCTACCAGACTGCAAATTATTATTATTTTTATTCAGTCCAGGCCTAGAGTTTAATTCTCCGAGCCTGGAGACTCAGAGTCCAGCCGTGAGAGTCCCAGTGTCGGAGCCAGCAGCCCACTCATATGGAGACACGCGGTGGAGTGACAACAGTAGAGCAGACCTAGTGAGGTCTGCAGGGTTCTCCCTGGTGGTAGCAGGATCAAGCATGGTGTGGAACCTGGGCACGTCAGAAGCCATGGCTGGAAGATGTACTTAGGTGGAGTTGGTAGTTTCAGCAGCTAGGTAGTTTGCAATGGGGCCTAGCTGCATCTGGATTCAATCGTGTAGGTTTGCATGCAGGCGGGAGATGTTGCCTTCTCATTCTCCATTTTCAAGCTCCCTTCATTGGTAGAATTGCTTGTGTGTGACGGGAGAGTGTAGACAGCGAGAGTGTAGGCAGCGCCATGGGAGAGTACTCATCTGCATCATGGCGCGGGCTTTAAATGCGGGAAGCATTGGAGGAAAACAGCTGGGAGAGATGAACAGGATGAATACATCTGGGAACTGTACCAAAAATGCAAGGGGGCGAGTGACACAATTCCATATATTCTACTGTGATTCAGTAGGAGGTATATTATTTGGGAGATTTGGAAATGACCTTGGTAGAGACTAAAAGGAGCATAACATCTGAGTAACAGAAGAGGTAAAATATGATTTGGACACAGAGGAAAACATATTTTATTTTAACAAATGTATAATATTTACGTATACATTTGTGAGCATGTGTACCGTGCTACCACCATCAGCCCCTAAACTAGTCCAGATATGCTGGAACAATAATTCATATTATCAGTTAATGTAGCGATGTGTCAGGTGAAAGCTTGGGTCCAGGTTTGCACGTTGCTCATTATACTAAGTACTGTTCATTCATCCTGTACATTATGATCATAATCAATCAGGTTTACTGTGAGGTACCAACCACCAAAGGTTGTGCCCAATGTATCTCTGTTATTACGATTCTCTTTATGTACCTCTGTCTTGGTCTATGTTAAGTTGCCTGATTTATCTTTATATGATGATGTTATGCTTGTCCTGGATGTAACTGACAGATTTATGCTGAAGGTTTAACATAGTTTATTATTATTCAGATATCAAGCTCCCTGCTCTATGCACACGATTTGACGTGCCTCATATTTTTAGATGAATAATTCTGTCGTGGCGCCCACTAGGCACTATATAGAGCAAAGGCAGAACCGCATTTGGAATTGTACTTGAACAGTTCTCTGTACAGCTTGAACCCTCCAGAAAGACACATTCACACACAATTTTTAGTCTCATCTAGGTAACATTAGCCTTCATGTAATATTTTTGGATACGCTTTGCAAATAATTTTATATAATAAATGAATAAAATTACTTTTCTACAATACTTACCATTTTAATTGTGACTTCTATAGATAAATGATTTGAAAGGTTTATCCTAAAACATTAAATAATTTGAAAAGTGTATCTACTGTTATTAAATCGAGGCCATGGTTTGAATCTTACTTTGCAATGTCTGTTCTGCTCAGCTGAGTAACGTGTCTGAGAAGGGTTCAGGAAAATAAGGTGTGGAAATCACAAATCTTTTCTGAAGTGTTTTCATGTTTATTCATGTTTTAGTGTTAAAAGCAGTGTGTGCATTTTATATCTCATAGGTGCTCGTACACAAAAATACTAAAGACGCCTTACGCACAAATTGTCTCCAGGAAAGGGCTCTGTGTACCTTTTGGGAAATATAGCTATCTCTATGGCCAACAGTTGTGTGGTTTAAAGATCTAAAAAGAATACTCAAAGCACCGTAGCCACTATGACCCCCCAGCTTAGTTTTGAAGCATGTTGTATAAATGAATTAGTTAAATTCCCACACTTCTTTTTTTAGGGATTACTGAATTATTACAGCCAATTTATCTTCTCAGTTTTGTGAACTATGACATGCTGGACCACACTGCCAAAACATGAAAAACTGTGTCACTATTCAAGCACATATAGACTATGCAATATTGAGTCAGAATCACTAACCTGATCTACTTGACACGATTGAAAACGGAACCTTGGTGAGCTAGCCTGGGATAGAGAGTTTAAGTCTAAACGGGTGCCTGCACCTTCTACTGCATACCACACATGCACCCTGGGATTAAACCTTCTGGAGCCATTAGGTTCACAGCTTGGCATTGGTGAAGAACGCAGCCATGGATAGTTGGACTTCAGCCAGCTCACACTGCTATAGTGCAGGCAACAAGGGGTTATGTTTGTAATTTACTGAAGCAAAACTAGCTCCAGCTGTGCTCCATGCCACTGGACCCATGGAGACAAATGCCCCGTTTCCACTGAGCGGTTCGGGTCGGTACGGTCTGGTACACTATTTTGAGTGTTTCTATTATGAAAGTGGCCCATACAACCAAACCAAACCGCACCATTAATGGGTCCCCTTCAGATGTAGGTCCATAGGAAATGGTACGGTTAGGGCAGAGCTACTGGCGTCATGCTATACAATCCATTGATTGGTGGACAGGAAAACGTCAAGGCTCACGACAAATGACACACTAGGCATTTGGTTTAAACCCTGCATGCCCCCTGGCGGTCTGACTTGCAGTGGAAACACTCACCTGAATAGGCTGGACCATTCTAACCCTTCCGAACCGTACCGATCCGAACCATACCGCTCAGTGGAAATGAGGCAAAAGTAACATGTTAGGAAGGCGAATACAAAAACATACCAAAAGAGGAGCAATAATGCGATGAATGGGAGAAAGACTTGGGAAGGGGAAATGACATAGAGAAGAACAGTAACAAGTGATGGAGGAAGTAAAAAAGGTGAAATGTTTAGGGAGGGGGAAAAAGATTTAGAAAGAGGAGAGAGAGTGGAGACATGTGGTGGCCATGGTAAAAGGAAAGCAACTTGAAAAGAAGTGGCACATAGAAGGGTAGTGACCAGGGAAGGTGACTAGTTGAAATGTTTAGGGAGGGGATAAATTATTTGAGAGGAAAAGGGTGCAGATAGCACCTGAGTTCTAACACAAACATACACACTGACCATCAATACACAAACAAAGCTATGCATTCACACACACATATACAAACAAATACAAACATACTGACAAACTATACAATGATACATCTGAATTAACACACATCGTTGCATGCAGATGAAGATGACACCACAACAACAATACATTACTGCATTCCTACACATGATAACTCCACACAGACAAAAACACTCACAAACACTCCTTGTGTGCATCCCTGCATTCAAAGACACAAATACAACCTTGACTTGATACACATTGACAAACAAACATATCTTAGATAAAAAACAAACAAAAAACAAATGGTGTAGTGTCCACATTGAGTACATTTTAGGCCATCTCATAAATTTTGAACTTATCACTGAACAAAAGAGATAAATACGTTTGAATAACCCACTAATTTACCTGAATAAAAATTCAGATGCAAGAAACATTTTTATTTTTATTAGTAAATAGTTTTGGTTGCTCCACTGTTGAGTGAGATGACAGCAGATCTGTAATTATTCACATCATCCTATTTAGGATATGTCACTCCATGATACAATGATTTTAGCCATTCTACAATAAATTCTACATTTTCTAGCTGCGGAACAGACTTGCAGTGTTATGATGCCTCCTAGCTTAATATTAAAATTCCACAAGTTATATTGTTTTAGAGCCTTCATGACAAAGAGACAAATCCTTGTAGATCATGACAGCCATGGCAAGTCATTTGTCGAAAGTGGTAGACCCAGGAGTGGAAGAAGGGTGTGCAGTGCAGCAATGCAAAGTAACACTGCACTATGTACCATGTGCTATGTATGGCACTCAATGGGTGAAATGTCACCATAATAATGTTAGGAAATCTTTACAGTGCTGGTAAAAGCACATGTCTCAGTTCAATCAAGTAATGGAAATATAGTCTAGCTTCTTCTGCAAAGTCTTTGAAACTGAGCTATATCAGTTGTTTGTGGCATTGCAGTAGTACTTCCCATAAGCCTCAGCCACTGCTCACTTGAGTAACTACTTGCCGTTGAAGAACAGCTGTCCAAACGTACTCTTAAATATTAAAGGGGATATATCATAATAGCAAAGCTGGTGTGATCATTCATTTTAGAGAATAAAGTCCTTGGTATTGGCCATAACACCGAACAGTGAATTTAAAACCAGATTGTGAAATAGAGGCCAATTCGGTTTTCAAGTCACCACGATTCTCTGTTTAAACTCTTAAAGCACCACTCTAACCTTTCCCTTTTTTTCATAAAGATAGCTTGTTTATGTAAATTCCTTATTGACTTCATCAGAATTTTGATATTCCAATGCAACAAAAGATATACATGAGACAAACTAGGCCTAGGGGCTACTTTGTCTCGTGTCAATGGACAGGACTTCCACCACAACCTACCATTCCTCAATAGATGTTAGTGGTGTTGATTGATGAAAACAGGCACTATCTTGTGTAATGTGCAATAGATGCCTATGCAATAAAATGGCAGAGGCATCTATTGCACAAGTGCAAGATTGTCTACGGGAGTTCCAGCGGACTAGCAGGATCTTCAGTAGACATTTTGTATTCTTGTGCATTTGTAATAATACAATAGCATATAAGGTAAATCCATACACACGTATAAAAGCACATGTCTCAATTATATATATATATATATATATATATATATATATAAACATTTACCTTATTTGCGAACGGGACGGGTTGGGT
The DNA here is from genome assembly GCA_933207985.1 of Pelobates cultripes. Taxonomy (NCBI): domain Eukaryota; kingdom Metazoa; phylum Chordata; class Amphibia; order Anura; family Pelobatidae; genus Pelobates; species Pelobates cultripes. The sequence continues at coordinate 365,743,765 of OW240912.1, read as the reverse complement.
ATGACTAACAGACTTATTAGGGCAATATGGATCACCTGCTGGTACATATTAAAGGAACTTTATAAGTTGAATTCTTACAAATAACTGCAAATATCAGAATTCCTAACGCCACCATATGGACAAAATAATAACATATAAACAATGTCAAACATTGTAGAATTAGATTTTTTTTTAAATTACCAAAAAATTGGCAACTGAACAAAATTATGGTATATACCTATATAATATATGGAGCTTAATATTACCTATAATAAAACAAAATGTACATGATAATCCCCTTTAATTTTAAAGGTACGGTCATATAATTAACATGACTATACTGATAAGGCACTAAATGTAACAATTACTTTCTGAGAATCCCCTTGGGTTAAGAGGTAAGAAAATTCCAAATAAAATAAATTATTAAAGTTATTCTGTAAGCTGCATCATATGCTTTTTCTTAACTGCCAATTAATGTAATTCTCTATATATTACACTTCTATTTCACCTGTTATCTTTACATGTAAAGTGTGAAGCTTGTAATAAATGTTATCACTTAGAACATTCGATGTATCATGTAGCTCGAAAATGTATATAAACGCAGCAGATACAATAGCAATCATCTGAACAATCAGATATAAAATTCTTCCTCTTCTGTATTCTGAGTTTCTGTCAAATGCTTGGTGATGTCCGTAGTATTTTGACAAAGGCTGGAAATATCCTTTTGAGACTCGGTTAGAGAACATGAGCCCGATGTACTTGGAAGTAATAATGAAATAAAAGATCCAGAAGACAGTTCAGAAATTGAATTTAGGGATTGGCAGGACAGCTCATGGAGCTTATTCCTTGCAGATAATGTTCTGTTTTGTGAAGTAGTTTCTCTATCGAAAGAAAGGGAAGACTCTAAATCACTACACAACCCATTAAGCGTTGAATAGGCTGATACAACAGACAAGTCAGAGGTGGAAAGTTTCAAGCCTGTGTCAACATCAGTCTCCTGAGCTCCCTCGAGGTCATCAATGTTGATCTTGGAATTGCCCTTCCACCCTCTTGATTGAAAGACCTCTGTATCTTCTCGATATGTTGGAGATGGCTCACTGAACGGAAATGATGCACAAGATGGAAATGATTTTAAAGACGGTAAACATATTAAAGACTTACTTCGTTGAAATAATTGTGCCATGCTATTAGTGTCCTTTGCACTTTGGGTTATGTCCCCTTGCCTCTTTGCGAAGATGTTTTCAGAAACGCCAAAACATGGGACTTGCCCATTGTTGATCTTGTGCTTATAAGATCTGGATTTATGACTTTGAGGAATAAAGCTGATTAGTGGCATTGCGGTTACATTCCCTAATAAGCAGTTCTGATGCCTCAAGATTGATTTTCTGGTCAATCGGTGAACCTGCTGGAAATAAAACAGTAAATATTCTACATTAACATGAAACAGTAAACAGAATACACACACCATTCTAATATTGAGTACACAATTTTTCATATCCAATAACATTCTGAGATAAAACACAGGTACGATTATTCTAGCTTTTACATATTGGTTTCTGCAGTCACTGGCTACTGGATAACACAAACAGGCCCTCAAACCTCAATGGTGTATCTGCTCTCTATCACGGTCTAATGAAGTTACAGTGATCCTGAAAAAGTGATATCCACGACAAACCAAAATCAACAATCTTATATATACAGTACATAAATGATCTTGACTGTTTCCGCTAAGGTGGCAATATGTCCAGTAGGTGGCGCTGTTATTGTGCAGAGAAAGAACACAAGGAGAAAATAATGCTTTGAGCAGAATATGAGAATCAGAGACTTACGTACTGATTAAAAAGCAAAACTGTATAATGTACATTCTACATGTCCCAAATGCCTAAACTGGACCTGTAAAAGACCTCACTCTTCTCTTCAAGTAGTGATAAGAGAAAACCCACCAAACCAGAAGGATGAATACGTTTGTGTAATAACTGATTTCCTTATATTGTTAGAATGTTGCATTATATAAAAGGGCACTGGACACTAGGCATTTCCTTGGATATTATTGGCCCATATTAATACAGAGAGCAGGAAACTATGCATCTTCTGGGTCCTTTTATTTTACCCTCTATCCTCAGCTCAAGTGGGGAGAAAAAAGATAGGCCACTCTTTCTTATTTTTTTAATTTTTTGTTTATTTTTTTGGAGAGACCCGTTTGTCTCTCTTATTACACGTCAAGTATTTAAATTACATGAGTGTAATATTTATTTTACTTACAGTTTCAGTGCCACGGGGGAGAGCCCCACATTATCTCGCTCCTCACTGTGGCACTGAAAAGGTTAATTGTTACTGGCGTAGCTTTCCTAATGAGACCGTAAACCTGTACTCACTGGGCACAGCGTTGAGACAATGAAAGGTTTTGTGCTCCTTTAATAAGTGGTCTATTCACAATAAAGGCACATCAGTTACTAAATATCAATTTTGATGAAACTTTGCTGCAATGCCAAAAAACAAACAAACAAAGAAAGCCTGTGAGACTCCAGTAAATTGAGGTGTAAATTTATTCGGATTCTCCCCTGTATTTCCTTCTTTCACCCTCCATTATGAACTTACTTTTCTCCCCTTTCCCTCTCTTAATCCTTACCTCTGGTCCTTGGTCTGATCATGGCCTAATAAGCGGAACCTGAACAGTGCACCTGCCACTGTGTGATCGGAACCTGAACAGTGCACCTGCCACTGTGTGATGTGAATTATTTCATTTTTCACACTGTTATGGTTTGCTCCTCAAGACATTCCCCATGTTTATTTGATTCTACTGAAACTGCAATCAATCTCTTTATGAAGTTTAATACAGTAACAGCTAGCTATTTCTTATATAGCTCCATACTATTCAACCATTCTCATTATCGCACTGATAGAAATGATAAAGTCTATGTTTTAGCTGAAATTACACTGTGATAACGATCCCCAGTATTTCCATTTACGATAAACGTTTAGTGTTGAAATAGTCCCATTCTTTCTTTTCACTTTCTGTGTAAATAATCACATGGCCATTGACTGCTTGCCTGGGGCCACAAACTAGATATTTTGATCAACCTACACAGATGCTCAGAGAGCACGGGCATAATGCACATTAACAGTATGTATCTAAGAGATGAGGATTTGTGACATGGAAACTACAATTTATTTTGTAATGAGTTCACCATCTCTAACTCCTGTTGTGTATCTAAGTTATATATCATACCTGTCTGTAAATTATTAATATCTGCTTAACAAGTGTTGTAAATGAAAGGACCCTTTCATTGTGGAAGCAGATAATGCATGCAGAAAATTGTTTGGGAGGAATACAAAACAACAAAAACACCTACCCCTAATTGGGGAACAGCAAGTTTCCAGATTTTCTAAAAGAAAAAAAGTACTCTATAGTGTAAAACCTTTTATAAAAATAATTTTTATAAAACAGTATTAGTTCAACTCACATGGAGCTGAGCCTAGGGTGACAGGTTCAGATCGTACTTGTGGTAATGTAACAAACCCCTTTTCCAGGTTCTTGAAGTATAAGCTCAAAAGAGATAAATTAAAATTTGAGGCAAGGCGCATAGTGTAATGTAGCTAAAATTCAGGTGCTTTACATATACAAAAGTGCCTGCTCACCTTTGCTAGAACCCAAGGCTCTAGGTGAAACCACCTATGTGCCTGATTAGGGAGCACAAGCCCTTCTTTATGGAAGCAGACAGTGGAGGAGCTTTTAGGACCTCAGCAACAATTTATTACAATTGAAACATAAAAACACATTTAAAATGATAAAACTATCATTATCGCACTGATAGAAATGATAAAGTCTATGTTTTAGCTAAAGTGCTTTAGTGTCCCCTGACTCGCCTCCTCCGAGATGCGTTTCGCCCTCCTTCTGGACTTTATCGACCGATAAAGCCCAGAGGGAGGGCGAAATGGTTCTATACTATAGAGTACTTTTTTCTTTTAGAACTTCTGGAAACTCGCTGTTGCCTAATTAGGGGTAGGTGTTCTAAATATATATACCACCAGTTGTGTTAGTTCCACTCTGTAGGTTGGCAAATGTACCTGTTTATACAACACAACCAAACTGTGGCATTTTCCTTTGGCGGAATCTTTTGATATCATTTCATAGTCACAAAAAAGAGAGAGTGATATTGTCATTTTACATTTTACAATGACTCAACATCAAAATATCTACATGACAAACTCATAGGAAATATCTACATTTCCTGCTATGTGCTAAATTTAAATGGTCCACTATTTCCAGCTGGCTAAGAGTCAGAGGTGGATGTAGCAACTCCCTTTTAGTGTCAGTATATGAGCTGTGGAGGAGCGAACTTGGCAGAGAAGCAGATCGAGGACACTATGAAGTTAATCACAGTCTATTGTAAGATAAAATAACACAATGTTAATGACTTCCAAGCTGCTGTTATGTCGACACAATGAAACTCACACTGTATCGATACTTTTAAACAATAAATTTGCCTCTGGCAAAATATACTTTATGTCCAGTCAAGCTTAAAGGGAATCTATAGTCACCAAAACAATGTTAGTTTAATGAATTAGTTTTGGTGTATAGGTCACGCCCCTGCACTCTAACAGCTCCATTCTCTGCCATTTAGGAGTTAAATCACTGTTTTTACAGCCCTAGTCACACCTCCCTGCATGTGACTCGCACAGCCCTCCTAAACACTTCCTGTAAAGAGTCAGCAAATGTTTACACTTCCTTTATTGCAAATTCTATTTAATTTAGAATTTCTTATTTCCTGCACTGTCAATAGCTAGATAGACCCTGCAGGAGCCTCCTATGTGTGATTAAAGTTCAATTTACAGATCAGGAGTTAAGAACTTTTAAAGTAAGTTACATCTGATTAAAAATTAAAGCATTTTGTTTTCATGCAGGCTGTGTGAGTCCCAGCCAGGGGAGGTGTGATTAGGGCTGCATAAACAGAAACAAAAGTGATTTAACTCCTAAATGGCAGAGAATTGAGCACTGAAACTTCAAAGGCATGAACTATACACAGAAACTGCTTTATTAAGCTAGAGTTGTTTTGGTGACTATAGTGTCCCTTTTAGCAATCACAATGATTCTGAAGATTTGCTTAAACATTCATTGAGCCCTTGTACCCTTATGAAATTTCAATAAAAAAACGAGTAGTGCAAAAATTAGCAAACGATTTTGCGAATGACGGAGACGAACATCACAAATACCTCTTTTGAGTTGATGACATTTGCAAGCATTGTCACCAAACTTATACAGAAGATATTATAAGTTATAAGAAACGTACTAATTAAAATTTACGTGACTAATATGTAATCAATAAAAAGAACAATGTATGTTTATTGGCATGGACTGATTTTGAAACATATTGATTATAGTGTAACGTCACATTACTGTGAGTATTATTGCTGTGAAGCTCTGTTATACGCTCAGACACATGAACAATATGGAGCTCCTAGAAAAGAGGGACATTAGAAGAGAAAAGAGGGACAGAGGGATTTAGGCCCAAAATAAGGACTGTCAATCCTAAATAGGGACACTTGTGATATATGCATTAATATCTCAATCTTGGACAATTAAACTTGAGATAGTGTAATTAGCGATGATCACAAATTTTCAAACAGAAAACAGGTCCATAAACTGTGAATTGTGATCATGTTGAATATACTCATGCAATACCATTCGAAGATCAGAACTTTTATTGACTGAATGCTAACTATGGAATGTGATCAAGGCTTGTGTTAGCCTCTGATAACCTGGTCGGGGCAGGATTCCCTGGGATATATTACCTGTGACATCCACAAAACTGAAAATTGTCGGAAATTCAAAGTGAATTTTAAATTTGAGCCCAAAGTAGCTGAACTGGAAATATTCTCTCAGTCTATAATGCTTTCTGTTCAATTACCTTAACCTCTTAGTCACCAGACCGTTTTTCAATTTTCCTACTGTTTGGGACCAGGGCTGTTTTTACAGGGCTGTTTTTATATTTCTGCTGTGTTTGTGTTTAGCTGTAATTTTCCTCTTACTAATTTACTGTCCCCCCCCACATATTATATACCTTTTTTCCTCACCATTAAATGGCCTTTTAAAGATACTATTACTTTCATTATATCATATAATTTCCTCTAAAAACAATTATAAAATACGCTGAAGAAATTTAAAAAAAACACACTTTTTCGAACTTTGACTCTCAAAATCTGTAACGCATCTACAACCGCCCCAAAAAACCCACGCTAAATAGTTTCAAATTTTTGTCCTGAGTTTAGAAATGCCCAATGTAAGCATGTTCTTAGCTTTTTTTGGGAAAGTTATAGGACTATAAGTACAAGTAGCACTTAGCTATTTCCAAACCATTTTTTTTTCTAAATTAACGCAAGTTACATTGTAACACTGATATCTGTCAGGAATCCCTGAATAACCCTTCAAATGTATATATATTTTAAAAGAAGACAACCTAAGTTATTAAAATCTTTTTATGGAACAATTTTAACACCAATCTATGACAGATTTAAAAAAAATTTAAATAAATTGGTGATTGTTTTGACACACATAGCATATTAAGAATACATGTACTGAGAACTTTAAGGGCTACTGCCAAAGAACACCCCAATACGTGTTGAGCGACATCTCTTAAATACAGTGATACCACCCATGCATACGTGTGTTATATTCTCTGGGGGCTAAAAGACCTTATTTGAAAGTTGCCCATTCCAGTTTTCCAAGCTGGTCATCATGCACCCATGTCCTATTTGGGACATTTTTGAAGCTGGCCAATGTATTTTACCCCCATCAAATCATATGTTTTTGAAAAGTAGACAACCCAGGGTATTCAATATGGGGTATGTCCAGTCTTTTTTAGTAGCCACTTAGTCACAAACACTGGCCAAATTTAGCATTTATATTTGTTTGTGTGTTAAAAATGCAAAAAACTATTATGAACGCTAAATTTGGCCAGTGTTTGTGATTATTAAAAAAGACTGAACATACCCCATTTGTCATACCTATATTTCAGGAACACACGCTCTCCAAACAGGGTATACCCATATCTAAAATTTTTAGTTGTTTATATAATTTATTGTTGTATATATCTGGTTTAGTGTTAAGCATTTTCTTTTTGTCCAATAAGCAGATTCTCTGCCCTAGAACCTGTTATTATTTAAGGAAACAGCCGCACCTATAGTTGTGCCAACAGATGTTAACTTCTAAAAAATAAATCTATAGCTTAGATGAGCAAGAATGTGGGAGAAAATGTTAAAAAATAAAACTAAATAAAAGGTGCCTAAAGATTTACGATTTTAATGACATTTTAAAGCTGTATAGTATAAGTGAGTAGGATATACACAGGATACGATTTGTGGGCTTAACAGGAATAATTATTTTCCATGAAGTGAGCTGTCAATATATTTAACACATTCTTGTTGTCAGTTAAGTAGGAGAATGATTCGTATACCAGCTCTCGTACTTACGTAATCATTTTTATGCTCAATCCATTTCCTGCCGCTACATCTACCAGGTGGATTAATCATTAAGGTGGTGCTTACAATTTTAAAGGACTTTATTAACTGAGAAACTGACGTTTATGCTAACCTGCAGATTTTTAAGATAAACTTTTATTTTACATGTATTTTAACTCTCTCGGTTCCACAGTTAATGAACTTTCCAAAACTCTTAATTTTACAGTTTGGGGGACTTAAAGGACCACTATAGTGCCAGGAAAACATATTCGTTTTCCTGGCACTATAGTGCCCTGAGGGTGCCCCCACCCTCAGGGTCCCCCTCCCGCCTGGCTCTGGAAGGGGGAAAGGGGTAAAAACTTACCTTTTTCCAGTGCTGGGCAGGGAGCTCTCCTCCTCCGATCCTCCTCCTCTCCTCCCCGTCGGCTGAATGCGCACGCGCGGCAAGTGCTGCGCGCGCATTCAGCCGGTCGCATAGGAAAGCATTATCAATGCTTTCCTATGGACACTTGCGTGCTCTCACTCTGATTTTCACATTGAGAATCACGCAAGCGCCTCTAGCGGCTGTCAATGAGACAGCCATTAGAGGATTTGGGGGAAGGCTTAACCCATTCATAAACATAGCAGTTTCTCTGAAACTGCTATGTTTATAAAAAAATGGGTTAACCCTAGCTGGACCTGGCACCCAGACCATTTCATTAAGCTGAAGTGGTCTGGGTGCCTAGAGTGGTCCTTTAATGTACCCAGATAATTGGTTTGCTGATTGATGTAACACATTTTAATAGATCTGGCAAGTAGCTACCTATTTTCCATAGGAAACATTAAGCAAAATTAAAATGTAGATGCATGGCACTGAGGGTACTATGACATCTACCCATAGTAAATGATTGATATTACTATTATTGGCATTTATATTGTGCTAATATATTCTGTAGTGCTTTACATTATTATAAAGGGGGTAGATTTAATCAATAAATGAGATAATTACAAAATGTTACAGGAACAAGAGGCTGATGAGGACCCTGCTCAAAAGAGCTTACAATAAAGAAGTGAATAATAATATTGATTTCATATGAGTAAATAGAAGAAATTTATTCTCATGCTAAAATACATTATGGCAATGTTATAAATGGCACTTTCATGGGGATGTGCCTCTGAAGGCAGTTTGCCCTGTCCAGATATAATGATCTGTGTAATATTTAAAATCAGTTGGGGTTATTCACTTAACCAGATTAAAATTCAAAAACAGCTGTACTGCAAAAGCTCTCATTATGGCTATTCTGACTTAGAACTTAATTCCTTTCTTAATTTTTCATTAAGTCCTTATTTACCAACATTTTCCCCACTATCTTGTCTTGAAGGAAGACAAGTGTTATAAGTACAAACATAATGCTGGCACTATAGTCCTGATGTGACATTTCAGATGTCTGTCCCCCCTCCAATCGCGCTGAAAATTTGATTTTACCCACCTTTCCTCCCACGCCATGCTGATACGCTGTGGCTGGCCCTGCCTCCCTGACTGAGATCAAATCACCTATAACTATCACAGGTATTATTTATTCTGGGTTTAACATACTTGCCAATCTGATCTATTTGACATATACCTTGCCTGATTGATGTTTTAGTACAGTGATCAATAATGAACACTTTTTCACTCCAGCTGCTTGGCCGACATATCGATCAGGTTCATGAATAATAGTGTGGTTTTGGGTATTGCTGGCTTCAATCTGTGTCAACTCAAATACCGTTTACAGACACCACATTTACTATCTTCCTCACGCACAATCTTTCCTGTTAAAGCTCATCCCATTATTTTTAACCCCTTCATTTCTTTTGTCCTATTCCTTACAGAGCTTTGCATGTGAACTGTTTGACCGTAAATGAATTTCATCCATATAACAAGAAACCGAAAAAATAATAAAAGCTGTTCTGCATAAGTAATTAACAACGCTGACAGTGATTCACACACTCCATTACAGACGGCTTACATCAGAGCTTCTACCTGTCCCCTTTTAAATTCCAATCAATGCATATTAAAAGTACAATAAACAGTCATCAAGTTTCATAGCAGAAAGACAGAGACAAAAGCTTTAAAAACATTAAAAATGATATTGAAAAGTTATTGTGAAATCCCACTGCAACTAATGTTGCCTACATGATGTCAATGGAAAATAGATTACAGATCATAAAGAAAAATACAGCTTGGAATCTGACTCACTACAAGAGCAAGTCATAACCAAGCTAGCGCCCCCAGGGACAAAGCAACAACGCAGACATATATGTGTTTTAGTGACAGTTTAGACTTAAATAATGTTTTCTGTGATTAGTAGACACCAACAATAACTGGATGTATATAAACAGGTAATAAAAGAAAAAAACATGATTATGATTCTCAGACCTATATGTAAAGTTCATTTCCTGACAATGCAGGTAGAATTACATAATTTAATGACGCGATATAGGTGCTTAAGCCAGAGACAGCTAATGATACAAACTGTGCGTCATGTCAATGTCATGGGGTAGGCAGTAGGGGAACTAATGTAGAGAAGGCAAAGTGTGGCCAAACCGTAGATCCTTAACTATCATACAACTCCCACAATGTTTTGCCAGCTTGGGATCTACCATTTGCCCATCCTTGCAGAGTGTATCCATAAGCACTGTTGCTATTTGAATGCAGATGTATGTTTTTATATAGGGCTGGTGTTCCAATGCAGGTGTACACTTGTGTTTAGTGTTGGCATTTCAGTGCAGGGGGTGTTCATTTGCAGTGTTTGCGTTTGAATGCACTGGTGTGTTTGTATGTAGTGTTGGTGTTTAAATCCAGTTTATGTATATTCATATTTGTGTACAGTGTTGCCACTGTAATGCAGGGGTGTATTTGTGTATAGTGTGTTTGAATGTACAGACATATGAACATACACAGCGACACACACATACAGACACAGACACACATATACACTGACACACATTGATATTTCCTTAACGCTATCCCAAAACGAAATCGCCCTTTGATGTCGAAACTTAACCTGCTTTTATTACACAATAAGTCCTTAGTATAAGACATCTCAAATGATGATAATTTTACCACCAATGAACCCTCAGTTTCCTCACCATTTACACTATGGGCGGCCCACAAACCAGTCATTAGAGGCAAATTAATCAGTGTAGCAAATAACATATTAAGCAACTTGCTGACACAATGACCAAATCCAATCATTCAGAATCACTACATAAACAAAACCCTACAGCCCAACTCTTGACACAAATTACTGGAGCTAGATATCTCTTCAAACAACTTACATTTACAGGCACCTCTAAAGCACTTATGTAAACCAAACAACAATTTTATGAAAAAGGGACACAAGTAGAACCTGGTCGCCAGGAGGTGACAAGTCACACATGTCACTAATGAGTAATTAGCTTCAGCCGTAGGCTCTTTTAAGCCCCCTAAATTTCCTGACCCAGATGGATATATAACCTTATATTACAAAGAAGCCCTTCTCACACAACTCTATGCATTTTTTAATGCACTGCTTTGAGGACGCCAATTGCCCCCTGATATGTTGTCAATGTATGCCTCATCCCAAAACCAAACAAGAAATAGACAAGCAAAACGCTAAGATGTATAGATCCTGTTTGATATGAGAATCATAAGCACCTTCAAATGGCCTGGATCTTTTTAGATAGCGAAAAGGCAATTGATTTTGCCTCCTGCATCCCTCTCTGTTCGTGGTCCTCACATACTTGGAACTTCTGGTAGAAGTTTTTTTCTGAGCCATATTTCACTCTTTTAAAGGATTTTAAAGGATTTTTTCTCTTACCCAACATTCTGCCTCATTCCTTCCTAATATCAAATGGGAATAAGCAGGGCTTCCATCCTTATAGCATGGGCTATCTTATACAGCACTGCCCACTATGCCCACTATCCCCCAAATGGCAGAGGCACTCCACCATTACAACACCTTCTATAGATTATGACACAAGTAAATTCCTGACGCATGCCTGCTTTGATTCCATTAATTAATTCTGCTAAAAGTCCATCTTCCCTGCACCAACAAGCTCTTATATGCACATGTTACAGGAACAATATAGGCACCCAGTCATGTCCCTGTCCCCTTAACCCTGCATCTTGAGAAACTGCAATGTTTTCATTGCAGTGTTAAGACTGCCTCTTGTGGCTATCTACCAGACACCCACTGGTGGCACTTCCTGCTTCTTCACAGAGTTTAACTCTATGCAACGGCACTGGATGTACTCACGCTTTGCATGAGGACGTCTAGTGTCTACTAAATCCCTGTAGAAAAGCATTGATTCAATGCTTTCCTATTGAAAAGGCCTAATGTGCCTACAGCGCTTGCATTAGTGTCTCCCTCACGATGATGCTGGGCTAGCAGAATGCTTGGTTGTATAGGGAGAGGTATTAGCAGTAGAAAGAGGGAAGTGCTCATGCCATTGTACAGATAACTGGTGAGACCTCACTTGGAGTATTGTACGCAGTACTGGAGACCGTATCTCCAGAAGGATATTGATACTTTAGAGAGAGTTCAGAGAAGGGCTACTAAACTGGTTCATGGATTGCAGGATAAAACTTACCAGGAAAGGTTAAAGGATCTTAACATGTAAAGCGTGAAGGAAAGATGAGACGGGGGGATATGATAGAAACATTTAAATACATAAAGGGAATCAACACAGTAAAGGAGGAGACCATATTTAAAAGAAGAACAACTACCACAACAAGAGGACACAGTCTTAAATTAGAAGGGCAAAGGTTTAAAAATAATATCAGGAAGTATTACTTTACTGAGAGGGTAGTGGATGCATGGAATAGCCTTCCAGCTGAAGTGGTAGAGGTAACACAGTGAGGGAGTTTAAGCATGCGTGGGACAGGCATAAGGCTATCCTAACGATAAGATAAGGCCAGGGACTAATGAAATTATTAAGAAAATTGGGCAGACTAGATGGGCCGAATGGTTCTTATCTGCCGTCACATTCTATGTTTCTATGATTCTAAAGCGGAAATGGAGCCAGTGCCAAGGGACCTCTGCGCTGGAATAAGGTTAGTTAAAAAAAAACCTTTGAGAGTTGTGAAGTGGAGGTTAGAGAGGCAGAGAGATAATATAGTGCTGGCTTTGTATTCCTAACAATTAAGTGCTCCTTTAAATAATTTTGACATCAACTCATATATGCAACGTCTGACCCCTTTCATGCATGTCTATAGATTCTCATCACACTTAATGCTACTGACTGGCTCCTGCACAATGCATTAAAACACATCCATTTACAGTGAAAAAACAACAACTGCAGAACTGTTGTACTGATCTGATTGATCACTCTAAAATACAGTGTTCCATGGGTTAAGATAAATACATTTAATAAAATTGGGCCTGGGGACAGTGTTTTAATTAACTTTGAACCTTCATCTCATTCACAATAATTGAGAGTGAGAACAAGGCTTGGAAATCTGACAAAGTCTGAATTTGCCAACACAGTCTTCTTCAGGAAGGAGATCCTTCCATGCAATTCATTCTTAAAAGGTTCACATGCATTTCAATGGAAAGGAGGGGAAAATAAATAGCCCCAGTGCTGCTATTACTCTCATTTTTAATTAGAGGCACACCAATCTGCATGCAGTGATTCTCTGAGCGTGGAAATTTGGGAATGTAATGGGTTGTTCAGGTACTTTTTGTAGATGATGTGCCTGTCTCATCACATAGTGACATAATTATTGACACAATCACAATGGGTAACATATTATTGTTCCATCGCATATATGTAAAACATGTTTACCTGTAACAGTATTTTATTTCCATCGTGATCTTCAGTCTGCCACCTTCCCTCGCTTATGGGACTACATTGGTTGGGCAAAAGTGGAATTAGCTGTCCAAAATCTTTAACTCTAAACTCCAGCAGTGAAGATTCTAATGGGATTGGGCTTTGTCCCTTCAGAAGCCTTTTCAGGGAAAACTCAATGTCTATATCCAGGTTTGAATAAATTGGAAAAACACAGAAATCGGCCTTTTTCTTCCACACCGATTTCTTCAATATCAGTTCATACATTTTCATCATATATGCAAAATTTTCGTAACTGCAGTAGATAGTAAACCGTATAATTTCCTTCCCGTAGTGCACCTGCCTGATGGCCCACAGCGGTGTTCCGTTGGCTAAAGTAAAGAAGTCCTGGTTGCATGGCATGTAAGGGAGGAATTTGCCATGTACGCGCTCCGTATGATGGAACTTCCATGGTGGTTTCTGGAAACATTCGTGCAGATGTAATATCTGTTCTTCTCCATATTCTTCTTGTATGAAGAGAATGACAGCAAAAGCAGGTTGTGAAGCAAAGCCCTTAGTGGGCTTTCTTTTCCTTGAAATCCTCCTTTCAGAGACACGGAACAACTGAAGATCTGGGTGGATCCATGCAAGTAGCTTGTCAATAGCATCTTGGAGACACCTGGATTCTCCAGGATCAGCGATTATATGGATGCTAACAAGGAATGGGTCCTGGATATCTTCTATAGAGAGTTCACCTATTGAAAGAAGCAGAATTTAGCTGATAAAATAACCAAATCCAACAGGTTCAGCACTGATTTTGAATATGTTTATGCTGCTAATCAATGTCAAAGGGTTATGCTAAAGACACAATAAACCCTGTTAGCCAAAATCTCCTCAAAGTAAATGAGCACATTATATCAACCAATGATGTAGTGTGAAAAGATACAAAACACGATAGGTCAATAAATTAGTTGAAGAAGATTTACAAGCCAAGAAATGAAAAATTCAAAAGTATCAAAAAGTATATAAATTATGTGAAATGTTTTAAATGTATTCCAGAACATTTTTCTGATAGAGAAGGTTAAAGGAACACACCAAGCACTATAACCACTACATCCCTCTCACAGCCAATGAGCAGGCCCTGCATGGCAAGGCTTAGCTCAGTAATGCTAACAGAAGATCGTTTCAAAGCCTCCGGCTCCAGGGGAGGCGGCAACAGGTGGCAAACAATTCTTGTCTACTAACATTCGAGGGGCACCAGTGAATTTCTGGCACCATAACCACTACAGCAGGTTATGTTCTTTTTTGCATTAATATAAACCTCTTTCCTAAAAGCACACGACAGGGTGGTTTTACTATTTTGAAACACATTTATGATTCTTTAAAGATATCTATGCTAATATACACTTTAACTTTTTAAAACATCAATTTATTTATTTAAAGGATACGTTAATGGGATGTAATAATGTTTCTTATTGTCTTGCCAAAATTAAAAAAAAATTAAAAATATTACAGGACGTTTTCTCCTATAAACACATTTTAATTGTTTAACTCCATAGGTCTGTGATAAATTACTAGAGTTTCACAGTCTTTGCAAAATGGGGGTTCATCAAATTCTATTAATCTTGGCACCAATTGTGATAATTAAGTAAGGTTATTTTCTTTTTCTTTGGCAATCCTGACATGTGAACCATCTTGGCGAATGCTAGACGGCGTATATTTGCCAAGAAGAAAAGTCCGATTTTGTGTGAAAACATAAGAGAAAAGGTATATAAAGACAGTAAAAGATATTCTGATTGCTTTCTTCGAGCTTAGAATCTTTCTATGTGAAACCCAAGCTGTGATGTTTCAAGAAAACCGAAGGAGGATTGAGATGTGAAGCACAGAGGAATCTTTCATAGTGCAGCTCTGTACTTCTTTCGAAGGTATTCTCTCTCTGCCATTCAGCTCTCTTGTCTCTCAGCATGATCTGTGCTCTAATGAATGGGCTGACGGATGATAAAATGAAAAGCTTTGAAAGATCCATCACCAACATTAGTATTCAGCAGGAAGCTCTGATTGTGGCATTGAGGCTAGATGGTAAAACAAATAGCTTCAGAGGACCACCAGAAAACTACACAAAGCCATCATTAGGAACTAGAGTTACATACACAGCAGAGAAAATCTGCTTTTATTCAGCTTGTCAAAACTGGAGACCAAGCCAAAAATGAGGGCCATACCTAATCAGCTTTTTTTTTCTTTTTTTTTTAAAGTACTGTCCACTTCACAAAATCACAGTTTCTAAAATTCTTTTTTTTTTCATTATGTTGTTTAACTATGTGCAACGTGGAGAAAAGTTGTCACTGATAAAGTTATGGTTAGATTGCTGTTCGTTCTTTAACCATGTCATGGAGAATGCTTGAAATAACTGCACCTGTCTAAAGGCTGTCTTACTATAATATTGGCATACACAGGTTTCCATCATCCCCTGTAAATCACTTAGAATATTCCTAAATTTCACTAATTATAGGAGTTACAAGCTAGAATGCAAGTAGTTGGTATTCAGTGTCCTGCTGCCTTGGAAATCAGAAGACATAGTTGATGAAACTGTACATGTGTAAGGTTTTTTTTTAATTGCTCAGATGGTGCAAAACCCACTATTTTTCATACAGGGCAGTGGTACCAAACCAAAGTACACTAACCAACAGCCAAGATTTTGTCAAAACCCCATTGGATTAGAATTGGGAAATGCATAATCCTGGACTATTGGTATGCCATGATGACTGGATTGGGAAATTGGAAGCCATTGATACAAAGGCTGGCAAACAATAGTTTGGCATGTACAAATATTTTTAGATTGCTGAGAGAATAGCAGTCCAAGGAAAGCAAGAGAGAGATTGAAAATATAGAAAAGACTCACTACTGTTGTGTTTCTTTTTCTTTCTTGATTCCAAGTACAAAACCCACCGTAGTTTTTAGTAGCTCCCAACCCATGAAATCCCTAATCCTGACATAGGCCACTATTGAATTCTTTTGGATAAGTTTTTTAAATTATCCCAAACTTTTAGAAATAATTTTCTATTTTTTTTTATCTACAGAAGTCACCATCATTTAAAAAGTGACCGGGCTGAAGTGTCAGAATAGAACACATTTTCTTAATCAAGCCATTATTAAATGATTTAGCACAAACTGGTGGATGGTATCCAACCTGGTGCGATAACAGCGAGTTGTATTTATTACGATATAGGTTTGTATAATGCAAGACTTGAGTCCATAAGAGAGCTGTCACTGATTCTATAGTGAATGGCCCTACACATAAAAAAGAAGATCCTGCTGAATAAAAGAGTGGCAACCTGACCGAAAATGGGGAGTGTCAGTCTGTCATGCATGTACATTAGGCTCCATGCTGAATGTCTTATGTACAGTTAATGGGGCACGATCCGTATGTCTCACTTCCTCAATTCCAACTCTCTCCTTGACCATCTTCAATCTGGCTTCCACTCTACTGAGACTGCTCTTATCAAAGTTACTAACGACCTAATCGCAGCTAAATCCAAAGGCCACTACTCCATACTAATTTTTTATTGACCTCTCTGTTGCCTCTGACACTGTTGATTATGCTCTCCTTCTGAAACTCTGTCTCTGTGACTCCGTCCTCTTGTGGTTTTCCTCCTATCTCTCCACCGCTCATTCAGTGTCTCCTTTTCTAATGATACCTCCTCTCTTCGTCCTGTCTCGATTGGAGTCCCCCAAGGCTCTGTCCTTGGTCCCCTTCTATTTTCTCTTTATACTGCCTCTCTTGGCAAACTTATTACCTCATTTGGATTCCATTACCACCTGTACACTGATGGCATCCAGATATATCTCTCCTCCCTGGACCTCTCCACTGCCGTCCTGCAACGTGTCACTGCTTGGCTTTCTTCCATCTCTTACTGGATGTCCTCCCGCTTTCTGAAACTAAATCTCTCGAAAACTGAGCTCCTCCTAATACTGATCCTCCTCTTTCGCTCTCCCTTCAAGTTAGTGGTATCCACACCAGTCCATCCTTGCAAGGGCGCTGTCTTGGTGTCATACTTGATTCTGGCCTCACCTTTGAGTCTCACATCCAGTTACCAAATCCTGTAGATTCCATCTTAAAAAAATAGCCCACATCCACCCCTTTCTTACTCAAGATGCTACCAAGGAGCTTGTCCATGCTCTAGTAATTTCCTGCATGGATTATTGTAACCCTCTCCTAATAAATATTAAATAAATAAATAAAATCAACTAATGCAATTGACCTGCAATTATTGGGAATAATTATGTTGTTAGTGGGACAGGAGACAAAAGAAAAACTGCGGTAGGTTATTCAGGGTAACACTTGTACATGCCATCTGGAAATACAGTAAATATTTCTAGAGTTTGTAGGTTAGCAGGACTACAAGTTCCAGAAATTCCTTCACTATGATTAACTTAGTGCATTCATACACTTGTTGTCCAACTTTGGTGGCCTATGGAGGTCAAGAGAGAGCAAAGGTTTTTGCAAAACTTCGCCAAAATAATTTGATAGAAAAACACTGACTACAAATTTATAGAACCATAATCACTGCAATAAGCTGTAGTGGTTATGATGCATACAGTATCCCATTATGACAATGTGTAGTGACGGCCTTTAGTGGTCATTTACAGCCAAATATTCGTAAAGCTGCAATTTCGCTATTTGTGTACTTTTTACAAGCAGAGATAGGTATATACACCTCATGTAAGCTATAATTGTCTTAATATTTGTAAGTCAAAGTTCACTCTTCTGGAACGATCACCTCAGCAGAAATATTTTAGACTTTTGTTTAATCAACTCAAAGGTTTTTCACTACAGTGTATTGAAGTATTTACTGTGCTACTTATAGACAAATTCTCAATGAAAAATGTTTTACAAAAAAACAAGTAAAAAATAAATCTGTCACAATAGCCGAGTTTGAGATTTTGTCCAAATCAGCTATTTTGGTCTATTTTTTTCCAATTCATTGCTTGGTGAATAAACCCTTTCATGTTTTATACAGAGTGGCATTCTTAGTATTATGTTACGTTTTGGACTTCTGCCCTCTGTTAAAGTAGGTTTCATTTTACAGATAAACGAAGGTAACTAAATATTGTGCCCAGTTGCAATTGTGTTTTTCCTCGGTTTTTACCCACCACTTTTCCAAATAAACACAAAACGTTTGATTAGCACTAGCTAACTGAAACAGATTTCCTCTTCTTGATTAAGACTTAGCAACTCTTCAAAAGGTTTCCTACATTTTTTTTTTTTTTTAAATCACATTGAACTTCAAAGTGTCACCCCACCCAACAATCTTCAAGAAATATCAATCTATAGAGACAAGCTTTTAAGGGACATTATGATCTCAATGAAATGGTCTGGGTGCGGTTGCCCTGTTTTGTTAACCCTGTAAAACATTGCTATTTTTTTAGTTGTATTATTTTTTTTATAACAAATGTGGGTGAGGGGGTGGGGGTTAAACAGAACTAAGCACAGGGACACTATAGTGTTAGGAATAACAGTTTGTATTACAAACGTTAGAGCGTTCCTTTAAATGTTTTTACAATAATCCAGATTTTTTATGGTTTACTATAATACTGGGGCTAACTATGTGCATGTGTCCTAAAACTTTAACACTACATCATATATTCCGTTTTACCCAAACAGGTGCCAAACATTGCATTTGGGGATAGGGATTGCATGATGTATACGGAAAAGGGATTTGTTACTGACACTCTGGAATTTGTCTGTTGTGATTGAAAAGTCTCTAATGATAACTGTTGGCACGGACTAAAAGAGCGTTCTCATCTCTAGATGCAGGTGCATGGAGAGAATATTCAAAGTTTTTTAATTTTTTATGAAACTATACAACATGGAAGACAGTAATATCTATGCATGACACCTCAGATATTTTTGAAATACAGTCTACATGTCCTAAGCATGCATGCTGACAATGCACCACGGGAAATGTTTTTATTTTTTATTTTTTGGGTAAATATCTAGGGAGCGATTATTAACTATCACTGTGGTGACATCATACCTGATTTGGAAAACTAGCCAGATGGACAAAAAAATCCCTTCCAACGTATTAAACTGTACTAATGTGTTTTATACCCCACCTAATATAGACTGTAAGCTCATTTGAGCAGAGTTCTCTTCAACCTACTGTTCCTGTAAGTTTTCTTGTAATTGTCCGATTTATAGTTAAATGCCCCCTCTTTTAATATTGTAAAGCGCCTCGGACTCTGTTGGCGCTATGTAAATGGCAATAATAATAATAAACATATTTTTATTCAGCGATACCAGTTTTATTCAGCTATTCTGAAATTTTCCAAGTCTGTTGTTAATACATCACAATCCACTGTTTATTGAATAGGTTTTGCTATATATGTTGCTGTCCTCTTATATATAATGTGTATTCACCACACATGTAATATTGTATATTGTATTGCATCTTGCTCCAATAAAACAATGAAAATTAAAGGGACACTATAGCCACCAGAATAACTACAGCTTAATGTAGTTGTTCTGGTGAGTATAGTCAGTTCCTGCTGGCTTTTTGCTGGAAACACTGTCTTTTTTGAGAGAATAGGTAGTGTTTACATTATATCCTAGAAACACCTCTAGTGGCCACTCCTTAGACGGCTACTAGAGGTGCTTCCTGGGTCAGTGCTGCAACTTTCCCCATATGGATGCATTGATTAAATGCAGCTCTATGAGAAGATGCTGATGGGCTAGGACAGTGTTTGGCCCTGCCCCCATCCCCTTGGCTGACATCAGATATGACGATCTCAGACTACATATACTCATCTTCTGCCTAAATAAATACATTGTGTAAATTGTATATTACATTAAAATCACTGGTAAAAATTATGGAGGATAATTATTTAGGGTCCATGGAAAGGGACTACAACTCATATCATGCTCAGTAAGATTCTGGTTTTGGCTGGTGGGAGTTAAAATATACATCTGATATAATGGGATAGTGTGCATATGTGGAATATAACTCCAATCAACCTCATCCAGCGGTTAGATAAGAACCACTGATAAACCTTATAATAATTTTGTCCTCAGGAAATCTATAATTCTATAATACAACCCACCATTTAGATGGACACAGTAAATCATTACATAAAAATGGCAATTCTAAAATAATACAGCCCTATAAAGTATGCTTTTTTTTCTTTATACAAATTTGTAATTTTTAATAAAACCATCGTTAACAGTGCCTAACAACTAACAAGTTAGTAAGTGCTAGACAAAAAGGGGATGGGACTTCATTAGCTGCAGAGGCCAGTGCTTAGGGCTCAAGAGATATTTCTTTAAATTTTAGTAAATATAACATAAAAATATATGTACTTTTTACACATATAGTTTCCACAAAAACTAGATTTCACAAAAAAAAAAAAATACATGTGATCTAATAAAGTTCTAAGTGTTTTAATTTTTAAAAATATTTAATTGTGCAGCTTAGAAGGGGTGGGGGGGGGTAGTTGGAGGGCTAATGAGATGGCATAATGAGTTTTCTGATGGTACATTTAACAAAGATAAACATCTCAAAGAAGGGTCAAGAATCGTTTCTGTAAGAAACTTCCTGAGGCAATGAAGCAGAGGTGACTATCTCTGAAAATACTACATAAGTGCTTGATTAGCAAGTTGGTACACCCACTGGCACTACACCGGCAAACTTCTCGGAAAACAAAAGACAGCAGAAATGTGGTGAATGTTTCTATTTAAACATTTAGTAGGTAATACAAACAACCTGTTCTTTCAGATTTCCTTGTATGCCTTTAAATTTGAAGACTCGTGTACAACATAAAACCAGGGCTCATTTAAAGGAACATAACAGCACTTGGAATACAAGCCTACACTCCCAACAGTATGAGACCTTAGTTGCAGAGTAAGTTTTGGTCTCCCTCCTGTTTTCAGTAAAAACTTTTTTTAAACTTATCTCGAGCGCAAAGTCCCCCTCCTGCGACATCACCCAGCTCTTAAGCCGATGGCCATTGGCCCATGCTCATAGAGGAGCACTGGAAACTGATGCAGATGCGAGGCAAGTGTCAATAGGATATCCAAATACTTCTAATAGGAAACTGTTGAATTCAATGCGTTTCTATGAACCGCAATCTCACGTGACCGAGTTTTACTTGATCATTGTAAAAGAAGCACTTTAACCTTGAAAAGTAAAAATTGGAGTTTCTATGAAGAAGCCAAGTATTACATTGCTGGGTAAAAAAAAAAACAAGGCCGCTGCACCTAGACCACTGCACTGAGATGAGGTGGTATGGGTGACTTTAGTGGTCATTTAAGGCACAGGTGAGTTCTTTGAAGAGCTTTTAATTCTGGAACATCCTTCTCTCTAACCCTAACCATTGATAGTGATATGGAAAATATAAAGAATTAAAATTGAATATAGGAGCGATACATAGGAGACGCTTAAACAGCACCCTGGACAACTGCTCCATCAACCACTAGAGACACCGTGCTATTTGCTCATTTATTTTAAAGGGACACTATAGTCACCAGAACAACTACAGCTTATTGTTTTTGTTCTGGTGAGTAGAATCATTACCTTCAGGCTTTTTGCTGTAAACACTGTCTTTTCAGAGAAAATGCAGCGTTTACATTACAGCCTAGTGATAACTTGACTGGCCACTCATCAGACAGCTGTTAGAGATCCTTCCTGGGTCATGGCTGCCTAAAATGCATCCAAACATTAAGTATCTCCTCCCTCTGCATGCAGACACTGAACTTTTCTCATAGAGATTAATTGATTCAGTTCATCTCTGTGAGGAGATGCTGATTGGCCAGGGCTGTGTTTGAATCATGCTGGCTCTGCCCCTGGTCTGCCTCTTTGTCAGTCTCAGCCAATCCTATGGGGAAGCATTGTGATTGGCTCAGACCACCACTTCTGCTGATGTCAACAGACTGCTTGTTTTTTTGAGTCTAACAGCATGCAGAGTTTCAGGCTTGAATACAGTAGGATTTTGCTATATTTATGGAGGCATTAAGGGGCCCAGAGGGCTAGATGGTGGGTTTAACACTATAGGGTCAGGAATACATGTTTGTGTTCCTGACCCTATAGTAATCCTTTAATATATAGGTAAAATGTGAACTGACTGGCCACTTACTGTGTTGACATAAGGAGGTGTTCTTACATTGGGCAGGCCTGTTCTCAGTAGGTACTGACCATTTCCTGTCCAGTACAGATCTGTATCCATATTTTCTCGGCGACATTGATGTATTATTCATTAAAGCCCATGTTTAATTTTTATTTTTGTATTGAAATCTTTGACCTTTGTCTCTCATTATAGTCATTTGACTCTTTATCTTTAAAAACATGCGTTTTGCTTCATTTAGCTAATGTGGGATCAATTTGTAACCTGACTGTATCTAAGCTCTTTTGTCTCTCGCGGCAGGGTATTGTTTTAGCATTGAAACTCTTTAGTTCTGACAAACGACTCGGTGTGGAAGTATGAAGATAATTCCGACTGTATAAAATTCCGCAGTCAGCATAGCAGCAAGGTCACTGAATAGAAGCTGTCAGCTCCAAGCATCATGTCACTTAATCACTTCCATTCACATCTAAAGGGGCACGAACCAAAGCGAGATATTAGATCACTGCCATTGTCTGCCGTACTTGCAAACTACACATTGCAGAACTGCAGGACAGAAAAAACAAAAACCTTTACGCTTAGCCACAGCTACACCTGGGAAATATTAAATATATTCAGGGACACAATAAGTGAAATTTTTGGTAACAGGCTTGCAATTTGTTACTTTTGTAAAATTTGATTTGTATGCATTGGGTAGAATACACACTCTGCATCCTTGAGAGCAGTATTTTCCCCTTTTCTATCTCAACATTTAGAGATGCTAAGGACTATAGCACTAGTACAAATTATTTATTTTCTATTCTTTTATATTTTGAAGGGACTGGAAATATATATAGCTGTAGCGATTCATAAAATAGCTGATGCTGTTTGTCCACGTAGGTACATGTCCTAAACAAATAATAGAAAGCTAAGAGGCCTTTGCATTGGAAGGAAGCTACCTGGCAATAATATAAGAAGCTGTAGATTGGTTGCTACTAGTTTAAAGGACCACTATAGTGCCAGGAAAACATACTCGTTTTCCTGGCACTATAGTGCCCTGAGGGTGCCCCCACCCTCAGGGTCCCCCTCCCGCCCGGCTCTGGAAGGGGGAAAGGGGTAAAAACGTACCTTTTTCCAGTGCTGGGCGGAGAGCTCTCCTCCTCCGATCCTCATTATCTCCTCCCCGTCGGCTGAATGCGCACGCGCGGCAAGAGCTGCGTGCGCATTCAGCCAGTACATAGGAAAGCATTCACAATGCTTTCCTATGGACGCTTGCGTGCTCTCACTGTGAAAATCACAGTGAGAAGCACGCAAGCGCCTCTAGTGGCTGTCAATGAGACAGTCGCTAGAGGCTTTGGGGGAAGGCTTAACCCATTAATAAACATAGCAGTTTCTCTGAACTGGACCTGGCACCCAGACCACTTAATTAAGCTGAAGTGGTCTGGGTGCCTAGAGTGGTCCTTTAATGAATACTTGCTTAACCCCTTAGGGACACATGACATGTGTGACATGTCATGATTCCCTTTTATTCAAGAAGTTTGGTCCTTAAGGGGTTAAAGGAGCACTATAGGGTCAGGAACACAAACATGTATTCCTGACCCTATTGGGTTAAAACCACCATCTAACCCCTTGTCTCCCTCAATCCTCCCTAAAAATTGTAAAACCTTACTTGTATTCAAGCCTGAAGATGCAGAACTTGTCCCTGTTTCCTTTTGACCTGCCCACTGCCTGCTGACATCAGCAGAAGTGGTAGCCTGATCCAATCACAATGCTTCCCAATAGGATTGGCTGAGACTGACAAAGAGGCAGATCATGGGCAGAGCCAGCATGATTCAAACACAGCCCTGGTCAATCAGCATCTTCTCATAGAGATGAACTGAATCAATGAATCTCTATGAGGAAAGTTCAGTGTCTGCCTGCATGTAGAGGGAGGAGACACTGAATGTTTGGATGCATCTTAGGCAGCCATGACCCAGGAAGGATCTCTAACAGGCATCTGAGGAGTGGCCAGTGAAGTTATCACTAGGCTGTAATGTAAAGACTGCATTTTCTCTGAGAAGACAGTGTTTACAGCAAAAAGCCTGAAGGTAATGATTCTATTCACCAGAACAAATTCAATAAGCTGTAGTTCTTCTGGTGACTATAGTGTCCCTTTAATGTTGTTTTCTTGAAAGAGAGTGACAGCAGAATTATATATTTATGTGATAAGTAACTGTCAACTCAAAACAGCAAAATGACCCCGGCTTAGCTCAGAAACTCAACTGTTTAGTGTATCTTTATTTTTTTTCTTTAAATTATTTGGACTTTTTGGGTTTTTTCAACACATTTTTTTTCAGATTCAGCTATTTTGACCTAAAATTTGATTTCCACTTTGAATTCTCAACAGCCTAGCAAATGACCCTGTCTGTTTATTTAAGATTTTCTCTATATGCTTTTCCTGCCATGTTTAAATTAGATTAGCAATGAGGGAAATGACTGCTACCATAACCGTATACATTTCGTATAATTGCAATCTACATTCTAGAAAAGCAGATAATAGTTGAGGGTGTTACATTTAAGTTTTTGTTGTCCATGCATAATGCAAACTGTCAGTGTGAATGAGTGTTACCTTAACCCTTCGTGACCCTGCGAGACATTTTACTGTGACATTTAATCTATTCCAAAGGGATTAATCGTTGATCTTTTAAAACTAAATATGTGATAACTAATGTCCAATTCTGACTTCTGATTCTGTAAACACTAATAAAAACACAAACATGTTCTTGGTCAAAAAATGATTTTACAATTATATACAACATCAACTATATTAAAGACGGTTTTTATGTTTGAAGAAAAAAACAAAAAAACAATTACCCAAGAATATACTTACTGCTTGTGGAGGACAGGCGGCTGTAATCTGACCTGCAGGGTAAAAAATAAAGTTAATCAGATGGTCTTATATGCTTAGAAATGGTGACGACAGAATAATGGTCACATTTATTTATATTTTTTCTTAGGAAACACTCCAGGTTGGGATTGCCACTCATTTTACTGCATTATATACCACAATACTGAGCTAATTGAGTCCAAGGATGAAGTTCTGCCTGCAGTCCATGTTCCCCTTACTCACCAAAATCCCAAATCTTCAAACCATCAAAACACAGAGAACTCCAGGGCCAGATTTAACCCCCTTGCTGCCCCAAGACAGTTTCCTTGATGAGGTTGCATGTTAGCGGGGTAATCAATGTGGTCTCTTGTGGTGTTCATTGTTTCTGTGGATGCATGTGGGGTTGTGTGAGTTCGGGAGGGCTGCTTGTGCGGTTGTATGTGGGGAGATGCTGCTTGTGCTGTTGCGAGGGGGCTGTTTGTGGCTGTATGTGTGTACATGTGAATAGGGGCTGTACTTGAATAGAAACCCCAGTGTGTTTAGAGGGCTAGGGGTTGTAGTTTGTGTGCTTAGGGGCATGGGAGCTTTAGTGTGTGTGTTTTGTGATTTGTGGGGGTTAATGGGGCTATGGTGTATCTCTTTGGGGAAGGGGAAATTGTGGCTGTAGTGTATGTGCGCAGGGAAGATATGGGCTGCAATGTGTGTTTGAGATTGATAGGTGCTGTTGTGTGTGTTTGGTGGCTGTGGTGTGTGGTAAAGGAGAGATAAGGGCTGTTGTGTGTGTTGGGGGCGTAATAGGGTCTTTTATGTGCTGGTGTAAATAGGGCCTCTTCAATAAATTGGGTGGAGAGGTATAAAAAAAATATATAAAAATAAAAAATGGGTTAGATGGGTAGCACCAACTAACAAACAAAGGCCCATGATGTTGTCCCCCTCCACCAGTACAGAGCTGGGGCATCTTCTGGGGTTCACCATGAAAGATGATGCCCTCTCTCCTATCGTCATACTATGAAGGAACCTCTCACAAGGAAATATGTGGTTGGATTCTTTAAAATATGCAGAATTGGGTGTATTTAAACTATGGCTCTCTCACCCTCGCAGAGCCCACATCCTGTCCTCATTCACCCCAAAGGACAGCTTCTTGCCAGTGCTCTCACTTGCCTGACAAGGACCAATACTCCTGGCCAGCATAGCTCATGCGCAGAACTACCACAGCTCTCAGACATTCAGTTTGGCAAGCAGGGAGTGCAAGTATTGGTAGTGCCGTTATCTCAGATTGTCTGCATTCCAAGGTAACCTTTTGGGAAATCTGGCCCTGTCTCCCTCAGCCATTGCAACACAAAATGAACATGCTTCTGCCCTATTGATATTTAAA
The DNA here is from genome assembly GCA_933207985.1 of Pelobates cultripes. Taxonomy (NCBI): domain Eukaryota; kingdom Metazoa; phylum Chordata; class Amphibia; order Anura; family Pelobatidae; genus Pelobates; species Pelobates cultripes. The sequence goes on along the minus strand of OW240912.1, from coordinate 365,717,228 downwards.
TACTATTGGTGCCCCTCCTTACAGATGGTATGCCCAAGTCCCAATTATTTTACCTGGTACCAAGTTCCACATTCTCCCAATTCATCAACCTCCAATGCAATATGGCACACATCATCTCCACCAAGCCATTGTTATGTTGCTCTCCTGAACTTTTAAAGGCCTTCCCACACTTAGAATTTTAGTCTGAAAAGCCAACCAATCAGAGTATTCTGACAGTCAAGTTTCACCTGTTACAAGATTTGTCCAATAACGTGTATATACACAAAACAAAGCAAGCCTTCCAAGCCAACCAGAGTGACTATTTCTCGTCTTGAATGTTCAGTCTGCACGAAGCCATTCACAAGTGAAGATTGCTTTCATACGTCAGTTTTTCAAAATTTCTTTGCACTCTATTCGAGATGTTCTGTATTTATTTTTTTTAAAGAAAGTAATTATTTTACAGGTTTTAAGTTGTCAAGCCCCCCCCCCCTTACTATTACTGTAATTGCCCCCCCGTCCCATGAATATTAAAACATCCACTTGCAACTATTGTTGCCAGCAGGAAAATAGTCCCGAATTTTACAATTCGCTTGCCAAAAGGCACGTCGATTATAATGACCATATGTACATTTATCTTTAAAAAAATTCAGTATTTAGTAAAACCCAGAGGTGGTTGAAATAAATTCACTGCTTCAAAAGACTCTCACATTTTTACAAAATCATGCACTTGGCATCACGATAACACATGATTTATGCTCTATATGTTCCCATAAGGAAATGTCAAAACGCAGGTGGCAAAATGCACCCGGGATTGTCCCTTTAAATAGTGTTTTTGGTCTGTAAACTGGTAGTTCTGTAAACACTACAGGTACCAGAAATACACCACCAATGCTTCATGCGTTACTGTGAAAATCAGAAAAGTTGAATTTGTTACGCCGTTTTAACTCAACTTATAAACAGACATCGGAAACTCAGCAAATCCTTTGTTTAACCTTGATGGATCAGTGTCTGAGCCTGTTGCCTTTGCCCAGTTTTTCCCAAATGAATATATAACATACTTCAAAAACGGACGTCAAATGTATTCAGCATTTTACCTAACAGATATAAAGCAGATCTGTTTAAGGCATGAAGAAATTACAACAGATTACATTAACAACCTATTTTGATTCAGAAGCAGAGGACTATGGGAATATGATATCTTTGTAGGAAGCAGGAATTCACTGAACTCTACTGGTCTTGTAAACATTCACACAATGATTAAGGAAACTGACAGAGAGCATGTTTTATTACTGGAAGATATACTGACTTTACAGTTTGGTACGCAGAGGAATTTGATAAGTTGGATCTCTGCCAATACGATACACCAAGATTTTATTGTCAGATTCAAGGCCAGTCCAAGGGTTCTTGGTGTACATTTAGTGATTCTTTGACAGAAAACCTCTATTTTGTATAATATTTAAAGAAACCATCTGAGCTGGTTAAGGTGTGCGGATGCTATTGATGTCTGCTTTTTTTTTTTTTATCAAACAGTTTTCGAGCCGTTTTACAAAACTGTGAGGTTCACCCCAAAAAAAACCCTAATTTATCATACGAAGAAGTTTCAATTTAATCTTCAACACTTATTGAGAAGTTATTGGAAGATTCTGACTGGCTGATCACAACCCTGGCCTCAATACAGAACACTGCAGGCTGGGGATTTTTTGAAAATGCAACAGTTACAGATGTGCGTATCTTTTCAACTTTTATTTTTCGGGGATTGTTTGTTTTCGCAATTTTTTAATGTCTTAACTATTTAAAATCAACAAAGCACATTATCAAGTAAAAACTATTTAAATAATACTGCAATGCGTACAACCCATATATTTCATGTATTGAATTTAAAAAAATGTTTAAAGGGACACTATAGTAACAAAACTACTACAGCTTAATGTAGTGGTTCTGGTGTCTGTAGCATGTCCCTGCAGGCTGAGCAATGAAAATGATACAGTTTCAGAGAAAACGAAGTGTTTACACTAGTGGCAGTAACTCAGATGGCCACTAGTAGTGCTTCCTATGCCAGTGCTGCACCTACGGAGACACTTGCTATAGCCTCCCAATGCCACAAGGAGATTGTCAAGATTGATGATCTTAGCCATGGAGGTAGGGCCAGCCGCAGCGAGACCAGCTTGGCAATAGACAAAAGGTCAGTAAAAATAAAATTTTAGGGGGATGCAGGGACCTAAACTGGTACTCCAGACTATAGTGTTAGTATATATTGTTCATTTTTAAGGTTTTTCCAGTACAATATATTTTTTAACTGTCATCATCAACATCGAAGTTATTAACACACTGATTGCCAGATGGCTATGTCCCAATGCACTCCACATCTTACCATTACTCAAAAGGTTAATAAAAAAATATTTTGGGAAGACAGAAACCAGGAGGAAAATGTATGTTTGAATGGAATGAGATCATTTCTCCTCTGATAATACATTTACCATGTGTTTTCTCTGAGTCTGCACTTGTGTCAACTAATTGGCTTATTTGCACTCCTTTGTGGGTTTTCCCTTATCGGATTCTCTCATTATTCTGACACTATTTTGGTCCAATAATCTGACTACCAGCTTCTCTAAGTAAAGGACATGTGGTAACACGAGGGTATTTTATAATTAATACAGAAAGGAGGATTTCAGACTGAAATGAATTGTTGCCCAGGAGTAATGGCTTTGCCTGAAATAAGTTTGGAAGGAATTAACTGAACACTGTTCCAGAACACAGCATACAACCAGCAATTTTCCAGATATATTTTCAAAACAGTAAAAACTCGTAACAAATAAAAATTAAGTTAGAGGAATATTCCAATCACCATAAGTTACAGTGGACTGTAGTGGTTATGGTGCCGGGAGAGTCTCAAAACTCTCCTAGAGTAAGAAGTCAAATCGTTTAAAGGACCACTATAGTGCCAGGAAAACAAACTTGTTTTCCTGGCACTATAGTGCCCTGAGGGTGCCCCCACCCTCAGGGTCTCACTCCCACCAGGCTCTATGGGGAGGAAGGGGGTTAAACACTCACCTTTCTCCAGCGCCGAGATCCCTCGGCGCTGGGGACTCTCCTCCTCCTTCGCCGTCATCGTCAGAAAGCGCATGCGCGGCAAGAGCCGCTTGCATTCAGCCAGTCCATATGAAAGCATTCTCAATGCTTTCCTATGGACGCTGGTGTCTTCTCACTGTGAAAATCACAGTGAGAAGCGCGGAAGCACCTCTAGCGGCTGTCAATGAGACAGCCACTGGAGGCTGGATTAACCCATTTGTAAACATAGTAGTTTCTCTAAAACTGCTATATTTACAGCAGAAAGGGTTAATCCTAGAGGGACCTGGCACCCAGACCACTTCATTAAGCTGAAGTGGTCTGGGTGCCTATAGTGGTCTTTTAAGAATGGTTTGACACTTACCTGGGTCTAGTCTGCTGCCCACCACTAGTTCCACTGGTTCTGGAAGCTCTTGAAAAGAGCTTGAGTTATCTTTTTTTTTTTTAAGCCTTTTAACATATGAAAAACACAAAACAAAAATACATATAGCAAAACTTGTAAAAATACATCATAACTATTCAGTGAGCTGGTGCTCGTGTGAGCCTATGCCATGTTCAGAGTCTAGTACTTCTGATTGCAGTCCCCATGTGGGTAAATAAGGATGAGCTTCAGTTATCTTCAATGAGCTAAGTCTGTGTTGCAGAGTTGCAATCATTGGCTGAGAACAACAGTTGAGCATGGGCCTGTACAACCAGCTTGGTGAGAGAAATTCAGACAGCAAAGAGGTGTTGGTAGGCGTCAGGCAAGACCCAGGGAACTTATCTAACCATTCCTAAATTGTTTGATTGCTTACTCTGGAAGGATGCCAGGGCATCATTGACACCATAGCCACCACAGTAGATTGAAGTGTTTATGGTACCTGGAGTATTTATTTAATATTCATTAAAATAAAAATAACTATTTTAAATAAGCCTATGCCATGACACGCCAGTCCTACTTTTAAACTCTTTAAGATTAAAAAAAAAAAAAAAAAAGTTAGAGGCATAGATCATTTAGTTAGTGAGTGAAGGAGAGGCTTTGCCAGATTTTTTTTCTGGACTGAATTCTGAACTTTTTTTCTGCTTTGGGAAATGAGATTGGGAAACACGAATTTATTAAAAAAAATATGCAACTGATGAGCAGGATAACTGGTACCAGAAAGGTTATCATGACATCCTAAGACACAGACATCCCAAAATTGATAACGGCATATCTGGATATTGTCATACAATGGCAGGACAATTGTAAAAATGAAAAAAATGAGGAAAAACTCATCACTACCTTCAGAGGCGTAAGTAGAAAACACCGGGCTTCGGGGCAAAAATTGCCCTGGGCCCACCCCTCCCATGTGTCTAATTCCCTCCCCCCAACTACTCCAGGTGTCTCATACCCACCCCCAGACCACCCCATGTGTCTCATTCACTTAACCCAAAAGCCTTTCCATGCGTTCTATTACCTCTCCCCCTCAACTCCTTCATATGTCCCATGCCCTCTTCCCCACCAGCCCCTCCATGTGTCCCATTCCCTCCCCCCCTCAGTGTGTCTCGTAACCTCCCCCCCAACCCATGTCCCATTCCCTCTAACCCCTCCCTGTCACGAACACACACTACTCCAAGAGTGTGCGTGACGTAGTTGTGGTTGTGAAAGGGTTAAAGTTCACTATTTGTCTGCACTAGACCGGAAATAATGACAAAATCCCCCTTTAACACCACCCACACTTAAACATAATAATATAACTATTACTATTTTAACGCTGCCACCACCAAGACAATTTATAAATGGGGTGCCTTGGTCCCCCAGGTAAATCAATAATAAAACCCACCAAATATTACTTAGCACAATATTTAAGGAATTATAAAAATACTAACTGGTCTCTTCAGGTAACGTGATTCTTAACCAGACAAAGGCAAAACTTAATAAATAAATGTTTATTATGAGCAAAAGATAGTCACGGTGCATATAAAAATATATGATAAACAAATTATTTACACCAACAACAGATAAAAACAAAAAGGATAAAATACAGAAGTCCTAATTACTCACTTAGGTTTTCAAAGTACAACTTCTGTCCAGGGGGTCTCTGGCAAGGAAAGATGGTGACTTACTCAAAATTAGATTTTGGCCCCAAGCAAGTACACAAACACCCTTCAGAATCACAGGAGATATACCCTGTGAATTGCCATGCCTCACCCAGGGGTGGAGCAATAGGGATACTAAGTGACCACCTCCTTTGTTCCAGAAACCAACAACCCACATACAAACTTTTGGTTTTATCTCCTCTACTGTACTTGCCACAGAAATAATAATTGCCTCTATGAATTTGTTATTGTTTTCCCATTCCAAAGACATGTTGCACGCCCCACCCACGATCCAATAGGACGGACATCACAAGTCCTGCCACATGGTTTAAGTTGTGCAACTCATGTTTGGGCTTAATTAAAAGATTGGGCTTGTCCCATTCCAAATATAATAAAAATGAGGCTTAATTATTAACCTGTGGGTAAGTATGAATGTTTCACTTGGATAAGATACTGGAACACAAGGATCTTCATGAAACGAATCCCATTACCATTTCAAATGATTGAACTATCCTTTACAAGGTATATGCCAAATGGATGAAGAGACATTCAGACTTTTTCCAAGTGTAGAACCTTACACCTTGCAAAACCTTGATTACTTCACATCCATATAGTAAAATCCTTTTCACATCCTTATGCCATTCACACTACCCCTTCTGTCATCTGACCTCTGTGGGCAGGGCCGGACTGGGGAAAAAATTCGGCCAGGGCATTTTTAATTACAGCGGCCCACTGAAAAGGGGGCAGGGCCAGATAGGTTGTGTTTTGTCATCCCCAATGACAAGCACGCCCCATCTCAAAGTGAGCATGTTGGTTCAATGCTCTTCCAGGGCATGAGAAAAGGGCCCTGTATTTGATCTGCACAGCGCAAGAAAATTTAATAACATGCTTGCATTGTGTTTGCTTGAAACTTGTCTCAGGGGTTTCCGTAATTGGAATACTCAATGTATCCCATTTATGGAGACACTATGTGTTTGCTTAAAGGATATCTAGTGTGTTCATAGGGGATCCTGAGTGTGTATGTCAGAAATGTAGTCTGTGTATAAGTGGTGCAGCGTCTGTGTGTAGGGGATCTAGTGTGTGTTTGAAGGACTCAGGAGTGCGTATAGGAGATCTAGTGAGTGTGTGACTGGCGCAGTGTGTTTGGGGGGTGCTGTGTGTGTGAGGGGTGTATTGTGCATTTGTGAGGAGTATAGTGTGTGTGGGAAGGTGCTGTTTGTGTGGGGGGGTGCAGTATGTGTGTGTGAGGGTGCTGTGTGTGAGGGTGCTGTGTGTGAGGGTGCTGTGTGTGAGGGTGCTGTGTGTGGGTTCTGTGTATTTGAGGGTGATGTGTGTGTGTGTGAGGGTGATGTGTGTTGGGGTGCTGTGTGTGTTGGGGTGCTGTGTGTGCTGTGTATGTGTTGGGGTGGTGTGTGTGTGTGCTAGGTTGCTGTATGTGTTAGGGTGCTGTGTGTGTTTTAGGGTGCTGTGTCAATGTTAGGGTGCTGGTGTTAGGGTGCTGTGTGTGTGTGTTAGGGTGCTGTGTCAATGTTAGGGTGCTGGTGTTAGGGTGCTGTGTGTGTGTGTGTGTGTTGGGGTGCTGTGTGTGTGTTAGGGTGTTGTGTGAGTGCTACGGTGCTGTGTGTGTGTTAGGGTGATGTGTCAATGTTAGGGTGCTGTGTTAGGGTGCTGTGTGTGTGTTGGGGTGCTGTGTGTGTTAGGGTTCTGTGTCAATGTTAGGGTGCTGGTGTTAGGGTGCTGTGTGTGTGTTAGGGTGCTGTGTCAATGTTAGGGTGCTGTTAGGGTGTGGTAGGGTGCTGTGTGTGTGTTAGGGTGCTGTGTGAGTGTTAGGGTGCTGTGTGTGTGTTAGGGTGCTGTGTGTGTTAGGGTGTGTGTCAATGTTAGGGTGCTGTGTGCTAGTGTGTGCTGTGTGGGTGCAGGGTTCTGTGTCAATGTTAGGGTGCTGGTGTTAGGGTGCTGTGTGTGTGTTAGGGTGCTGTGTCAATGTTAGGGTGCTGGTGTTAGGGTGCTGTGTGTGTGTTAGGGTTCTGTGTCAATGTTAGGGTGCTGGTGTTAGGGTGCTGTGTCAATGTTAGGGTGCTGGTGTTAGGGTGCTGTGTGTGTGCTAGGGTGCTGTGTCAATGTTAGGGTGCTGGTGTTAGGGTGCTGTGTGTGTGTTAGGGTGCTGTGTCAATGTTAGGGTGCTGGTGTTAGGGTGCTGTGTGTGTGTGTTAGGGTGCTGTGTATGTGTTAGGGTGCTGGGTGAGGGTGATGTGTGTGTTTGCAAGGATTTTGTATTGGGGGGAGGCAGGTAAATGGCACTATTAATGTTTTACTAAAAAATAATAATAAATACATAATAATAAATAATAATAATAAATAATAAAAATAAATACATAATAATAAATAATAATAATAATAAATAATAATAATAAAAATAAATACATAATAATAAATAATAAAAATAAATACATTATATCCCCCCCCCTTCTCCTCCCTCCCTCTATTCTTACCTGTAGCCTGGAAGGGGGGGGGTCGTGCTCCTGCCAGCCATCCCTGGTGGTCCTCGTGGTAAGTGAACTCTAGCCCTTTGGGGCTAGAGTTCACTCTCGCGAGACCCGGCCAGTTGCCATAGCAACGGTCCGGATCTCGCGAGAGAATCCCGGCGGAGCTGCAAGTTAGAGCTCCGCCGGGTCCTCTCTCCTGGCGGCTGTCTCCCTCCCTCTCCCCCCGCCGGCGGCCGCGTTTGAGCATGTGGGCCGGTGAGGGATCTTTGATCTCCCCACCGGCCCTCCATGGAAGACAGCGGGGCCGGCGCTCGGACAGCGCCGGCCCTGCATAGACCGGCAGGGGAGATCCTGTGACCTCCCCTGCTGGCCTCGGCCCCACGGCCACCGCGGCCCACCGGGCATTTGCCCAGTGTGCCCGATGGCCAGTCCGGGCCTGTCTGTGGGGGTCCCAGCTTCAAAAGATGTAACCCCTGTTGACCTCAGCAATAGCATCTCTGTAATTTGTGCTATTTACTACACAAATTACATTAAAAGATGATATTCCATAGTGTAATAATAAATTATACACCCTTGCCGTGACACTCCCTGTGTCCCATTCCTCCATTTCTCCCCACTCCTGTATCTGCTTCTCGCCGTGGTTCCCGGTCTGACAGGAAGTGCTCTTACAGTGAGCACTTCCTGTCAGACCACTTGGCCACGCTACACACAGGCATGATGCTCTCCCCTCCTGCCAGACACACGGGAACCGCAGACCTGGGCCGGTGCGGCTGTGCACCAGCCTAGAAATATGCAGGCAGCCCACGGTGGCTGGGGTTGTGGCTGCGGCCGGGCCCCCTGAGGTGAGGGTAGGTAGGTACGCCACTGACTACCTTTAGTATAGGACAGGATCTTTCAGCCATATATATACACCTTGGGTAAGACAGTGTTTGAAAACCGACAGTCTATATCAGGGCTGTCCAACCTGCGGCCCCCCCAGATGTTGCTGAACTACAACTCCCATGATTCCCTGGCTATCTGTTTAATTGAAAGAATCATGGGAGTTGTAGTTCAGCAACATCTGGGGGGGGTGGGGGGGGGCGCAGGTTGGATAGGCCTGGTCTATATGGTCTTTCTTGCTTCACTCCCAGCACAGAAGCAGGGAAGACCACAGACACTGTGCCTATTTCTAAATCAGATTTTATACAAAAATAAATATATAGCTGAACCCCATGTGAAAATTAACAAATGAAAACAGGGAACAGCTACTTTTTTGTGCTGGATACAAAACTGCTTTAAGCACCAATATGACAGGTGCACTTTATATTTTATTGCTTCATTGTCACTTTTTATCTCTAGGGGAAACTATAACTATAGAGATTTCGTTCCCTGGAGCATTTTCTCCAATGATGGAGATTCTGCTCTGGGGATTCCTATTTACATTGGTGACATTAATTGTATACTTTAGAATGGTTTTGAAAAAATAATCTTTGCAGAAGAGAAATCTTAAAACACTAATTCTTTCAAATGTAGTATTTAAACGAGATACTTCAGGAATGAGCTAGCCCTCCTTGTTACTGCATGCATTACAAACATGGTCAAAAAAATAAGTATATCAGTAATTTAGCAGCAAAGAGAAACTCACTTCTGATTTTTTCTTGCTTCATGCTAATGTGCATCCTTTGTTAAGACAAGTATGGTGTCGGGAGGTAACAATTTGAATGAGTTAGGCGATGGACACAGCTGTAAAGAGTCGGACTTGTTACGATGCCCATCAAGGTAGCTAACCAGGGTAAAAAGGTATTGGTATCACGTAGATTGACAGGGAAACAAAATGGCAAGTGGGATAATGGTGTAAAATTGGGACTGTCTGATGGATTTTGCACAGTTAGCAAACATGTACATAAAATATGCAGATTTAAATATAAATGTAATTATTATTATTTTTTTGTTGTTGTTGTTGTTGTAATTCTTAGAATGATTTGCTATTTGTAAAGCACCAATATATTCCGCAGCACTGTGCAGTGGGTGAATGAAATGAGTTTTATCAGATTTACTTTTAATTAACTCCAGATGGGCTGAAAGTTGTATTTAATGAGCTATTCCTTTAAGAAACAAGATTTCTCTTTTTGTTCTTTTTTGATTTGCAATGAAAGAACGATAATTATCAACAATCATTTTGAAATGCAGTGTAATATTTTGGCACTCGGTAAGAAAAAAACAAAAGTAGAATAATAAATAAATTAAGAATACATTTAAAAACCATGAACCATTTTTAAACCGGTGAAAAGACCATGGAGAAATCTATACGTGTTTATTTTGATGCCTATATCAAGAACCGATCACCTGTTTCATTTACATAACATCAACACACACAGCAGATTTTTATAATAGGGAAATAAAATAAGCACAAACAAATCGGTGTAAACAGAATCAATCGAAAAGGAAGGTCCTGTTCCTGTATAAACAATTTTACCATTTTGTGAGTTGTTAATCTGATAATTGTATTACAGAGATATAAAGCAATTACTGCAACATTTCGTTTAGTGCTGGGAGAGAATAGCTGTATAATTTTTTACAAACAGTTTGCTATGGCAATTGCACGCAATAGTGGAACGTGAAATTCACAGTATCTTATTCCAGGTCCAGAGAGAATCCGTTTTCTAATACAAGAAATAATTTTGTCACCGTGAAACGTAAATAAATTCATGGGGACATTAGGAGAGAAGGATGGGAGTGCACTATGTACTCACGAGGACGTAAGCGTAGGCCGAATGACCTTTATAATACAAATATCTGGATTCAGTCAGGTAACTGTATTCACTTTATGAGGTGGCAAAGTCTCTAGAGTGGCTTGTCTCATTAAATTATCTCAGTCAGCAAAATATATACTTCATGTATATAGTTCATAATACTTTTCCTTTAAATTGCAGATTTATGTTACAAGGTTTTATCGCATTAAAAAATAACAAATTCTCATGTTAAACATGACATTATTGAATAAAGTTATATTAAAAATACTGATCAAACTTAACAGGAATATACAATGAAGCTTCCGGTCTATACATTCAAGAAAAAATAAATAACTTGAAAGAAAAGCAGTTTTTCCCCCCGCTTTAACCCCATTGTGACAAGAGGTCAGGCATACCTGATGGTGGACTCCACAGACCACTGCATAGGTTAAATTACACACCTACAGCTCCCACTACCTGCAGCCATCCAAGTTTGACTAGAGTGAAGGAGGTAGAATATGAGCCAAGATTCAGCAATGGTCCAGTGCAACAGTGGGATGGGCAACTGAACTGATTTTGATGGGACTTGTAATCACATAATTCGTAATGTCCTCACATCTACACCAATTGCCTAGCCCTAGGCAAACTCAAATTGAAAGTGGCACTTTGACTATTTAGCTTAGTTATCAATTAAAGTACTGACATTTATGGCTTGAATAGGGAAGCATGAATTGATGAAAATATGAAACTGAAGGATTCATTTACTAAACAAAGAAATAAAGTACTTAAACACTGGACTAAGAAGGTGGCTAAAAAAACCTAGCGTTGACTATAGCTGAACTGCAAATTATTTTCAGTTCAATACAATGTGCTTGTTTAGTGAATAAATTCCTTGTTGCTTAATGGATCATCATGCCTGCCTTCAGATGATAAAAGCTATATATTAAGCTGCAAGCCACCTTTGATTATATTCATTAACTTTGAATTGTAGCCATAGTGACCAACAATCTAGTGTTATTACTTTTTGTAACTCTGAAACCAGATACCATATAATTATCCCAAAGCCTCACTTTCCTACCTTAAAAAAAAACCAAAACAAAGCAAATTTTAAAATGCCTCAATATTTTTAAAATGCGCGTTTTGAAAATAAGTAAAAATATAATTACTGTTTTTTTTTTTTATAATTTAAACCCAATGCAATGTTCCTTTAAAATGAGACAAGACATTTTTATCTTAAAAAAAAAAAAAACTTTCTGTATCAGACTGCACATCCCTGGGTCATGTAGCTCTCATTAAGATCACTGTTTATAAAAGCATCCCACTGTTTATAAGGCAAATCAATGTATCTTAGTTATCTCTCTCACTGACAGTGACAGATTCCTCAACAGCAAACAGTGAACCTGTTTATATTAATTAACCCTTTCTAGGACTGACTCAGAAATCAGTGGTTTAACACCCTGGCACCTGAGGGTTAAATAGCCCTTGGATAATATCCTCTCACATGATATTAATGGTTATAGTATTTCAAGCCAAAGAACATCTTACAATGTATGTTGCAAACTGTGGGCACCTGACAGCCTATACAGGTAAGTCTTGCTGTAGTAATGTAAGTGAATTGTGCTTTATAGATAGGGATAACAGAGTAATGTAAGTAAATTATGCTTTATAGATAGGGATAACAGAACATGCTCAATTGGAAAGTTGCTGGGATTACACAAAACACCTGAAATGTACATTTTCGTGTATCTCTATATAAAGGCAGAGGTGCAGATAACTGAATGTTGATTTATATTTAGGTAGATATACTGAGAGGTATAGGTGCCATGCATTGTACTAAAAGATGAAAAGCTCTTACATTGCAGTACATACACTGCTTGCATTGCCCCAGTGTGTATCAGGAGGATGGAGCTCTCATACTGTATAACTACATTAATTGCCCCATTGTGTATCAGGGAGGATGCTGAGCTCTCATACTGCCCCAGTGTGTATCAACTACATTAATTGCCCCAGTGTGTATCAGTGAGGATGCTGTGCTCTCACACACTGTATAACTACATTAATTGCCCCAGTGTGTATCAGGGAGGATGCTGAGCTCTCACACTGTATAACTACATTAATTGCCCCAGTGTGTATCAGGGAGGATGCTGAGCTCTCACACTGTATAACTACATTAATTGCCCCAGTGTGTATCAAGGAGGATGCTGAGCTCTCATACTGAATAACTACATTAATTGCCCCAGTGTGTATCAGTGAGGATGCTGAGCTCTCACACACTGTATAACTACATTAATTGCCCCAGTGTGTATCAGGGAGGATGCTGAGCTCTCACACTGTATAACTACATTAATTGCCCCAGTGTGTATCAGGAGGATGCTGAGCTCTCACACTGTATAACTACATTAATTGCCCCAGTGTGTATCAGTGAGGATGCTGAGCTCTCACACACTGTATAACTACATTAATTGCCCAGTGTGTATCAGTGAGGATGCTGCTCTCACACACTGTATAACTACATTAATTGCCCCAGTGTGTATCAGTGGAGGATGCTGAGCTCTCACACACTGTATAACTACATTAATTGCCCCAGTGTGTATCAGTGAGGAGGATGCTGAGCTCACACACTATAACTACATTAATTGCCCCAGTGTGTATCAGGGAGGATGCTGAGCTCTCACACACTGTATAACTACATTAATTGCCCCAGTGTGTATCAGTGAGGATGCTGTGCTCTCACACACTGTATAACTACATTAATTGCCCCAGTGTGTATCAGGGAGGATGCTGAGCTCTCACACTGTATAACTACATTAATTGCCCCAGTGTGTATCAGGGAGGATGCTGAGCTCTCACACACTGTATAACTACATTAATTGCCCCAGTGTGTATCAGGGAGGATGCTGAGCTCTCACACTGTATAACTACATTAATTGCCCCAGTGTGTATCAGTGAGGATGCTGAGCTCTCACACACTGTATAACTACATTAATTGCCCCAGTGTGTATCAAGGAGGATGCTGAGCTCTCACACTGTATAACTACATTAATTGCCCCAGTGTGTATCAGTGAGGATGCTGAGCTCTCACACACTGTATAACTACATTAATTGCTCCAGTGTGTATCAGTGAGGATGCAGTGCACTCACACACTGTATAACTACATTAATTGCCCCAGTGTGTATCAGTGAGGATGCTGAGCTCTCACACTGTATAACTACATTAATTGCCCCAGTGTGTATCAGGGAGGATGCTGAGCTCTCACACACTGTATAACTACATTAATTGCCCCAGTGTGTATCAGGGAGGATGCTGAGCTCTTACACACTGTATAACTACATTAATTGCCCCAGTGTGTATCAAGGAGGATGCTGAGCTCTCACACTGTATAACTACATTAATTGCCCCAGTGTGTATCAGGGAGGATGCTGAGCTCTCACACACTGTATAACTACATTAATTGCCCCAGTGTGTATCAGGGAGGATGCTGAGCTCTCACACACTGTATAACTACATTAATTGCCCCAGTGTGTATCAGTGGAGGATGCTGAGCTCTCACACACTGTATAACTACATTAATTGCCCCAGTGTGTATCAAGGAGGATGCTGAGCTCTCACACTGTATAACTACATTAATTGCCCCAGTGTGTATCAGTGAGGATGCTGAGCTCTCACACACTGTATAACTACATTAATTGCTCCAGTGTGTATCAGTGAGGATGCAGTGCACTCACACACTGTATAACTACATTAATTGCCCCAGTGTGTATCAGTGAGGATGCTGAGCTCTCACACTAAATAACTACATTAATTGCCACAGTGTGTATCAGGGAGGATGCTGAGCTCACACACTATATAACTACATTAATTGCCCCAGTGTGTATCAGGGAGGATGCTGAGCTCTCACACTGTATAACTACATTAATTGCCCCAGTGTGTATCAGGGAGGATGCTGAGCTCTCACACACTGTATAATTACATTAATTGCCCCAGTGTGTATCAGGGAGGATGCTGAGCTCTCACACACTGTATACCTACATTAATTGCCCGAGTGTGTATCAGGGAGGATGTATGTCACTCACACTGTATAACTACATTAATTGCCCCAGTGTGTATCAGTGAGGATGCAGGGCTCTCACACTGTATAACTACATTAATTGCCCCCGTGTGTATCAGGGAGGATGCTGAGCTCTCACACACTGCATAACTACATTAATTGCCCCAGTGTGTATCAGGGAGGATGCTGAGCTCTCACACTGTATAACTACATTAATTCCCCTAGTGTGTATCAGGGAGGATGCTGAGCTCTCACACTGTATAACTACATTAATTGCCCCAGTGTGTATCAGTGAGGATGCTGAGCTCTCACACACTGTATAACTACATTAATTGCCCCAGTGTGTATCAGTGAGGATGCTGGGCTCTCACACTGTATAACTACATTAATTGCCCCAGTGTGTATCAGGGAGGATGCTGAGCTCTCACTCTGTATAACTACATTAATTGCTCCAGTGTGTATCAGTGAGGATGCAGTGCACTCACACACTGTATAACTACATTAATTGCCCCAGTGTGTATCAGTGAGGATGCTGAGCTCTCACACTAAATAACTACATTAATTGCCCCAGTGTGTATCAGGGAGGATGCTGAGCTCACACACTATATAACTACATTAATTGCCCCAGTGTGTATCAGGGAGGATGCTGAGCTCTCACACACTGTATAATTACATTAATTGCCCCAGTGTGTATCAGGGAGGATGCTGAGCTCTCACACACTGTATACCTACATTAATTGCCCGAGTGTGTATCAGGGAGGATGTATGTCACTCACACTGTATAACTACATTAATTGCCCCAGTGTGTATCAGTGAGGATGCAGGGCTCTCACACTGTATAACTACATTAATTGCCCCAGTGTGTATCAGGGAGGATGCTGAGCTCTCACACACTGCATAACTACATTAATTGCCCCAGTGTGTATCAGGGAGGATGCTGAGCTCTCACACTGTATAACTACATTAATTGCCCCAGTGTGTATCAGTGAGGATGCAGGGCTCTTACACACTGTATAACTACATTAATTGCCCCAGTGTGTATCAGGGAGGATGCTGAGCTCTCACACTGTATAACTACATTAATTTCCTCAGTGTGTATCAGTGAGGATGCTGAGCTCTCACACACTGTATAACTACATTAATTTCCCCAGTGTGTATCAGTGAGGATGCTGGGCTCTCACACTGTATAACTACATTAATTGCCCCAGTGTGTATCAGGGAGGATGCTGAGCTCTCACACTGTATAACTACATTAATTGCCCCAGTGTGTATCAGGGAGGATGCTGAGCTCTCACACTGTATAACTACATTAATTGCCCCAGTGTGTATCAGTGAGGATGCAGTGCACTCACACACTGTATAACTACATTAATTGCCCCAGTGTGTATCAGTGAGGATGCTGAGCTCTCACACACTGTATAACTACATTAATTGCCCCAGTGTGTATCAGTGAGGATGCTTGGCTCTCACACTGTATAACTACATTAATTGCCCCAGTGTGTATCAGGGAGGATGCTGAGCTCTCACACTGTATAACTACATTAATTGCCCCAGTGTGTATCAGGGAGGATGCAGAGCTCTCACACACTGTATAACTACATTAATTGCCCCAGTGTGTATCAGGGAGGATGCTGAGCTCTCACACACTGTATAACTACATTAATTGCCCCAGTGTGTATCAGGGAGGATGCAGAGCTCTCACACACTGTATAACTACATTAATTGCCCCAGTGTGTATCAGGGAGGATGCTGAGCTCTCACACACTGTATAACTACATTAATTGCCCCAGTGTGTATCAGGGAGGATGCTGAGCTCTCACACACTGTATAACTACATTAATTGCCCCAGTGTGTATCAGGGAGGATGCTGAGCTCTCACACACTGTATAACTACATTAATTGCCCCAGTGTGTATCAGGGAGGATGCTGAGCTCTCACACACCGTATAACTACATTAATTGCCCCAGTGTGTATCAGGGAGGATGCTGAGCTCTCACACTGTATAACTACATTAATTGCCCCAGTGTGTATCAGGGAGGATGTATGTCACTCACACAGTACCTACCCTCCTGTCTCTGCTCCAGAGTCCTCGCAGTCATCCTCTCCTACATTCTTCTCCATAGCGGGACTCAGGGGCCCATCACTCTCAGCTGCTCCCGGCTACTGGAAACCAATGCCCAATCAATCACCTCTCCCCCTCAGTGGAGCCTCTCCATGTCCCGGAGCTGCCCCCCTTCTCTCCGCCTTCTGACCTCCTATCATTGCTCCCTCTCTGTGTGTTCCTTCCTCCCCTCTCTCGCTCTCTCTCCCCCTGGCAGTCCTGTCCCCGCCCCTTCTCCTTTGTGTGGGGCAGAGAAAGGAATTGCCCCTCCCAGCAGCTACCTAATCCCAGGCTGCAGGAAGGAGGCTAGGGGGCACAGCACATAGTGTTCTGTGCTAGAGGTGCTCACATAAAGCATAATAGAATTTCCATACTGAACCTGGAGTATTGTTTATAACTTGCAGCACTAATATGATCTTATAAGATGTTACCCATTTGAAAAGAGGCATTACAATAGTGTGCTTCAAATTTAGTATATATTTCAAATGGGCACATTATTTTTTGCCCAAAATTTAAAATTCATGTCGGATTTTGGACAGTTTAGAGTTTAATGAATTACTCTGTCATCACTTAGTGGTTTATTCATTAAAATATTAATTGTAGTAACAAGCCACTGGCAGCTGTATTGCAAAATTTAGCCAAATATTTGGAAATAATCGCCAGCCAGCAATAGTCACGGGTTGACTATTTTAACCTGAACTTTATAATTAGTTTACAACAGGGGTGCCCAATAGGTTGATCCCCAGATGTTTTAAAACTACAGCTTCCACAATGCATAGTCATTCAAAAGACATTCTAAAAGCATGCAAAGCATCAAGGGAGTTGTAGTTCTACAACATCTGGGGATCTACCTTCTGGGCACCCCTGGTTTACACATTTTCTGTATCACTACATTAAGGTTTGTAGCGAATAAAGCACTTTAAATTATTCTATCATCAAATGAAATAAAAGTTTTGAATTTTTTTTAATAATTTTTAGAAAATGGTTAGACCAAGCCAAATGTTTTTTTCCCTGGATAGATATAGATAAATAGATAGAAAGAAATAGATTTCTAAATATTTTCTTTTTTATTGCGCCACTAGGTGGTCATCTGAAGCCAGATATTTTTTTTTACTACCGTACTAGTACAAACATAGATTATGTTGTCTATATTCACAATATATACATTAAGTGATTGTTTTATGCCTTTCAATAACAGGGAAAGAGGGCAGACCATGTTCACTTATGTCTCTCCAGCAGTCAAAGAGTTAATTAGAGGAATTTGCCGAAGTGTTTATTGGGGTCATACCACCCATACTTTTACCACCCACAGAGTACCAATATTCTGCAATGTTTGTAATCTGAAGTACAGGATGCTAGCATTAATTCACGCAGCAGGCTTTCATCATGTTGTCAGCAAGACAATTCTGCGTTTATCTGCTGTCCATTAACAAGGTACCATACAGCTCCTTTAAATTATAGAGTTTTCAGAGTTTACTTTAACAATGCAATATTTAAGCAAAATGTAAGGGTTAAATACCTTATGTGATATTAACAATGTGTTAATATTTAATATTTGTTATTTGGGTTTTTTTTTCGGTGTGGGTAACACAATATGCATTTTCAGGAGATGAATTGATGTAATTGATGTAATTATTAATTGTAATATATGTAAATCAATGCATAATTGTATGCTTTTAATATATACATGTGGTTTTCAAATGTTTTTTGTATACAAAATAAAACTATAGTAAAGAGATATTAAATTAAAAAAATTATTTGTTATACATAAGTGATTATAAAATCTGTATCACCTGTTGTAATCCACATACAAAAATATAGTTCTTTAAAAATGGCAATTGTCTTCACAGCAATATTGTAAAAGTCCCCTATTCATAGGAGCAGGGTGTGACTACTGCAATATTCGTAATGATGTGCATAGGAGATTCCGTGTACGGTAACTCTCATCACCTTCAGCCAAGCAAATCCTTGTTGAAAATTATAAGGATTTCATTTGAACTTGCTCTTGTCACTAGTACTAATTTCAGCAGTACCTTCTGCGTGGTGTTGGTGGCCTGTTCATGCCAGACTGAAATGCCCCTTTATACAGTGGACCTGTCCCCTTTCCAGGTAAATTCACCCTTTATGAGAATCACCAATAACGAAATCCATCAGGGTTTTTTCAACCTGCATTATAATCATAATATTATAAAATATTACAAAATAATAATACAGACTCCTGGTTTTGGCCAGGCAACTGATTTTACTGTATGGGTATTTTGGCCACCAATTATGTAAATTCCATCACTGCATAGTGCATACCCTCACTCTGGCCCGACATGCCCTCTACCATCTCAGTTTTATAACTCAACAATGTTTAGAGATATGTGTAATGTTAGGTATGGCTCATTCTTCTCACACTCTAATGACTGAAAGTTTTCAATGATTATAACTTGAAAACCTACTTTATAATGGAATATGGTGAAATCATAGAAACATGTAACACAAAGTCTATAGGAGTACTAGATAGCTAAATATACCGTACACGTGTACGGTTACTTAATCCAAATCCCAGTAATTAAGTTATGAGATAGACAGTATTTAAAAGGGATTAAAAGGAATCAGATGTAGATAGCCCTCTTTTAACAAAGTGGGTGGCAACGCAGGTGGTTTAACGCGTGTGTGCGGTGATGTCATTTTCTCTTTCCTAAGAAGACCGTTTTCTGTAATGAGCCATTTGAGGACATGTCCTGTATCATGTTTAAATTAAGCTGTAGAAAACAAACATTACAAATTCTTATAAATAGCATTGTTTTATTATAAAACCTGCGTACCATTTTGCTGAAATAGTTCCTGCAAATTGTTCAAGTCTTCTCTCACAAATTATGAAAATTTCACTCTTTTAGAGAGCACATGTTGGTTGAAAGATTTTATCAAGGGCTATACATGGGCTGAATGAGTAGCAGACTAATGCTGACATGCTTGGGGGTATCTGTTTCTCCCAAAACCTAAAAACAAATTAATGACACTTAAAATCAAAGAGTACTGAGATTTAAAGTTTGCCCTCAAATTATTAAGTTCTCCTTCGTTCAGAAGTAAATTATACTGTATATTGTGTTAATCAATTTCCAATGAATTTATAGATTTATTTTTATATGTTCCCTCCCCCACACCCCTCCAATATGATGTCAATGCCATAATGTCAGAGGTCATTCCATAATACACTGGTTGAAACTCTGCAATGCATTATGGGATTATGTAGAATGTAGAATGCATTTAGACCGTACATCTGTGAGAATTGGGCAGACTAGATGGGCCGAATGGTTCTTACCTGCCGTCACATTCTATGTTTCTGTGTTTCTATTTGTTTTTTTAGTTTGCCCCCCTTCTGCTTACCTTGCTGCAGCAGGAGGTGTACTCCCTGATGGCCCAGTGTAGGCCATACTTGACAAGATCCCTGGTGGTCTATTGGGGGACATCCTGGGGAGCAAGATCACTGAAGGTATGGGTTGTGGAGGAGCATTGTGCACCTCTCTCAGGACCATGGGTGCAGATCACAAAGCTCCCTTCGAGCAGGTGAGGGAGCACAGGATCGAGCAGGGAGATCTATTGATCTTCTTGCCGGTCCAAGGAAGCCCTCTCACAACCAGTGCTGGTGCTTCAGGTCTAGACAGAGGCTCACTGGTCTGTTCCAGTCCCTAGGCAGCTGTCTGTGCTGCTTATCGGGGAGGATGTTTAACTATTTGCTCTAGGTGGAGAGTGCTCTGTTTATTTATTCCTTTCTCTAAGATTATGTATTTTTGTTCCTCAAAATTAGAAATGTAGTATCTGCTCTGTTTCAAGTGGGATTTGATCCCTATCTCAATTTTGAAATTGGTCAAGCACCACTCACATAAAAAACATTGCATTGCCGTCATCCCTGCCAAAAACTGAGCTTAACAACACCACCTACATAATTAAATATCGTTAATAAGCATAATAAAAACGCATGTGCTGAAGAAGGAATTGGGTCGCATGTGGGGCAATGCTACTAGTGGCCTTCTGTTGCCACCATACTACGCATGCTGATGAAAGATACTGAAGAAGATTTCTGGACTAGCTGTGGAAATGGAGTTGCAAACTCTTTATGTTTCAGTCTGAAACACTGCACATACAGACTCCAAGCACCATGACTCCTTCAAATCACTGGAGTGGTCAACGTGCTGGGAGTAACACTATAATGTGGATGTAGGCGCAGACTTTGGGAAGTGTTCCCATACCACTCACCCCCCAAAAAACATTTACACACACATATTCTTACACACACACACACACACACGCACACGCACATACACACACTCATACATAGACATTCTAATACACAATAAACAAAGGACGTTTGCTCAGACCATTTTGTTAATTAATAAAACGTATGTTTAATAGTGTTATAATAAAATATCGAGACATAGTACATTTGAGAACATGTAATCATAGCCCAATGATAACCAAAATGATAGACATTCTAATACACACATTCATACACATACTCTCTCAACTATCTCTTTCTCACACACATACTTAATTTTTGTTTATTTATTTTTATTTATAAGCAGTCCACTCGCTTTAAATGCAAATTAAAATGATAAATACTGCCATGATTATATCTTGGCATAAACATGTTTTATTAGCATTGAAGGATAAGACAAAGAACTAATGTGAATGCATGTGTAGAAGCTGGCCGTACCATTCACAACTACAAACTATTGGAACACTCACAGTACACACGTACCTTACTGACAGTTGTGTTCAATGCCAAGCCAGCCAATTCCAGTACACTACATCATTGTACATTACATGACTGCTTATTTTAGTGTCCCCAGTTATAGAAGGCACTGTTGTTATCACATGCATCTGCCTTATAAAAAGCTTCAATGTTTAGCGCTGGCTTCATCCACCCAGTATGTTAAACTTAAGAGGAATTATTGTGTGATTTCAACTTCAGAACTGATGTTAACGGAAAATTTCTCAAACAAGACAGTGATTATAAGCTCTTGTGTGCATCTTGCTACTCAACACAAATCTGCCTTGTTTAGTGAACACACTGTTTCAATTGCTGCACAAAACGTTGCAAACTTTATATTAATAGTTCAACTAACGCAATCAGAATGAAGTCTTTCTCATATACTAAAATATCTTGATTTAATAGTATGTATTTACAAAAGATTAAACTTGTGAAATTTGGGCCCAATGCAAATACTAACACACAGACACTGGACAAAACAAAATAGTGATGATATACTTAAAAAATCTCCAGATATTTAAATGTGCATAGGGATTTGGGACAGTGCACTGGTAATTTGGTTTTGGATTTTATTCTATGTATTGGGGCTAATGAGTACTATAATCATTGCTGTCACCCAGGAGTAGTTGGCGTATGAGCACATTGCATTAGGTTGTACACACAGAGAAAGATACCGTCTAAATTTTACTTTACAAATACTAATTTAAATTAATAGTGAAGTAAGAATTAAAATCTTTTGCCCTTATGAAAACCTGGTGTATACAAAAATAGTCATGATTTTTAATTTTTTTTTTACAAACGTAAAAGTACTAATAGAGATCTAAACGGGGGACGGGAAGACTATTTGGCACTGCATTTGGGTGTACCTGAGCACCACTTGCTCACCTCTTTAATACACCTATGGAAAAGTTATTAGATTTTAGTCATACACATAATCGTATGTGCATTCAGCATTGGAAGATAACATATGAAGCGAGATGATGTAATATGTTTGTGTGATTTTTCCTCAAGGTGACTAATCCACTGAGAAACAGCCATGAGTATCAAACCATCTGGGATTTCTGACTCTTAATGTTATAAATATTTTATAAAGTAAATTACATGTTAACACTACATTCTGAATGGTAACCTTGTGTGTTTTCTGTACTAAACTTTCTTTCAAACATGAGACAAAGTAGGGACTACTAGGTAACAAAAGGGGGGGACGTATTGTCTCCCCACCCTATATGTCCCACCCCTTTTGCTACTTAGGGTGGGAGCCAGTGGGGGCGCTTTTGTCACTGAGGGTCCCCACCCGCAGCTCATGGGTGGTGGTCAGGAGGGAGACAATAGGTTCCCCCCCCTATTGTTACAGTGAGGGGGAAAAGTATTTGATCCCCTGCTGGTTTTGAAAGTTTTCGCCCACTGAGAAAGAAATTATCAGTCTATAATTTTAATGGTGGGGTATTTTAACAGTGAGAGACAAAATAACAAAAAAAAAAAATTCCAGAATAACGCATGTCAAAAAAGTTATAAATTGATTTGCATATGTCAATGAGTGAAATAAGTATTTGACCCCTTTCACTTAGTACTTAGTGGCAAAACCCTTGTGGGCAATCACAGAGGTCAGACGTTTTTTTTTTGTAGTTGGCCACCAGGTTTGCACACATCTCAGGAGGGATTTTGTTCCACTCCTCTTTGAAGATCCTCTCCAAGTCATTAAGGTTTCGAGGCTGACGTTTGGCAACTCGAACCCTGAGCTCCCTCCACAGATTTTCTATGGGAGTAAGGTCTGGAGACTGGCTAGGCCACTCCAGGACCCTAATGTGCTTCTTCTTGAGCCACTCCTTTGTTGCCTTGGCCGTGTGTTTTGGGTCAGTGTCATGCTGGAATACCCATCCAGGACCTATTTTCTATGCCTTGGCTAAGGGAAGGAGGTTCTCACCCAAGATTTGGCAGAACTTGGCCCCATCCATCGTCCCTTTGATGCGGTGCAGTTGTCCTGTACACTTAGCAGAAAAACACCCTGAAAGCATAATTTTTCAGCCTCCATGTTTGACGGTGGGGATGGTGTTCTTGGGGTCATAGGCAGTATTCCTCCTTCTCCACACATGGCAAGTTGAGTTGATGCCAAAGAGCTCGATTTTGGTCTCATCTGACCACAACACGTTCAACAAGTTCTCCTCTGAATTATTCAGATGTTCATTGGCAAACTTCAGACAGGAGTGCACACGTGCTTTCTTGAGCAGGGGGACCTTGCGGGCGCTGCAGAATATCAGTCCTTCATGGCATAGTGTGTTACCAATTGTTTTCTTGGTGACTATGGTCCCAGCTGTCTTGAGATCATTAACAAGATCCTCCTGTGTAATTCTGGGCTGATTCCTCACAGTTCTCATGATCATTGAAACTCCACAAGGTGAGATCTTGCATGGTGCACCAGACCGAGATAAACTGACAGTTATTTTGTGTTTCTTCCCTTTGTGAATAATCACACCAACTGTTGTCACCTTCTCACCAAGCTGCTTGGCGATGGTCTTGTAGCCTATTCCAGCCTTGTGTAGGTCTACAATCTTGTGCTTGACATCCTTGGACAGCTCTTTGGTCTTGGCCATGGTGGAGAGTTTGGAATCTGATTGATTGCTTCTGTGGACAGGTGTCTTTTATACAGGTAATGAGGTGAGATTGGGAGAACTCCCTTTAACCTCTTAGTGACTAAGGACATACAAGATACGTCAGACAAAAAAATTATTGTTAATCACCACTGACGTACCCTGTACATCCGTGGCAAATATGAGCGCTGGAAGCGATAGTGATCGCTTCCAGCCGCTCTAAGGGTATAGCAGCGATGCCTCATGTCGAGGCATCCTGCAATACTCCCCCTCACTGCCGGGCCACCGGGTGATTGCGCCACATGGCGCCCGGCAGCGATGCAGAGCATCGGAAGCCTTCAGGCAGACTTCCGATGCTGTGCCTGAGTGCCTCGAGGGGTCTGATGAAAGTCCTATGATGGACTGAAATGTCGATTTGCTGTAACCCGTGTGTTATTAATAAAGACGAATAATTTTACTCAAAAAGCCCAGCATGTGCCTTTCTTCGTGGAGATATATATATATATATATATATAATAATATATATATATATATATATATATATGTATATACATATATAACTTAATCTCCCCAGGAAAAACAAAATGTAAAAAAATGTATATATATATATATAACTAGAACCCCCCCAATCCATCCCTATGCCCGCGATTGATCTTCTTCACCACTGGGGGGACTGTCTGACAGCCCAGACAGTCCCCCCTCGGCTAAATAGGACGCCATGGGCTATGTGATCGCTCTGAAAGATAGGCGTCCTTACTGTTGCCAGCATAGGGACTGCCTGAACTGACAGGCAGCCCCCCTGCTGGTGAAAAAAAGTTTAAAAGAAGTTTTAAAATAAAAAAATAAAGTTGATAAATAAAAATAATTAAAAAAAATTAATATATATATATATCGTATATATAACGTCATACTAACTGCATTTTTGTATTAATATATTCATATATTAATATCAAAATACACTTAGAGTAAAATTACACACATATAATATATATAAAAACTATATATACTGTATATATATATATTGATATAAAAAATAAATAATAATTAAAAATAAATAATTTTTTTAAATAATAAAAAATAAAAAAAAATTATATATATATATATGTAGTTTTATTCTATATATATATTTATATCAAAATACACTTAGAATGAAATTATATATATATATATCTATGTATTTATAAATAAATAAAAATAATACGAAATATACATATGTCCATATAGATAATTACATAAATAATTTCATAAATATACACGTAGACTTCAAATATATAAATATGTATATATATTTAAATTCTACGTGCATATTAATGTAATATTTTTACATAATTAAGTAATTTTATTGATTGCAATTTTGGGTACCTGCCTGACAACCCAGGCCGAAAGTCCAGAGAATTTAATTTGCTAGCACTATATTTAACCCTGTAACTTTCCAAGACACGCTAAAACCTGTACATGGGGGTTACTGTTTCACTTGGTAGACTACGCCGAACACAAATATTAGTGTTTCAAAACAGTAAAACACATCACAGCAATGATATTCTCAGTGAAAGTTTTTTGCATTTTTCACACACAAACAGCACTTTCACTTTCACTAATGATTTAATTGTTGTGATACATTTTACTGTTTTGAAATACTAATATTTGTGTTCAGCAAAGTCTCCCGATTATAACAGTACCCCCATGTACAGGTTTTATAGTGTTTTTGAAAGTTATAGGGTCAAATATAAGGCTTGATTTTCAGTTTTTTCACATGAAATTTGCCAGATTGGTTATGTTGCCTTTGAGAGCGTATGGTAGCCCAGGAATGAGAATTACTCCCATGATGGCATACCATTTGCAAAAGAAGACAACCCAAGGTATTGCTAATGGGGTATGTTCAGTCTTTTTTAGAAGCCACTTAGTCACAAACAGTGGCCAACGTTAGCGTTTATAATTGTTTCTTGCATTTTTAGCACACAAACAAATATACATGCTAACTTTGGCCAATGTTTGTGACTAAGTGGCTACTAAAAAAGACTGAACATACCCCATATTAAATACCCTGAGTTGTCTACTTTAAAACAATATGTACATGTGAGGTGCGATTCAAAGATTTATGACAGGTAACAGTGTTACAGTGTTACAACTATTGATACATTTTAAAAATATATATTTTGAAACAGCAATGTCCTACTTGTACTTAGAGCCCTATAACTTTCCAAAAAAAGCTAAGAACATGTTAACATTGGGTATTTCCAAACTCAGGACAAGATTTAGAAACTATTTATCATGGGTGTTTTTTGGCGGTTGTAGATATGTAACAGATTTTGGGGGTCATAGTTTGAAAAAGTGTGTTTCTTTAAATTCTTTCATCATATTTTATAGTTTTTTAATAGTAAATTAGTAAGTCAGTGGGCAAACATTCAAAATCAGCAGGGGATCAAATTATTTTTATCCTCACTGTCCTTAGGGCCCAACCCGCAGCTCATGGGTTGGGGCCAAGGGGGAGAGGCAGTTGGTCCCCCTTTTTATCACTTAGGGTCCCCACCCATCGCACATGGGTGGGGTCTCATGGGGGGAGACAACAGGTCCCCCCATTTGTCACTGAGGACCCCCACCTGCAGCTCATGGGTGTTGGCTGGGGTGGAGACAGTAGATTCCTCCCCTTTTGTTACTTAGGGCATAATTTGTCATGGGTGAGTACCGGGAGGGGGAGGCAATAGTTCACCCCTTGCTTTTTCCTTAGGCCCCCACCCGCAGTTTTTGGGGGGGTAGCAGGGGGACAATAGTTTAGTTTAGTAGCCCTGTTTAATTTAGTTTAGTACCCGTTTAATTTAGTAGACCCCAGTCGCGGGACACATAGTGTCCCCCCTGTTAATTATTTAAATAGGAAATAGTAATGCGCTGTGACACATCAAGTGCCAGAGATCGCGAGATCTCTGCTCCATGGTCTGTAGCTTTGCGCTGGCGGAGGGGCTGGTGGCAAGGAGATGGCACAGGGATGATGGTGGCATGAAAAATTGCACAAGGAGGCCAAGGGCAGAGAGATGGCGCAAAGGGCAGAGAGATGGCACAGAGTGCCTGGGACAGGGCACAGAGAGGCTGGTGGCAGAGAGATGACAGAGTGAGGCTAAGGGCAGAGACATGGCACACAAAGGCTGGAAGCAGATAGATGGCACTGGCAGGTTGATTGGGAGCACAGCACATGACACTAGCAGATGTTTTGGAGCCACACGTGGCTCATTGGCATGATATACAAAATTTAAGAATTTACTGCTCTTTGGGATGATATTCAGGATGTAAGCATTTACTGCTCATTGGCATGATGTACCAAGTTTATGTATTTATTGCTTCATTGGCATGATATACCTAGTTTATGAATTTGCTGCTCATTGGCATGATATATCCAGTATATATAGAATTACCCTGCGCGCCCATGTGTTTTTGCCAACCAGGGCATATATGTGTGACTGTGTTGATGTGCATGTGTGTGCATGCATGACTTGGGGGGGAGGGCGGATGGAGTCTTGGTCCCAGGCAGCACAATGTCTTGGGCTGACCCTGTGGAAATGGAAACATATAAAAATTCGGAACTGGTTACTACATTTTTTGAATCCCACTACTGCTTATTACCCCCTGTCACCCACTACAGTCTGTAAACCTCCTCTGTGTATACTACAGCCCCTTTCCTCCTGCACCTATTACAGCCTCTTTTAACCCCTTGCACCCATTAAAGCCCCTATGCCCCTGTGCACCCACTACAGCCCTTCTACCTTTACCTAGTACAGCCCCTTAACCCATGCACCCACCATCACCCTGGTAACCCCTTGAACCCACTTTGAGTTTACAATCTGGAGGTTAAAACAGTTGAGATAACAGGTAAAAAGAGGAATTTAAAGTTGGTGGCCAGAGAAATTGAAAGGATAATTGTAGCCACTGTACAGGGAATGAGGAGGTAATTCACTGAGATGTCAATCAGTTGGGAAGCATGTTATAATATATATATATATATATATATATATATATATATATATATATATTGTATTATATTTAGCTATTATTTACTTAGAATCCCATGTGCTAATTCAAAACGTATTACCTAAAATTTCTCTAAGGAAAGTTTTAAACATTCGTTTTCTCCTATGCCTGGTAAACTCGGTGGTTGTGCTGTATTGTTATCCAATGCTTTGTATTTTCCCAAGATAATAAAGGACAGTTTTTTAGTTGAGTTTCTACATGTGTCTTTTGAAATCCAAAACGACTGGAGTGTCAGCATGGCAAACTGGATTCTGCTGAGCTCCACAAAGTTTAACCTACCGAAGTGCTTTGTTCTGCATCTAGCTAGGGGCTTAGCCGAGTACCATGTAATATGCTTTACAGGAACGTCCTGTTACTTATTGTATCTGGATTATTAAAATTTTACAGGGGCCCAGACAGTGGGGGGATGCCTAGGTTGCTAAACAGCAAAGTTTTAGTTTTCTTTGAGTTGGTGGCTGCTTAGTTTACTAATGCACAACCCCCAACAGTCCTGATTTCAGTGGGACAGTCCTACATTTTGGGTTCTTTCTTGCATCACAAATTTGTTCCCTGGCGTCCTGCTTTTGGGGACATCAGCGAAGTGTCAC
This sequence comes from Pelobates cultripes, assembly GCA_933207985.1. Classification (NCBI taxonomy): domain Eukaryota; kingdom Metazoa; phylum Chordata; class Amphibia; order Anura; family Pelobatidae; genus Pelobates; species Pelobates cultripes. The sequence continues at coordinate 365,688,824 of OW240912.1, read as the reverse complement.
TAAAAAGTGTAGCGGGAGTGCTTGCGCTACAGTCAGGACTTTAGGACTCTGCAGAGAGAACAAAAACAGTGCTCCCTGCAAATTCTGCCCTCAGTGGGCTGGTCTGTATTATTGGCAGTAACAAACGGCATGTACTTCGTATCGTACGTTCGTTGGCAATCTCCCGAAATTCCGCAAGGTTGTGTGAATTACATCTCTTAGTCATTCGCATACCCAAACATCAGTCGAGACTTGATGAAGGGTACAAACGGAATGTTTTATTATGGCCCTATGGCCCAAATATAGGAACAACACGCCAAGGCATCTCTGTGTCTGAGAGATAAATGAGTTTACTTTGCTTCAACTAATTATCTCCCAGGCACAAGAGATACAATGCATAAAACAAACAACAACAACAAAAAACCATACATAATATTAATAGGAACCCCTACACCCTTGGATCCAAGAGCCCAAGTTCACCAAATAGCGTTTGGATCCGTTCGGTGGAACGAGATCGCCATCCGGGTAAAGTATGAACCAACCACACATGTGGCGTCTGCCCAAATTAGTTCCATAAGAAAAGTGGCTGCAGTCAGTCAGTGTTTGGTAGTTCCTACACCAAAATAATGGTTCCCCTTGTTTGTGCGAACCTTTTCACAGAATAGCGTTCTCCTAGCTAGCTTGTCGGGAACAGAAGCAGGAGGCGGCACAAAGTTACAGAGGTTTGCGAGGTATAGCATCCGTGTTGCAGTTCCAGACGCTTGACAACCAAATACCACTGCCTGCGTTTGCGAGACAAGATGGCCGCCATTTTTCAGAGCACGTGTCTTTCAGTCTTACGAATGGCGGCCACCCAGAAAGAGCACTTAAGCTTGTAGTTACTTTGATAATGAGCCAGTGGGAGGTCTGCATTCGGTAGAAAGAAATACCGAACCAAAGGAAAAACAACTTGGGCTTAGGAAAATTACAGGGCAGTTCCAGGGCAGTTTGTCACAGCAGGCAGTCTGGCATGCACTAGCATACCACCCTATGGGAGGAGCCAGAGACACATCTGGGATCCTCCCCTTTTGATGGCCCTCCCCTTCCGCCAGCATCCCGCTTCTTAGGATGACCATTTTGAGGGTTATGATAATGCTCATTTTCATGGCCCAGCTTGCAAATGGCTGCCTGGGACACTAAACGATATGGAACGATGTTTCAAGCACAACAACGCTAAATGCAAGCGATTTTCATGAATGTGTTAGGGAAAGGGATACAAAAATAATCTTTGGGCCATGATTATATAATACAAACTGCTGTGCACACAATATAGCAGAACATGGACTGGACTATGCTCTAAAGTGAGAATTGTTGGGAATTCAATGTGAATTAAATGTTAATTTCAAATTTAAGGACAAAATAGCCAAACTGGAAGCATAGCGCTTGTGGAGAATTTTCCCAGTTCAACTATTTTAACCTTAAAGGAACACTATAGTCACCTAAATTACTTTAGCTAAATAAGTGTATAGATCATTCCCCTGCAATTTCACTGCTCAATTCACTGTCATTTAGGAGTTAAATCACTTTGTTTCTGTTTATGCAGCCCTAGCCACACCTCCCCTGGCTATGATTGACAGAGCCTGCATGAAAAAAAAAACTGGTTTCACTTTCAAACAGATGTAATTTACCTTAAATAATTGTATCTCAATCTCTATATTGAACTTTAATCACATACAGGAGGCTCTTGCAGGGTCTAGCAAGCTATTAACATAGCAGGGCATAAGAAAATCTTAATTAAACTTGCAATAAAGAAAGCCTAAATAGGGCTCTCTTTACAGGAAGTGTTTATGGAAGGCTGTGCAAGTCACATGCAGGGAGGTGTGACTAGGGTTCATAAACAAAGGGATTTAACTCCTAAATGCCAGAGGATTGAGCAGTGAGGCTGCAGGGGCATGTTCTATACACCAAAACTGCTTCATTAAGCGAAAGTTGTTCAGGTGACTATAGTGTCCCTTTAAATTTAAAATTCACTTAGAATCCACTTTGCATTCTTCACAATGCTCACTTTAGTGAATATCCCTGTTTTATATTTATTTTGTAAAAGGGACTTTTATTGCAACAATATAGGATATTTGATATATAAAATGGCTAAAGGGTTACTTGCTAAACAGGACACTAAACTATTTAGATTACAACAATGAAAGTAGGGAAAATCTACAACTCAGGTTTGCTGGATAATTTTGTCATCTAGGCCAGGCATAGGCAACCTTCAGCACTCCAGATGTTTTGGACTGCACCTCCCATAATGCTTTGCCAGCATTACGGGTGTAAGAGCATTCTGGGGGATGTAGTCCAAACATTTAGAGTGCCGAAGGTTGCCTATCCCTGATCTAGGCTTTTTTTATCCTATATTATGCAAGATAAATATATTGAATCACCAAACTAATTTTTTTGTTAGAGAAAATGAAAGTATTTCAGTTCAACAAACAAATGCAGTTTCTTGCTTATAATAGTTGTTAGATTTCTGGCATAGCATCTCCTAAACCCCTGAGCTTGCTATATATTCTAGATAAGCACATTCTGTCTACGTGATTGAACAGCACTTGTATCAGTCTGAAAGATTTAAAAAATGTCAGAGTACAAAGGAAACTGCTTGTCAACAGAAATTGCTGGGATAATGGAAAGTTGCCATAAAGGTAATGATGGTAATGTGCTTGGGTGATAGCACCATCTAGTGGGAGAATTAAAGTTTAGCACAAAATATTATTATATCATTCTGTGTTGAGTTCTTATGTGAGGAATAAATCTTCGTTTGGTCCTGTGGTTTGTTATGATGTCTCCAAATTTTTTTTCACAATACATGATTCAATGTTATATAGGTAGACAGAGATAGATAGATAGATAGATAGATTATTCTAAATTACATTTAGTACCTTCAGATTTGGTCCATAAAGAGGGTAAAGAGGATGAGTGGAAATGGAGGCAGACTGAATTAACTATTAGATAAATAAATTGTTATTTAGTAAACCACCAGCATTCTCCTACTCAGTTAGGCCAGGTATGGGCAACCATCGGCACTCCCTAATTGTTGGGAACTACATCTCCCATGATGCTTTGCTAGCTTAATGGCTGTAAGAGCATTATGGGGGATGTGGCACAAAACATTTGGAGTGCTGAATGTTGCCTCCTCCTGATCTAGGCTATGCTTTGCCTCTAGCACAGGAAGGATCATGATAGCTAAAATTACCCATCATCTTGCCTTCATTATACCCTCTCCAGGAAGAGACTGTATTCATCCTATCATCAGTGGTAACAATGAATCATGAAAAATCTTCCCATCCTCCTTCCTTGTGCTCCTTAGAGTGATTAGTTATTAGTGTGTGCTAATTACTCCACATGCAGTGACTGTCCAGTGAGTGTCTAGTATTTAGATTTTTTATCCCCATTTATTTTATTATGTTTTTAGAAGAATAAAACATAGTCCCAAGCTTGTTCAAAGAGTGATCTATTATTTAGAGGGTCTGTAAAGCAGATGTTCCTGTAAGGATGACACTAGCATTAAATATATTGCTGCCCTTAAACAAAGCTTGTAAGCGAAAAACAATGGGCTAGATTATTCGTGTTATTCGGTAATAGAACCGAGCTCATTATGTTTTGAATGCATTTTTAACCACATTTCACGTACTTGTTGAAACTCTAAGAATTGCAAAGTGAGGCATTTCCTGATAGAAGTCCTAGCCAGTATGCATTCCATCTGGTTACATGACTCTTCTATTTACCTAATAATAAGCTGACATCAGATAGCCATGTACCTTCACGGTTGCCATGGTACAGAAAACATGAAACCATCTCTGACAAACTGTATCAATGATCACAGAGTTTTGCCTCCAAACTCGCATTCTCACAGATGGCCTCATACGATGGTGTCCAGGAACTATTATTTTTTGCAACATTTACAAAACTTAATGGAAAAATATTTTCATCCTTCAGAATGTTATAGCTTATAGGATCACTGCTTCAAAACAAAGTGGCCAAAGGAATGAATAGCTTTGGAGGCCACACTTGTAGACAAAACAAGAATCCCTCCAAAATATGCCCTTACTGTGTGGAATTTTTTCAGTTTTATTTTTCAGTTTGTGACAGGCATTGTGCAACTTCTCAGAAAAATAGCGTATAAATACAAAACGTACAATAATATGCTACGAAAAATTCATTCGGTCTTTCATCCGAATTCCTGCAGTCGAGATCTTCTTGAAGCAAACTCTTCAAATAATGGTACAGTTTCCCCAGTCCGATTGGTTCGTAGTACATCTATGTACGTGGTGGGTCATGCTAGACCGGCCTTTAGTGAGTCCTTAAAGAAATACAAAAGTACCACCAATATTGACACATCTCATGGTGATTGCCTATACAAGGATGATGACCGAGTGTGGATGTTTGCAAAGACTCAATATTTTTTGCAGTATCTTCAGGATCTGTTAGCTCTCAGAAAGAAATATCTGACGAGTCTGCATACTTTGAGATCTATGACCACAAACTCTGAATATTCTTCTCACTCTACTACGTCTTCCGAAGTAGTAAAGAAATCATCAGCACCACAGCCAAGAGATTGTAAGGTATGAAAGAGCATGATGGGCTCTGGAGGTTCTTTGCTTGCATAGACTCTATTTTCATGTAGCCTCTATCGATCTGCATGGTATATTATCTCTGGCTGGATTAGTTAATCAATAACGTAATCCTGTATTATTATGTGTTTGATTAAATCTCTGTCTGCAGGGGGAATCTGTGTAAAATACATTAATAGAATTTTATTGGTTTCACTATTATGTACAAGGTACACATTGCCAAACATTAATATGCAAAATGATAACATGAGTAATGATTTATTTTTTATTTTTTTATAATATAAGATGATTTCATTTTTCAATTTATATTAAACTTAATATATAGCAAATATGTTAGATAAGGGACTGGAAATATTTACGAGATCACCTGTAACAAGTAAAAAACTGTAGCAGAAGTCAAAATTAACTTTTTGCCGTATACATAACATTGAGTGAACTATTAACTTAACCATCTGGGCTACTATTTATTTTCTGATGGTCTAAGAACACTTTATTTGCATACCGCCAACACAGACTAGATAGCAATATCACGTTGATGTTTTATCAGATATCTTTTTATAACATATCAGTTAGAAATAAATAAATATATATATTCTGTAACGCATGTGTTTTTTAAAGCATCTAACAAACACCGGGAAATAATTAATGGAATGCAAATGCTACTTTCTTTTCAAACTATTTTTATTGAACAGTGTTTTTTAAAAAAAAAACATATTTCACATTAATTTTGTATATAAAGAACAAATGCAAATGCTACTTTCTAAGTTGAAAAAACAAACAAACAAACAAAAAAAGCCCATTGGTTTATGTTTTATTCAGATGTAGCCGCAAGATAAGTTATGTAGTAAATACATCTTAAAGTTAAATTGGCTGTTAGCACCTCATAAAAATTTATATTCTATGTCAGAAAATGTTAGCAAAGTAAGTATTGGTATGTAGTCCATCCAAAAGTAATATTCTGGCAGTTTATTGAATATTACTCGGCAATCCAGTTTTATTTCCCAGCCCAGGGGTTAAAACTCATTAGACTAGAAACATAATATAATGTTGTTTCCAATTGAAGCCTTTAGTGAGTCATTAAAGAAATACAAAAGTACCACCAATATTGACACATCTCATGGTGATTGCCTATACAAGGATGATGACCGAGTGTGGATGTTTGCAAAGACTCAATATTTGTTGTGAATAGATGTACCAAAATCTTAATACAGATAAATCCATTGCCTGAAAAACCTAAACCTAAGGGTTTATATTGATGAAACTAATAGGAAAGATATCAATAAGCTTGGACTCAAAGTAATTTGTCATACTTGGTTATTGGTGGGAAAAATGTTCTGACAAAAGGCAGGGCCAGATCAGCATAGGGGCTAAAGGAGCTGCAGCTCCAGGCCCATGTTCATGAAATAGGCCAATTGATCCTAAAAATAATCTATTTTTATTTTACTACTCCCATGTGCTTTCTCTAAAATGTTGTGCCTAAGAAATGGAGAATGTGAACTTATAGCTATAAAATAATTAACTTAAAGATGATTTTGTGCACTGTTCAACAATACCCTCTGCCTCTTCTCTTGTCATCATGTGACAGTGTAGACCGGGGTAGTCAACCTGGTCCCTACCACTCACTTGTGGGCGGTTTAGGATTTCAGGTGGGCGGTGGTGGGTTCTGCAGAAAATGCCCGGTGAGCCTCAATGGCCGTGGACCAAGGCTGGCAGGGGAGATCCTTTCATCTCCCCTATGTGCCCATGCAGAGCCAGTCTTGCTGAAAGCCCTCTCGGGCTGGTGAGGAGATCAAATATTTCTCACATTGGCCCGCTGTTATGTAGTTCCAGCAAAGGGAGGGAATGGCTGGTGAGGCTCTGTTCTCCTTCTGCGAGCAGTTTGACCATGGCAACGCTTCGATACAGTGAGGTGCATGCATTTGGACAAGAGAGTCAGCCTGCAGCCAAAGGAGCTGCAGAGTAAAATGAACATGCCACCACTTGACCACCATAGGTTGCAGCATTATGTCCCCCTCCCTGGTAAAAGGTAAGAAGAAGGGAGGAGGAGACATTAAGATAGATTTTCACATAACCCTCCCACCTACACACAGCATAGAGCCTATGCACTCTTCACACAAACACATACTACACTGTTCACACATACTACCCCCTCACACACACTATACATCACACACACACAGATTGCCCCCACACACACACAGACTGCCCCTCACACAAAACACACTGCCGCCCCTCACACACTCCGCCTGTCACACACACTGCATCCCCTCACACACATACAGCACCCCTCAGACTCCGCACCCTTCACACACACACTGAACTCTTCACACACTGCCCCCTTACACACTGCACTCTTCATACACTCACTGCACCTTTTACACACACACCCTTCACACACACACACACACAGCACCTCACAGACACCCTTCACACACACACACACACACACAGACACAAAACAGCACCTCACAGACACACACAGAAAATAAAACGCACTTTCACTATAAAATTAGTAACTGTGCCACTGGTGGGCGGTAAGAAAATTTTACCATCAACAAAGATACAAAAGTGGGCGGTAGGTATTAAAAGGTTGACTACCCCTGGTGTAGACAATAATAGAAGATGTCCAGTCACTCAGTGTTCTTTTCGTGTTAGACTTTAATCAAATATCTGACACTTGTGGCAATGTTTTGGTCACTCCTGAATCCTTTATCAAGCCATTAATGATTATCCACAGTGGACACTTCTATAGTTTAGAGCACTGTGTCTTTGGAACTATCCTTAAGAACAATTATTTTTATGGAGTTTGGCATGTCTTTTTTCTGTTGGCTCATGAGAGATTGACACAGGGAATGCTTAAATCCATCCTACAAGTGTTGCACTAGACCACCTCCACCAGATACAAGACCTGTGGTGTATTTTGGATTTGTGCTGCCATTGGCATGATGAAACTCGGGCACCCTACCTTCCCCCCTGCAATCTAAACTTGCCCCACCCCTTCTTGCCAAGACCCGCCTCTTCCTGTATAAGACCAAACACAGTTTGACTGACAGACACCCACTGACACACTCACTGACAGGCACACACTCTCAGACATACACTGACAGACATATACACTCACCAACAGATACAAAGATACAAACTTATAGACATATACCAACAGACACACAGATTCACTGACAGACACACACAAATTCCCTAACAGGCTCACACTGACAGACACACACATTCACTAACAGATGCACACTCAGAGACATACACTGACCGATACATACACTCACTAACAGATACACACTCACACTCACTCGCTCACTAACAGACAGACACAAAAACATTCACTGACAGATACACACTGACAGACACACACAGACATTCACTCAGCACTCGGACATACACTAATAGACAGACAAACACATTTACTGACAGACAGACAGACAAACACACGTTCCCTGACAGACACACACTGACAGACTCACACATTCACTGACAGACACATACACATTCACTCACAGACAGACAGACACATACTGAAAGATGCACACATATTCACTGACAGACACACACACATTCACTCACAGACACATAGTGACAGACACACATTCACTGACAGACACACACACATTCACTGACAGACACACACTCACAGACACCCTGAAATTGACACACACACACATTGTCTCGCACACTTACAAATTATATATATATTTTTTACATTTTGATTTAAATCCACACAGCCTCCCTACTTATGGGAGTACTGGAGTGGATACTTCTCTGGGGTCCAGTGGGGCTGGCTGCTGCTGGGCTGGCTGCTGGTGCCTGGGCTGGCTACTGCTGGCTTGGCTGCTGCTGGGCGGGCAACTATGCATGCACAGGCGGTTGGCGGTCGATCAGTCAACTAATCGAGGGGGCGAGGGAGCTTTAATCTTCCTGCTCATCTCACTTACGCGTCACTCAGTGATGCTGGGAGCCTGAGAGACGTCATATTCCAGCTCTCAGCATCACTTCAGGTGCTGAGCAGGAAGAGCTCAGAGGCCAGTGTTCCCTCACCACCCGCTGTGTGAGCAGCTGAACGCCTCAGGGGGGCCCTGAGGTGACCAGGCAGCCAGCTCTTTGGTCCCCGATGAAAGAGGCTAACAGGGCATCTGCCAGGGTGTTTGTGGTGCCCCTGAAAGCAATGGCATCTGCCAGGGTGTTTGTGGTGCCCCTGAAAGCAAATGCTTTGTTTGCCTCATTGAAGATACAGCCATGTCCAAGACACGGTGGAGGCATAGCAGTATTAGTGTTTTCTGTCTAATAGATTAGACCCATCATTATCATCAGCACCAGGTTCAATAGGCTCTTTATTCAGCACTGAAAATAAGGTCTGGGGGAAGGTATTGAAGCCACTGAGAAAAACATGTGGGACTATTGTCTTCTTCCTAATGAACGTCATATTGAATGTATACTCCAGGGTTGAATCGCCTTTATTTTATTGCATTATAAAGAAAATGCATAGAAAAAGCATTGACATTTTAAGTTCCAGTAATACCATGTTGTAGATTAGGGTCTGTGTGTTTGGGCTCCCTTAAACATACCATGACACATGCACACACACACTCATATTTGGTCGTGCTGGTCCTTAGAGGTTTATTAGGTTTCGTGAAAGTGATACATTATTTTGTCAATCGCCCATTCTCATGTTAATATTGCTTGATGGGCCTCCATAACCTTGCAGTGACTACATATTCCCTTATTGTTAATTGTGTTGTGTTTTGTCAATGTGTTACATACAGAGTATTTTGATGCAAGCATCTTTTAATGAACTTTTCTGACCAGTCAACACAATTGTTAGGATGCAATATTTACCAATAGATGAGAATCAATAACTCTGTGTTATTTGTTTGTGTAGGTAACCAAGGAAAATTCAAGACAAAATCTAAATTCGGAAATCTCAGATGCAATAGCTTATTTTGATTCCGTTATTGCAGAATTGGACTCAGAAAGGAGAATAAGAGAACCAAGAAGTATATTCAGCAATGCAGATGTTGACTTTGATGGTTTGTGAAGTTACTTTTAACATAAAACCTTTAAATAGTTCATAAATCTGTCTTTTCACCACAAAATATAATTTGCTTTTGATTTTAAATGTTGATTTATGGGGGTTAGCGTTATGACGTGCGCACATGCTTGTGCTCGCGAGCCGTGATGACAGAAGAGGAGGGGGGACCCGCCAAGATCTAGCGTGAACGGAGTCTTCGCGGCCTTTTCCCGCTAGCAGACCTCGCTTTGCCTGGAAGGACCCGTTCGTGGTGTGCCGGAACCCCGCATCGAATAGTGATTGCCTTAATTTGCTGTGTACTGCGAGTGTCTTGCCGCCGGCTCTGGTCCGGTCCGGTCAGCGTCTCGTGCTGCTGCAGTTGCAGCTAGTTGGGTCGATGTGTCCACCATGACGGTTTTTGGCAGCCACTGTTGCTGTTGAGGAACTGGGCTGAAGATAGCTGTGGACAGATAATTTATATATATTATATATATTATATATCGGCCCAGGCTATTATAGCCCTACTATTTAATTATTTGAGTGTGCCTTGTTTTTGGCTTTCTCTTTGTAATTGTTAACCTATATACACTTGCTAGCCGTTTTGAGGTCACTGAGTGCATTTTAAAGTCATTTAACCATTTGGTCTTGATAACGATGGCCATGAAAAAGTCATATGAAACAAAATCCTCTACGAGGAAAGATAAAAAAGACTCCTTACAAGAAAAAGCACAAGAAAAGACACAGGATAAGTCTTTAACTGCATATTTTTCTCCTCAGCAGCACAAGACTATAAAGCATAGGATGACTGATATGGATCTCAGTTCAGAGAGTACGGAGTCAGAAGGTATAAAAAATCCTGACAAGGAATTGATTACTATTTCTCTGTTACATACTAGTCTAAAGGCCAATTTAGAAGAGATAAAATCTGAACTGGCTGTAATGGCTACAGAAATAAAATCAGATATAAAAAAGGAAATAATTATCTTGGCAGCAAAATTGGATGGTTTTGAGGTTAAACTAAAAGATATGGACCTCCAAGTAAATCACCTGAACGATGATTACCAATTGGCACTCCGAAAAATCTTAGACCTCGAATTTAAAGTGAATGATTTGGAAGATCGATCGAGGCGGAAAAATCTACGTTTTAGAAATCTGCCGGAGAAGGGAACTCAGGACAATGTCAAACAAATTGTGATAGAATATATATCCGCCTTGGGGATTACATATAATCCTTCAGAACAACTAATTGAAAGGTGTCATAGACTATTCAAACTGAAATCACTTCAGAATGATTTACCTCGAGATATTATGGTTTGTTTTTTTGCATTTGATTTCAAGGAATTGATTTTAAAAGCTGCCAGATTAAATCTGGTGTCCTCGGGCCCTTTCCAGAATGTCAAGGTGTTCCAGGACTTATCATTTGAAACCAGATCTCAATGTAAAAAGTTTAGCTCTGCCGCCCAAATTTTACGAACTCAAAATATAAGATATAGGTGGCTTTTTCCTTCTAAATTAAGCTTGACACATGAGGGCAAAAAAGAAGTGTTTGATTCAAATGTGAAATTAACGGAATGGCTGAAAAGAAACAAAATTCTGGTGTAGATATTTAAATTGATTTTATATATATATATATATATATATATATATATATATATATATATATATAAAAAAAATTTCATTAATTTAGCAAATTATGCTGAATTAATATTATATAATTTTTTGATGTGTTATAGGGAAAAGCCAAACAAATCACAATACATAGCGCACAACGTTAAGTTTAAGTTCACTAGAATGATTAGAGAATGCACTATAAGGAAAAATTCCTACATTTGCTTAATAACGAAGTAATTGATGTGATATATGTCGGAAGATTTAGATTTAATTTCTATATATGTTTGATTTTATTGTTTTATAAGAGATGATCACTAGTCTTTATTATTTGAGATGATGTTTAAGGTACACTAATAAGCTAAATTATGTTGAAGCAATTATCTATAAAATTTGGTGTATTACAGGGACATGTAAAATAATTAAGTAACTCATTTTTGAGTGTTTGATAGGGCACAACGACATAGATAATTAGAAATTATGGAGATTGCACTACAAGGAAAATTTACCACCACATTTCAGTACTAGTGAAGTTACTGATGGGTCACACGTTGGATTATTTTTATAAGACATGTTTTACAAGTTTTGGTTGAACAGCTGTAATGTGAATAAGGCACGGTTATAGTAATAGAAGTATGACAATAATGGGTAAAATAACTGTAACAAAGGAAAATGTCACTGTATTATAGTACATATTATATAATTTTTTTTTCTCTTAGATTCAGCGGCCATTTGTGCTATTAGGTATTCTTATGTAACTTTTGTCCTATTAAGGAATGTTTGGAAATTTTTTAGTCTCTGAAGACTATTTGGTCTGGATTTAGAATCACTTGACCACCTGTGATTCGTTTATGGATTTATTTCCCATTTAGATAATTAAGGTATATATTAACGGGAGATTGTTCCGAATGTAGGCTCCGCAGTCACGATACAGAGTCTCCCCTCTGGTGTAGTAATACTACATTATTTTCATTGTGCCCGTACGGGCATTAATGGATTCATTAGTTATGTGTGTTGTGCCTTGATGATGGACTGCTATACATTCCTTTATCAAAGCGTTTTCATGTTCATTTGTTTTTTTTTTTCTTTTCTTATGTGTTGTTTCTTACTTTGAGCAGGAGCTTTCTATTTGATATTATTCATGCTTTTCCATGTTGAAGATATTATCTATAAATACTCAGGGGCTCAATTCTAATAAGAAAAGAAATCGCTTGTACAATTCTCTGGTGGAACACAACATCCAAGTTGCTTTATTACAGGAAACCCATTGGCTTAAAGACTCTAGACAAAGATGGGGTGGAGACAACTATCTAATAATTATCCATGCCTCCTTAGTAGAAAAAAAAAAGAGGGGTTGCATTAGTATTTAATAAAGACCTTAAAATGGATGTTATACATTTGGAAATAGATCCTGATGCCAGGTTTATTATTCTGGTCTCTAACATCAATGATAAGATCTATACTTTGGTCAATGTATATCTCCCCAATGTCGACCCTATGGCCAAACTCTCTTTAATTATGGATAAAGTGGATAAGATCTCTAAGGGCTCCTTGATTATTGCTGGTGACTTTAATTGTGTTAATGAACCTTAATTGGATAAATCAACAATATTTTCAACTATGAATAATAAAAGAATTAATAAACAGGCCAAAAAATTACAGAATATTTGTAAACAATTTAATTTATATGATATTTGGAGACTATTACATCCATTTCAAAGAGATTATTCTCACTTTTCTAGTGTTCATGGTACCTATTCAAGGATTGATTACTGTTTAGTTGACTAAAATACAATCCCTCTTTTTAACTCTATTGATATTAAGGATAATCCCTGGTCTGATCATAGTTTTCTATTATTTGATCTTGGAAAAAATCCACCATTGTCTCGTACCACCTGGAGACTAAATGACTCCCTTATTAAAAACGAATATAATAGGGAGGAGTTGTCCAAGCTATTAGAGTATTTTTGGTCTGAAAATAATCCATCTGACACTTCTCCTATGATTAATTGGTGTACTCACAAATCTGTTATGAGGGTCTATCTAATTAAAATGGGTCATATTCATAGGAAAAAGAATGGTAAGAATTTTAAGGATTTATATATTGAATTTTACTCATGCTCCCATTTAAATAAACAATATTCTACGCCAGAGTTGAGGATTCGTTTAAACCATTTAAAACAACAAATCAATTTGAAGGAGGAAGAAAAGATTAAGTTCAATATAAATAAGTTAAATTTAAATAATTATCATACGGGTAATAGAGCCAATAAAAACTTAATAAAAAGACTTTGAAACCAATATGCGAGGAACAGGGTAGAAAAACTGGTCATTGACCAAATAGTTTATTCTACCCCTTCCCTAAAAGGTCAAAAATGTAATCAATTTTATCAGGAATTATATAATTTAAATCTATACCCTAAAATAAAGGATATTCAAAATTATTTACATAATACAATAATTCCGAAAATTACCTCACAAGATCTGGCACTGTTAAATAAGAAAATTACTATGGAGGAAGTTAAGTATCAAATAGATAGACTCCCCACAAATAAAACTCCGGGGCCCAACGGCTTCACAAATTTATATTATAAATTTATGAAGTCGCATTTATTAAACCCTATTACTCAATTCTTTAATCAATTAGCTGAAAATTACACCATTCCAAAAGAATTGCTACAATCTAATCTTGTTCCCATATTGAAACAGAATGAGGATAGTACTGACCCGTGCAATTATAGACCGATCGCGTTAATTAATGTAGACATGAAGGTATATTCAGCTATTATCGCTGAGAGAATTAAAACTATTATATCGAAACTTATCCATCCTGATCAGAACGGGTTTATCCCTGGAAGATGGGCATTAAATAATTCCCTGTAGACTGATTGATAGTATTGACTGGTTTAATAGACATAATATTCCCCTCCTGGCCCTGTCATTAGACGCCGAAAAAGCGTTTGACAGGGTTGGGTTGGGATATTTATATATTATATTTATATTATATTTGAAGTCCTGAAGGCATTCGGATTCACGGGATGGATATATGGTGCGATTTTAGCTCTATTTTCCTCCCCTTCAGCTAGAACAGTGGGTCCGAATATAACTGCAGGCTGTTTTGATCTTAAAAATGGAACTAGACAGGGGTGTCCTCTTTCGCCTTTATTATATATTTTATCGCTTGACCCTTTAGCCATTAATATTAGGAATAACTTATTAATTAGCGGTGTTAAAATAAAATTATGTAATGCTAAAATTTCTTTATATGCGGATGATGCTTTAATCACCCTGTCTTCTCCTGAAAAATCACTTCGGCCCTTAATGTTTGAAATTGAGAGATACTCTAGTATATCTAATTTCAAGTTAAATATTTCAAAATCAATAGCCTTAACCATCAATATGCCTTAAGACGTGGTTGATATTTTATCCCAGAATTATAAATTTATCTGGACAGACAAGGAATTAAACTACTTGGGTCTAACTATCCCTGTAAGTATTCCGACTATAATGGAGAGAAATGTTTTAATCTTAATGAAAAATATGAACCTTAAATTAAAAAATGGAAAATATATGGAAAGTTCGTGGATAGGTAGAATTAATATTATAAATTCTTATATCTTACCTAAGTGGCTATATCTTTTTTCTATGGTCCCACTAAAAATGCCTAAGCCTTGGTTAGCAATGATTCAATCAAGTTTCAATAAATTTGTTTGGAAAAATAAAAGACCTAGAATTAATCAAAAAATGTTATCTAAAAAACTATCCCAAGGTGGTCTTGGCTTTCCTAGTATTACATATACTTATTTTGCTAATATTATCCGTCATATTTACATCCTTCAAGACCCACAGGTTCGTAGGGAGCCATAGTTTATTTTAGAGTCGGAAGCTGCCCACTCTTCTAGATTATATCATTATATGTGGGTGGACTTCAAAGAGATTCTGAAAGAGTCAAATAGTTGGTTTCCATCAACGTTGTTACAAACTTTAGAAGACTGGGCAGAAATTAAGAAAATTTTGAGTATTGTACAACTATTACCAAGATCTTGTAGTCTTAATATTTTGGAGTGTATTATAAAGGATTTCTCACTGACTTCTTGGGGAAATATTGATTCACTAACTATTTCAGACATTATGCAAGGAGATAACATTCTGTCTTTTCAACAGATTGTTGATAATATACATATTTCTCCTAGAGAGATATTTACTTATCTTCTAATCAAACATTTCATACAGAAATGTGTTATTCCAACTTCTTTTCCCTTGGCGAAGAAACTCGAAACTCTATTTTGTTACCGAACGATTTCTAAGGTTACCTCTGTTGCTATCTCTTTGCTTGATGAAACTAGGATAATACCTCATAAACTGATTAACACCTGGGAAAAGGAATTAAATTTAGTGATTCCCCTTAATGACTGGCTAGCCTCCTTAATCAATGTAAATAAATATATACATTGCTTAACCTTGACTGAATGCCACTTTAAGGTAGTACACAGATGGTATTTTACTCCAACAAGATTGACAAGAATGTACGAAACATACGATTCTACGTGCTGGAGATGTGGCTCGTGCCTGGGCACATATATGCATATATGGTGGGATTGTCCATTAGTTAAACCGCTGTGGCTATGGGCGTTCAATATCATTTATACAGCTATACGTATTAAACTCAATCAAAACCCGGTTATCGCCCTTTTACATTTGAATTGGCAATTAAAGTCGCATGAACATATCTGCTTTGCTATACATTGTTTTGTTGCTGTTAAAATTAATATATGTCAGGGTACCTGTTGGTGATGTATCCAGGGAGGACATCCTCTCTGCTT
This sequence comes from Pelobates cultripes, assembly GCA_933207985.1. Taxonomy (NCBI): domain Eukaryota; kingdom Metazoa; phylum Chordata; class Amphibia; order Anura; family Pelobatidae; genus Pelobates; species Pelobates cultripes. Next base: position 365,672,793 of record OW240912.1, on the reverse strand, counting down.
AGGGGCTCCCTTCCCCTAGCATTTCGGCATTTTCCGGCCGTTTTCGCGCCGGTCGCGCTAGCTCCTCCCCCTTTTATGACGCGACGGCTAGCGTCGACGTCATGACGTCGGCATTTGCATAAAGTGCCGGGAACCGCTATTCCGGACCTTTTGGGGGCGTGGTCTCTATTTAGGTAACAGGGTATTTAAAGGAAACCTTTACTACTGCTCATTGCCCTGTCGTGGTTCTAGCTTGCTAGTCACTCAGCGCGTTCTTTATCTTGTGTTTCCGGTTTTGACCCTTGCTTGTCTTTTGTCCTGTTGTCCTCTCCTCTCCTTTGACTCGGCTTGTATCTCGCTTACCTGTCCTCCGGCTCCCTTGACCTCGGCTTACCTTTTGACTATTCTTGCTTTGTCCTTACGTTAGTCCGGCCATTCTAAGGTCCGGTATACGTACCTCCTTCTGTGCGCACTCTGCGTATTGGATCCCTGTCAGTTTCCTGACATTACGACAGGGCCATGATGGATCCTGCAGGTGCTAGTCCTCCTGACCCCAGATTTGAGGCCATGGACCATAGAATGGACCAAATGGCTTTAGCGTTACAAACTTTGTTGACACGCTCCAGTACCCAGTCTGAAGAAATACGTTCCACTGCTAGCCACTCGCTAAGTACTGGTTTGGAAGTAGCCACTGTAGGCGCATCTTCCCATGTCACGTCACCATTACGATATGGGGGTTCGCCTGATGCTTGTCGTGGTTTTTTAAACCAGATAAGTATACATTTCGAACTACAACCCCGGGCTTACCCCACTGACAGGGCTAAGGTAGGCTTTATTATAACCCTGCTAATAGATAAAGCACTTAGATGGGCCAATCCCCTTTGGGAGAATGACAATCCTTTAGTCTACAACTACACTGCGTTTGTCACGGCTTTTAGAAGAACCTTTGACCCCCCAGGGAGGAAGATTAATGCGGCCAGATCCCTGTTACGCCTTAAACAACAAGATAGGACCCTTGTAGAATATGCTCTAGAGTTTAGATCATTGGCAGCAGAAGTGAAATGGAACGAACAAGCTTTTATGGATGTTTTCTTGAATGGGTTGTCTGATGAAATTCTAGATGAAATTGCCACAAGAGAACTTCCGGAAAATTTAGAGGATTTAGTATCCTTCATTTCCAGAATAGATGAACGCATGAGACAGAGGCAGAACACTCGGGAAAGAGTTACTAGACTTCCTGTAAGACTCGCTCCCTCATTTCAGAACCCTGACTCCTATAATCCTACTCCACCAGAACCTATGCAAATAGGTAATACTCGCTTATCTGAGGCTGAGAGACAGTACAGAAGAAGGGAGGGTCTCTGTTTATACTGCGGGCTGAGAGGTCACCTACGTCTTAGTTGCCCTAATCGTCCGGGAAACGCTCGCACCTAAGTTCCCTTAGAGGACGGGCCTTGGGTGTTTCATTACTGTCCTCTATGCATAATAAAAGAGACCATAGGCTTCTGATTCCTGTCTCTCTAGCTTGGGAAAAGGGGTTTATTGCTACGATGGCATTATTAGATTCTGGAGCAGCAGAAAGCTTTATAGACCAAACTTTCGCTAATAAGCATTGTATCCCATTCCAATTGAGAGATACACCCTTGGCCGTTGAGGCCATAGATGGTAGACCTTTATCTGAACCAGTAATATTCCATGAGACCGAACCCGTTAAGCTTACTGTTGGTATTTTCCACGAAGAGTTGATTTCCCTTCTGTTAATTTCCTCCCCGGCAGTCCCAGTGGTTCTAGGATATTCTTGGCTCAAGAGACACAACCCTCAGATTGACTGGGAGGGTGGAGAAATCGTTTCTTGGGGTAAGGGTTGTAGGAAAGAATGTCTGCAGAGAGTTACTTCTGTTTGTCCCGTAAACTCTTATGTTAACACTTCTCAATCCACAGACGTTCAGATACCATTACAATATCTAGACCTCAAATCTGTATTTGACAAGGGTAAGGCGGATACTTTACCTCCCCACTGGTCTTATGACTGTTCTATTAAACTTTTCCCTGGTACTATGCCTCCCAGGGGTACGGTATACCCTCTATCCACCAAGGAAAACTTAGTTTTAGAGGAATATATCAAGGAGAATTTAGACAAGGGATTTATTAGAAAGTCTTCTTCTCCGGCGGGGGCGGGTTTCTTTTTTGTAGAAAAGAAAGACGGTACCTTACGTCCTTGTATAGACTATCGGGGATTGAACAAAATTACTATCAGAAATGCTTACCCTATTCCTTTGATTACTGAACTCTTTGACAGACTAAAGGGCTCGAGTATTTTTACTAAACTTGACTTAAGAGGAGCATATAACTTAGTGCGAATTAAACAAGGAGATGAATGGATGACAGCATTTAATACCCGTTACGGGCATTATGAGTATACCGTAATGCCGTTTGGGCTTTGTAACGCCCCGGCCGTCTTCCAAGACTTGATCAATGAAGTTCTTAGAGAATTCCAACATGAATGTGTAATTGTATATTTGGATGATATACTAATCCATTCTAGAGACATTAATTCACATCATAGACAAGTCAGAAAGGTATTACAGAAACTTTTACAACATGGATTGTATTGTAAATTGGAAAAATGTAGCTTTGACCAGTCTCAGGTAACTTTCTTAGGTTACGTAATTTCCAAAGACGGGTTTATGATGGACCCGACCAAACTAAAATCGATTTTAGATTGGCCTTTACCTAAGGGACTCAAAGCCATACAAAGATTTCTTGGATTTTCTAATTATTACAGACGTTTTATTAAAGGGTACTCCTCTGTTATCGCTCCTATCACTAATATGACCAAACAAGGAGCCGATACCAAAACCTGGTCTACTGAGGCTTTATCTGCTTTCGAAACGCTCAAACAGTCTTTTGCCTCAGCACCTGTATTAGTTCATCCTGATACCTCTCTACCCTTTTTACTTGAAGTTGATGCGTCTGAAACAGGGATAGGCGCAGTGTTGTCCCAAAGACAAAGTTTAGATAAGCCGCTGCACCCTTGCGGTTTTTTTTTCCAAGAAACTATCACACACTGAAAGGAGATATGACATTGGTGATAGAGAACTTTTAGCTATCATTATGGCATTAAAGGAATGGAGACATTTGTTAGAGGGCACCGTCCTCCCAGTTACTATCTTGACTGACCACAAAAATTTATCGTATATGGGGGAGGCCAAAAGATTATCTGCCAGGCAGGCACGTTGGTCTATGTTCCTTACACACTTTAATTATGTGCTTACTTACAGGCCTGGTTCTAAGAACACTAAGGCAGACGCTTTGTCACGTCAGCACGAACCTACCACCTCTACAGAGGATACTTTATTCCCTATTATTCCTGAAGTCAATATTATCGCCAACACCAATGTCAAAATACACTCTCCATTGCTCGCTGATATTCAGAACGAACAATCTCTTGCTCCCGAACGTACTCCTGTGGGCCGCTTGTTCGTGTCTCCCAAATTCCAAGTGGACATTATTCGCTGTTTCCACGATAGCAAGATCGCTGGTCACCCCGGCATCCACAAAACTTACTGCCTGATCTCCAAAGACTTCTGGTGGCCCGGTTTACGTAGGGATGTGGAAGACTTTGTCAAGGCTTGCAATGTTTGTGTCAGGAATAAACTTCCGCGGGATCTCCCTTGTGGTTTATTGCAGCCCTTAGTCGTTCCCAACAAACCTTGGGCTTGTTTGGCTATGGATTTTATTGTTGATCTACCAGCTTCCAATAGGCATACAGTTATCCTCACGGTCCTTGACAGGTTTACTAAAATGGCTCATTTCGTTCCCTTGCCTAAACTTCCGTCCTCCCCCGAACTGGCCGTGATATTTGCTAGAGAAATTTTCCGTTTACATGGTATTCCCAATGAGATTGTGTCAGACAGGGGTTCCCAATTTATTTCCCGTTTTTGGAGATCCTTCTGTTCACAGTTGGGCATCAAACTGAATTTTTCTTCGGCCTATCATCCTCAATCTAACGGAGCAGCCGAACGCACTAACCAAAAAATTGAGCAATATCTACGTTGTTTTGTTTCTGAACACCAGGATGACTGGGTCGGTCTGATTCCTTGGGCGGAGTTTGCTCACAACAACCTTGTTTGTGGTTCCACTCGTAATAGCCCCTTTTTCTTGAACTATGGCTTTAACCCTACTGTTCTTCCGTCGGTGTCTCCTTCCCAGGGTATACCGTCGGTTGATATTCATATAGCCAACCTGAGAAAGTTGTGGGATCAGACTCGACAAATTCTTGAACGTAGTTCCGCGGTGTTTAAGTCACATGCTGATAGGCGTAGGCGTCCTGCTCCTATTTTTTCTCCGGGGGATAGGGTCTGGTTGTGTACCAGACACATTCGCCTGAAAGTTCCTTCCTTGAAGTTTGCTCCTCGTTACATTGGTCCTTACAGGGTACTGAGGAGGATCAACCCGGTTTCTTATTTGCTGGATCTACCTCCTACTCTACGCATCCCTAACTCTTTTCATGTGTCGTTATTGAAACCTCTTGTTTGTAACAGATTTTCCTCCCGCTCTGCTCCTCCATCCTCGGTCCGTGTGGATGGTCAGGAGGAATATATCATCAAGTCCATCCTTGATTCTCGTATTTCTAGGGGGAAGCTGCAATACCTCATAGACTGGAAAGGTTATGGTCCAGAAGAGAGGTCTTGGGTTCCTGGTATAGACGTGCATGCTCCTCGTCTTCTTCGGGCCTTCCACGTTCGTTTTCCTTCTAAGCCAGGTCCCATCCGCCCGGTGGGCGTTTCTAGAAGGGGGGGTACTGTCAGGGTACCTGTTGGTGATGTATCCAGGGAGGACATCCTCTCTGCTTAGGGGCTCCCTTCCCCTAGCATTTCGGCATATTCCGGCCGTTTTCGCGCCGGCCGCGCTAGCTCCTCCCCCTTTTATGACGCGACGGCTAGCGTCGACGTCATGACGTCGGCATTTGCATAAAGTGCCGGGAACCGCTATTCCGGACCTTTTGGGGGCGTGGTCTCTATTTAGGTAACAGGGTATTTAAAGGAAACCTTTACTACTGCTCATTGCCCTGTCGTGGTTCTAGCTTGCTAGTCACTCAGCGCGTTCTTTATCTTGTGTTTCCGGTTTTGACCCTTGCTTGTCTTTTGTCCTGTTGTCCTCTCCTCTCCTTTGACTCGGCTTGTATCTCGCTTACCTGTCCTCCGGCTCCCTTGACCTCGGCTTACCTTTTGACTATTCTTGCTTTGTCCTTACGTTAGTCCGGCCATTCTAAGGTCCGGTATACGTACCTCCTTCTGTGCGCACTCTGCGTATTGGATCCCTGTCAGTTTCCTGACAATATAGCCAGACAATGGAAGTCCTATAATTTATTTCAGAAATCCAGTCTGATTGACCAAATTATATTTCAGTTAATAATGGAAAAAGAGATTATAACTAATACCACTGTTTTTTTTTTTTTTTAAACTGTATGGTACTCTAATTGGCTTCAAAAACTTTCCAATACTCAATTGTAATATATTTTTGGTCCGCTTTTATCATTTATATAAAAAATATACAATAATAATTAGGATCTCAAGGTCTTAATTGGCTCCTTTTTGTATTTGTACTTTTTAGTACTGTTACATGGTAATAACCCTCGTATCTTTGATATATTAGTAAGAAAGTCCTTCTGCTCTGTATAGGTGGTGGTTTATTTTTGTTGTCTTGGTCCTGTTTTTGTTTTTCTTTGTGTATTCGATTCATTTTGTATAAATAAGAAGATTTTGCATCAAATGCTTGATTTAAAAATTTGAAAAAAAATAAATATATATAATTTGCTTTTCACCACAACAGGGAAGAGCAACCACTGCTGTAACTGCTATCACTGCTTAAAGGACCAGTCAGGGCACCTTAACAACTTCATCAAAATGAAATTGTTATGAGCCAGGAGGTCCCTGGGACTTTCTTACCTTTAGGGGTAAAGTTGCCTAGTTGGCACAGTTCCTCACTTTTCTATTTCAACACCCATTTTTGGATCAGCTAGAGAAAGCCATGGACTACCCCCGGGGGGCTAATTGGCTTAGTAACACTAATTGGCTTAGAGCAGGTGGCTGACACGCTAAGCTAATCATTAATCTCCCATTCATAAAAACTGCTTGAGAAAGTTACGCAAATAAGCGCCAGGGACCTCCTGGTACCATAACCTTTTTTTGATTAAGTTGTTATGGTGCCCTGAGTGTTCCTTTAAACAATCTGTGCAGTAGATTTACTATAAATACCATTTTGAATATACATTTTACATAAAATCACTTGGACGCAAACACTTTTTCAATTTATCTGCCTGCCTGTGGTATATGCGTGGGAAAGTGTCATGGGACATGTATGTCTATGAGTTAAATTGTATTTATATTATAGATCTCCATGTAATTTGCAGAATGAAAGCTTTATATATGTGATAAATCATGCATATGCCTAAAAGTGGCTGAATAGGTGTAATGAGAGTTGTAAATGCATTATATGAATTATATATTTCATGGAGGCTATCTAATGTAAAGAGAGTTGCTACAGTAAATTCCCCCCTAATCCTGGGCCGTGCCATCCACTTAACCCTGATCCCACAAATAGGGTTTAATAAGGCGAACTTTGCTGGCCTACTATTAGCTGAATTTTCTGCATGATCAGTAGTGGCCACCACTAGTTGTTATGTAATGCTTTTATTCACAGCTGTTGCTTAGCAACTTCTACTTTGCATTTGTCAACCCAACTCATGTGTTCTTGCATGTAGGAACATCAAATTGAACAAGCAATAAGACAACATAATTGACTGGTGGATTAGAAAAGATAACTATTTGCTCAGCTTCAGGCCCCTTGGGTAGATTTTACATCATGATGCGCTACTGTCGCTAATTAGCGGTAGGGGCAGCCAGCCCAGAAACGCCTCGAGGTGTCCTAGGGGGCCTCCCTCTTATGTGGCTCTAGCGGATGAACAAGCCCGGCATCCTGTGTACACTATTGAGAGTCATGTGAAAGTTAGGAACATGGTGGGCTTTGTGGCAGGTATGAGGAGCACCTGATGCAATTCTCTACTGAGTACCAGGCCTTGGTGGCTGGGTGGGGTAGGGAGGAGAAGGGTGACTATTTTTTTTTCTTTCCTTCCCCTTTCTTCTTCTTCCCTATCTCCCTGTATACTATTTGCTTTGTCTCTATGATTCCCTTCTTTAGACTCCAACCATAGATTTGGTGGTAGGGTTGGGGATAGGTTGGTAGGGTCGGCTAGGTGGTTAGAAAAGGCTAAACAAGAGTAGAATATTATGGATATATATTTGTACCACATAGTTGGCTATTCACTAATTTTCCTCTATTTGTGGCTATGAGTACCTACAAGTTCTATGTCAATGTGCATACTTAAGTTGTCTATTACCCGTTGAGCTACCTTTTCTAGTTAAAATAAAGATTGTAAAAAAGAAAAAAGAAAGAGAGAAATAATAACTACACTATTAGTTATATTGAATAATACATACTTCACATACGTGCATGCTCCTTGATCACACATATAGTTTATAACATATATATTATTTTTTTTCTAGTGGCCACGAGTAGCAGAGAACATAGTCTACATTCAAACTGGATACTGCGGGTTCCAAGTAGGACCAACTATGAAGTCTCAAAAGTAGAGGCTGCACACTGTCAGAAATGGAGAAAAAGCAACGGGACAACAAGCTACAAGAGAATAGAGAGGCATCCGATCTACTTGCCAAAAGCCGTAGAAGGAGCATTTAACACCTTGAGATTTAACCCTGCATGCAAACTCAAATGAATCACTATATGGCAGGTTAAGGGTACTCTGCAGAGAAATGTAGCAGAAAACAAGGATTACATTGATACCAAATTTTATTTTACTTATTTATTACTGTAAGATTGTTCGTTATATTTGTATGTCATTCTTGGGGGCATCTATTATCCCACTTATCATCAAGTGTTACTACAAAGGCCTGCAACTCAAGGATGTAACATTTTCTGGAGCCCCAGAAGTAGCTATTTGTCAAGGGTCTCTTCAGTATAGATGGTGTGCAAGACAGCGTGATATCGTGAGAAGGCCATTTTGCATCTTCATAGACAAGGAGTACTCGTTGTTCAAAAAAGGACCTCAGTTAGTTGGTTAAAGGAAAGGCGCATGCAATTCCAGAGCAGACACAAGGACATATGTATAGATGTGATTAGTAATAGTCATTTTGTAGCATCAATGTTGAATTTACTAATTATTGGTGCTTTTTATACAACACTATGTAAATGTGTCATAGCTCACACGTTTATGAAGCATGAAATGATGTGCCACTTAAGTACATAAAAAAGAATTTGATAAAATACGAATGATTTGTATCATTAACTTTTTGGCTCTGGAAAATTAATGAAGAATGGGTGTTTGTGATTAACTCAAATGTAATACATTTATATGTTTTGTGAGAAAAACATTTTCATTTCCTATGGTGAGTTGCAAGAAAAACCAAAACCCCAAATTTATATCTAATCAGAATGCAGCTAAAATGTGAATCTTATTCAGTTGCCAACTCCATACTGGTTAAAATAAAGTAATGGCAGTCACGTTCTCTGTTATAAAAAAGGCTTTGGTGGTCCACAACAGTAATTTTTAAAACCGATACAATGCTAGCGAGCCCAAACAAGTCTATGGTCATACTTTGGTTTAAAAGGCTGAGTTTAACACAGTGTTCCATTGCTAACAGTGTGTACAGAAATACAGGATGTGCACACACAAACATGTACGTATGTGTGTCTTTGTGTGTGTGTGTCAGAGGCATCAATGGCAAGCACATGGGTATGAGGAAAATAAGAGGTTATGAGGAATATAAAGAAATGCTGATGATGAAATTGATTGGAAGGAAAAATTAATGTGCAGTCAATGCTTGGAAAATGTGTAACAAAGGACTTTATGTGCTGTCAGGAACGTTGTGGTAGAGACTATTCTCGTACAAAACAGAACAGAACAGAAATGCAAAGAGCCCAAACACAGCAATCATGGGCATAGGCGTGTGTAAGGGGTGTGTGCCAGTTGTGCCCAGGCACACCCCAATGTAGGATTGGTTTGTCTTTCCTATCCCCCCATTTAGGTCCCACACAATACCTTTACATAATTTTTGATTGGTCACTTTCTGATTACAGCTAAAGAGTGTGAAAAATCTTCTATATCTCTACACATAACAAGAATCATTCCTGAGAAAATATTTGGAGTTATGTGATATAACTTTGCTACTAATTTAGAAAAGAAACAGAGTTCAAGATTTTTTTTTTTTTTTTTACTAAATAACATGTTTTATATTTAAGTACTCAATACATATTATGTTTTTTTTTTAAATAAATAAAAAGTCCATGTTTGCCCTCTGTAGCACACACCTATTATTATGGATAGAACCAGATAACTACATAACTAGATACGTGTCACTTTTTATTTACTACCACTTTCTATTAATTAGTTACATACAGCTTTGTGGTCTGTTCTGCTTTACCTTGGAGAAATCTCATCATTTGGACTTAAAGATACAACATTGAATCCCAACTAAGGAGCTAAGAATCATGAGCTCAAAGCATGCATTATATATAATTGTGAAGATATATAAGAAGTTTTTTTCACTAAACATAAAAGTATGATGAATTAATAAACAAATTGCAATACTGATATAATTCTATTCTAGTCACATGACAATTTCATTTTCAATTGCTAAAGTTTGTGGTTTAGTGAAAAAAACCTCACAGTGATTCACTTAAAGGGACTCTATAGGCACCCTGACAACTGTAGCTTAATGAAGCAGTTTTGGTGTATAGATTATGCCCCTGCAGTCTCACTGCTCAATTCTCTGCCATTTAGGAGTTAAATCACTTTGTTTATAAAGCCCTAGTCACACCTCTCTGTATGAGTTACACAGTCTACCTAAGCACTTCCTGTAAAGAGTTTAATGTTTAAACTTCCTTTACTGCACAGTCGGTTTAATTTAGAATGTCTTATCTCCTGCTCTGGTAATTGCCTTCTAGACCCTGCAGGAGCTGCTGAGTGTGATTAAAGTTCAATTTACAGAGCAGGAGATAAACATTTCTAAAGCAAGTTAATATTTGATTGAAAATAAAAATGTATTTCATGCAGGCTGTGTTGGTCATAAACAGAAACAAAAGTGATTTTTCTCCTAAATGGCAGAGAATTGAGCAGTGAAACTGTAGGAGCATAATCTATATACTAAAACTGCTTCATTAAGCTACAGTTCGTTTAGTGCCTGTAGGGTCTCTTTAAGTGTGAGTTGTCAGGAATTCAAAGTGATTTACAAATGTCATGCCATAAAAGGTGAAAACTCTCCAATCAGCTTTTTTCCCCGGTCAGCAATTTTGGCCTAAAATGTAAAATTTAGTTTGAATTCACTTGAATTCCTAGCACTTTACACTTTACCGAATAACCTTATCAAAAATCATCTCATGTCATAAAAAAATTGATGTTTTGTTACAAACAAGTATTGTCTTCCATATATTCATGTAAAATAAAATGAATCTTCTGCAAAAAGTGTACTGTTAAGATGTGTCATTTTAAAATGTACATTTTTAAAATCTCCATCTCCATTTTTTAATAGAGTATAGCGCATCATGTACTGTATCAGTATACATCAGTATACACATTTGCTTTAATAAATGTTGTGATGACGTCGTAAACCGAGTTATTGAGCATTTACAAAAACAATAAAAAAAACTTGACATGACATGCAAATGTGTATTTCTATCATCTGAATGTGAATTTCCGTTATCCTTTTTCTGGTTCTCCATGAGAAGCATTTAATTAGACGATGGAGAGGAAGGAACTGACGTGTTGAGATGTCAGGCTGCGTGAGAAAGATCCATCTTATTTGGCAGGTCTGGGAGCCTGGCACACACAGTGCACGCCTCTCTTGTGCCATTGGCATGATGTCATACATAGAATAATATTAATTTATACAGCTTCCAATGCCAGAGTTAAGGTCTCTGAGATTTTGTATAAAGAGAAAATCTGGAGTAATAATTGAAAAATGGAGCAATTGCTATGGAGACATGAAATGTGCCTTCTGATTTTCCAAAAAGCTTTTTAAGCATAAAATAATCTCTCTTTAAACATAAAATAATTTTTTAATACTTATTATCATCCTTAATTTAAAAAAACATTCTGTTTGAAGGGGAATTCTCTGTTCTCTCCATACTCTAGAGGACATACTCTACAGTCCCATTATTTTGTTTGTAAGTCAGAAGAGTGTTAATTATCACGCAGTTATGTGAAAGACTGGGGACTGCACAATTAATCCAGGAATATCATCAAGAGGCATCCAGGTGATAAGATTTCATGAGGGAGAAAGCAATGTTAATGATAAACCATGAATACGCCTGTGTATTCCCTAAAGAGCAATGCACAACTATATTATTAAAGTGTAATACAGAAAGGCATTTTCTCCTCAAGTATATATATATATATATATATATATATATATATATATTTTTTTTTAAAATTTTATTATTGTTTATTTTCAAAATATAATCATATTTCCTTGCGGCGGCTAATTTGGAGGGTTTATATGCCACATATTGATAATGCTTTAATGAATTCAGCACATATCAATACAGAGACAGAATTGCACATTAAATGCAATCAATATACTGCAGTATTAAATTAATAAAATATATGTGTATCAAATAGACTTTGAATAACCCTTAATTTAGCAGATTCTGCCATGAATTGAGGGTGAATTTCTCAGGAAGCAGCCCCAATGTATTTCAATTGCTATTTTTCAAAATAATCAAATAAATACTTAAAAAAAAAAAAAAAAAGTTGGCAAGGGGGACTACAGAAGGTATGCCAATATTTCAGTGGATAGCCATATTTCAACAAGTGATATTGTTTTTGTTTATGATTTGTATATATGTATATTTTAAAAAAACAGGTACACAAACACACATTTAATAATTTTTTTAAGTTTTGATATATTTCTCTCTCTCTCTCTATATATATATATATATATTAATGGTAGTTATGCTAAATTCCCACTACATTTATTCAATTATGCTTTATTTCCAGTACATTATACCATTAACCGAAAAAATCTTGAACTGGGTTCATGAGCTTGGTCCTCCCTTAGACCTCCCTCAGATTCATAAGCTTGTACCTCCCTCAGATTCATGAGCTTGGACCTCTCTCAAATAAACAGGCGTATTCAATGTACAAAGCACTATATAACCTGTTGTTTTGTATTAGATGAAAGAGAAGAATATTAACCAAGTGTGTTAACAAGCTGTCTGGAGAAAATCTATAACATAGCCATTATCACCAGTACTATGGTAAGTCACACTGTCCTTTCCACTTGCCTCTCCTCAGAGGATGGACAAATATATAATATTTATAGTTTATTTTACACTTCTTCATTTACACATAATAATAACAACACAAAGTTATACTTTGGACTTTTATTTTTTCTATTTGATTTTCGTTTTATTCTTTGTAACATTAGAAAAATTAATTATGTATATATATATTGTTTTTTTTTTAAAATCTAGTATGGGTTCATCAATACATGTTTGAAGTCCCTTGTGATAGAAAAATTTGGTGAAGATACCTGGGAAAAACTTAAGTAAGTATGTTTTAATTAAATTAGTAAAATAGCCAAACTGTAATTATTTATTGTTTTCCATTTCATTTCCTTTATCAAAATTTTCGATTTTCAGTTTAGGACCACCTCCAAAGTGGAAATGGTGAGAAGTTATTAGAAGAGTGGTCCCTCAGACCCTCACAAAAGCAACTTTAGCACTCTCCAATTTCTCACCATGAACTTTAGATAAAAGATAGGGGAGAAAACAAGTGAGGGGCTCCAATTCTTACGAGCAGGAATAGAGCTCATGAATGGGGGGCTCCAGTGTTTATTGACATAGATGGATCTTCTCAATGTCTCATTTAATCCTATCAAGTGTACAGTGTGGTATGGGTTCATTTACCGGAATTGTTTGGAGTTCATGCACCAAACAAATTTATGTTTCCCTTTTAATGGCCTTGCACGTCATTTTATTTTGTCAATCATTGCTTTAGTTTAAGATATATTACCATAACATATATGAACATTATCTAAACATTGAAAAATATATAAAATACCAATACAAGAAAACAGAGAAATATCAAAGAAATCAAGTTCATGCAAGTAGATTTCAACATGTTTAATTTATCATTGTGAATGTAATAAAATACATTTATTAACCTGTTAGAGAATATCAAAACACCCGTCTGACGTCCACGAACAAATATGCATCTTTCTATCTTAAATAAAGGACCAGTTGCATTTACTGTTATTTTGGAATTGTATATATCTATTATATTGTATGTGCTTTTTGGGATACTATGGAAAATAAGGGAAATCAGAATGTGTCCGTCCTAGTAGAATATTTCATAACAAAATACATAATATCATTACAAACTAATAATAATAACTATGTTTTATCATTCCAGATCTTTGGCTAAAGTTCAGGACACTTTCATGACCTATGAAGTTTACGATGACGTTATAACAGTGAGGATGATCAAAGAGGCATGCAGTATGCTAAGTAAGTGTGCTGATTCATTCATTTCAAAAGAGAACTGTCTCAAATGAAATATCAGGTTTTTGTTTTTTTTATCTGAACTGTTTTAATTTTTTTCATTTGCATGCATTGCTATCCTGGCATGTTGCACGGTAGGTAATTATATTTTTTTAAACAGACTATTATTATCCCTGTACTACCCACCCTAGTAACTGGAACTGCCTCTTCTACTTAGTGATACTTTCAGTGATACTTTCTAAATGACTAGGTACACACTTAGGTTCAGCCGCTGTGTTTTTACTTTCTTAATACTCATGATTGTACTATGTCTGGTTCAGTAAATATTTTGTTGTCCATCTTAGCTTCCATCATGCTACTTTTGTAAATGTATTAGGGAGATTCTTAGGGTTATGGCATGCTTAGGGCTAAGTGCTTCTCCCTGTAATGGGATTGAACATACTTCATAACACATAACAGGGCTGGATTAATAGGCACTGGATTCTAAGGCACCTCTTCCCCCCTCACCCTTCCCCCCCCCAAAAAAAAGGCAGATAAGGTGAGTTTAACTAAATTATCTTGATATTGCTAACAAGAAAACATCTAAAAAATATGACAACTGCATATGTAAATATATATAAAAGTGCATATTTCTGCTTCCAATATATTGAGTTGAAATCTGTGATAATGGCCTCATTTTAATATTTTTAAATAAGTGTTTCAAATGCTTAAATATTTTGGGATAACATTTTTTTTAAATTTCATATGTGAATAATATATATATAAAAATATGAAAATGTTTGTCCATATAATTTCAAAAGCTTATCCAAAAATATTACATGGAGGCTATTGATAGAAATATTTAGGATGAAGGGGGGTATAAGTTTAGAGGTCGGTTACTGTCACAGTTATATTACATATGGTGTTTATAATTGAGAGGCTTTATAACTGGAGAAGGGTTAAAATTGTGGTATAATGGGTGTTTCTGATTATTTGTTTTACAGTTAGAGTTCGTTTAAATTTTGTATTTGAGGGGTGTTTAAGAGTACTGAGCTCAGGGTTAGAGCTGGTTATGTTTATGTTTTGGGAGGAGTTATATTTAGGGTTAAGGGAAAAGGCATGTTTAAAAGGCTTAAAAGTTTTTTTTTTGCAAAACATTACTCACCCTCCTACAATTGAAATTAGAGCTACAGGAGAATTTATATAGTGTGTATCACTTAGAACTGTCACTGATCCATCAAGGTATTTCCTGTGTGAGAGGCTGTTAGTGGGCAGATAGGAAGTGATCCCTTCCATTTCCTGTTCAGCCTCACACACAGACATTTGAGGAGCTGGGACAGCACTGTGTTTTACATCCTCAATAACTGTTCCTGCAACTTGGTTATCAAACATAGGAGGCTGACTGGAGTATAGAGGAGGCTGGCCAAGGCTCCTGCTAATTTCTATAAATTACTCTCTCTCCACCAGACTATCTAAGCTCCAAAAAAGCACATTAGTAATGCTGCAAATGGGCGCCCCCTACAGGACATGCATTTGTAGGCAGATGCCTACTCTTCCTAATGGGATAACTGGCCCTGGCTTTACAATTATTCAGTGGGAATATGTAACAGTTACTCATTGACAGGTGATACAATGTTGACAGATACAAGAGATGAGGATATATTCCCCTATGAATGCAGCATAGTACTACTATGCCTTTTTAAAGACGACTGTTTGAAGCGTATTGACCTCACTGTGTGTTTAATTACGTTTTCTTTCTATCCCCAGCATTCTCGCCTTGGAGATAATATTTGTAAAAGTGTATAGGTCTGTATCTGGCTTGTATGCTATGCTTTTATTCTTATCACTATACTTATAGATGTTTCGGAAGAAGATGTACTTAAATTATTCGGCGCCTATTTCTTCTCCTTCTGTAAGCAGTCTGGATATGATCGAATGTTACGCACCTTGGGTGGAAATCTGATGGAATTTATCGAGAATCTAGATACTCTCCACAGCTATCTGGCGCACTCATATAAGGTATCATGTTATATACTTACTTTCTGGCATTTTAGTTCTACAAAGAAGCTCTTATTTCTTTTCTGCTAATGATACTTACAGAATTGATCTTAATAAGACAGAGGAAATTACTAAAATATAGTTGTTTAATCCTTGCTCACATAATATATAAACTCACAGAAAAGAACACACCAAACAATATATGTCTGTGTTGTAATGTGATTATTCACTACTTATTCCATGTATTAGGAAATGAATGCACCATCTTTTCGAGTTGAAAAACAGGATGATGGGACTATGCTTCTGCATTATTACTCTGACCGAAGCGGTCTTTGCCATATTGTTCCAGGTATCGATTGATTTTAAAGCCTTTACAATGCACCTGATTCGATACTTTCAGATTCCGTACTTTAATAATGTGTCCAGGTTTCTTCTCTGTCAAGAGGTAGGAAGTATAGCGTCATCCATAGGGGAATAGTTTAAGGCAAGCATGTGAAACTCAAAGGCTAACACAGGCCAAATAAACAAGGTAAAAACCCAGAAAATGTAAATTTTCATAGAAACTTAGGTTTATTTTGAAAAGTACAGTTTAAAAAAACAAAAAAGCACCCCCTCTACTAAAGCCAACCCCCCCTCTACTAAACCCACAACCCCACACTATAAGCTGTGAGGCTGCCAATTCCCTTGTATCATATACTTTGCAATCATTATGGAACAAACAGGGATCTCACCTGGGGAGTATCTTTTCAACAACATGGATTTTATTTCAGCTAATATTTACTACTGTCTGTAACTTCTCTAATACATATGCTGTTAAAGACCTTCAATAAATCTTGCTATATTTAAATAAAGACTATATCTTAACCTAACCTTAGATCTAACCTAACACGATCTATTTATTATAAACTATTTACTATATATAAAAACAAATTGTAAACTCATATATGACAAGTGAAATAAAATAGCTCTAAAAATTATCTCAAATTACTCTTAAACAGAAATAGCTGCACCTTTAAAGTGTTAACCCAACAAATAATCACTCACAACACTTAAAACAGAAAAAAAGAAAAAAGTGAGCAGTGTGTTAAACATCTTTTTTCTTGTTTTTACTTATATATAATTAATTTAATTTATTTTGCACTGGTTACTTGATCAGCTATTATATGATGCATTAGTCCCTCCCCAGAATAAAAGTCTTTATTGCACTATTTATTTCGCCTCCATTCCACACCCTTTCTCTCCCTAGATATGAGGTTCCCTTGTGGCCCCATTCCTATACATTTTATGGAAAGACAGGAGGCTTCATATATTCTTTACTTTCTTTACTCAAACCTCTCAGCAGCAAAGAAATGGTTAAACGAATAGGTAAAAATCAACCAATCACAGTACAGATATCTATAACAAAGGGTAGGGAAGCTCCTCCCACTTCCTCTTCCTTTGCTGCTTGCCTCCCAGGTGAGTCAATTCTAATTATACTGCCTGTTATTTGTATATTATACTTAATTTATTTGCATATATTTGAACATTATCTATACTTGCTAGAGGTTTTTTTCTTAATGTTACTTCTTGTCCTGCCTTACATTTTATACTTTGTTTTTCCCCTTGCTATACCTAGTCTGAGAGACCCTTTTACTTTAAGGGTTCTCTCTGGGCTTTTATTTCCCCTCTGCTTGTTTTTTCCCTCATCTTTTGGGAACGAGCAGCCCAGCTTGCCTGTTAGTGCTTGGTGGGTTTCTCAGCTGACAGACCGCGTGCAGTGCGACCCATCCGCTCCGTCTTTCCCCCGTTGTTGCCGCCCATTCACCTGTCCTTCTGAGGTGCCAGCGGCCATTTTAAACGTCTCTCTTTTCCGCGCGGCTTTTTCCCACCGTTTTTCTTCGACAAGTTTTTCAACTTCTGGCTGGACAAGTTGCTTTTTACAGGATCATTCATTCTATAAAAAAAGATTCAAGGTAAGTTTTTTTCCTCACTATCAATAACCTTTATGGTTGTGTCTATTGACACAAATACTTATAATCCTTTTCTCTATTTTCAGATAGTGGGTCTCCCTTTCATCATTTATATTTTTTTCTAAAATAGTCCCCCAAACAAATTTTATTTTCTCTGCCTTATTTTAAGCTTGCATCTTATATTGTGGGTGACCCCCACTGTTTGCACACCATTACTTTGTCAGTGGGCGACCCCCACTATTTTACTGCTGACAGTTATTTATATTAAACTGTTTACTTCAGTTTGTCTGTTTGGTTTGCTTATATATATATATATATAGTGGTAACCCCACTTTGCTTGTATATTGTGGCTAACCCCACTTCAAAAAAGTATTGTACCTCTGGGTATATCCCATGTACCGTCAGTTCGGATGAACCCCAATTGATTCTGGGTGATACTCGAAACCATTTCTGATTTCTTGGTGACCCCAATTAGGTTGTGTATATAGTTACAAAAAAAGCAAAATACAAAAAAAAAGGTACCGTTTTTTATGGCTGAATAACCAGACCCCTCTATTTCAGCTGAGCTTAAGGCCTGGCTTTTTTTTGCTATCGCAGACGCAATTCTCAAGGACCTGGCTGCCCTACAGGAGCAACCTACCCTCAAGCATAAACTCACTTTACAGCACATTTCGGACTCTGATGAATCTCAGGATCCTTCAGACCATGAAGGGGCCCCCCACAAACGCCCCTGGAAGAGCAATAGCGTGTCAGCTGGTAAAGGCAAAGCACCACGACTCCATGATTTCAACCCTTTAGATGGATGCACTTCCAACAACTTACAAATCGTGGATGAATACCAAGCAGGCTATTCTGATGACGACACCAATTTTGATGACCTAATTCATACCCCCTTTGCAATTTGTTAAAGAAACTATCGTTTCTCACACTCACACCCCTACTACTATATCACAGCAGGACCAGCCATCTGACACCTTGCTGGACTCACAGGCCCACCCATTTTTTGACCCAAGGTTGATCAAGAACCCACGCTCAGCTGAATGGGCACCACCAGAGCATATTCAGCTTTTCTGTAGATTATGGCTCAGCAAACCTTTTAAAAAAGAGGTCAGGAATAAACTCCGAGCAGAATGCCCGCGACCAATTATCCCTGATAAAGTTGCTCTTACACCAGAGTTTGACCCTGTCCTGGTCACATTTCTCACCAGATCTGGCAAACACCTTCGCAAGTGCATAGAGCAGGGCTTCAAGACAAACTGCTCGACATTGCCGGACCACTTATTCATAATTTTTATTCTAGCGGAAGAAGCTCTTTCCGACAATTCTTTTAAACCGCGCATGGTGCGGGAGTGGGCTTAGAGAGCACTCTGTCTTCTAGGCAATGCCAATGTGGCCTTATCTACAGAACAGCGTAAAGCCATTCTATATAAGATAGATGCTAAGCTGGCAGAATTAGGTTCAAGAGAACTGGGTCCAGAGGCTAATGGCCTTTTATTTGTTGGTAAGTTTATTAGGCAACTGAATAAACACGATTCCATTTTTAATTCACTCAATAAGGCCCAATGTCTCCTCCATAAAGTTTTCCGTTCACAGCGTTTTTATGGGAGAACCGGTCGCGAGGCTGAGCAACCGGCAGACAAGCCTTCATTGGCTTCAGGCCTTGCCTCGCTGAACAGTGGAACTCAGGTCAAAACAGACCTTTTCACAGACAACTCTTTCCTTGCAGAGGTCCCATCAAAGGACGCGAATCTGCTTCTCTCCACGGACGCACTACTTCAGGTATTTCACCTTCCCTATTTTCATGTACCTTTATCAGGCTGTCTAACCCATTTTGTCCCTCAATGGTCTCTACTAACTATAGATCCCTGGATCCTTCAAATGGTATCAGGTTTCCACATCGATTTAATGTTGACCCATATCAAGAAGGACCACCCTTTCCTCTTCAAATGAGTCAAGCCGAAGCGACTACATTCCGTACTCTGCAAACTCAGAGTCAAAGGAGCCATCTAACCCTCCACGGGCCGCCAACATTTAGCAGCAATGTATTTTTGGTCAAGAAAAAGACCAGAGAATTTCAGCCAGTCATCAATTTACGAGATTTAAACCCATCTGTCGTTTGTCAACACTTCAAGATGGAAGGGATACACCTTCTACGTGACCATACTCTGGGAGGGAGACTGATTCTCCCGCTTTGACCTCAAGGATGCCTACCTCACGATTCCAATTACCAATTCTCATCGAGGTTGCATTCAATTCCTCTGGCATTACGAACTTTGGCAATTCACTTGCCTCCCATTTGGGCTCTTATCCGCCCCATTGTGTTTCACAAAACTCTGGAAACCGGTTATGGCCCTCCTGTGATCTCAGGGTGTCAGGTTCATCATCTATCTGGACGACATCCTCATTATAGTTCAGGACCCACAGACTCTCTATCTACACACTGAAATGACCACTGCACTCCTACAGAATCTAGGATTCGAAATAAACTTTGAGAAGTCTTCTCTTCTCCCATCACAGACCATACAATTCCTGGGTTTTCAGATAAACTCTGTTCAGTCTGTTCTCCAACTCCCGATCTCCAAAATAAAAACAATAAAGAAGGACATTTGGAAACTCATGGGTTCTCCTCGCATCCACCTCTGCGACTTGGCAAGAGTCATAGGTCTACTGTCAGCCTCAATTCAAGCCATCTTCCCAGAACCACTACACTACACGGCGATGCAATGCCTAAAAACTTTCTACCTCCGGGTGTCCACATCATACGATCAACTGATCTCCCTGACTGAAGACGTCAGACTGGAACTGGATTTGTGGCGCCACAACATGGAGGGTTGGAATGGGAGAGCCATATTCAGCTCGCTACCGGACTTCATCCTGGAATCGGATGCCAGTGTCGCAGGTTGGGGAGCAACATGCTCCAACATATCCACCAGATGATTTTGCACTCCATCAGAGCAGAATCTTCACATAAATTGCCTCGAATTGATGACAGGCTCCTTCGCTGTACGCTGGCTTCCGGACCCAGCATGTCAAGCGGTTGATGCTTTTCTCCAAATATGGCCTCAACGGGGTGCGTACACCTTTCCCCCCTTTTCTCTCATTTCTTGGACCCTGCAGAAGCTCAGAGTTATTGGTGTGACCATCCTACTAATTACTCCTCTGTGAAGAGAACAGTCCTGGTACCCCAACCTCTTGGAATTGTCTGTGGATTATCCCCTGCTCCTGCCTTGGTCTCCAGATCTCCTCCAAAGCTCAACATGTGAATTTAATTCAATGGTCATTCAAGATCATCTACAGTTGGTGGCTTGGACTGTTTCAGGGGATCTTATGGAGTATGTCTGGACTTTCGACTACTGCTAAAGGATTATTATGGGACTCATGGGCTCCCAGAACTCGCCACTCCTACCTCTCCGCCTGGCAGATCTGGAATAGCTGGTGTGTGGAAAGGGATATTGATCCCTTTTCAGCACCTATAGTTTCCATTATGAATTTCCTGTCCTACTCCTTGACAAAGGTAAGTCCTACAGAACTATTAACCTCTTTCTCTCCGCTATTTCGTCGGCACACACTCCTGTTGATGACTCTGCCATGGGTGGACACCCATTGGTCTGCAGACTATTACGTGGCATCAGACTGGCCAGACCCCCTGCACCTCGATATTTTCAATTCTGGGACGTCTCGCTAATTTTAAATTTTTTGGAATTTCGGCCCTCTAATACCGATCTCTCTTTGAGACAAATTTCTGCTAAACTGTCCTTGCTCCTGTGTTTAGATTCCTTCCATAGAGTTTCTGACGTCAGATCCTTTGATTTTCACGCTATCGTGTTTTCTCTTGAGGGTTCTCTATTTCTCGTAGAACTAAAACACTGCCATCCTCGTTTTTTCATCCCTATTTCCCAGATAGGCCCTCTCTCTGTGTGGCACGTTACCTGCAGCAATATATCTCTCTTACCCCACCTCTGTGGGATCCTATGGATCCTCTACTAGCTTCCTACGTTCAGCCCCACCGACCGGTGTCCTGTCCTACAATTGCTCATTGGATTAGATGGCTTCTCAACCTTGCTGGTATCGATGCCTCTTTTGGAGCTCATTCAGTTTGTGGTGCTGCTGCCTCCTCTGCTCTGCCAGCAGGAGGATCCCTCTCTGACATTTTAGCTGGTCCAGAGAATCTACATTTCGTACATTTTATTTTTGCCCAGCTTCTCATGCCTTTTTTCCTTTCCTTTCTAGGAGTTAAAATAGCAAATATGAAGCCTCCTGTCTTTCCATAAAATTAGGGACTATTCTAGTGTTAATGGCCAAATAATCTAAATTTTATTAAAGACAGGAGGTGAATAATTTCCCACCACATTTCTGTCCCCTCCCCTTTTTTTCTGAACTATTTACGTTACTCAGTTATGCATACGGACTCCTAAGATAGTTACAATACTGCTTAATGAATTACTTCAACGTTTCTACCTGCATACTTGCCTAATGACCTATTTTAGTCGTATTATTTGTATGCAACAGATATTTTATACCATACTTTCACGAGCTTTCTCTCTCTTTTCTCCTCATGTGAAACATTACCTACTGCTTCAAAGACATCATTCGCATTCCACGAAGGCATCCTGTTTACATGGTTAAGGACACTGGTTTTATCTGTTTACCTTGTTGATCTTTCATCACGTTTACATGGTTGATTACTACTGGTGCGGCTGCATCACGAAAGAGGAAATGGGAGGAGCTTCACTACCCTTTGTTCCATTTTTACCTATTTTGTTAACCATTTTATTGCCGTTGGGAAATTTGAGTAAAGAAATTAAAGCAAATATGAAGCCTCCTGTGTTAAATAAAATTTTAATTATTCGGTCATTAACACTAGAATAATCCCTAATTATGCTTGATTCTCTTTCTCCATCCCTAAATATATTAACTGTTCTCTCCTGTCCCTCAGGCCCTGATCTTCTTTACCCAGGTGTCTTTCATTCACACCCACCACCTATCCCTCCAAGAAAATCAAACCTTTCTTTTTCTCTCCAGGACCCTATGGGCTCCGAGGACGGAGCTGGAATATTTTCCATTTCGTCTGTAGAAACATTTATCCTCCTACCTTCTATTTATAATAGAAATTGTGTCTGGTTTGGTGAAATGTGTCCTAAGATGAAATCCAATATGACCTAAACTGAGGGTACACGAAACCAGGAGATAGCTCCTCGCCCACCCCACCCCCATTTTGCTCCTTAAAACAATAAATGAAGGTTAAAAAAAAAGAACCGTATTCATCAGTATGACAAACTTTCTGTTGCAATTTATATTTAAAAAAATAACAATTTTATATGCCGCAGATCTTGTCTTCCCAGACATACACAGAATTGCAGAGCTTGGCTTGTCCATTCACATACGGTTCAGAAAACATCTGCTTGAAGTCTAAATGATGCATGAATGAATCTAAAAGATGCAGGTGTAATTACTAGCTAATAAATGTGCAAGGATTGATGGCTGTCATGGTAACAGTCTGCATCTGTTGCCAAAAGCCTTACTTAAAGTACTGGTGTCTTGTTGCCCTGTTATTGGATATCTTCCATACTCTCAGTATTCTTGTTAATTATTCTAGTCACTGATCATGGCTTGTTGATTGTTTAGTGCCAGCTACCTTAATTTGATGCTGTTCATGATGTCTGAGTTAAGTTTCTAACTTTGTAAATAATGAAGAAAAAAAAAGTCGTATATTCTTATACACAAAGTGAAAATTCACTCCAGGTTTGAAGTATCTATCTATTTGAATTAATTACATAGAAAACGCATTACAATATGAAAACAAATATTACAGATTAAAGTAAAAGAATATTCACCTCAAAAGATCTTGTATTTGTCCAGAACAGGAAGTCGCTCAGCAAATCAGGGGTCTCTCACTATATTTTATTATATTTATATTTGTCATGTTTCCAATTTGAATTTATACTAAAGCACTTGACAGCATTTCCATTCATTACACAGGATTGGATTCCTAAGCTGATAGCAGGTACCGTGGCTGCCATCAGCTTTACTGATAGTTTTGTTTTATTGAGCGTTAGTTGTTATGGTACTTAGACTGTCCCTCTAAAAGTTTATGCTGAAATTGACTGTTGTTTTTGAATGTATTATGTAAATACACATATGAAAAAAAAACATAAAACAAATTAAGGTGAAAACATAATTACCTTCAAAGTTTTTGCTGTTTCTTGTAATACACTGCAAGCAGAGAAAACAGGATGACTCCTCCTACACCAGGAAAAGACTCCACCAATCAAGAACCTCTCATTCTGGTATATTTTATTTTTAATCTTCTTCCATAAAACTCTGTCCTGAACGTGTTTTTGATGTGTTTTTTCCTTCAGAAGTAGTTCTATCCATCTCATAGGATGAAAGAAACAGCTAAATAAACGTAGAGCAACCATCGAAGGCACTATAACCTTGAAAACTTTGCAAAGTTGTTCTGGTGTTTAGAGTGACCCTCTATGTTATTTACTACATTATCGATAACTTTTCTTTAATGATCCAATATGTCATTGCCTTAGGGATTATAGAAGCAGTGGCAAGAGACTTTTTTGATAGTGATGTTACCATGAGGATAATTTATCAAAGTGAAGAAAAGGAACGCACTGGAAAGAAGCAGCATGTGATATTTGAAATTGTTCAGATGGTGGACTCTCGTAAGAAGCCATCAAAGACAAAGCTACAAGAACGGAACACTGAATGTCCCCCAGCAAAACAGGTAACAAAATAGGTTTAGAAGAGAAATTTGGCTTAGGATCTTCTGTTCCTTTTGTGCATAAAACTCTTGTTCAATTTTTTTTTTTGTTCACGTTTAAGAGATGCCAGAAGTTTCCCAATTGCAGATTCATGCATTTACCCTCCGAATATGATGGTAGAAATGCCGAGCATGTATTTAAAGACGATAGAATGTTGTTTCATTCTTTTAAAGGGAACCTATAGTTCAGAAAATAACAATCATGTTTTCGGGGCTATAGGTTCCGTACCATCATTGAAACCCCCTTTTGATGAAAAAAAAATAAAAAGATGACTAAAGATAACTCACCTTATTTCCAGTGCCGATAATTCTCCCCTGCAGAATGTCTACTGACATTTTGTGTGATCTTGACCAATTTACTGCTTCTCATAGAGAAGTTCTGAACTGGAGATGTGAATGCACGGCCAAACGCTGAACTCCTCCAATCAAATGTTGCTATGATCAGAATTTGATTGCAGGACCGAGTTTGACTGGTTTCTGGAGCAGGAAGCACCTCTAGTGGCTGTAAGGAAGAGTCAATTCTACGACGTTACAATGTTTTAAGTTGCAGGGTTAAATCTACTTCATTGTGATAAAGAGGTCTGGGTGACTTTAGTAGTCCTTTTAGGTTTCAACATTCCACTTGGAAATTGAGCACAAGCATGGGGTGGAGCTTAGGTACAGAGTTATTTTGTCAAAGAGTAATTAGTCTGTCAAAATATATAAAACAGTATATGTTTGCATGCATTGCTCAGATGCTTGAAGTTGGTATCACTTTGTATCACTTTTTTTTCTAACAACATATATACACATTCTTAGTCTCATTTTGTAATACAAAAGAAATAAGATTTAACTGTTAAAATCCTCTTACCTTTACCCATTGCTCTAGTACTGGTGTTCTTCATGCAGAATAACTAATTTCCATGCCATCACTTAGATATGTTCTTCTAAATCTCTAAATCTCTACCGAAAGACTCTAAATAGCAGTCAACTTTACCATTCCCCCTACTTCAACTCTACAGCAACCAGTTTGTTGTTCAAACTTCATGGCCAGATTTTAGCAGTCACATAGGGGAGGGAGAAATGATGCTAAACACATAGAGTACACAAAAGAGATTGCTTGCCTACTGTTACAGTAGACTTCGGTGCCGATATAGTACAGATGCTCGGAGCAGCTCTACTTAGTGTGTGAGGCCATTAGGTTAACATGCAGAACTTTATTTTAACATTCTTGTAAAATTCTTAGCAAACTTTATTCTCAACATTCTTACAGATATCTGACTAACGCACATAAGCTTACTATTTGCATTTATTTATTTTCACACCTACTCTATGTGATGGTATTTCTGATTCTATTCTAATATTCAAACCCTGCCTGAAATATTGCAGAATAACGTATAACAAATATTGCAGAATAACAATAAAATATAATCTATAAACTGTTTATCACCAACATTACTGTAAATTATGAACAAATAAAAGATGAAATACTATTGTATAACTAGAAAAGCTACAATTTCTGGGGAAATTGTGTGAAGTGTTCTTGCCTCCACCAGTAGTCTACAACTGGAGTGGGCGGAGTAACTGTTATTATTTATTTATATAGCACATTTAATTGCAACGTTGTTGCCCAAAATGCTTCACAGTTACATTAACCCCTTAAGGACGGAGCCAAATGTACATGTTGTGAACGAAACAAAATGTAAACAAAACCTGGCATTTGCGCTACGTGTCTGTCCAACCGTAATTCACCTCTTTCATATTAAATGCACCCACCCTTATTATATATGATTTTATTCAGGGGAAACAGGGCTTTCAGTTAATATCAAATATTTAGCTATGAAACATAATTTAATATGAAAAAAATGGGAGAAAATAAGATTTATTTTTTAGTTCTACATTAAATTTTAACTGTCAATGTCATAATACTGTTTGCTTTTACTGCAATAAAATACACATATTTGTATTCTGCAAAGTCTCACGTGTAAAACAGTACCCCCTATGTACAGGTTTTATGGCGTTTTTGGGAAGTTACAGGGTCAAATATAGCACATTACATTTGAAATTGAAATTCGCCAGATTGGTTACGTTGCATTTGGGACTTTATAGTAGCCCAGGAATGAAATTTACACCCATAATGGCATACCATTTGCAATAGTAGACAACCCAAGGTATTTCAAATGGGGTATGTCCAGTCTTTTTTAGTAGCCATTTGGCCACAAACACTGGCCAAAGTTAGCGTTAGTATTTGTTTGTGTGAAAAATGCAAAAACCGCCAATTTTGGCCAGTGTTTGTGACTATGTGGCTACTAAAAAAGACTGGACATACCCCGTTTGCAATACCTTGGGTTGTCTTCTATTGCAAATGGTAAACCATCATAGGGGTAATTTTCATTCTTGGGCTACCATAGGGTCTCAAAGACACCGTAACCAATCTGGCGAATTTTAATGTGAAATAAAATGAAACGCAAGCCTTATATTTGACGCTGTAACTTTTGAAAACACCATAAAACCTGTACATGAGGGGTAATGTTGTACACGGGAGACTTCGCTGAACACAAATATTTGTGTTTCAAAACAGTAAAAAGTATCACAGCAATAATATCGTCCGTGTAAGTGCTGTTTGTGCATGAAAAAGGCAAAAAACAACACTTTTACTGGCGATATCATCGTTGTAATACACTTTACTGTTTTGAAACACTAATATTTGTGTTCAGTGAAGTCTCCCGAGTAGAACAGTACCCCCCGTGTACAGGTTATATGGTGTCTTGGAAAGTTATAGGGCTAAATATAGTGCTAGCAAATTAAATTCCCTTTACTTTCGGCATGGGTTGTCAGGCAGGTCCGGCTAATTGTAATTAATTAAGATACCTAATTATGTAAAAATATTACATAAATATATATGTAGAATTAACATATGTATATATATATATACGTATGTGAATCTATATGTGTATATATATATATATATATATATATATAATTTTTTAAAAATATTTTTATTTATATATAGTGATATTTACATATATATTTATGTATGTAGATATATATTATTTCGTTCTACATGTATTTTGATATAAATATATATATAATAATATCACAATACGGTTAGAACGAAATAACACACATCTATATATTTTTTAATTATTTTTTTAAAATATTTTTTTAATTTTATTTTTTAACGTATTTATATATTTAATTTTTTTATATTATATATAAATATATATATAAAACAATAATTATATATATATAGTTAATCAGTATCAGTCTACGTGTAATTTGATATTAATATATATATATATAATTATATATATATTAATAGTAAAATACACCTAGACAGTGTGTGTGTGTGTGTGTATGTATATGTGTGTACATTTATTTTTTTTTACACTTTTTAATTTATTTTATTTTTATTTTCAGCCAGCAGGGGGACCACCTGTCATTACAGGCAGCCCTCCTGCTGGCAATGCAGGAGGTAGCCTACCCGGCCATGTGATTGTGAGGTCCTCGCAAGGACTTCACTCTCACATGGCCGGGGGGCACCGGAGGAGGATCTGCCTGGGCGTGGGACCGCCGGCGACCGGGTAAGTAATGAAAGACCGGAGGGCGTACAATTACGCCCGGCGGCGTTTAGAGCCACCTAAAAAAGGGCGTAATTGTACTCCCTCCAGTCTTAAGGGGTTAAAACATACATTTATAAAAACATTAGCAGGTGTACAGAAGGCCCTGTCTGTGACATCACTTGCTGCTCCAGCCTGGCACAGGTCAGAATATTTTGGCGGTTGCCATCTTCAAACGGTCATATTTTAAAAACTATACATCCTACAGCGAAGCGCTTTATATTGTGAGAATCACAAGACCCAGACCTAGATTTTGATTAAAAATGAAGGCACAGTCGCAGTTTAGAAATTGCCCTTCAAGTTTGAGCTGGCTAGAGTGAAGTTTCAATGAATGTCAATGGACGGCATGAGTTGCAAACAAATGGTCATATTGTGAAAACTATCAGGACTATGGCTTAGCCGTAGACATTTATAGTGGCAGCAGGCATAGCTGAACGTTTTGATATAAGATTTGTGTAGGTGGGCTTGAAAATGAGGGAGTGGTGGCAGTTTAGAAATCATGTCCTGATTTTTCAGCTTTTGCCAGATCCCACTCTAGTTTTGAACATTTTGCCATTCATTCCTATGGAACCAATCTCGCAACAAGAACGACGATATTCTGTGAACCATTCGGCGAAACATTCTACAAAGTAATAGCAATCCAATCGGGAACAATCCACACGTTTTGGTATATTTCTGTCTATGTAGTGTAAAAACTGTGGGAGGAGTAAGGGTGGTAAATTTGGCTTTAATAAGAATAAGAATAATATATATGTGAGAAAACATTAAGTGGTCTTGCTATGCAAGAACACTTAATAATAATAATGTAGTGTAAAAACTGTGGGAGGAGTTAGAGTGGTAAATTTGGCTGTAATAATAATAATAATAATAATAATAATAATAATAATATATGTGAGATAACATTAAGTGGCTTTGCTATGCAAGAACACTTAATAATACTGTGCACATGGATGTAATTATATTTTTAAGTATCCTTAAACAGCAACCTTTACTAATAAAACATAACTAAGAGTTTATTCATTATTCTGTTTAAGCCAGATTTATTTAGTTTTTTGTAAGTTAGAGATTTATTTTCAAAATTTCTTACGATTTAATGCACCTTAAAGTCTGGTGTCATATACCTACAGGAACTGTGTATTGAAGACTCTAAGGAAAAAACAACTGCAAACAGTACATTTCGATTTAAGAAATCCTATTGGGCTATCATTAGAAATGTTGTGATATTTGGAAGAGGTGAGGTCTGTACATTTAGTAATTTTAAATATAGTAATATGTCTAGATCTGGTAAAGCTAATAATGAGCAGATTGTTAAATTTGATGTCACTTGTAGAAGAATACCACGGTGATTGCTCCAAACATAGCAATCTGTCCCAAATTGCTTCAGTTTAGCCTTGAAGAATAAGATCTTTTGGCAATAGGACTGGAAACTGTGTGTTTAAATGGATACTAGACTATTAATGTTATTCACCAAAGTGTGAGTTGTTGGATATTTAAAGTGAATTAAATGTAAATGTAGTGAGAAGTGGGAGATTTAGGGCTTTGTAGGTTAGTGTTAGCAGTTTGGATTGGATTCTAAACTAGACAGGACAGAATTGTAGTATGATGTAGCTTGAGAGAAACATGAGATAGTTGAAAAAGGAGAAAGTGGAACCTGCAGAGACGAAGAGAAGAAGCTGAGATGAGCTACATTTAAGGTGTTAAGTTAGGGGTACATAGGCAGAGCTGGTTAGAAGATGGTGTGGGGAATATTGCGGGACAAAATATAAAAAAAATTATTTTGTGAAAATTATTATGTCTGACAATGGAGGTCAGATATGGGTAAACGGATGGAGGAGGGGGTGGTGGTGGTTAGAGTAGTTAGAGACAGAGCAATGGCTGGAAAAGACAACGCCACTGTATTGTGTAGGGGAGTTAGTCAACTGAGTAAGGCCAAAGGAGGAGGTGATAGATAGAAATCTAGAGGTTACTGCGTTATTAGGTTGGGTAATAGGGATGTGGAAGTTGCCTACGATGAGGGAAACTATGTCAGAGGAGGAAAGGTAAGAAGCCAAGCAGAAAAATTATGTGAGAATACTAGAGGAGAGCCAGGGGAGTGGTACGTAATAGCAAAATGGGCCAAGGGAGGTTTGAAGAAATAGATAAAGTGGACTTTATAAGAGGAAAAGGAGAGAGAAGGACAAAGGAGCAAATGTCAGAAGGAGCAATGAGAGGAAAGCAGAAACTCTGCACCAAAACCCTTAGCCTGTGAGAGTGAGGTAATTGCAATCCACCATAGGATAGTCAAGGGATAAAGACAAGTTTCAGTCAGTGCAAGAGGTTTAAGGAGTGGGAGGTGAAAAGACCATGAATGTCAGTAGATTTTGCAGTCTTATAGACTGAATAGGCATTCCAAAAACTCAACAAAATAATGGGATGTAGTTGAGTGACAGCTTATTATCAGTTATTCTGTTGTAAGAGATTGTGATGTTACTTGCTTGTGTGTAAGAGACTCAGGCTATACAACAGAAAAGATTAGAGAGTCACATAAGTGCAATTTAGGAAGGAGGCATGCACTCGGAATTAATGGTCCATAGAGTTGAAAAAGGACAAAGGCCTAAAAAAATCTGGAAACATAAAACCACAGGTCACCTAAAACTGTACAGAACCTAAGGTGACAAGAATGTATTGCGATTATCTCTTGGAATCCTTCTATATGTCATTGCTAAACATTGTATTGTACTTTCAGGAAGTCTTCTGACCACCTTCCAGCCAGTTTATCCAGACAGATTGTGGATAGATGTGAAGGCTTTCTGCAATGAGTTCCCATTCCATATTGTGTTTGATAGAGAGGTAAGAAAAGGACAATGTATTATAAGTGATGGTGTTTTTATTAGTGATGGTGTTGGCCAAGTAATAGTAGACAGTAGGCAACTAACTGCTATCGTATGTGTTCCATAAAACAGATTTACAAAAGATCAAGTCATAATTTCATAGTTACATAGTGATCAGGGTTGGAAAATTAATAATCAACTTCAACCTTTTGAAACATACCTTTATAATCCCCCCACTGGTAGTAGTTTCCAATTATGTCACAAAAAGCAAAAAAAGCCCCTGACTCCATAATGGCAATGAGATTTCTCCTTGGATCAACAACCTATTCACATACATATTAATTATATCCTTGAATTGATGATCTCAGCCATGGAGGTGGAGCCAGCCGCAGCCAGACAGGCACATCGTGGGAGAAAAGGTGTATAAAATTATATTTTTACTGCAAAGAGAGGGGACCTGTCACCTAAAAAGCCACTTCAGGACTATAGTGTCAGAAAATTGTTTGTATTCCTGACACTATAGTGTTCCTTTAATTTTGTAGCTCGCCTCTTCACTAGCTCTAGTTTTGCAATATACGTCTTTAAAACTGGTGCCCAAAATGTCATCACTTATTCAAGGCAGAGTGTTACCATTGATTTTTAAAGAGGAAAAATGATTTTCTAATCATGTGAATAAAAACTCCTTTTTATACATGGCAACAACTTACTACCCTACGCCTTTAATTGTTCCCGAGTCCTTTTCATTTGATGCTATCCCCAACTCTGCCCCATTTAATGTATAAGTGTCTTGTGTAGTCCTTATTCCAAAATGCATGACTTCACACGTATCTGTATTGCACCTCATCTACCACTTGACTGCCCAGGCCTCCAATTTATCAAAATTCCTCCGTTATATCAAGTTCAGACTGCATTTGCTTACCTGCCTTTGTATCATCTGCAAACACAGATAAATGACTTTCAATGCCTACTTTAAGATAATTTATAAACAGATTAAAGAGAAGTGAACCCAGGATAGAACCCTGAGGCACTCCACTTGCCAGTTTTGTCCAATGTGAAAGGTTTCCCTTTACAACTACTCTCTGCACTCTATCTTTAAACCAATGTTCTATCCAAGAACACAAAATTGTTTTATCTAAACCAACTGATTTATGTTTTACTAGTAACCTTTTGTGTAGAACTGTTTTAAATGCCTTAGCAAAATCCAAAAAGACCACATCTACCGAATTACCCTGATCTATGTTCTATATTGAATATTATCACTAAATAGCCAACCACAGATATTAAGCTCATGGGTCTGTAGTTTTCACTTTGAACTTTTGAACCCTTTTTAAATATAGGCACCACATCTGCTTTTCTCCAGTCCTCTGGTACAAGTTCTACACTAAGCTCCCCAAGTATTCACGGACTCTGTTTCATAAAATTTATTTCATTTCTGAAGAACGTTATCCTGTGTTAACCATGTTTGCTGTAAAGCCTTGTGACAAAGGATTTGCAAATCAACAGCCATAGATATTTCTTTACCATATAATTATTATATTTCTAAATATTTAGAATTTTTGCGTTGTCATGATCCTTCTTAAATAACACACCCATCTCAGATTCCAATGGACCAACACTTTCACGCTTAACCTTTTTGGCATTAATGTAGTTAAAAAAACGTTTTAATATAAACTAAGTTAATTTAGTCAATTGCTTTCTAATTCTACTGAAAATTAAAAAGTATAAAGAGTACCATAATAAATTAGTATCGGAGACTGAAAAACTCAAATTCATCATGATTTTCCTTTCACATGTTGCGCAAATAAGAATGTGTTTTACCCTTTTTATTAATCTACCAACCAAATTTCATGTATTTTTTTTCATGGTGCTTAAAGCTTAAAGTGAAACAGGCCGGGTTGAATATACAAAAATTTGTTCCTGGAATACAAATAATGGGGATCAGATTGGATGAATATTTCACAATCGTGCACCCTCAGGTTACTTTCACTATTTCAAACCTTCAAACATTCATCAACAGTCAGTTCGTCCTGAAAACAAAAAGAGAAATGATGCCTGAATCATGGAAATATTACCCGATGCTGAAACTAAGAGGTACGGATAGGATTTAACGCTTTGGATTCGTATCAGGTGCTTAATGGGTTACTCCAAGCAAAATCAGTAAACCCCCCCCCCCCATATGCACAAAAATGGGCAATTGCTTTATCACATTTAAGCCTTGAAATAATATTTTTGGATAAGCTTTACAAACTATTTAATATTTTTTGGATAGACCTGATGATGATTTAAAAAAAAAAAAAAAAGATTAAAAAAAGTAATAAAAAAAGGATTTGATATTTTAATATATTGATGATTTTTTGATGAATGTGATATATTTATTGATATTTTAATATTTTGAAAAAATTCTTTTGAAAACTGTATCCAAAAATATGAAATCATATGAAAAGATTATATAAAAATATGAAATGAATGCATTAGATAGAAACAAGGGATTAGGGATCTCACAGTAAACATGTCAGAGCTCCTGCAAATATAAAAATCCATATATCATCATTGAGTAGAAAAGCATCATTCTTCCCTTCTCAGTAGTTTAGCATTCCTTTTCAGTGGTTTAATCAGAAATAGAAACAAAAATATATTTTCTATATACCTTGACGATGTATTTCATATTGGATATTCGTTTTACTCAAGCAGTGTATTTAGACAACAGGATTAAGATCCCAGCTACTCATAACGGATATAGGGCAACCTTGCTAGTTGTTTATTTAGAAATCTATCAAATTATTTTTTATAATTGGTTAATATAAATAATATATCAGATTAAGGGTTTTTATATAATACTTGCTAAGTGCCTCAGGTTGATGGTGAGCTGTTCAGTTATACAAATCACATATACAATAGACTTCCCTTTGAAATTGCTATTCTGAACAGTTTTTGCAAAATTTATGAATTTATGAAAGATGTAGTCAACCAGCTATTGCTATGTGTTAAATGAATATACATCTTACAAATGTATCAAGCTACCTGTTTCTCATCTAAGGACATATGATTTGGATGGAGTCCATACAATGCGTAATGTACCTGTGTTCTCCAAAACTACGCAGTCTGCAGGAACTAGAGAAACAAAACATGCATATTTCTGACATCGCAAAGCATGACGTTACGAGAGACTTGATCCTGCTCAACCATCAGAGACTGGCGGAGATAGAACTGAGCAACCAGCTGGAAAGAAAGAAGGAAGAGTTAAGGATATTGTCCAGGAATTTGGAAATTGAGAAGAAGAAAACAGAAACCCTGCTGTATGCCATGCTACCCCAACATGTGGCCAACCATCTCAAAGAAGGAAAGAAGGTCCAAGCAGGTACCCTTTTTACTTTTTAAACGTTTGTTACCAAAATTACATCTGCTCTTCTTTCACAATAAGTTTATGTAGGAAATTGTTTGAACTCTCAAATAGTTTGGTGTCATTTTTCTTTTTAATTGAAATTTTTAATTGAAAATAATATAAACAGTCATGACAAGAATGCATATATGGGTAAAGTAGTAACATGCGTACAGACAGTAAATACAAAGAAGTATGGTTGTACATTACATATTGTTTTGGTTACCTCAATGGTAACTTGTATGCCAACATGCAGTGCACCAGTTTTAAACATAGTTTAAAGACATTAAGATGTGTGTTTATAAAATGTTTTAGTAGTGTGTGAGGAAGCCAGAGTCTACATAAGTCATTCATTTCAACACCAGAAATTAAGGACTTAATGTTTCCTTAAAGGACCACTATAGGCACCCAGACCACTTCAGCTTGATGAAGTGGTCTGGGTGTCAGGTCCATCTAGGATTAACCCTTTCTGCTGTAAACATGTATGTTTACAAATGGGTTAATCCAGCCTCTAGTGGCTGTCTCACTGAGTGGCTGTCTCACAGGTAAGATTTAACCCCTTCTACTCTCTAGAGCCCGGCGGGAGGGGGGGTCTGAGGGTGGTGGTGGGGGGGGACCTACAGACCATATAGTGCCAGGAAAACAGGTATGTTTTCCTGGCACTATAGTGGTCCTTTAAACATAAAAGGGAAGGCGGAGAAGAGGGACTTTGGAAAGGGGTTTGTCAGGTTTATTCCCTAAGGGGGAGCATCAACTGTGTAGAGCCTCGTTCAGGTTTGGGCATGATGATGAAGCGTATTTAGACATAAGGTTACGATTTGCCTGTATATGTTATATTGAATATATAAGAGGTTTGTTACAGATAATGTACTATTTCATTTAGTTGTTGGGTATGGACACAGTTGTCAGACTGGTCGAGAAATACCGATAAGTTGGTGTGTAAGCTCTATTTCGTAATGCCCTTATGGGGTTGTGTTTTTATTTAAGTAGGAATTCAATTTCAACAAGGCCTCACTCTATAATAGTTTAGGATTTGTTGTCTGTCATATTTTTATATGAATTCTGCTTTGCTCATGAGAGCTTTCCAGCAGAATATGTAATTCATATACTCTTAGTGTGACTCAATTAACTAACAATGGCCAGGAACTTAAAGAATATATCCTTGATTAATTGATTTCTTTCCCAGAGTACTCAAATCCTACACACTGTAGTGTCTGGTTTCACATTCAACAGGATGTAGAATTCAGATGCATATTCTGGTAGCCGTACTCTTAACCAGAATAAAAAAAAGCAAACAAACAAACATTATATACTAATTATAATCCTTGTATAAATACATATTTTACAGAACTATGTTTCAAAAGCAAGTCTTTGAAAATACATTATAGCAAGGTAGCATGATGTATAGTGAGAACAATAGCTCTAGTTTCCAGAATGCTTTTTTTCCCCATGGAACCCTTAGATATAGTGTATCAACATCACAGATCGCCCCCTTTCCTCCCCCCGGCCGGAAAAAACAAATTGCACCGTTTTTTGTATGTGCCGGTGTGTGTCAAGGTGTGTATCTGTGCTTGTATGTGCCAGTGTGTGTATGTGTGTGTGTGTGACACACAGATACACACACACACACACACTGGCACATAGTGGCACACAGATACACACACCTTGACACAGTGTGTATCTGTGTATGTATGTATGTATCTGTGTGTCAAGGTGTGTGTATCTGTGTTTGTATGTGTCTGTGTATCAAGATGTGTGTATCTGTATTTGTATGTGCCAGTGTGTATGAATCTGACACACACACTGGCAGATAGTGGCACACAAATACACACACTGACACAGATACACACACCATGACACACAGTGTGTATCTGTGTGTGTATGTATCTGTGTGTCAAGGTGCGTGTATCTATGTTTCAAAGTGTGTGTATCTGTGTTTGTATGTGCTGATGTGTGTGAAGGTGTGTGAATCTTTGTTTGTATGCGCCAGTGTCAGTGTGTATCTGTGTTTATGTACATGTATCTGAAACACAGACACGCACACACTCACTGGCACACAGATACACACTGACACACACCTTGTCACACAGATACACACACTCAGATACACACTGACACACACATCTTGACTCACAAATACCCACACACTCAGATACGCACAGTGACATATACACACACTTGCACCCACTGATGCACACTGGCACACACACACACACACATACAAACACACACACACACACACACACACACACTTAGATACACACTGGCACATCCACACACACTTAGATACTCACAGTGACACATACACAAACCTTGACACACAGATACACACACTGACACACTCAGACACACATACTCTTTGACAGACACACGTACACTCTCACTGGCAAGCACACATACTCTTTTACAGATACACATACAAATACATAAACACTCTCACTGACAAGAACAGATACATTCTCACTGACAAACACATACACTCTCACACACTCATTGACAAGCACACATTCACTCTCACTGACAAACACACATATACTCCCTAACAGACACACATACAATTTTTTTTTTTTACATTTTACTCCACCCAGCCTTTTGGAGTTCTGGCAGGGAGTCCATGGGGTACAGTGGGGCTGCTGAGTGGCTGGCGAGGGAGCAGTGATCTCCCTGCTCAGCTCCCTTGCACGCCTCTTAGTGATGCTGGAGCCGGAGTGACGTCATATTCCGGCTCCAGCATCACTGCTGTGCGCGCGAGGGAGCTGGGCAGGGAGATCACTGCTCCCTCGCCGCCCGCGACCATTTTATTTTTGAAACTTTTGGCGGAACCCCAGGGTTCCGTGGAACACCAATTGGGAAATGCTGCTTTAGATGAACCATGTAATTCTTTTCCTTCCTTTTCCTTTGCTCTAGGTATCAAGTAGTGTTCTAGAACAGTAGATGCCAACTGACTCCTCTACACACATCAGTGGTCCACAGTTTGTCACTATCCTCTTATTAACAGAATTGTGAAATACCTAATTCCTGGTCTTCTTATTATTCATTGAGAACTGGGCTGGGGATCACTTTTCTTGACCACTTTTCAGATCTTGAGAAATTAATATTTGAACCCACTGAGCCTTCAAATTACCAATATTTCTGAAAGGCCTTTAGGGAATTCGAGTGA
Organism: Pelobates cultripes; assembly: GCA_933207985.1. NCBI lineage: Eukaryota > Metazoa > Chordata > Amphibia > Anura > Pelobatidae > Pelobates > Pelobates cultripes. The sequence continues at coordinate 365,635,587 of OW240912.1, read as the reverse complement.
AACCAGGAGAAAAAGCAATATGTTCACACATGGACTTATGAAAACTGAACACATTTCTCTATTTAATCATCTAGTCTAGGTTTACTGTTTTGCCCAGGATTGGATTTAATCAAATTAAAGGGAAATATATATTAGGGGTGTTCAGAGTGGAAATCTTTAGCTTTATCACAGGGGATGTATAGTAGCTTCAAAATAGCTGAAGGGCAATTTAATTGACTGTGTTATAAAGGTTAGTAAAGAGTGAGAAACAAAGCACAATGGTGCAGGGGTTTCTAAAGAAAAATTTCAAAGGAAGGTAAAGCCATTATGTGAAGGTTAGGCACTATCATTCTTAGACACCATTAATTCAGGCTTCCCCAAACTCCGGCCCTCCAGATGTTGCTGAACTACAACTCCCATGATTCTAGAAATGAAATAGATGGCTGAGAATCATAGGAGTTGTAGTTCGGCAACATCTGGAGGGCCGGAGTTTGTTGAAGTCTTTTAAATCAAAGGAAGAGCCAAATATGATAAGACAACCTCTTTAGGTAGAGAATCCCACATCTTTATTTGAATTGACTAAAAATAAAATATAGGGTAACAAAAATAATTCACAAACAAAATAAATAAGCTCAGGGTTAACTCTATGTACACAGTACTGATCACTGAGCACTGATCAGCCACAACATTAGAACCACTGACAGTTGAAGTGAATAACATTGATTATATTGCTACAATGGCACCTGTCAAGGGGTGGGATATACTAGGCAGCAAGTGAGCAGTCAGTTCTTGAATTTCGTGTGTTCAAAGTAGGAAAAATGGGCAAGTGAAAAGACCTCAATGATTTTGACAAGGGCCAAATAGTGATGGCTAGATGACTAGGTCAGTGAATCTCTAAAAAGGCAAGTGCTGTGGAGTGTTCCCAGGGCCGGTGCAAGGATTTTTGCTGCCCTAGGCAAACCAAAATTTGCCGTCCCCACATATGTTCTCCCCACAATGTGACATCCCAATGCCCCACCCATATGATCTGCCATATGGGCCAATGCCAGTGCTGCACACAGTGTCTTTTATCTGAAAAGGCAGTGTGTTTACATTAAAAAGTCCACTTAGTGCTCTCTCCCCTCTCTTCCCTGCAGGGCCGGACTAGGGATTCCAAAGCAGCCCTGGAAAAAAATCTATGCCAGCCCCATAAGTCATTGCGCCATATATTGTCGCATGTAATATGTAAGGTTATGTCTTGCCACCCTAGATGATTGATTTTGTCAGTGCGGATTGGCTGAGATCATCAACCTTGATGATCTCAGCCATAGAGGCAGGGCCAGTCGAGGGGAGACCAGCACAACGTGGGGGGAAAAAAAGGTGAGTAAAAACACACATACACACCATGACACAGACAGACCGTGACACAGACAGAAACACACACACACCGTGACACAGACAGAAACACAGACACGTCATGACAGACAGACACACCATGACACAGACAGACACACACACACCATGACAGAGACACACACATACCATGACAGACACACACCTTAAAAAAGACACACACACACCATAAGACAGACAGACTGTGACACAGACACACATTACATGACACAGACAGACACACACACCATGACACATAGACACACACCCACCACGACACAGAGAGACCGTGACACAGACACACATACACCGTGACACAGACAGACACACATTACATGACACAGACAGACACACACACACCATGACATACAGACACACACACACACACACACCATGACAAACACACACACACACACCATGACACAGACAGACCATGACACAGACAGACACACATTACATGACAGACACACACACACACAATGACACAGACACACATTGTATGACACAGACAGACGCACACACCATGACAGACAGTGGCACACACACCATGACACAGACAGACACACATAATGACACAGACACACATTGCGTGACACAGACAGACACACACACACACCATGACACAGACAGAGACACACACACACCATGACACAGATGCACACACCAGGACAGACAGAGACACCCTCACCATGACACAGACAGACACAATGACACAGACACACATTACATGACACAGACAGACATAGACACACACACACACACACACACACCATAACACAGACAGACACACCATGACAGACACACACACAAATGACACACATACACTCACACTGACACACATGATTGCTACTTGTGTGGTGGTGGCCGCATGGGGAGCTCTGATGATGGCCGCATGGGGGGAGCTGGCTGTTCTGTCTCTGCTCGTCCCAGCGTGCCGCTGAATGAGACCGGGGCCGGAATATGCCGGAATATGACGCTGGGGCGGGGGAGCAGAGACAGAACAGCCAGCTCCCCCTGCGGCTGCCAAAAGAGCTCCCTCTGCGGCCGCAGGTCCCGGTGGGCCAGTCCGGCCCTGCTTCCCTGTATCTCAGTGTTCCTCTCCCCTCCCTGTCCCTTAGTGGTCTTCCCCCCTCTTAGTTGTCCTCTCCAGTCCCCCCTTGGTGGTCCTCTCACTCCCCCCCTCTCTCCCTTAGTGGCCCTCTCACTCCCCCCTCTCCCCCATTAGTGGTCCTCTCACTCCACCCCAACTTTAAGACCCTTAGTGGTCCTCCCTCTCCCCCTCTCTTAGTGGTCCTCCCTCCCCCCCCCTTAGTGGTCCTCCCTCTCCCCCCCTCTAGTGGTCCACTCCAGTCCCCTCTCCCCCCCTTAGTGGTCCTCCCCTTCCCCCCTTAGTGGTCCTCCGTCTCCCCCAACCCCTAGGTGGTCCTCCATCTCCCCTCCTTTCCCTTGGTGGCCCTCTCCAGTCCCCCCTCTCTCCCCTTGTTTGTCCTCATCTTCCCCTCCCTTTAATGGTCCCCCCCCTTTAGTGGTCCCCCCTTCCTGTTGTGCCTTCTACCCATGTAGCCTCAGTGAGCACTTCCTGCCAGTCTGCTGGTGGCCGGGTACAACAGGATGTACTGTGGGAAGAAAGCAGGAGGCCATTATTTTGCTGGAAAACCTTGGGTCCTGGCATTCAAGCGGATGTTACTTTGACTTGTACCACGTACCCAGAGATTGTTGCAAACTACGTACACCCGTTCATGACAATGTGTTCCCTGATGGCAGAGGACTCATTCAGCAAGATAATGCAACCTGCCACATTGCAAAAATCTGATTGAGCTTCTATAGGATGTGCTGTAACAACAAATCCGATCTATGGAGACCCTACCTCGCAACTTGCAGAACTTGCCGCTAATGATTTGGTGCCAAATACCTCAGTACCCCTCAGAGGTCTTGTGGAGTCCATGCCTTGACGCATCAGAACTGCTTTGGCAGTGCAAGAGGGATCTACACAATATTTACACGATATGAGGCAGATGGCATTAATGTTGTAGCTGATCAGTATATATGTTAACAGTGTGTATTATATTGTCTTACGTATAGTAATTTGAGAATAATATACTGTAAAATGATTTTCCCTTCACAGGAGAGTTTAAAACATGTACCATATTGTTCAGTGATGTAGTGACATTTACAAACATATGTGCAGCCTGCGAGCCTATTCAGATTGTGGATATGCTCAACGTAATGTATTCAAAGTTCGATCGCCTAACAAGTATCCATGATGTGTACAAAGTAAGTGATAGTATTAAGCATTTAATAAGTTACACAGACAATGATAATGTGTAAAATGCTAAACAGTATCTCTATCCTGAATATATTGAATAGAGAAATTATTTCCCATATAATTGTATACCTTAAAGACTGCCAAAATGCACAACACACCAAACAGAGGTCAACCAAACTGTTATCTCTTTGCTGACCCAAGATCCCCTAATGTCCATATATCGCATCTACCCCAATCACACTGAGAGCTTCCACACCAAATACCAGGCACTGTACCTCCTGTACACACTCACTGCATCCCTTTCACAAAAAAATTATCAATGTATTTCTTCCATTGCTCTTCCCACACATAGTTGAACATCTGCTAGAAATCCACCTATGGAGCTAGATCATTAAAAATAATATGAATTTTTTTTCAATTGCCAGGTGATATAATGTAAAGTTTTAAATAACTGCTGTGTAAAAATGTGTTTATTTTTATGCACTTGTTAGTGTGTAATATTTAATATGGTTTTGGCAATATTTTCTAGGTTGAAACTATAGGAGATGCTTACATGGTTGTTGGAGGAGTCCCAGTTCCTACAGAAAGTCATGCAGAAAGAATTGCTAACTTTGCTCTGGGTATGAGAATAGCAGCAAGGGAAGTTATGAATCCTGTATCCGGAGAGCCTATCCAGGTAACAAATAATCTTGTTTTCTATTAAATTAACCAATATCTGCCAAGCATGTTTCCCAAACATCATTGTTGATTAAACTTCAAACATCTTCCAGCAAACAATAAAATGTCAAACATTAGTACCACGCGCAGTTACATACTTGCCAAAGTTTAGTGGTGTCTATTGTGGTCTCTAGTGTGATGGAGAAGTTGTTTTTTTTTAATTGCTCCTTTTCACAACCTGTTACTCTGGTATCTACTGCAACATTAACTCTCATTATTCCCAACATACAAAAGCAAGATGGTTTATTGTACACTATCACTTTGGCTTCTCTTTATGGTTGCCTTGCCACACGCCGGCGTGCGCACGGGGTGTGCCGGGTGTGCCTGGGCACACCCTAATCCCCGTGGCACGCCTATGGTTTGAGTCCTGCAGGAACAGCTTTCCTGCAGGCACTCAGTGCCCCCTGTTTCACCTCTTGCTCCTGTCATGGGAGGGCAAGAGGTGATGATTCCACCCACCCTGCAGTTCAGCCGCGGCGAGGGAGCTCTCTGCTGTCTGCTCCCTCTCGCCGCGCGCTGATGCCGGGAGCCGGAATATGACGTCATATTCCGGCTCCCAGCTGCAGCAGACAGCCCGCGCGGCGAGAGGGAGCAGACAGCAGAGAGCAGAGAGCTCCCTCGCCGCGGCTGAACTGCGGAAAGGCGCCCGCCCCCACTGGACCCCAGGGAAAAGTCCACCAGCACTCCAGGTAGGAGGCTGGGTGGACATTTTTTTTTTTTAATTAAAATATAATAATTTGTGTGTGTGTGTGTGTCAGTGTGTCTGTGAGTGTGTGAGTATGTGTCAGTGTGAGTGTGTGTCTGTGAGTATGTGTCAGTGTGTGTTTCTGTGAGTGTGTGAGTATGTGTCAGTGTGAGTGTGTGTCTGTGAGTGTGTGAGTATGTGTCAGTGTGTCTGAGTGTGTGAGTATGTGTCAGTGTGTGTGTGTCTGTGAGTGTGTGAGTATGTGTCAGTGTGAGTGTGTGTGTGTCTGTGAGTGTGTGTGTCAGTGTGTGAGTGTGTGTCTGTGAGTGTATGAGTGTCTGTGAGTGTGTGTGTGTCTGTCTGTGAGTGTGTGTGTGTGTCTGTGAGTGTGTGTGTGTGTCTGTGAGTGTGTGTGTGTCTGTGAGAGTGTGTGTGTATATATATATATATATACACACACACACACACGCGGCGTGTGTTTGTGCTTTAGGGTGCACACCCTAATGCAATAGGCTGCGCACGCCTATGTTGCCACATTACCATTACCATCCTTAGAGTGGCTGGGGTAATAAGGAAGCCCATTGTAAGCAATAATAGCAGCATAAACAAATAAACAAGCCAAAGGAGAGATGAAAATGATGTCAAAATGACATGGGACATTCATCAGGCGACATGCATGACAATAACTATGGTATTTCAGCTGGCTAAGCATCCTAGCAAATTTTAGCCATCACAGATCTAGTTATCTATGTCTCTCTTTATCTTTCCTGTTTATTACTATTTTGGGTAGGAATTCAAACATATATCTATGACATTATTGATGGATACCTGATCTACAGGTCACAACATTTATGATATGTTTTTATATTTTTGTTTTCAGATGATTAGTCTTTTTATCATATATTTAATATTGTAAAACCCGAGAATAATTTTATGAGGTTTAATCCCATATGTGAAATTAAATTACCTGGATTTTCCAGGCAGAATGTGCATGTGCTATTGTTTCATTAATGACTCGATCATTCGATTCCAATATTGTTGAATGGGTAAGGCAGTGACATTCAACAGAGGGTTGTAGTCAATGGAGTATATTCGAAGCATAGTCTACACCAGTGGGGTACCTCAGGGATCTGTACTTGGAGCCATTCGCTTTAATATTTTTATTAGTGATATTGCAGAAGGTCTTGACAGTAAGGTATGTATTTTTGCTGATGATACTAAGATATGTAACAGGGTTGATGTTCCAGGAGGGATAAGCCAAATGGCAAATGATTTAGGTAAACTAGAAAAATGGTCAGAATTGTGGCAACTGACATTTAATGTGGATAAGTGCAAGATAATGCATTTTGGATGTAGAAACCCAAGGGCAGAGTACAGAATATTTGATAGAGTCCTAACCTCAACATATGAGGAAAGGGATTTAGGGGTGATTATTTCTGATGACTTAAAGATAGGCAGACAATGTAATAGAGCAGCAGGAAATGCTAGCAGAATGCTTGGTTGTATAGGGAGAGGTATTAGCAGTAGAAAGAGGGAAGTGCTCTTGCCATTGTACAGAACACTGGTGAAACCTCACTTGGAGTATTGTACACAGTACTGGAGACCGTATCTCCAGAAGGATATTGACACTTTAGAGAGGGTTCAGAAAAGGGCTACTAAACTGGTTCATGGATTGCGGGATAAAACTTACCAGGAAAGGTTAAAGGATCTTAACATGTATAGCTTGGAGGAAAGACGAGACAGGGGGGATATGATAGAAACATTTAAATACATAAAGGGAATCAACACAGTAAAGGAGGAGACTACAGGGCTCGAGTCCTGCAGGAACGCATTCGAACGGCGTTTCTGCACTTTTTTACAACAGGATGTTATGGCTCCCGGGAACCGATCCTCCACGCTGCCCCGGCAAAACAAAGATGGCGCCGACCATGCGGTCGCATCCATCAGTGGCTCCACCCCCCAAAATTATACAGACGTGTGTGTGACGTCACAACGCCGACGCACATGCACGTTCTGGGGTCAGATGTCACCCTCTGAGCAATCACAGCCTAGAGAGGGATATTTTAATCCCTAATTCACCCCAGTACCTTGTCCTGTCGTGGTTTCCTGTTCCTGGTTCCCGAGAGTGCGATTATCCTTGTGATTCTGATATTCTGGGATTTTGACCATGGCTATTACTTGTTATTCCGATTTCTGGTTTCCCTGACTTGGCTCGTTTACACGGTATTGTGTATTTCTGGCTTCCTTGACCTCGGCTTTCCCTTTGACCATTCTCTATCTCTAGCTTATTAGTCCGGCCATTCTAAGGACCAGTTTACGTTCTATCCTTTTTATTTCCTTTTCATTTTCTATGTATATGTTTACATAGTTTCTGCGTGTTGGACCACACTAGCAGTCGTGACACAGGAACGTCATTCCAGCTGTTCCTGCAGACGCCCAGGGGGCGGCGAAAAATGCCGCCCCCAAATGCCCCCTCCGTGTTCCCCCTGTTATGGGGGGCCCAAGAGGTGGCCTGATGGCCAACTGATGAACCCCCCCCCCCCGGCAGGCACCTGTCTCCATATCAGGCGTGGCGAGGGAGCTGTGTCCTCTCTGCTCCCTCTTGCCGCGCACTGTTTGTTGATGCTGGGAGCCAGAATATGATGTCATATACTGGCTCCCGGAATCAGTAGACAGCTCACGCGGTGAGAGGGAGCAGAGAGGACACAGCTCCCTCGCTGCGTCTGATATGGAGACAGGTGCCCGCCGGGGGGGGGGGCGTTCATCAGTTGGCCATCAGGCCACCTCTAGGGTGGTAGGGAGACAGGCGCCCACGCACTGGATCTCTAGGTAGGGAGGCTGGGTGGACATTTTTTAAATAAAAAAAAAAATTATTTGTTACTGTGTGTCTGTGAGTGCCGCGCATGTGCATTAGGTCTCCCCCACCGGCTGACGTCGGCGGGGGAGAAGCGTGGGCGGAGGTAAGTCAAGTAAGTCATCGAAGGGGTTTTAATCCCTTCAGCAACATGGGATGGGGAGTGGAATGGAGGGGGGCACTGCAGGAACCTGCAGTGCCAGGAAAATAGATATGTTTACCTGGCACTGGAGAGTCCCTTTAAGGCTGTCCTAGCTATAACATTAAGGCCAGGGACTAATGAAAGTATTTAGAAAATTGGGCCAACTAGATGGGCCGAATGGTTCTCTTCTGCCATCACATTCTATGTTTCTATCGTATTACAGATAAGAGTGGGGATCCACACAGGGCCTGTGCTAGCTGGAGTAGTGGGGGAGAAAATGCCTAGATATTGCTTGTTTGGCGATACAGTAAACACAGCTTCCCGGATGGAGAGTCACGGAGTTCCGGATAAAGTTCACCTGAGCCCAACAACTTACAAGTAAGAATGAGATTGAGATCATTAATATTTTAAGATTTTTGTCACATGAATAAAGTTTCCCTTTAAGTATGAGAATGCATGCAAAGCAGTGTCAATCCCTTTGGGTATAAAGTGCTAAAGATTGGATTATTAAATAAGTGTGAATGGCTGTCCTTTTTACCCCTCTTTAACCTTAAACACTCCCTTTAAACTAATCACTTTATACTCACAGATCAAACACAATACATTACTAGTAGAAATATTCACATACATATATACATAAACTGATCAGCCATAACATTAAAACCACCTGCCTATATTGTGTAGGTTCCCTTTGTGCTGCTAAAACAGCTCTGACACATCGAGGCATGGACTCCACAAGATCTCTGAATCTGTCCTGTGGTATCTGGCACCAAGACATTATCATCAAATTGTTTAAATCCTGCAAGTTGCACGGTGGGGCCTCCATGAATAGATTTGTTATTCCAGCACATCCCACAGATGCTCAATCAGAGTGAGATCAGGGTAATTTGGAGGCCAAGGCAAGATTGTACTCTTTGTCATGTTCCTTTAAAAATTCCTGAACAATTTTTGTAGTGTGGCAGGGTGCATTATCCTGCTGAAAGAGGCCACTGCCATCAGGGAACACCATTGATATGAAGGGGGGTATGTGATCTACAACAATCTCTAGATAGATAGTACATGTCAAAGTAACATCTATATGAATGCCAGGACCCAAGGATTCCCAGGAGAACATTGCCCAGAGTATAACACTGACTCTGACTTCTTCCCAAAGTGCATTCTGTTGGCATCTCTTCGATTCATCAGACCAGGCAACCTTCTTCCATTGGTCCACTGTTCAGTTCTCACTTTCACGTCACCATTGAAGGCGCGTGAGCTGGTAGACATGGGGTCATCATGGGCACTCTGACCAGTCTGTGGCTACACAGCCCCATACGCAGCACGCTTCCATGCACTGTGTGTTCTGATACCTTTCTATGATGGCCAGCATGAAGTTTGTTTTAACAATTTGAGCTAGACTAGCCCTTCTGTGTGATCGGAGAGGCTAGCCTTCACTTCCCACATGCATCTATGAGCCTTGGGCACCAATGACCCTGACACCAGTTCATCGGTTGTCCTTCTTTGCACCACTTTTGGTAAGTGCTAACAACTACATACTATGAACACCCCACATGATTTGCTATTTTGGAGATGCTCTTACCCAGTGGTCTCACCATCACTATTTGGGCCTTGTAAAAGTCAATATTTTCTCTTGCCCATTTTTCCTTCTGCTAACACATGAAATTCAAGAACTAACTGTTCACTTGATGCATAATATATCCCACCCATCGACAGGTGCTATCGTAACAATATAATCAATGTTATTCACTTCACCTGTTAGTGGTTTAAATGTTGTGGCTGATCAGTACATGTAGTTGTCAATTTTGAATATATGTATTTAAATTATTTGATCCCTGCATTGTCCAGTTAATAAATTGATTAAACTCACCTTAGAATTCTACACATGTATATTCAACCCTGGTTGGAAATTCTTGTGATTAGAACATTTAGTAATATCTTTTATAACTGGTCCTGAGAGCACGGAAAAAGAACGAGATGGATGTCTGCCTGATAAAATTGCCTTCCATGACACGTAGATTAAAAATTAAAAAAACAAACAAACACACAATACCTCATAAAAATAATTGAACACAAAGTACAGATTATTTTTATGTTGTAAAGATTAATGTCTATTTTATGGTGACAAATCCAGATTGACCCCTTCATCACACATGACTTGCAAAGGCTGACACGATGTACATGAATTTTGTCTGTCACTTGTTAGGAAAAGTTTAATAGAAATAATTTGTATTGTAATATGTGTCATTTTCGCTCTCTGTTGTAGATATAAGGTATATGATTAGGGGATCTGTTATGTCTGCTAGCAGTAGCAATGTAGAAACTTGGAAAAAAATATATTTTACATTGAAACGTTTCTTTGATACCCTTGTGTTTCAGTTGCCTAAAACATCTACATTTTAAATTTGTTGATCGAGGCATTATAAATGTCAAAGGAAAAGGTGAAATGAACACATACTTCTTGATAAGAAATATGCGCGTATCAGAATATGAGATTATGGGCAGGTCTGAACATTGCGTGTCCGAACCAAGTCAAAATGGGCATGTGGGTAAGTGGAATATTAAATGAAATTATAAGTGGAATAATAATAATTTAGACTGTATGAACTGTGTGACCACAATACTCATGGAACTATATATTTTCTTAGTTACAAAATAAGTCCACCGATATTGCCCACTGGACATCACCTCACCATTTAGTAAGCACCATGAAAAACTCCAAGAACAATTTCAGAAACACAACTTTTAAAGAAAAAGATACTTCATGGGCAAAATTAAAGGGACACTCTAAGTCCCAGAATCACTACAGCTCATGGCATAGGTTATGGTGCAAATATTTGTGGGTGCCATTTTTTTCCAGGATTGTGTGCAAACATTTGAGTAGTTTGACACACTGGTACTCTGTAAATGCCTTTAGTCTGACCCCTCAGTTACAGCTTGGTTATGTAGAGCGAAATTCTGCATTAGTTTGCCCTGACTGATTTTTGCACTAAAATGACCCCAAATTGCCACTGGATTTCCACATTTGGAGGCACATTCTGAACTTTTTGCAGAAATACTGAAAATATTTTTTTTCAACTTGCTTTATATGATCGTCTGTGGGCAAACCGTATGAAAAGGAAATAAATCCAAATTTAACCCACCCCTGTGTTGGCAAGGAAGAGACTGTCCTTCATATTTGTTTTCTGATAAATTACTTATTATGCCACATAACTCAGGCCAATATATGCTCACCGACTGGATGAAAGGTTCATCTTAGAATGTAATGTATTAATCACGTTGGTGCTTATAGGATTGTTTTGTTCACCATTCCAAACAGTTTCTAAGGTAATCATTTTGGGAAAATTATGAAGAGGCATTCAGCTTATAAACTGAATTTGCACAAGCTAGGATGCAGAGGTGGCTGTTAATAATGTGAATGCTGATAAATTAAGAAATGAATCATTACAAATTCTGAACCAGTTTAGTAACTTCATATATATATTACGTATGTCCTATTAACTGTGATTTTACAGTACGTTATCACATACAGTAGGTTGTTAGGCTAAACCCTGCTTTGGCATACACCATGTTAAGTGCTAAAATATCTTAGAGAAATCCTAAAAATCTAACAGATTAAAGTCTTTGAATTTAGCAACCCTTTGTTGTGAGATTTTTGTCACGTATGACATAGATAAATAGAAAGTATTTTGAGATGTAAATAGTGTCACACCCCGACTGTGTTTAGTAAGTTTAGCTTCTAGATGCTCATATATTCCAGTCCTTAATCAGTCACATGGGTTAGTAGCTATCCATGTGCACATTATCTGAACATAGTGCCTTTTTTGTAATTGCAAAGGAGAAATACAGGTAAGAGGCAATGTTACTTAAAGGATAGCTGTCACCGCAAAAATATTTTATAATATAATACTTACATCAAGGATTAAAAGAATACTTTTCTCAGTATAACAACATCATCTGAATGAAGTTAGTATAGTGCCTACAAAAATTCCCTCTCAGGCTAAACAAAAAGTGATTTTGTAAATATTAGGTGGCTTGGTGTGGGTTCAAGCCACGCCTCCAAGCCCTCTGGGTAGGAAAGGTGGAATTATTACTTCCTGGCACTCATACACTAGCATACCATGATGTCACACACTCATGTACAGTGCTGTCACAGTCTACTATAGAGAATTATCATATTTTTTATGGCAGAAGCATGGGAACATCGCGGCAAGCGTTGCGCGTGTGCCTGCTGTAGCAGTGCTCTAGTCCTGACAAGGACTTTTCCTCCGCTGGATCCGTGAAGACAGGAACTCTGGAACAAGGCGCTGTGAAGTGAATAGCTCTATCCCTCCCCAGTAACTGGATGACACACAGTTCTGAGAGCACAAACTCAGCCTTTTATGCACAGATGAGTTTTCCCAATTTGTTTTACATATACTTAAAAAAACAAAACAAAAAACAAATCAATTTGTTTCCATTAACTGATGAAAGGATTATTGCATTAAAATAGTTTTGATGTGGCAGTTGTTCTTTGAAGCCTAGGTGCTCATCATGACAATGGATGCCGACTTGTTTACAGAAAAGTGCTAAGAAAATAGTGGAACAGGCTATGTCTCTCACTATTAAGACATTTATTATGGCAATTTGGAAAAAAAATTATTCACTTTTTATTGTATGTTCCAGGTGAAGATATCATCATGAATTATAATATAGAGCCCAATGAGAACGAAACAGTTATTGGTGAGTTATTATAAATTATAGAGGGTAATTTTCATTAAATATTGTAAAATAAAATAATACTTAACCCCTTAGTGACCAAACCACTTTTACATTTTCTTACCGCTATAGTTTCATTTTGTCCTGAGTTTAGAAATGCCCAATGTTAACATAAGTACAATAAGTACAAGTAGCACTTTGCTATTTCCAAACCATTTTGTTTCAAAATTAACGCAAGTTACATTGTAACACTGATATTTGTCAGGAATCCCTGAAAAACCCTTCACATCAGTGGCGTACTAAGGGGGGGGGCGGTCCGCCCCGGGAGCCATGGCCAGTCC